>CM030358.1:441983975-442726475 GCA_017893485.1 Hemerocallis citrina | reverse complement strand
TTCGCCGATCCGCCGCCACGGGCGGTCGGGATCGGCGGTGGTGGGTAGCTTCCGGCGAACGCAGAACAACGCCGCACGTATGGCGGCGCAGCGGCTGGCACGTGTGATGGCGCACCAGTCCGGCGAGGACGGGAGTGATGAAGATGAGGATGAGATCGCGGGGCCGCCGATTGAGCTGTCCACGCCGCGGCGTACCAGCCGTTCATCTTCCCCTGCGGTAAGACTTAGTGTGTGCAATGTACATGTTTTTTTTGGGGTGATGAATGTGTTGAAAGGGTATGTTTGGTTAGTGGGTAAGTGGACGTGACTTGACTTGTATACTTGTAGTTATCTGACTTACATCAAAGTCAAGATAATTTTAGGTAGTATGGGTACAGGTTGTACTCCTCTACCTCCACCTAAAATCATGTATAAGTGTCTATTTTATCAAGGTAATTCAAAATTCACGCATGTGATAGCTAAACTAGGATTGGGTTGAGAAACCAAGATTTTACTACATTAGATTATTATTTGACACGTATTTGTTATATAGTAAAGAAAAAAAGGTAATTTTTAGTCTTTGGTAGGCCCCATTTTAGGCTTGATAGGTAAGGCAAGTCGAGGTTGGAGGTGGTGACTTATATCCTTGTAGGCTACAATTATCCAAAGTATGACCTGTTTGGATTATATTTTGGATGAGTAAGATAATTGTAGGTATCCAAACTACCGTATTCTTTTTTAGAGACTGAAAACGAGGTACATGTATGGAGCCTATTAATTTTTTTTGGAATTATGTCCATTTAATTGGGATAATTTAAAATCTATAATTGTGGTAGCTACATAGAATGCACTGGAGTTGGGTTAAGAAACTGAGTTTTTGCAGGTTCGGACATAGAGAGTGAAGTAGACGGGAGAGATTTCAGGAATTCAGAAACTCTAGATCTATTTAGTGCTTTTTGATGAACTAAACAAGCCACACTTTAAATAGCGAGTAAAGTGCTAAGTGTTGATGTGCAAAAGGATTCCTCTTAGCACATTCTTTTGGCTTCGGGCACTCTTTGTGGGCCAATGTCATTTTGGGTTTGGGTTTATGAGGATGTGGTGCCTTCAGACCTTAGAGTATTTTCCTTTACATCCCTGAACGAGATAAACATCCAATGGAAGGGAACTAGCCTAATGTTTGACTAATTTTACACAACCTAATGCTTTTTCGCTGCGGTTAAGTACCCTTGTGTAGATAACCATCTTTTTCCTATTGTAGTTGTCATGATATTAATAAGCATGACTAGTTGTGAACAATTATCCATGTGCCCGAAAAGATAATTATTCATCAATAAATACAAAAGACTTTCCTTTAAAAAAGAAAAAAAATATGAACAAAAGACATCATCCGTATTTTCTGTAAAGGATGATGTATATCTTTAATTGGGTGCTTAAAACATTCATCATCACCATTGACGTCCATTGACGTGTATGGTTACTAAGCACGAAAAATAACAAAAAGGTATTTAAGCTTAATTAAACAACTGTAGGACATAAAGTTTAAAGTCAGCAAAACTATGCCGCACAACTACAACAAAATTCCGAAGTTGTAGTGAGGGTTGAGAGGTATTATCTATATCATATTGAGAGATCAGTATTAATATTCTATCAAAAACATTAAGATATTTTTAGTGCAATGTAGTCTTGATTAAATGACTCGCTTCCTAATATTTTAAATTCTTGTATATGATACTGTAATTTATATTTGATTGTCAGGTTCATATTATTTACTTTGTATGTCTTTTTCCATTTAGATAGGTCGTTCTCCTTCTGAACAACAGTCTATTCTTCGTCCAACTTCTACTGGCCGACCTATGGTGGCGAAGCAACCTGCAATGATTCCACCAATTAAACAGCCTCTGAAACCCGTCATTACTTCCATTAGAACAGAATCTCCTGTTACTAGTCGAAGAGAGAAAAGGTTCATCTTTTAACCTTAGGAACTATGCACTTCTATCTTATTTGAACATTATGTTTTCATTACTTATTAAGTTTCAAATTCCAACCTTGTTTGATGTGTATGTTCTCATTTTTAGGGGCTTTCATTTTGATTTTTTATTTGGAAATTATCATTGTCGTTGATCAATCAATGACGTTAAAATAGGGGAAGATTTTCACAGAATTGTTATGGGTTGCAATCCTAAAATTTTTCATGGTCTTTATGGAAAAGATTATCCACACCTAACAAGTCGTAATCTGGTTTCTTAATCCTGCTCCTGACAAATTCAAAGCAAAGGGTAAATTGATGTTTCTGAATAATGAATATAATGGACATTAAAAAGAATAGTCTAAGTTGAGCAGTTGAAATATGCACAATTTGTCTACTCTTTCTAGATGTTTTACTCTGTTGGCTATGCTTAATATGTAGAAGGTATTAGGTAATTGATATCCTATATGATATGCCAGAGCACCCGACTTTGGGTCCAAAGCTCATTATTGACAGATTTACTGTGTGGTTTGTCTCCTTTTTATCTTTCAAATCAACTCTCTTTTTTGTTTGCTTACTAGATTTATTTGAATATGAATTAAACTTTTTAATTGAATTCAAAGAACACATGGGGTCATTGGTGATGTTCCTAATTTTCAACTGGCAAAAAATAAAAGCACATAAAGTCTATGTGCTATAATCTAGTCTTATATTGTTTCCCTTCTCTCCCACCACACACTCACACACAACAAATTATTTGGCATTTGTTTACTGTATATCAACAGACTAGAGGAATAAATAGACGAGAAGAGTGTAAGAATCTTTAAAGAAAGTGAACAACATGTTTGTTACAAATAGGCATTGAGGAACTATTCTTTAGTCATTTTGATGAGGGTATTCGAGTTGAACAAGGATAACAGGAGATTCAGCAGTTCATGGAGTTTGGCTTAGATGGAGCAGACAGAAGTTGGGGCAAGAGTTCATAACACAAAGATTGTCAGTTCAAATGGAGAATACAAACACCTGCATCCTTAACCGAGAAGTCATTTTAGCATATCAAAAAGAATAAGAAACATTTCTGTATGGTTTGTTGTTTTTTTCTTTTTTTTTTGTTTTCCAAAACCCCAAAACCCATTTGGTTTGGTTGTTTTGTGAAAACAGTTTTCACAAAACTCCACTTCAACTATTTTTTGTTTTTTCACATCCTCTCTCTAAATATATTTATATATATTATTATTATTATTATATATATTATATTTTATTTTTACTTTTTTATATATTATATATATTATATTTTATTTTTACTTTTTAATATACACACACACACACACACACACACACACACACACACACACACTATTATTATAATAAATATTATTATTTCATATATACTATTTTATATATACTATTATAATATTCTATTATTATTATAATATATATTATTATTTTATATTACAATTATATATTATTATATATATTATTATATAATTTATTATTATTATAATAAATTATTTAATATATTTTTATAATATATTATTATTACATATATATTATTATAATTATTATATGTTATTATATATATGTATGTAATTAAATATGTTTATTATAATAAATTATTTTATATTATTATATAATATATGATTATTATAATATATGATTATTTTATATATACTATTTTATATATACTATTATTATATTATTATTATTATTATTATATATATTATTATTTTATTTATTCTATTTTGTATATACTATTATTATATTATATTTTTATTATATATATTATTATTTTATATATACTATTTTATATATACTATTATTATATATTATTATTATTATTATATATTACTATTATATATTATTATATATATTATTATTATTATTATATATATATATACTATTATTATAATATATATTATTTTTTCATATATACTATTTTATATATACTATTATAATAATCTATTATTATTATAATATATATTATTATTATAATATATATTATTATTATTATGTATTACTATTATATATATTATTATATATATATATATTATTATATAATTTATCATTATTGTAATAAATTGTTTAATATTTAATTATAAAAGATTATTATTACATATATATTATTATAATTATTATATGTTATTATATATATGTATATAATTAAATATGTTTATTATAATAAATTATTTCATATTATTATATAATATACAATTATTATAATATATTATTATTTTATATATATTATTTTATATATACTATTATTATATTATATTATTATAATATATATTATTATTTTATATATACTATTATTATATTACATTATTATTATATATATTATATTATATTATTATTTTATATATACTATTTTATATATAATATTGTTTCATATATACTATTTTATATATACTATTATAATAATATATTATTATTATTATAATATATATTATTATTATTATATATTACTATTATATGTTATTATATATATTATTATAATTATTATATATTATTATATATATGTATATTATTAAATATGCTTATTATAATAAAATATTTTATATTATTATATATCAGAATGTATGTATATGTGTACAACATGTATGTATCAGAGTATATATATTGTATACAGTATATACATACAACCAAACCTATACATACATAATACTCTCATTTTCAAAAAACTGTTTTTATAAAAAATTATTACCAAACAGCTTTTACACTCTCATTTTCAGAAAACTATTTTCAGAAAACTGTTTTCAAAACAACAAACCAAACGCTAAAGCTCTAGAATTGACATTAGCTGATATTTTAAAACTATTAATAGGAAGATTTAGAAAGGAGAAAAATAGAATCAATGCTTTGAGCTCTATATTTTTCTTCACAAGCTTCATGGGGATTATGCTATGTAGTGTGGACACTTTATGATGGCAATTCTGGACACCGACATCTCATGGGCACTCTTGGGATGTGTGACATGCATCTCAGACACTTCTCACTCGTATCTTGAAGCTTTTATATGTTTCTTATATTTTGGGCACTTCGACATCTTTTTTACTAGTAAATCCTCTGACTTTTATCTGGAGTGTGAAGTTTCTTGTATTTTGTAATTATGTAGACTATGAAACTGTAATTATTTTTCTATATGGACTCCAAATTTCTTATTTTGATTATGTAACTCAAAATTATATGGTTGAATGGCATATGCATTAAATTTATGTATAATTGTGATATATTATCTTAATACATATAATATTTTGTCCATGTTTCGATGTCATAATTTTTTTTCTTTCAAATTGAGACCCATGCGAATTCTTTCTTTCTTTCTTTTTTTAATGTAAGGGATGATAGCCATTACGCAACAATGTTTCAGCCAAATACCTATACTCTTACTCTTTATCTGTCAATTGGTTGTAGAGGTTGTGTGGCTATGGTGGCATTGCTTTAATATTGTATTTCTAAATTAGACATTTTGTATTGTAGTTGATTGTTTCTTGGGGGATGCTACTCTTTCCCCTCCTTTTCAGCTTCTTTTATTTTATAAAATGGGGGGAAAATTCAAGAAACCCCCTAACGTTTTCCATTTAAATCTAGAAACCCTGCAACTTTTTTTCTCGCTCATTAAACCCCTTGTTCAGTTAATTTTTGAATATTTTGTTAAAACCCAATTGTGAAATATCCATTTTGCCCTTTCTTTAATCTTTAAACCTTTGCAGCTTTTCCCATCCTTCTCACTTCCTTTTTGTTAGATATTATGTTAGATGAGAGAGATTAGTTTAGTCTCTTATCGAATAATGTATCAGTGTAGTTTTTCCTTCTCTTCTATATATAGGAGACATATTGTACTCAATCAATAAGAATCCAATAATATAATAAACTATTCTTTCCTATCCCTAAATCTAACATGGTATCACTTATCGGAACATGTACTCCTATAAGGTCCATACTTATTTTATGCTCGTCATCGAGGTGGAGTGGTTTTCATCTTCATCGGAATCACCCCACCTCCCGACATTCCTCTCCCGATCAAAGATCAAATCCCTAAAACCCTAATCTCCTTCCCCCTCATCTTCAACCTCCATCAATCTAGATATCCCCTTCTGCTGTCTTCTTCATCGGCAACAACAATAACAACCCCCGACCACCACTACTGCAACATCATCATCCAACTCATCTCTATCTCCTCATCTCCATCCTCTCCAAAAACCCATCACAGAACATTTCGAACCCAGCTCCACTGTGCCCCGACGCTTGCCATTATCCGAAATCCGACGGCTCCCCCGTTGCTTCCCCTCCTACCACCTCCCCCGCTGCATCCCTTTATCCCTGACTGCAGCTGCCCTCATCCACTATCTTCATCACCGATTACAACCCCTGAATTCCCGAATCCTGCACCCTCCCGAAACCCAATCCCTCTCCTTCGGCTTCTCCTCCAACCTCCACTTCCTCATCCACATGGCCCTCGGCTACGCCTCCATGCTCATCGCCAACAAACCCCAACCGAACTCTCATCGCCAGCAAACCCTAGCCACCACCTTTCCCTAAAACCCTAGACGCCACCTTCCCCGCAAACCCAACCGACTATCCCATTCTTTTTTTTTAAATCCAACTCTTATACCCTACCCGACCCATTCTGTGAAAAAAAACCCGACCCAAATACCCTACATTCTATACCTGTACCAGTACCTGATATGGCTAAAAATGAGATTAAATCGAGACCATTCAAATCGGGCACAAATCTTAAAGCTCTTAGGGGTAAAATGGTAATTTCCACCACAAATAGGTTTGAATTAGGAACTAGGTCTTTCTTCAAAGTCCAATAACCCATAAACGGATATGTCCTATTGGGTGTGGGTAGCAACCCATTACAAACCAACCCAGATATTTAAAGAGTAATTCAAATTCGTGATTATCTCTAAGAGGTGGTGCGGTTTAAACCGCATCTCTTATCATGAAACGGTTTAAACTCTACATCTTACCCAAAAATATCGGGACATAGAGATAAATAATTATCTCTAAATTGTCTCTAAAGGTGACTATAGATACCCCCCCCCCCACCATAAAGGAGGTAATAAATATTTTTCCACATGAACGCTCTTTCATAATTTTTCTGATTACTGACTTGAGCGTCGGAGGGCTCGTCGTCGGGATCAATCCCGGTGTATCGAACTTTTTGCAGGTCAACGGTAGCGGTAAGAAACCAGTCAAACTCCGGTGAAAGTCAACAGGTTTGCCTTTATTGTTTTCAGAAGAATCCACAAATTCATCTGTTTGCTCCCACACCAAAATCAGCAGCAACAGATTGGCGCCGTCTGTGGGAAACAGAAAAAGCGATCCAACCTTCATCGGGTGAAAGTAGTTTCAAACCATGCCTCCGGAAGAGAAGGGGAAGGCAGTGGCCTCCAGCCGAAGTGCCGCTCCTCTTCCTCCTCCAATCCAAGATGTCCTTCCTCAACTCAATCACAAGTTCAGCAACTGCAGCCTGAACAGCCTCTTCCTCAACAACCTCCTCCTTAACAGGCCCCTCCAGGGTTTCGGGGGGCTCCCATCAAAGTCGTCCAAAGCAACACCCTCATCATGACCATGTTTCGGTCCACATCCCTCAACTGACTCTATGGCTTCACAAAGTCCTCCAGGGCCGGATCTCCGTCAAGTAATTCTTAACTGTCAACAGGGGCTCGATCTCCGAACTCACTTGAATAGATGGCGAGCCCCTAAGGAAGTCCCTCAACCAGAGCACCCAGAGGCCTCGAGAGTCCGGACCCCCCGTAGACCGAGGACCAGAAGATTTCCTCCCGCGAGAAGGTGAAGAGAGTCCCCTCCACATCGTCGGCAGAGAAGTCGTACTCCAATAAGCCGAGCCACACCTAGGGACTGCCGAGCTGGAGGGGCACCAGTCACGCAGGCCGAGCTCCAGAACTTCAAACAAGATATCATGCGAGCTCTTAATATCACCACGAGTCAGGATCCGCATACACATAGCCATCGCCATACCGCCACTCATGAAGGAGAGTCTCGAGGGTCGACTAGACCCTACCGAAGGGATGACTCGGTCCACCACCGTCTCCACGAGATGGAGAGACGCCTCAACAAGATCAATCCCGAAGAAGAACAACGGACCAGTAGGTTCTGCTCAAGTAGACCTCCCTTTTCCAGAACCATCATGGAAGCTCCGGTCCCCGAAGCCTTTAGGCCGCCCCGCTTTGAATCCTACAATGGGGAGTCAGACCCGACCGATCATATCGAATTTTAAAACTCTTATGATGATTCATCAAGTCTCGGATGCGTTCCTCTGCAAGGTTTTCCCAACAACGTTGGGAGGATCAGCGCGAGAGTGGTACTCCCGTTTATCCCCAGCTTTCATCTTCTCATTCGAACAATTTGAGGAGCTTTTCCTCACCCACTTCGTTGGCAGTCGCCGAGCCGAAAAAACAAGTGCATCTTTGCTAGCACTCGACCAAAGAAAGGGTGAATGCCTAAGAGATTACGTTCGGCGCTTCACCGCCGAAGCCCGGTCTATTGCCTCCCTCAACCAATCAGTAGCCTCTGCGGCATTCAGGCACAATGTCACTAACGCCGATCTCAGGGCGTCCCTTGCCAAGAAGCCTCCTCGGGACTTATCGGAACTCCTGCTTAGGAGCGAGAAGTACATCCGAGCGGAAGAGGCTCTCACCCCCCCAGTCTTGAGGAACTGTATTTCGGAACAAACGAAAGGATACAAGCGAAGAAGGATCTCAGAAATTTTAGAAAGATGCCAATGGTCAGCGCCTCGTTTTGAGAAGTTCACCCCCCTCAATGCTAGTATATCAGCAGTTCTTATAGAAGTTGATAGGGAAGGGCTACTTCGCGGTTAAGGGCCCCACCCGGTTTGTGAAAAGGGTAAGAGACAGTGGTTGCTGTCTTGTGGGATGTCGACGTGGCACAGGTGAGAGGGGGCCACGAGGGTCTTTACTGTGTACACGGGATTAAGGGAAGAGTTTATTAAAAGAAATCCCATATTGGGAGTATACAAAAATTAATTGAGTATAAATATAATTGCCTATGATCAAGAGTCACCTAATTGGTTAACCACCTTTTGAGAGGCATCCTGTGGTAGGCAGTTGTACTATAAGTATTAATTTTTCTTCTAAAAATAATAAAAATTGTCTGAGTATTGGGGCGGGGCGTTACAACCCTGATTAAGCCAATAGCTAAAAAGAATAGAATCTTGCATTAATCATGAATATATATATATATATATATATATATATATATATATATATATATATATATATATATATATATATATATAATGTGAGCCTCATATTCAGTGGCGGAGCCACACCCAAGCCAGGGTGAGCGGCCGCTCCCCCTGAGTTTGGGCCGGGACTTTCTATAGGTGCAGTTTTTTTTTTTTAATGGAAGTCCATGCAGCGCTTTCCCTGAGCGTGGCTCACAAGTAAAGGCCCATACAATCGCTCCTCACGCCACCCGACCCACTCCATCTTCTTCTACTGCTCGTTTCTTCTTCGTTTAGTTCTTGTGATTTCGCTCCCACTGGATGGAAGTCCTGGCTCCGCCATTGCTCATATTTGTATGAGGAAATTTTTCTCATACAAATTGATTATACTCACTTTGTGGAGCCTCCATGAAAGATCCACTCTTTCCATTATCTTTATCATGCTAATTGATGTATGTATAGAAAAAATTAAGTGGTTTGAAGGTCATTCACCTATGCATCACGTTGGTCCAATTTGTGGTTCAATTTGTATTACTTTTGAAATCGTTCATTTTTCAACCACATGATGCATGGGTAAATGATCTCCAAACCACTTAATTTTTTCTACACATACATCCATTAGCATGATAAAGATGATGGACGGAGTGGATCTTCCACAAGGGCCCCACAAAGTGAATATAATCACTTTGTATGAGGAGGATTTCCTCATACTCTATATGAGGTTCACTTTTCCCTCTCTCTCTCTCTCTCTCTATATATATATATAAGTCCATGTTGCTGACTGAGATAGCATGCTTGGTAAAATTTTGCGCGCTATCTTAGTAGCGTGTGTTAGGGGCAACTACTTTTTCCCTCAAGTCAGAGTGTGCGAAAAAGCATCAAGTATAGTCTCTCAATCTCCATTAGCGTGCCCATTTAAATCAGACGCACTAACTGAGATAGCGAGTGTCGATTAAAATTTCACTTAAATCACACTCGTTGTCGTTGTCTATTCTCTTCATATTCTCTCTCTCTCTTCCCATTCTCTCCCATAGGCGTTCTAACACAGTTAGCGCGGTCCTTTTTAGCAGGCGTGCTAACTGGGTTAGCGACTGTACAGTTGATATATTTTCCAGAACAATGAAATCTGAAGTCCACAGGCGCGCTAACACAGTTAGCGCGATCCTTTTTAGCAGGCGCGCTAACTGGGTTAGCGACTGTACACTTGATAATTTTTTCAGAGCATTGAAATTTGAAGTCCATAGGCAGCGACAGCGAGTGTGATTTAAGTGAAATCACAATCAACACTCACTATCTCAGTTAGCGCACCTGGTTTAAATGAGCGCGCTAACGGAGATTGCAAGTCTATACTTGAGACTTTTTTGCACACTCTGACTTGAGGGGAAAAGTAGTGACCCCTAACACACTGACTGAGATAGAGCGCAGATTTTTACCAGGTGCACTATCTCAGTCACCGACAGGGACTTTTTGGTATTTAACTTTCAAATTGGGACAGTTTGGTATATACTTACAAAGAGTGGGATAGTGTGGTAAAAAATTCTAAATAGATTGTATATCGTAAATTTGATAAGTTTTCTTGTGTACATTAGATGAGCTTTTTTTAAAAAAAGTTTATTTTTGTTTCGAAATCTGACATAAAAGCTGATTATTTCAAGTCTTTTGGCACTTGGCGGTCAAGTGAAAATGCTTAATGTAATTATTTTCATCGTCTTTCCGTTTCTTTTACATGAATAGAAATTTTGTGACAATCTATAAAAGTTTGAAGTAAATTAAGTAGCTGTTTAGGATTGCAGAGGTCCTCTCTTGTCCAAAATCTATGCTATAACTGAGCACGAATGAGTGTCTTTTGCCAACCACCCACGAAAGAATGAAAATGTCCTAAAAGAATACATCAAAACCAAAATAAATTCATAAAGTTGTTTTTAAAAAAATCTCTTGCCAAATGTCAATTAAGAACGTGTTGTCAAAAAAATAAAAATAAAATAAAATCTATTGCCCAATTCTTAAAAAGAGAATCTATTGTAAAATTAAAGATAAAGGAACAAATTATGTTTCCAATTTTTTTTTTAAAAGAAACCATGAAAAAGAGAATCTATTGCTAATAAGGGAATAGAATATGTCGTTAAATTAAAAACAAGGGGGAAATGGGCGCACAAAAAGTGTGGAGTAGAAAATAGCTAGAGCATATGCATTTGCATGCATTGCCCTATTTATATCAATAAGAACTTTAGTGTAACATTATCAACTAATTTTTTCTTCACATCCCTCCAGCCCTCGACGAGAAGATAAAGGCAATTCTGGAGCTGAATGAAGAAGATGCAGACTCCTTTAAAAAGCATGTCGACATCTACTACGTACAATAAGAGGACCACACACATTAACATGATCAAAGAATTACCCCGTTCTCATCGCGCGTGCACTAGCTTATTCCTCCGATCGGCTCATGAGGCATGCACCAAACAATGAGCATACAAAAGACATACTCAAAGACTCTTGCTCGTGATATTCCATCGGATCAGATGACAAACAGTGAGCATACAAAAGATATACACAAAGACTTTTGCTTGCAATATTCCATCGGATCAGATGAACAATATGAGGCTGAAGACCATGATCAAGTGAAAGAAAGTGAAGTACAAGTATTGAAAGGGGGGGAGAGAGAGAGGTTGATAGAGGAAAATAGGGCTCTTAGAGGGGAATTAGAAGGGAGATAATGGTATAATGAGGAAATGGATTGAGGAGTGCAAAGTGCGGGGATTGTTTGATCAAGATGATGAAGGGGATTCTTTACTGGGATAATGTAAATTAAATTTAGAGAAGGATTTTTGTTGTTGGATTCATATATACATGCATACTTATATCTAACCAGTATTTAGCACGTGCAATACACGTTTTAATAAACACATATTTTTTAAAAGTAATATAATATAGCACGTGTGATGTACGTGTTAATAAATATATAGAGTATTTTTTAAAGAAGGAGAGTTTGAGTTGTACGTCCCGATGCATATAAGTTAGTAAATTTGAAGTATATAATAAGAGAGTTGGAGTTGTACATGTGATGCACGTAAGGTGATATGGATTTACAAATGACAACTCATCTTCTCCCATTATAATATTAAAGATTATTTTAATGAGCAATGTTATTTGTACTACTCTTTTTTCAGTACTTTGGTACTACTACACCCATAGACATAGAGTTGGCAAACAATTATTGCAACAGTATTTTACATGAGTTCGACATTCATTGGAGCATCCGCAGTCATCCAAGCTAAAAAATGGCAAAATGGATAAATAAAAATAGCAATTCGTGGTTTCGCTATAGTCATGAAATGCTAAAAATTAGCAAAGGAGATGAAAAATTGATGGTCCGAATTTTTTAAAAAAAAAGATTTATAAACTTTTTTGTGGAATCGTATTTTTTTTTTTTTTTGCGTAAAAGTTCAAACGCCGTGTTTCGTCCGAGTTATTTGGATCCCCCCCCCCCCCCCCCCCCCCCCCCCCCTTCAGTTAGTGACTCATAGAAAATTGTATGAGTCAATCAATAATCCATAAAAAATCCTATGGTCCCTATCAATAATCCATGAAAAATCGTATGCAATTCAACCCATAGAATCCCAAAAAATAAAAAAGTTTGCAATCCAAAGCTCGGGACGAAACATTTCCTTTTTTGGGGTTTTTTTTTAATTATAAATTTTTTTAATTTATCGCACGAAACATTATTTTTAAAAAAAATATTATAAAATATTTGAAACGAAACATGATGTTTCGTCCGATGGATTAAAATATTATAAAATATTTGAGACGAAACATGATGCATATTGCTATATCTCATCTCAAATATAGAATTATATTGTAGCAAAAAAAGATAAAAATGACAAATACCACACGACTAAAACACTCTTATTGCTATAAAATGAATTTTTTTATATATCACACGATTGTGGATGCTCTTAGTCTAGTGAATGAAAAACTAGTAGTGCACTTCGCACTTTCCTTTTATAATGTACTAGTATAATGTACGTGCGATGCACGTCTAAAAAATAAAGTTATCAAATTAAATAAATATATATTGAATAAGAAAAAAATAGTCTATATTTGAATGTTTTGATTTGGGCTACACGTGCGGTGCACATTTATATTTGATGGATATAGTTTAGACGTGTATTATATGTGTTTATATAGTTACAAAGTTAGACTTTGTTTGTTACAAAGTTCACCTCTCACATTAAAATAGTATAGATTAGTTATTTCCGTTATACAAGACTTAACAGAAAACTTTTTGTTATCAGTCTTCAAAAACTTTTCCTCGATCAATAAGCTAGATTGTTACACTTTCTTATCTACGATTCAAATCCGTTTTCATCCAAATCATTTTTTGAAGAATTCCAACAGCCATAAAAACAACTAACAAATTCGCTTAAAATCATCCTATTGTTTGTCAAAGGACATCTGTTTTAATTATGTCACACGTTTTTTTTTGATAAGTAGATGACCTCTGTCATCGTTTCATTAATGAGGATTAAAGAAACATAGTAGAACAAAATACATAAAGCCCCGCAGGGCATCCAGCCAAACTAGTCACATACGGTCAAACTAACTAGCAACCAACTAGTCGCAGACCGACAAAATGAAAGTACATATAAAATCTAAATACGACAAAGTACATAACGATAATCCACTGCTCCCGCACTGTCAGTGCGATCTCCACTCTAGTTGCTTGCTTTCTACTCCTCATCTGACCTCCTAATCTTCTTTGCATTCTCCACGCTACCTGCCCAGTCATGAATTAGAAGGAAAATGTTATTCATTGAAGAATTAAATCTGTGATTAATGTTTCTAAAACATGAGTCGTTTCGGTCTAGCCATAGACTCCACATAGTAGCCGCTACAGCTAAATCCCAAGCCCTTTTGTCCTGTGCCTTAATGAACTCGTCTCTCCAAGTGCCCCATATCTCCGAAGTGGATTTAGGGAACCGTGTGCACCCGAAACCTCTACAGACAATCTCCCACGTATTAGCCGCTTTAGGGCACGTAAAAAATAAATGTGTCGAGTCCTCATCCGCTTGAAGGCATTGCACGCATCTAACGTCAACCTGAATATTTCTTCTCCTAAGATTAATTTTTGTTAGAATCGCGTCGTTATGAACTAGCCAACTGAATACTTTAACTTTAAGCGGCGCTTGAGTTGCCCAAATCCTACTCTCCACAATGCACCTTATCCCCCCGTCATTGATCCAAGAGTACATTGACGCGACTGAGAAAGATGGCGCCCCTTGGAGGTTCCAGCACCTCTCGTCTGGCTCGTTAGTCGTATGACCCCCATCCGCCTAAACTAGCCTATTAATATCTTCGAATTGATCGATGCACTCCTGTGTCAGTCCTTCCGACACCGTAAACCCGAGTTTACTGTTTCTCCATACATCTGCCACTAGTGTGTCAGGATTGACTACAACCGCCGCGGCTTGAGGGAATAAATTTCGAAGAGTTCTGTTCCCGCACCATTTGTCTTTCCAGAATCTCGTCACCTACTCTGCATCTCGTGTTTGTGTTGAAGATCACTCCTTGCTTGGCAATCCCTTTCCATAGAAAGGAAACCTTCCCTCCCTTGCTTCGTCCCCCGAACCGATTTTTTTTCCTTTTTCGATAAAGATCAAAGGAGTAGGACCACCACCCTCGTTTGTTGTTGTTGATCTTCCACCACCACTTACTAAGCAAGGCTCGATTCATATCATGGAGATTTAGGATTCCCAGCCCTCCGAACTCTCTTTTCTTACACACTCTGCCCCACTTAATGAGATGGTACCCTTTGTTGCCCTCACCGGTTCCCTTCCATAAGAAACGTCTTCTCATTTTATCTATCTTATGAATAACCCACTTGGGAACTTCATAAATAGACATAAGGTATAGCGGAATGGCGTTCAGAACCGAATTTAGTATCGTGATCCTTCCGCCTAACGATAGGAACCTAATTTTCCAACCGCCCAATTTCTTTGCAATCTTTTCGATCAATGGCGTCCAATCCTCTCTTAATAGCAGGCCCGGTCTAATAGGGGTTCCCAAATATTTGATAGGGAATTCCGCAGTCTCGCATCCTAGAATTTGAGAAATCGTTGCAGTCGATATTGATAGGTGTTCACTAATCGGGATCACGCAGCTTTTCTGGAGGTTAATCTTCAACCCCGACCATCCTTGGAAGCACGCTAGCGCCACTTTCATCGCTACGGCCTCCTCCTCCTTAGCCCTCCCGAATAACAGAGTATCATCCGCGTATTGCAGAATGGTCATGGCTTGATCTATTCCTTTTATCTCAATCCCTTTGATTTGATTGTTGATCTGTGCTCTCTTAATCATTTCAGCCAAACCGTCTGCCACAATAGCGAACAATAGTGATGATAAGGGATCCCCCTGTCTAAGGCCTTTTTTGCATCTGATTTCCTTTCCCTACCACCCGTTTACTTGAATGAGTGATTTTCCTCCATGAACGCATCTTCTAATCCACATTCTCCGTTTTTCTCCAAACCCTTCAGTCGAAGCGCCTCATCCAAACAATCCCAGTGCACCGAATCATAGGCTTTTTGGAAGTCTAATTTCAATAGGAAGCCGTCCACATTTCCTTTTTTCCCTCTAAATACGACTTCGTGTGCTGCCGCTATACTGTCCATGATGCCCCTGCCTCGAATGAACCCACTTTGCGATTGTGAGACGACATCTTGAATATTCGGTGCTAGTCTTTGTGCTAATACTTTTGTGATGATTTTGAAGGATCCGTTAATTAAGCTGATCGGTCTAAGGTCTTCAGCTGTTCGAACTTCTTGTTTCTTTGGGATTAGAATAATTGTGGCGTAGTTGAGTCTCTCCAGGTTAGTGGATCCGTTGTGAAATTCGGTGAAGATTTTCATCAAATCTTCCTTAATAATCTGCCAGTAGTTCGTATAGAAGAAGATCGGCAAACCGTCAGGTCCGGGTGCCTTATACTGCCCTAGGCTCTTAATTGCCTGTAGCACTTCTTCTTCAGTGAAGATATTTTCGATCCCATCGCTTCCCTCAATCTTCGAGTCTCTCCACATATCCGGCATTAGACTGCATCTCTCGTTGCTTTTGCTTCCCAGCATTTCGTGAAATTTGTCGTCCAGGTGACATCTAATTAGGTCTTCGTCTTCGGTCCAGCTTCCCTCAATAAGGAGACCACCTATGTGATTATGTCTTCTTCTACCGTTGGCGACTTTATGAAAGAACTTTGTGTTTGCATCCCCTTCCTTCAGCCATTGAATTTGTGATCGCTGCTTCCAATGCATTTCCTCCCTTATTTGAATGTTAAGAATTTCTAGCCTCCTGTTTTCCAACTCCTCCTTCTCTGGTCCTGTGAGATCTCTGTCCACCTGCATAGTTTCTAACTCGTAGATCCTGTTGCCTAACGTTTCCCTAATAAAGTCAGCGTTGCAGAATTTTAGTTTTGCCCAACTCTTCAGATCTCTTCTCAATCGTCTTGTTTTCTCCACCCACACTCCAATTGCTGAATTCTGATTTGTTGCACGATCCCAAGACTCCCGAATGATTTGCTTCGCTTCTACAAATGTAGTCCATGATTTCTCGAATCTGAACGAGTGGAATTTTGGTCTGTAATCTAGGTCGCAATCTATTAACAGGGGAAGATGGTCCGACGTGAAACGAGCGATGGATCTTACTTTGACACGCGGGAACTTATCCTCCCACTCGTTGGACACTAGGATTCTATCAAGCTTCACTAAAGTCGGGTTAGATTGCATGTTCGACCATGTGAATTTCCTATCGGACATCTCTAGCTCTAGCAACTCTAAGTCGTCAATGATTTTGTTGAAACATTCTTGCTCGGACTGCGCGTGACCTCTACCTCTATGTTCATCTTGGAACCGCGTGATGTTGAAATCTCCTCCAACCACCCATGGATTATCCCACCTGCTCCTGATGTATATCAACTCCTTCCAAAAATCTTTACGCGCTCTTGATTTATATGGACCGTACACCGTTGTAACGACGTGCTCTCAGTCGTCGCTTCTCCTTCTCAATTTAAGTGACACGAGTAAGTGACACCGAGATGTTGAAATTATGTCACACGTTTTTTTTTTTTTTTGATAAAAGATGACTCTTGTCACCGTTTCATTAATAAGAAATAAGGAAACTCAGTAGTACAATAGAATTTAAAGATACAGACAACAGACCTGGTGTACACACCAAAGTACTCGGACCTACCCGATACAAAATAACAGCAACAACAAACAAATAGCAAGCTTTGAAACTAAATCGACAACATGCTAATACAGAAGGGAGCCTCCCGTAGTGCGCTATGACTGAGCGGCGACTACAACAAACACTGAAGCTACAACCGACTAGAGACCCTCGCATCGAGAGTGGCCTGCCGGGTCCTGCATGACCCCTCCCCTCTACGTTGTCCTCCTCATGATTTACTCTCCGTCGGTAGCCCTGATTCTCCTGGTCGCCTTCTTTGCACCTGCCCAATCACGGATTAACACAAAAATTATGTCACACGTTCCCAACCAATAAGTCTAAATGAATATTTTAGTCAATTTCAGTGTCAAAAGACTCAAAACTGGACAAAGAAAGCTAAAAAGTAAAAGTTATTATAAAGAAATTATATAACTCAACAAGGTCTTAATCATAAAAACCCCACTTCGATCTTCCTTCTTCTCCGCCCCAAAAAATTCGTTACCCTCCATTTCCGCTCTCCTCCTCAACGTCACCAAACCAAAATGCACCCAAAATTCCCCCAAAAAACCATAAAGGAAAACCCCCAAAATCAAAAAATTGAAAAAGAAGGAGAAGAAACCAATGGAACGTTACAACTACAACTCTGCCGCCGGCGGCGGCGGCAGCGGCAGCGGCAGCGGTGGGACCCCTGGCTCGCCGATGACGCCGTCTTCGCCGATCCGCCGCCACGGGCGGTCGGGATCGGCGGTGGTGGGTAGCTTCCGGCGAACGCAGAACAACGCCGCACGTATGGCGGCGCAGCGGCTGGCACGTGTGATGGCGCACCAGTCAGGCGAGGACGGGAGTGATGAGGATGAGGATGAGATCGCGGGGCCGCCGATTGAGCTGTCCACGCCGCGGCGTACCAGCCGGTCATCTTCCCCTGCGGTAAGACTTAGTGTGTGCAATGTACATGTTTTTTTGGGGTGATGAATGTGTTGAAAGGGGTATGTTTGGTTAGTGGGTAAGTGGACGTGACTTGTATACTTGTAGTTATCTGACTTACATCAAAGTCAAGATAATTGTAGCCTCAAAGTCAAGATAATTTTAGGTAGTATGGGTATAGGTTGTACTCCTCTACCTCCACCTAAAATCATGTATAGGTGTCTATTTTATCAAGGTAATTCAAAATTCATGCATGTGATTGGTAAACTAGGATTGGGTTGAGAAACCAAGATTTTACTACATTAGATTATTATTTGACACATAGTAAAGAAAAAAAAAAGATGTAATGGTTAGTCTTTGGTAGGCCCCATTTTAGGCTTGGATAGGTAAGGCAAGTCGAGGTCGGAGGTGGTGACTTATATCCTTGTAGGCTGCAATTATCCAAATTATGACCTGTTTGGATTATATTTTGGATGAGTAAGATAATTGTAGGTATCCAAACTACCGTATTCTTTTTTAGAGACTGAAAACGAGGTACATGTATGGAGCCTATTAATTTTTTTTGGAATTATGTCCATTTAATTGGGATAATTTAAAATCTATGATTGTGGTAGCTACATAGAATGCACTGGAGTTGGGTTAAGAAACTGAGTTTTTGCAGGTTCGGACATAGAGAGTGAAGCAGAGGGGAGAGATTTCAGGAATTCAGAAACTCTAGTTATATTTAGTGCTTTTTGATGAACTATACAAGCCACACTTTAAATAGCGAGTAAAGTGCTAAGTGTTGATGTGCAAAAGGATTCCTCTTAGCACATTCTTTTTGCTTCGGGCACTCTTTGTGGGCCAATGTCATTTTGGGTTTGGGTTTATGAGGATGTGGTGCCTTCGACCTTAGAGTATTTTCCTTTACATCCCTGAACAAGATAAACATCCAATGGAAGGGAACTAGCCTAATGTTTGACTAATTTTACACATAACCTAATGCTTTTTCGCTGCAGTTAAGTACCCTTGTGTAGATAACCATCTTTTTCCTATTGTAGTTGTCATGATATTAATAAGCATGACTAGTTGTGAACAATTATCCATGTGCCCGAAAAGATAATTATTCATCAATAAATACAAAAGACTTTCCTTTAAAAAAGAAAAAAAATATGAACAAAAGACATCATCCGTATTTTCTGTAAAGGATGATATATATCTTTAATTGGGTGCTTAAAACATTCATCATCACCATTGACGTCCATTGACGTGTATGGTTACTAAGCACGAAAAATAACAAAAAGGTATTTAAGCTTAATTAAACAACTGTAGGACATAAAGTTTAAAGTCAGCAAAACTATGCCTCACAACTACAACAAAATTCCGAAGTTGTAGTGAGGGTTGAGAGGTATTATCTATATCATATTGAGAGATCAGTATTAATATTCTATCAAAAACATTAGGATATTTTTAGTGCAATGTAGTTTGATTAAATGACTTGCTTCCTAATATTTTAAATTCTTGTATATGATACTGTAATTTATATTTGATTGTCAGGTTCATATTATTTACTTTGTATGTCTTTTTCCATTTAGATAGGTCGTTCTCCTTCTGAACAACCTTCTATTCTTCGTCCAACTTCTACTGGCCGACCTATGGTGGCGAAGCAACCTGCAATGATTCCACCAATTAAACAGCCTCTGAAACCCGTCATTACTTCCATTAGAACAGAATCTCCTGTTACTAGTCGAAGAGAGAAAAGGTTCATCTTTTAACCTTGGGAACTATGCACTTCTATCTTATTTGAACATTATGTTTTCATTACTTATTAAGTTTCAAATTCCAACCTTGTTTGATGTGTATGTTCTCATTTTTAGGGGCTTTCATTTTGATTTTTTATTTTTTATTTGTAAATTATCATTGTCGTTGATCAATCAATGACGTTAAAATAAGGGAAGATTTTCACAGAATTGTTATGGGTTGCAATCCTAATATTTTTCTTGGTCTTTATGGAAAAGATTATCCACACCTAACAAGTCGTAATCTCGTTTCTTAATCCTGCTCCTGACAAATTCAAAGCAAAGGGTAAATTGATGTTTATGAATAATGAATATAATGGACATTAAAAAGAATAGTCTAAGTTGAGCAGTTGAAATATGCACAATTTGTCTACTCTTTCTAGATGTTTTACTCTGTTGGCTATGCTTAATATGTAGATGGTATTAGGTAATTGGTATCCTATATGATATGCCAGAGCACCCGACTTTGGGTCCAAAGCTCATTATTGACAGATTTACTGTGTGGTTTGTCTCCTTTCATCTTTCAAATCAACTCTCTTTTTTGTTTGCTTACTAGATTTATTTGAATATGAATTAAATTTTTTAATTGAATTCAAAGAACACATGGGGTCATTGGTGATGTTCCTAATTTTCAATTGGCGAAAAATAAAAGCACATAAAGTCTATGTGCTATAATCTAGTCTTATATTGTTTCCCTTCTCTCCCACTACACACTCACACACAACAAATTATTTGGCATTTGTTTACTGTATATCAACAGACTAGAGGAATAAATAGACGAGAAGAGTGTAAGAATCTATAAAGAAAGTGAACAACATGTTTGTTACAAATAGGCATTGAGGAACTATTCTTTAGTCATTTTGATGAGGGTATTCGAGTTGAACAAGGATAACAGGAGATTCAGAAGTTCATGGAGTTTGGCTTAGATGGAGCAGACAGAAGTTGGGGCAAGAGTTCATAACACAAAGATTGTCAGTTCAAATGGAGAATACGAACACCTGCATCCTTAACCGAGAAGTCATTTTAGCACATAAAAAAGATCTAAATTGTCTGTTTGGTTTGTTGTTTTTTTCTTTTTTTTTTTGTTTTCCAAAACCCCAAAACCCGTCTGGTTTGGTTGTTCCGTGAAAACAGTTTTCACAAAACTCCACTTCAACTATTTTCTGTTTTTTCACATCCTCTCTCTAAATATAATTATATATATATATATGTATTATTATTATTATTATTATATATATTATATTTTATTTTTACTTTTATATATATATATATATATATATATATATATATATATATAGGGTAAAAGGGATATGAGCAACTTGCTCATTTAGTAAATGAGCAAGTGATGAGGTGGCATCCATGTGATTGGGAAATCCTAAAAGTGGTTAGATACTCAATGTATCACATGCATGCCACCTCATCACTTGCTCATTTACTAAATGAGCAAGTTGCTCATATCCCTTTTACCCATATATATATATACACACACTATTATTATAATAAATATTATTATGTCATATATACTATTTTATATATACTATTATAATATTCTATTATTATTATAATATATATTATTATCAGCGGAAGTAAAATACAACAATTAAATAAATGTACAACAACATGGTACAATCTTTAAGCATCCATTCCTCTTTAACATGTCATTTACCTGCATATAAGACTGTGGGTACGTCAGTTTATTCAACCGACGATCATTATACACGGCCATCCTCTCTATGCCGGAAATAGTATAACTCAATTTTCCATATTTAGCGAACACAAACTTGTCACATTTCAAATAAAAGGACTACCCTATTGATGTCGTGTTGTGATTGTGCACTTAGTTCTTAATGCATTTATTTATATTACATGATACTAATGCGCACATGTTCGGATTCTATGCATCCCATACTACATAGGTCCGAGGGCAAGCCCTTATTCGTTCTTCATCTTTGTAGGGTTCAATCCCTCGTTATGTCTTAATCTACTACTGTAATTACGGTAGTGTCTTAGATGTCCTATGATCTATGAGCCCATGTCCAGGCAGCCTGGAGGGGAATCCCAAGCACTGACACGACGCATCGAGCAGGCAACCTATGGACAATTCAGCCTCCGCCATGGAACAATGGCACCACCCATAGCCACTCGAACATCCCACGAGCGTCGCCACCGGGACGATAATTCTGGAGTAGCGCCCACGCCATGTCTTGACGCATCAAGCAGGCAGCCTGTGGATCGCTCTCACACCGCTATCCGATGGCCCCCATACCCATGTTTTTCTTCTACTTTCATCACGTCTCCACTATGTACTAATCCTTAGTTTTATCAAAAATCATGAACAAAAATTAAATCTCTAGAGTTAGCCTCTCCACTAACCGGACTTATTCATTCCTTTCAACATGACCAACCTTGGTCTAATTTCATTTCATTTCTCAATGCCGGAGGAGACTTAGCTACTCTATTTCAATTTTCATTTCACAATCTTCAACTTATAAATTTTCCATGTTGAGTTCTCATACTCACATG
Source organism: Hemerocallis citrina (assembly GCA_017893485.1). Lineage (NCBI taxonomy): Eukaryota > Viridiplantae > Streptophyta > Magnoliopsida > Asparagales > Asphodelaceae > Hemerocallis > Hemerocallis citrina. The sequence continues at coordinate 442,703,881 of CM030358.1, read as the reverse complement.
TATATTCTCTTTTCAATTCATGATTCCTAATTTGTTCACAAGTCCATATCTGTACATAAATTTCATGCACTTTATCAATTATCACAACGAATCAAATTTCACTTTATTAACAAATGTGCATACTTCATTTTGTTCCACAATGAGAAATAAATTGCATTAATCCACACAACCAAGTTTCTTTTTTGCCAAATCACTTTCTAATACATCATTGTTATTTATTCTTATAAGCTATACTTTTTCACAAATACATAATCTAGAACCATAGCTCTAATTATGTCTTTTGTTCACAAACCATACTGTATTTCATTCAAATAATGCCCAAATCACTCTTATAAAATTCCTTACATTTTTATGAGAATAACCATATTTTTTTTCACAGTTTTTGGACATCTAAAAACCCCCCAAAAAATATTTTTTTATATATGCCGAAGGTAGGAATCGAACCTAGGCACACGGGAAACAAGGCCAAGAGCACCCGCCACTAGGCCGATCTGTGCTAGCGCTATAAAGAAGGGCTAAAGGTTATTTATTACTCTCGGGTCGGAAGTTATATGCTCACACAAAAAATTGTGGAATATATATGCGGCTACAGGGGTTCGAACCAGTCACCCCCGAGAACACAACCGCACACAGTGACCGCCTGAGCTACATGCTCAGGTTGTCACAGTACAAAATTAAAACCTTTTTGAATCATTTTGCCACTGTTGTTAAAAATACTCGATGTTCAATTAATCTTGGTTCATATTGCCTTTGTAAAAGTTAGTGAAAAATTTCAGATTAACTCCCCCTCACATGATTTTCATATCAACATGTATAAAATAATTTTTGCACTAATAAAAATACATTTTTCACCCCATTCAATGAATCTTTTCATTATAACCACTATATTTTTCATTTTCGACATTGAATAACAATAGGTCTTCAAATCTTTTTGTCCACAATTTCTTATACTAATTCCCTGATATTAATCTTTTATTCAACATACAAATCTATACATTTTTTTGAATTTATCCAACCCCACAATAACTCAAAAATGTCTCTTTAAAACATAAATTAGCACTAACAAAGTACTAACCTTTACATACAATTAGTGATGGTAATAAATGTATTTTCTTTAAATCAACAATGCTTCTAGCCAAATCATGTACATCACCAAATAAATAGCCACTTATCAATTAACATGCTCACAACTCAAACATTCAAGAAGTTACTCTTTCCAAAGAGCGTGCTCTTTCTTAATCAATTTCATGCTTCCAATTTTCAATTAAACTAACATTCTTATTAGTATTTTCAAGCATCAATACTAGCATCATTCTTAAGGAAATTTAACCACTATCATTCATTTATTCTAATAAGCATGAAGAATTTTACCCACAACTTAATTTAACAATAGAACCACATGCAAGTTGTTCATTAACATACCAATCAATTTATGAACTAACTTTCCATTAAAATGTATTCTTACTAATAATTTCCATGCAACTTTTGCTAATTAAATCTAGCATATATTCCTATGTTAGAAATAAGGAAAATTCTACCCACCTTGTATGGAGAGAAAACAACACAATAGCAACAAAGTCCTTGCGAATGAATGCACCTCCTCCTAGACGATGCGCGCACAAGCTCCACAACACCACCACCGAATGCTTCCTCCTTGGAATGGCCGGCCTCTCCTCCTTGGAAAATGCAAGCAATCCCACACAAACTCTCACTCTTTTTTAACTCACACTATTACTAAAATAAGACTATAGTTTGGAAAGATATAATTGCATAAGAATATAGCCATGGGAGGGGGGGTATTTATACTAGAAATCAAGTGAAATGGAGGGCTAGGATTGACTAGTTGGTTGTAGGATGGAGGGCCAAGATTAGAGGAGTTATAAAAACTACCCACACCCACATAACCACCTCCATGAACACCATGACCATTTTTAAAACTCCCTCCAAAAGATGCAAACCGGCCACCATAAGAGAAGTGTGCATTGCACGTGTACGTGTAGTGCACGTGCATGCAACTAGGCCAAAAATGTACATTTTAATTTTGTATAAAAATAAATAGTTTTAAAATAGTCTTCTGCATGACAAGTTAAATAAAAAATAGGTTAATCCATGGGCTTTATTTTGGGCCAAAATAGTTATTAAAAATAAAATAAATAAAATACATTTTGGACTTTAAGAAAAAGGCCTTTTAATTAAATTAAAATACGGCTTTCTATTTGTTTAAAGAAAGGCTTTTGTACAAAATAATTTGAGAACACATATTTAAATATTTATACACATCATAATAAAATAATTATAAGATTTAATTCAACCAAAATATTGCACCTGCACACTACGTGCAAAATAAGATAATTTTTCATTAATTGAAAAATCAGGGTATTACAGCACTCCTTCCTTAGAATAGTTCCGTCCCCGGAACTACAATCAAGAGCGAGGAAAACAGGAAATACAACACACACACAAGAACAAAAAGATACAAAAATACAATCAAGCAAAAAGCTCAGGATAGTCCTTCAACATCCTCTCCTTAGACTCCCAAGTAGCCTCTTCAACCAAGTGGTTCCTCCAGACTACTTTGACCATCGGTATCGTCTTATTCCTCAAGACTTTTTCTCGACGATCAACAATCTCAACAGGAGACTCGATATAATTCAGGTCTAACTGCAAACCTTCCGGCACTTCAGGCTAATGATGACTCGGGTCTGGAATATAACCTCTCAGCATAGACGCATGAAAGACATTGTGCACCTGAGACAACTCTTCCGCCAATTCAAGCCGGTAAGCAGTTTTCCCGATCCTTTTCAATATCTTGTACGGGCCTATAAACCTCGGGGCTAACTTTCCGCCTTTGCCAAATCGAACCACACCTTTACTGGGTGATACCTTCAGAAAGACGAAGTCACCAACCTCAAACTCAAGGTCCCTTCTCCGGTTGTCTGCATAGCTTTTCTGCCTGCTCTGAGCTTCCACCAACCTTTTCCTGATCAGATCAATCTTCTCAGAAGTTTGCTGTACAAGCTCAGGACCAAACAACTGACGCTCCCCAACTTCATACCAACAAACAGGTGTTCTGCACTTCCTGCCATACAAAGCTTCGTACGGCGTCATCCCGATACTGGTCTGAAAACTGTTGTTGTAGGCAAACTCTACCAAAGGTAAATGCCTTTCCCAACTGCCTCCAAAGTCTAGTATACAATACCGAAGCATATCCTCAAGAATACGGTTGACTCTCTCGGTCTGCCCATCGGTTTGCGGATGAAAAGCAGTGCTGAAATCTGTCTTGGTACCCAAAGCTGTCTGAAGACTCCTCCAGAAATGCGAAGTAAACCGCGCATCTCGATCAGACACAATAGTTGGAGGAACACCATGAAGTTGGACAATCCCACCAACATACATCTCAGCTAACTTGTCCATCGAAGCATTGAGTTTCATCGCCAAAAAATGAGCGGACTTAGTTAGTCGATCGACTATAACCCAAATCGCATCATTGCCTTTAGAACTCTTAGGCAATCCCGTGATGAAATCCGTACTGATGTTATCCCACTTCCATTCCGGAATAGGTAACGGCTGTAATAGACCTCCGGGTCTCTGGTTTTCGGCTTTGACTTGCTGACAAACCTCACACTTCGCCACAAATTCAGCCACATCCCGCTTCAAACCTGACCACCAGAAATGCTGTTTGATGTCTTTGTACATCTTAGTACTCCCAGGATGTACCGACAAAAGAGTAGCATGCGCCTCCTGAAGAATACTCTCTTTCAGGTCCGCCTAATTTGGAACACAGCCTATCTCCGAACCACAGCACTCCATCCCTGATTTGAAATCCGGGCAACCTGCCAGTGCCAACCTGCTCCTTCATCTCCAAGATATCAACATCAACCTCTTGACTTGCAATGATCCTTGCATTCAAAGTAGGCTGAAGCCTCAACTGAGCCAAAGATGCTCCCAATCCTTGCAAGACAACTTCAATACCTGCTCGGTCCAACTCCTCAATCAGATGCTTCTGAGTTGTAATCAAACTGGCTAGACTGCTCTTGCGACTAAGTGCGTCAGCCACAACATTAGCCTTTCTAGGATGATACTTGATCTCAGGTCGCATATCCTCGAGCACTTCCAACCATCTCCGCTGCCCCAGATTCAGATCCCTCTGCTGATATATATACTTCAAGCTCTTGTGGTCCGTGTACATGTTCAATTTCTCACCGTACACATAGTGCCTCCATTGCTTCAGGGCAAAGATAATCGCAGCCAACTCCAGATCATGAGTCGGGTAATTTTTCTCATGCGGTCGTAGTTGCCTAGACCCATAAGCGATTACTTTTCCGTCTTGCATTAAGACACAACCAAGCCCACGATGTGAAGCATCGCTGTAAACGTCATACTCAACACCTGCTCTGGGCAAAGCCAAAATAGGTGCAGTAGTCAGCCTATCTTTCAACTCCTGAAAGCTCGCCTCACATTGCTCAGTCCACTTGAAGCTCACATTCTTCTTGGTCAGACCCGTAAGCGGTATAGCTATCTGAGCATAACCTTGAATGAATCTCCGGTAGTATCCAGTCATCCCAAGAAAACTTCTGACTTCCTTCACTGTAGTAAGCCTAGCCCAATCTCTCACTGCCTCTATCTTCTGAGGGTCAGTTGCCACTCCCTCCTTAGAAAGGATGTGACCCAGGAATGCCACTTCAGATTTCCAGAAATCACACTTGGATAACTTGGCATATAACTTCTGCTCTTCCAGCTTCTTCAAAACTGCTGCCAGATGCTCGGTGTGCTCCTCCTCTGACTTGGAGTACACGAGAATATCGTCGATAAACACCACGACGAAAGAATCAATGAACGGCCTCAGAACTCTGTTCATCAAATCCATGAAGATTGCGGGTGCATTCGTCACTCCAAATGGCATAACTAAGAATTCGTAATGTCCATGTCGAGTTCTAAATGCAGTTTTGTGCACATCTTCAGCTTTCACTCGAACTTGGTGATATCCTGATCGAAGATCTATTTTGGAGAATACAGCTGCTCCTTGTAGACGATCGAACAAATCATCAATTCGAGGAATCGGATACTTATTCTGAACAGTGACATTATTCAGCTCCCGGTAATCGATACACATTCTCATCGATCCATCCTTCTTCTTTACCAAAAGCATTGGTGCTCCCCAAGGTGACGCACTAGGTTGAATAAAGCCTTTCTCCAACAGTTCCTCAATCTGGCGTTTCACCTCATCCTGTTCCACTGGAGCTATCCTATACGGTGCCTTAGAAATGGGTGCACTTCCCGGTTGAACAGTGATGCTGAACTCTACATCACGATGCGGGGGTAACCCAGGAAAATCTTCCAAGAACACTGTCGGATAGTCCCGAACCACAGGAATCCGTTGCACTTCCACAGGAGTCTCTTCCTTGCGGATAGCTGCCACCAGCTTAGAACACTTCTTCTTCCCTTGGAACGTGACTTCAGGTCCACCTGGAGCCTTCACTGTTACCATCTTGGTCTTACACTCGATGCTTGCACTGTACACTGACATCCAATCAATGCTAATGATAACATCGACTCCCAAGATAGTAGCTCGATCAGATCAATGCCAAAGATTCGATCCCCAATCACAATTTCGCAATCAGCATAATACCGATCAGTGGTTAAAGTTTCCCCTGATGGAGTAGCTACTGCTAAGATCTTGCCTGGAAAAATCTTCGGTTCAACTTCCAACACTTTAGCAAATTTTGGAGACACAAATGTATGAGAGGATCCAGTATCGAACAATACAACAGCTTTCATTCCATTAAGATATAGTTCGCCTGTTATATAATACACACCATTACATAACAGTTTCACAATATAAGCGGGAAAAAGAAATGACAAAACTCTAAACACCAGCCCTCGTACCAGAGATGACCTGATCTGCCTCATCAGCATCAGCTTCCGTCAAGGCAAATACTCGCCCTGATTGGTACGGTCTCTTCCCAGCCTGCTGCGTTGGTGCGTTGCTATCACCATTCCGTAGTTTGGGACATTGAGATCGGTAATGTCCCGTTTCACCACAGTTGAAGCAAGTCACCGCATGAGGTCTCACCACATTGTTTCTAGGTCCTCCAGCCACACCAATAGCGTTCGCCCCTGTCGGTTTGAACCTTTGTGCAGATTGTTGCCCCTTGAAACTTCCAGAATGTGCAGGCCTCTTTCCAGACTGCCAGTTGTTCCTCCGGTTCTGAACAACGTGGAACTGCTCCATATCCGCTTCCGTCGCTGCCGCCCTCTTGACCAGCTTGTCGAATCGCCTGATACCAAGAGGTATCATCCGGGACCTCAAGCTCGGCCTCAATCCATGCTCGAACTTACGAGCCTTCTTAGCTTCATCCATCACCAGTTCAGGTGCATACCTAGAGAGCTGAGTAAACTTGGTCTCATACGCTCTCACCGACATGCTGCCTTGCTGAAGCGACAGAAACTCCATTGCCTTCTTCTCTTGGACGTCGGAGGGGAAATAGTGACTGCGGAATTCTTCCAGAAATTCCTCCCAGCCAAGCACTATGCCTCCCATGGTCCTCTTCATGGATTGCCACCAAACCGCCGCATCCTTCTCCAGCTACAAAGTCGCCAACTTGACCTTGCTACCCTCAGGGGTCTCCAACACCTCAAAGATCGTCTCCACTTGACGGATCCAGTTGTCAGCCGCATCTGGGTCTGACTTTCCCTCGAATACCGGTGGTTTCATTCTCTTGAATGATTCCACTAGCTTAATCGCCTCGGGCACTGGATTCGCCGGCCCCCTTCCTTGGTTCATGGCCACTGCATTAAGCGTCTGGTAGACCCTTGCAAGTTCGGTCTCCAGATCCAACCCCTCACCATTCCTAGCTCTTCTTCTCGACATATTCTAATGCAAAAGATCCATTAAATTCGAAGTATAAGACAAGAATTTAAACCAACTTGCATTTCATTGAATTCCAAAGTTTATACATTCGAATTTAAAAACATTTTTGACATCAGCATGGAAAATAAAAGAAGCTAAGACAGTCTAACTCCTACGGGTCCTCTTCGCTGCTCGAAGTTCTTCTCGTAGTTCTTCAACTTCATCCTTCAGCACATCAGTCAGGTTCTTCCTCTTCTCGAGTTCCCAAACCCTATGACTGAGAACAGAAAAGTCGTCCTTCCGTTTCGCCAGCTGAGCCTCCAACAATCCGACTCTCTCTCGCAGTATCTCTACCTACCTCTGAAGAGAAGTCACAAGACCATTTGGAACTGGTTCTTCTTCTTCGTCAGAAGAAGAGTCATCAGATGAATCCGGAGGTGGGGTGATCTCTTGAGATTCAGGCCATTCTTCACCGTCAGAATCTGCTTGCCCTGGATAGTACTCTAGGTATGCGCCTGAACTGGTGATGGATGAAGCTAAGAAGGCTCGTAAGTTCGAGCATGGATTGAGGCCGAGCTTGAGGTCCCGGATGATACCTCTTGGTATCAGGCGATTCGACAAGCTGGTCAAGTGGGCGGCAGCGACGGAAGCGGATATGGAGCAGTTCCACGTTGTTCAGAACCGGAGGAACAACTGGCAGTCTGGAGAGAGGCCTGCACATTCTGGGAGTTTCAAGGGGCAACCATCTGCACAAAGGTTCAAACCGACAGGGGCAAACGCTATTGGTGTGGCTGGAGGACCCGGAAACAATGTGGTGAGACCTCATGCGGTGACTTGCTTCAACTGTGGTGAAACGGGACATTACCGATCTCAATGTCCCAAACTACGGAATGGTGATAGCAACGCACCAACGCAGCAGGCTGGGAAGAGGCCGTACCAATCAGGGCGAGTATTTGCCTTGACGGAAGCTGATGCTGATGAGGCAGATCAGGTCATCTCTGGTACGAGGGCTGGTGTTTAGAGTTTTGTCATTTCTTTTTTCCGCTTATATTGTGAAACTGTTATGTAATGGTGTGTATTATATAACAGGCGAACTATATCTTAATGGAATGAAAGCTGTTGTATTGTTCGATACTGGATCCTCTCATACATTTGTGTCTCCAAAATTTGCTAAAGTGTTGGAAGTTGAACCGAAGATTTTTCCAGGCAAGATCTTAGCAGTAGCTACTCCATCAGGGGAAACTTTAACCACTGATCGGTATTATGCTGATTGCGAGATTGTGATTGGGGATCGAATCTTTGGCATTGATCTGATCGAGCTACTATCTTGGGAGTCGATGTTATCATTGGCATTGATTGGATGTCAGTGTACAGTGCAAGCATCGAGTGTAAGACCAAGACGGTAACAGTGAAGGCTCCAGGTGGACCTGAAGTCACGTTCCAAGGGAAGAAGAAGTGTTCTAAGCTGGTGGCAGCTATCCGCAAGGAAGAGACTCCTGTGGAAGTGCAAGGGATTCCTGTGGTTCGGGACTATCCGACAGTGTTCTTGGAAGATTTTCCTGGGTTACCCCCGCATCGTGATGTAGAGTTCAGCATCACTGTTCAACCGGGAAGTGCACCCATTTCTAAGGCACCGTATAGGATGGCTCCAGTGGAACAGGATGAGGTGAAACGGCAGATTGAGGAAATGTTGGAGAAAGGCTTTATTCAACCTAGTGCGTCACCTTGGGGAGCACCAGTGCTTTTGGTAAAGAAGAAGGATGGATCGATGAGAATGTGTATCGATTACCGGGAGCTGAATAAGGTCACTGTTCAGAATAAGTATCCGATTCCTCGAATTGATGATTTGTTCGATCGTCTACAAGGAGCAGCTGTATTCTCCAAAATAGATCTTCGATCAGGATATCACCAAGTTCGAGTGAAAGCTGAAGATGTGCACAAAACTGCATTTAGAACTCGACATGGGCATTACGAATTCTTAGTTATGCCATTTGGAGTGACGAATGCATCCGCAATCTTCATGGATTTGATGAACGGAGTTCTGAGGCCGTTCATTGATTCTTTCGTCGTGGTGTTTATTGAAGATATTCTCGTGTACTCCAAGTCAGAAGAGGAGCACACCGAGCATCTGGCAGCAGTTTTGAAGAAGCTGGAAGAGCAGAAGTTGTATGCCAAGTTATCCAAGTGTGATTTCTGGAAATCTGAAGTGGCATTCCTGGGTCACATCCTTTCTAAGGAGGGAGTGGCAACTGACCCTCAGAAGATAGAGGCAGTGAGAGATTGGGCTAAGCCTACTACAGTGAAGAAAGTCAGAAGTTTTCTTGGGATGACTGGATATTACCGGAGATTCATTCAAGGTTATGCTCAGATAGCTGTACCGCTTACGGGTCTGACCAAGAAGAATGTGAGCTTCAAGTGGACTGAGCAATGTGAGGCGAGCTTTCAGGAGTTGAAAGATAGGCTGACTACTGCACCTATTTTGGCTTTGCCCAGAGCAGGTGTTGAGTATGACGTTTACAGCGATGCTTCACATCATGGGCTTGGTTGTGTCTTAATGCAAGAGGGAAGAGTAATCGCTTATGGGTCTAGGCAACTACGACCACATGAGAAGAATTACCCGACTCATGATCTAGAGTTGGCTGCGATTATCTTTGCCCTGAAGCAATGGAGGCACTACGTGTACGGTGAGAAATTGAACATGTACACGGACCACAAGAGCTTGAAGTATATATATCAGCAGAGGGATCTGAATCTGAGGCAGCGGAGATGGTTGGAAGTGCTCGAGGATATGCGACCTGAGATCAAGTATCATCCTGGAAAGGCTAATGTTGTGGCCTGACGCACTTAGTCGCAAGAGCAGTCTAGCCAGTTTGATTACAACTCAGAGGCATCTGATTGAGGAGTTGGATCGAGCAGGTATTGAAGTTGTCTTGCAAGGATTGGGAGCATCTTTGGCTCAGTTGAGGCTTCAGCCTACACTGAATGCAAGGATCATTGCAAATCAGGAGGTTGATGCTGATATTTTGGAGATGGAGCAGGTTAGTGCTGGCAGGTTGCCCGGATTTCAAATCGGGGATGGAGTGCTGTGGTTCGGAGATAGGCTGTGTGTTCCAAATCAGGCGGATCTGAAAGAGAGTATTCTTCAGGAGGCGCATGCTACTCTTTTGTCGGTACATCCTGGGAGTACTAAGATGTACAAAGACATCAAACAGCAATTCTGGTGGTAAGGTTTGAAGCGGGATGTGGCTGAATTTGTGGCGAAGTGTGAGGTTTGTCAGCAAGTCAAAGCCGAAAACCAGAGACCCGGAGGTCTATTACAGCCGTTACCTATTCCGGAATGGATGTGGGATAACCTCAGTATGGATTTCATCATAGGATTGCCTAAGAGTTCTAAAGGCAATGATGCGATTTGGGTCATAGTCGATCGACTAACCAAGTCCGCTCACTTTTTGGCGAGGAAACTCACTGCTTCGATGGACAAGTTAGCTGAGATGTATGTTGGTGAGATTGTCCGGCTTCATGGCGTTTCGTCAACTATTGTGTCTGATCGAGATGCGCGGTTTACTTCGCATTTCTGGGGGAGTCTTCAGACAGCTTTGGGTACCAAGACAGATTTCAGCACTGCTTTTCATCCGCAAACCGATGGGCAGACCGAGAGAGTCAACCGTATTCTTGAGGATATGCTTCGGTGTTGTATACTAGACTTTGGAGGCAGTTGGGAAAGGCATTTACCTTTGGTAGAGTTTGCCTACAACAACAGTTTTCAGACCAGTATCGGGATGGCGCCGTACGAAGCTTTGTATGGCAGGAAGTGCAGGACACCTGTTTGTTGGTTTGAGGTTGGGGAGCGAAAAATTATTTTATTTTGCACGTAGTGTGCACGTGCAATATTTTGGTTGAATTAAATCTTATAATTATTTTATTATGATGTGTATAAATATTTAATATGTGTTCTCAAATTATTTTGTACAAAAGCATTTCTTTAAACAAATAGAAAACCTTATTTTAAAGCCTTTTCTTAAAAGCCCAAAATGTGATTTATTTATTTTATTTAAAATAAATATTTTGGCCCAAAACTAAAGCCCATGGATTAATCTATTTTTATTTAAAACTTGTCATGTAGAAGACAACTTAAAAACTATTTTATTTTTATACAAAATTAAAATGTACATTTTTGGCCTAGTTGCATGCACTTGCACTACACGTACACGTGCAATGCACACTTCTCTTATGGTGGCCGGTTTGCATCGTTTGGAGGGAGTTTTAAAAATGGTCATGGTGTTCATGGAGGTGGTTATGTGGGTGTGGGTAGTTTTTATAACTCCTCTAATCTTGGCCCTCCATCCTACAACCAACTAGTCAATCCTAGCCCTCCATTTCACTTGATTTCTAGTATAAATGCCTCCCCTCCCATGGCTATATTCATATGCAATTATATCTTTCCAAACTATAGTCTTATTTTAGTAATAGTGTGAGTTAAAAAAAAGTGAGAGTTTGTGTGGGATTGCTTGCATTTAACAAGGAGGAGAGGCCGGCCATTCCAAGGAGGAAGCATTCGGTGGTGGTGTTGTGGAGCTTGTGCGCGCATCGTCTAGGAGGAGGTGCATTCATTCGCAAGGATTTTGTTGCTATTGTGTTGTTTTCTCTCCATACAAGGTGGGTAGAATTTTCCTTATTTCTAACATACGAATATATGCTAGATTTAATTAGCAAAAGTTGCATGGAAATGATTAATAAGAATGCGCATTTAATTGAAAAGATGATCTCTAGTTGATTGAATTATTGATATGCGAATTATGTGTGATTGTGTGCAATAAGAATGTGGCTATAAAGTGGGTTTGATTTTCTTTATTTCTAATTAGAAACGATGCATGGAAAATATTAGTAAGAATACATTTTAATGGAAAGTTAGTTCATAAATTGATTGGTATGTTAATGAACAATTTGCATGTGGTTCTATTGTTAAATTAAGTTGTAGGTAAAATTCTCCATGCTTATTAGAATAAATGAATGATGGTGGTTAAATTTCCTTAAGAATGATGCTAGTATTGATGCTTGAAAATACTAATAAGAATGCTAGTTTAACTGAAAATTGGAAGCATGAAATTGATTAGGAAAGAGCACGCTCTTTGGAAAGAGTAACTTCTTGAATGTCTGAGTTGTGAGCATGTTAATTGATAAGTGGCTATTTATTTGGTGATGTACATGATTTGACTAGAAGCATTGTTGATTTAAAGAAAATACATTTATTACCATCACTAATTGTATGTAAAGGTTAGTACTTTGTTAGTGCTAATTTATGTTTTGAAGAGACATTTTTGAGTTATTGTGGGGTTGGATAAATTCAAAAAAATGTATAGATTTGTATGTTGAATAAAAGATTAATATCAGGGAATTAGTATAAGAAATTGTGGATAAAAAGATTTGAAGACCTATTGTTATTCAATGTCGAAAATGAAAAATATAGTGGTTATAATGAAAAGATTCATTGAATGGGGTGAAAAATATATTTTTATTAGTGCAAAAATTATTTTATACATGCTGATATGAAAATCATGTGAGGGGGAGTTAATCTGGAATTTTTCAGTAACTTTTACAAAGGCAATATGAACCAAGATTAATTGAACATCGAGTATTTTTAACAACAGTGGCAAAATGATTCAAAAAGGTTTTAATTTTGTACTGTGACAACCTGAGCATGTAGCTCAGGCGGTCACTATGTGCGGTTGTGTTCTCGGGGGTGACTGGTTCGAACCCCTGTAGCCGCATATATATTCCACAATTTTTTTTGTGAGCTTATAACTTCCGACCCGAGAGTAATAAATACCCTTTAGCTCTTCTTTATAGCGCTAGCACAGATTGGCCTAGTGGCGGGTGCTCTTGGCCTTGTTTCCCGTGTGCCTGGGTTCGATTCCTACCTTCGGCATATATAAAAAAATATTTTTTTTGGGGTTTCTAGATGTCCAAAAATTGTGAAAAAATATGGTTATTCTCATAAAAATGTAAGGAATTTTATAAGAGTGATTTGGGCATTATTTGAATGAAATACACTATGGTTTGTGAACAAAAGACATAATTAGAACTATGGTCCTAGATTATGTATTTGTGAAAAAGTATAGCTTATAAGAATAAATAACAATGATGTATTAGAAAGTGATTTGGCAAAAGAAACTTGGTGGTGTGACTTAATGCAATTTATTTCTCATTGGGGAACAAAATGAAGTATGCACATTTGTTAATAAAGTGAAATTTGATTCGTTGTGATAATTGACGAAGTGCATGAAATTTATGTACAGATATGGACTTGTGAACAAATTAGGAATCATGAATTGAAAAGAGAATATACATGTGAGTATGAGAACTCAACATGAAAAATTTATAAGTTGAAGATTGTGAAATGAAAATTGAAATAGAGTAGCTAAGTCTCCCCCGACATTGAGAAATGAAATGAAATGAAATGAAATTAGACCAAGGTTGGTCATGTTGAAAGGAATGAATAAGTCCGGTTAGTGGAGAGGCTAACTCTAGAGATTTAATTTTTGTTCATGATTTTTGATAAAACTAAGGATTAGTACATAGTAGAGACGTGATGAAAGTAGAAGAAAAACATGGGTATGGGGGCCATCGGATAGGGGTGTGAGAGCGATCCACAGGCTGCCTGCTTGATGCGTCAAGACATGGCGTGAGCGCTACTCCAGAATTATCATCCCGGTTGCGACGCTCGTGGGATGTTCGAGTGGCTATGGGTGGTGCCATTGTTCCATGGCGGAGGCTGAATTGTCCATAGGTTGCCTGCTCGATGCGTCGTGTCAGTGCGTGGGATTCCCCTCCAGGCTGCCTGGACATGGGCTCGTAGATTATACGACATCTAAGACACTACCGTAGTTACAATAGTAGACTAAGTCATAACGAGGGATTGAACCCTACAAAGATGAAGAACGGATAAGGGCTTGCCCTCGGACCTATGTAGTATGGGATGCATAGAATCCGAACAAGTGCGCATTAGTGTCATGTAACATAAATAAATGCATTAAGGATTAAGTGCACAATCACAACACGACATCAATAGGGTAGTCCCTTTATTTGAAATGTGACAAGTTGGTGTTTGTTAAATTTGGAAAATTGAGTTATACTATTTTCGGACATACTCAATCTTTATGGAGCAGTTTCACGTTGTTCAGAACCGGAGGAACAACTGGCAGTCTGGAAAGAGGCCTGCACATTCTGGGAGTTTCAAGGGGCAACCATCTGCACAAAGGTTCAAACCGACAGGGGCGAACGCTATTGGTGTGGCTGGAGGACCTAGAAACAATGTGGTGAGACCTCCTGCGGTGACTTGCTTCAACTGTGGTGAAACGGGACATTACCGATCTCAATGTCCCAAACTACGGAATGGTGATAGCAACGCACCAACGCAGCAGGCTGGGAAGAGGCCGTACCAATCAGGGCGAGTATTTGCCTTGACGGAAGCTGATGCTGATGAGGCAGATCAGGTCATCTCTGGTACGAGGGCTGGTGTTTAGAGTTTTGTCATTTCTTTTTCCCGCTTATATTGTGAAACTGTTATGTAATGGTGTGTATTATATAACATGCGAACTATATCTTAATGGAATGAAAGCTGTTGTATTGTTCGATACTGGATCCTCTCATATATTTGTGTCTCCAAAATTTGCTAAAGTGTTGGGAGTTGAACCGAAGATTTTTCCAGGCAAGATCTTAGCAGTAGCTACTCCATCAGGGGAAACTTTAACCAGTGATCGGTATTATGCTGATTGCGAGATAGTGATTGGAGATCGAATCTTTGGCATTGATCTGATCGAGCTGACTATCTTGGGAGTCGATGTTATCATCGGCATTGATTGGATGTCGGTGTACAGTGCAAGCATCGAGTGTAAGACCAAGACAGTAACAGTGAAGGCTCCAGGTGGACCTGAAGTCACGTTCCAAGGGAAGAAGAAGTGTTCTAAGCTGGTGGCAGCTATCCGCCAGGAAGAGACTCCTGTGGAAGTGCAAGGGATTCCTGTGGTTCGGGACTATCCGACAGTGTTCTTGGAAGATTTTCCTGGGTTACCCCCGCATCGTGATGTAGAGTTCAGCATCACTGTTCAACCGGAAAGTGCACCCATTTCTAAGGCACCGTATAGGATGGCTCCAGTGGAACAGGATGAGGTGAAACGGTAGATTGAGGAACTGTTGGAGAAAGGCTTTATTCAACCTAGTGCGTCACCTTGGGGAGCACCAGTGCTTTTGGTAAAGAAGAAGGATGGATCGATGAGAATGTGTATCGATTACCGGGAGCTGAATAAGGTCAATGTTCAGAATAAGTATCCGATTCCTCGAATTGATGATTTGTTCGATCGTCTACAAGGAGCAGCTGTATTCTCCAAAATAGATCTTCGATCAGGATATCACCAAGTTCGAGTGAAAGCTGAAGATGTGCACAAAACTGCATTTAGAACTCGACATGGGCATTACGAATTCTTAGTTATGCCATTTGGAGTGACGAATGCACCCGCAATCTTCATGGATTTGATGAACAGAGTTCTGAGGCCATTCATTGATTCTTTCGTCATGGTGTTTATCGACGATATTCTCGTGTACTCCAAGTCAGAAGAAGAACACACCGAGCATCTGGCAGCAGTTTTGAAGAAGCTGGAAGAGCAGAAGTTGTATGCCAAGTTATCCAAGTGTGATTTCTGAAAATCTGAAGTGGCATTCCTGGGTCACATCCTTTCTAAGGAGGGAGTGACAACTGACCCTCAGAAGATAGAGGCAGTGAGAGATTGGGCTAGGCCTACTACAGTGAAGGAAGTCAGAAGTTTTCTTGGGATGACTGGATACTACAGGAGATTCATTCAAGGTTATGCTCAGATAGCTGTACCGCTTACTGGACTGACCAAGAAGAATGTGAGCTTCAAGTGGACTGAGCAATGTGAGGCAAGCTTTCAGGAGTTGAAAGAGAAGCTGACTACTGCACCTATTTTGGCTTTGCCCAGAGCAGGTGTTGAGTATGACGTTTATAGCGATGCTTCACATCGTGGGCTTGGTTGTGTCTCAATGCAAGAAGGAAGAGTAATCGCTTATGGGTCTAGGCAACTACGACCGCATGAGAAAAATTATCCGACTCATGATCTGGAGTTGGCTGCGATTATCTTTGCCCTGAAGCAATGGAGGCACTACGTGTACGGTGAGAAATTGAACATGTACACGGACCACAAGAGCTTGAAGTATATATATCAGCAGAGGGATCTGATTCTGAGGCAGCGGAGATGGTTGGAAGTGCTTGAGGACATGCGACCTGAGATCAAGTATCATCCTGGAAAGGCTAATGTTGTGGCTGACGCACTTAGTCGCAAGAGCAGTTTAGCCAGTTTGATTACAACTCAGAAGCATCTGATTGAGGAGTTGGACCGAGCAGGTATTGAAGTTGTCTTGCAAGGATTGGGAGCATCTTTGGCTCAGTTGAGGCTTCAGCCTACTTTGAATACAAGGATCATTGCAAGTCTGGAGGTTGATGCTGATATTTTGGAGATGAAGGAGCAGGTTGGTGCTGGCAGGTTGCCCGGATTTCAAATCAGGGATGGAGTGCTGTGGTTCGGAGATAGGCTGTGTGTTCCAAATCAGGCGGACCTGAAAGAGAGTATTCTTTAGGAGGCGCATGCTACTCTTTTGTCGGTACATCCTGGGAGTACTAAGATGTACAAAGACATCAAACAGCATTTCTGGTGGTCAGGTTTGAAGCAGGATGTGGCTGAATTTGTTGCGAAGTGTGAGGTTTGTCAGCAAGTCAAAGCCGAAAACCAGAGACCCGAAGGTCTATTACAGCCGTTACCTATTCCGGAATGGAAGTGGGATAACATCAGTATGGATTTCATCACGGGATTGCCTAAGAGTTCTAAAGGCAATGATGCGATTTGGGTTATAGTCGATCGACTAACCAAGTCCACTCACTTTTTGGCGATGAAACTCACTGCTTCGATGGACAAGTTAGCTGAGATGTATGTTGGTGAGATTGTCCGGCTTCATGGCGTTCCGTCAATTATTGTGTCTGATCGAGATGCGCGGTTTACATCGAATTTCTAGGGGAGTCTTCAGACAGCTTTGGGTACCAAGACAGATTTCAGCACTGCTTTTCATCCGCAAACCGATGGGCAGACCGAGAGAGTCAACCGTATTCTTGAGGATATGCTTCGGTGTTGTATACTAGACTTTGGAGGCAGTTGGGAAAGGCATTTACCTTTGGTAGAGTTTGCCTACAACAACAGTTTTCAGACCAGTATCGGGATGGCGCCGTACGAAGCTTTGTATGGCAGGAAGTGCAGAACACCTGTTTGTTGGTATGAAGTTGGGGAGCGTCAGTTGTTTGGTCCTGAGCTTGTACAGCAAACTTCTGAGAAGATTGATCTGATCAGGAAAAGGTTGGTGGAAGCTCAGAGCAGGCAGAAAAGCTATGCAGACAACCGGAGAAGGGACCTTGAGTTTGAGGTTGGTGACTTCGTCTTTCTGAAGGTATCACCCAGTAAAGGTGTGGTTCGATTTGGCAAAGGCGGGAAGTTAGCCCCGAGGTTTATAGGCCCGTACAAGATATTGAAAAGGATCGGGAAAACTGCTTACCGGCTTGAATTACCGGAAGAGTTGTCTCAGGTGCACAATGTCTTTCATGCGTCTATGCTGAGAGGTTATATTCCAGACCCGAGTCATCATTTGCCTGAAGTGCCGGAAGGTTTGCAGTTAGACCTGAATTACATCGAGTCTCCTGTTGAGATTGTTAATCGTCGTGAAAAAGTCTTGAGGAATAAGACGATACCGATGGTCAAAGTAGTCTGGAGGAACCACTTGGTTGAAGAGGCTACTTGGGTGTCTGAGGAGAGGATGTTGAAGGACTATCCTGAGCTTTTTGCTTGATTGTATTTTTGTATCTTTTTGTTCTTGTGTGTGTGTTGTATTTCCTGTTTTCCTCGCTCTTGATTGTAGTTCCGGGGACGGAACTATTCTAGGGAGGGAGTGCTGTAATACCCTGATTTTTCAATTAATGAAAAATTATTTTTTTATTTTGCACGTAGTGTGCACGTGCAATATTTTGGTTGAATTAAATCTTATAATTATTTTATTATGATGTGTATAAATATTTAAATATGTGTTCTCAAATTATTTTGTACAAAAGCCTTTCTTTAAACAAATAGAAAGCCTTATTTTAATTTAATTAAAATGCCTTTTTCTTAAAGCCCAAAATGTATTTTATTTATTTTATTGTTAATAACTATTTTGGCCCAAAATAAAGCCCATGGATTAACCTATTTTTATTTAACTTGTCATGTAGAAGACTATTTTAAAACTATTTTATTTTTGTACAAAATTAAAATGTATAATTTTTAGGCCTAGTTGCATGCACGTGCACTACACGTACACGTGCAATGCACACTTCTCTTATGGTGGCCGGTTTGCATCTTTTGGAGGGAGTTTTAAAAATGGTCATGGTGTTCATGGAGGTGGTTATGTGGGTGTGGGTAGTTTTTATAACTCCTACTCTAATCTTGGCCCTCCATCCTACAACTAACTAGTCAATCCTAGCCCTCCATTTCACTTGATTTCTAGTATAAATACCCCCCCTCCCATGGCTATATTCATATGTAATTATATCTTTCCAAACTATAGTCTTATTTTAGTAATAGTGTGAGTTAAAAAGAGTGAGAGTTTGTGTGGGATTGCTTGCATTTTCCAAGGAGGAGAGGCCGGCCATTCCAAGGAGGAAGCATTCGGTGGTGGTGTTGTGGAGCTTGTGCGCGCATCGTCTAGGAGGAGGTGCATTCATTCGCAAGGATTTTGTTGCTATTGTGTTGTTTTCTCTCCATACAAGGTGGGTAGAATTTTCCTTATTTCTAACATAGGAATATATGCTAGATTTAATTAGCAAAAGTTGCATGGAAATGATTAATAAGAATGCGCATTTAATTGAAATGATGATCTCTAGTTGATTGAATTATTGATATGCGAATTATGTGTGATTGTGTGCAATAAGAATGTGGCTATAAAGTGGGTTTGATTTTCTTTATTTCTAATTAGAAACGATGCATGGAAAATATTAGTAAGAATACATTTTAATGGAAAGTTAGTTCATAAATTGATTGGTATGTTAATGAACAATTTGCATGTGGTTCTATTGTTAAATTAAGTTGTGGGTAAAATTCTCCATGCTTATTAGAATAAATGAATGATAGTGGTTAAATTTCCTTAAGAATGATGCTAGTATTGATGCTTGAAAATACTAATAAGAATGCTAGTTTAACTGAAAATTGGAAGCATGAAATTGATTAAGAAAGAGCACGCTCTTTGGAAAGAGTAACTTCTTGAATGTCTGAGTTGTGAGCATGTTAATTGATAAGTGGCTATTTATTTGGTGATGTACATGATTTGACTAGAAGCATTGTTGATTTAAAGAAAATACATTTATTACCATCACTAATTGTATGTAAAGGTTAGTACTTTGTTAGTGCTAATTTATGTTTTGAAGAGACATTTTTGAGTTATTGTGGGGTTGGATAAATTCAAAAAAATGTATAGATTTGTATGTTGAATAAAAGATTAATATCAGGGAATTAGTATAAGAAATTGTGGATAAAAAGATTTGAAGACCTATTGTTATTCAATGTCGAAAATGAAAAATATAGTGGTTATAATGAAAAGATTCATTGAATGGGGTGAAAAATATATTTTTATTAGTGCAAAAATTATTTTATACATGCTGATATGAAAATCATGTGAGGGGGAGTTAATCTGGAATTTTTCAGTAACTTTTACAAAGGCAATATGAACCAAGATTAATTGAACATCGAGTATTTTTAACAACAGTGGCAAAATGATTCAAAAAGGTTTTAATTTTGTACTGTGACAACCTGAGCATGTAGCTCAGGCGGTCACTGTGTGCGGTTGTGTTCTCGGGGGTGACTGGTTCGAACCCCTGTAGCCGCATATATATTCCACAATTTTTTGTGTGAGCATATAACTTCCGACCCGAGAGTAATAAATACCCTTTAGCCCTTCTTTATAGCGCTAGCACAGATCGGCCTAGTGGCGGGTGCTCTTGGCCTTGTTTCCCGTGTGCCTGGGTTCGATTCCTACCTTCGGCATATATAAAAAAATATTTTTTTTGGGGTTTCTAGATGTCCAAAAATTGTGAAAAAAAATATGGTTATTCTCATAAAAATGTAAGGAATTTTATAAGAGTGATTTGGACATTATTTGAATGAAATACACTATGGTTTGTGAACAAAAGACATAATTAGAGCTATGGTTCTAGATTATGTATTTGTGGAAAAGTATAGCTTATAAGAATAAATAACAATGATGTATTAGAAAGTGATTTGGCAAAAAAGAAACTTGGTTGTGTGGATTAATGCAATTTATTTCTCATTGTGGAACAAAATGAAGTATGCACATTTGTTAATAAAGTGAAATTTGATTCGTTGTGATAATTGACGAAGTGCATGAAATTTATGTACAGATATGGACTTGTGAACAAATTAGGAATCATGAATTGAAAAGAGAATATACATGTGAGTATGAGAACTCAACATGGAAAATTTATAAGTTGAAGATTGTGAAATGAAAATTGAAATAGAGTAGCTAAGTCTCCCCCGGCATTGAGAAATGAAATGAAATGAAATTAGACCAAGGTTGGTCATGTTGAAAGGAATGAATAAGTCCTGTTAGTGGAGAGGCTAACTCTAGAGATTTAATTTTTGTTCATGATTTTTGATAAAACTAAGGATTAGTACATAGTGGAGACGTGATGAAAGTAGAAGAAAAACATGGGTATGGGGGCCATCGGATAGCGGTGTGAGAGCGATCCACAGGCTGCCTGCTTGATGCGTCAAGACATGACGTGGGCGCTACTCCAGAATTATCGTCCCGGTGGCGACGCTCGTGGGATGTTCGAGTGGCTATGGGTGGTGCCACTGTTCCATGGCGGAGGCTGAATTGTCCATAGGTTGCCTGCTCGATACGTCGTGTCAGTGCGTGGGAAACCCCTCCAGGCTGCCTGGACATGGGCTCGTAGATCATAGGATATCTAAGACACTACCGTAGTTACAGTAGTAGACTAAGTCATAACGAGGGATTGAACCCTACAAAGATGAAGAACGAATAAGGGCTTGCCCTCGGACCTATGTAGTATGGGATGCATAGAATCCGAACAAGTGCGCATTAGTGTCATGTAACATAAATAAATGCATTAAGGATTAAGTGCACAATCACAACACGACATCAATAGGGTAGTCCCTTTATTTGAAATGTGACAAGTTTGTGTTTGCTAAATATGGAAAATTGAGTTATACTATTTCCGGCATAGAGAGGATGGCCGTGTATAATGATCGTCGGTTGAATAAACTGACGTATCCACAGTCTTATATGCAGGTAAATGACATGTTAAAGAGGAATGGATGCTTAAAGATTGTACCATGTTGTTGTACATTTATTTAATTGTTGTATTTTACTTCCGCTGTGCAAAAGAAAAGTGTAATATTGATGTAAACTCTGATGTAAGATGAAAAGTTTAAATTTCCCTGTAAAATTGTACTAAAGAAAGTGAAAAGATCCTGTAGAACATCTCGAATTCAGTGTATTTGGGATTCGGGGCGTTACAATTATAATAAATTATTTAATTTATTTTTATAATATATTTTTATTACATATATATTATTATAATTATTATTCTATGTTTTTTTTTGATAAAAGATGACTATCGTCATCGTTCCATTAATAAGCATATAACGAAACACAGCAGAACAACAGAAATAAAAACAGCATAATAAAACACGTGTGCAACAAGCAACACGCTACATCAAAACGACCCGAGTCTACTCGAGTTCAAAAGAAAACAACAGAGTCCTAATGCACAGCCACCGACTCCAGGTAGGAACAAAGGACTGCCCTGATGAGCCCATCGGGTCGGACTAGAAGAGCCACCCGCAAAAACGACCGTGCCTCAAAATGGTAAAAGCTCCCCCCCATCCCTGTAGATCCACTGAGAAGGAACCAAGCAGCTCCCAACTACTCTCCATCAGTAATCCTGATTCTCTTCGCAGGTTCGTATGCACCTGCCCAATCATGAATAAACATGAAAATCTTATGCATTGAATGAGAAAATCTGTACGAAACATTGCGAAAAAGTAAATCATTTCTCTCTAGCCACAAATTCCAGATTAAAGCAGCAATAGCAATATCCCAAGCCCTCCTATCTTCTATTTTAATAAAAGCCTCTCTAAATGAACCCCAAATAGCGGAAGTGGAGTTCGGAATCTGGCCACACCCGAAACCCCTACAAACAACCTCCCAGGTAAGACAAGCTCTCGGACAACTGAAAAGAATGTGATTGGTGTCTTCTTCTGCATAGGAACATCTCCCACAACTCGTATCAATCTGCATGCCTCTCTTCGTAAGGTTAACTTTCAAAAGTATAGCGTTATTGTAGACCAGCCAGGAAAAAACTTTGACCCTGAACGGAACATGGGCTCCCCAAATGATCGCTTGAACTGGACATCTCATCCCTCCGTCGTTGATCCACTTATACATGGATGACACCGAGAAGATTCTAGAGTTCTCTCTATCCCACCATCTCTCGTCTTCAGACCTGTCTCCCAGACCCTCTTCCTGAAGGGTTAGTCTGTTCAAGGCTTCGTACTGAGACAAACCCTCCGATGAGATATTGTGAGACACAGAAAAGCTAAGTTTCCCCCTCTTCCGTACGTCTGCGACTAACAGATCTAAATTAGAAGCTGCTTCCGCTGCCTTTGGAAATTGGCTAAGAAGGGAAGTCTGTCCGCACCACTTGTCTTTCCAGAACCTAGTGTTCAACCCGTTCCCCACCTTACATCTAGTGTTTGAATAAAACAACTCCCCTTGCTTAGCAATTCCTTTCCACATGAGCGAAACCTTCGCCGACGGACTTTTGCCTCCGAATCGAAATTTGCGTCGCTTCCGAAACTGAGCAAACGAGAAGCTCCACCACCCTTTGTGGTTATTAGTAATCTTCCACCACCACTTGCTCAACAGTGCTCTGTTCATATCATGTAGATTCATGATACCCAGGCCCCCGAATTCCCTTCTTTTGCACACTCTACCCCACTTAACCAGGTTGAATCCCTTGTTCCCCTCGTCCGTGCCTTTCCATAAAAATCGTCTTCTGAGCTTATCTATTCTATAGATGACCCACTTAGGTAGTTCAAAGACAGACATAAGATAAAGCGGGATCGCACTGATGACCGAATTTAACAGAATAATTCTTCCTCCAAGTGAAAGGAATCGGCTCTGCCACCCTGAAAGCTTCTTTTGAATCTTTGCGATAAGAGGATCCCAATCCTCCCTCAAGAGAGCGCTCGGCCTAATTGGGGTACCCAGGTATTTAATGGGAAACCCACTAATCTTGCATTCAAACGTCTCTGATATCTCCTTAATCAGTTGATCCGGAAGATCAGACATCGGGATAATGCTAGTTTTAATCAAGTTCACTTTGAGTCCGGACCACCCTTGGAAGCAGGCCAACAACCCTCTGATGGCCCCAGCTTCTTCCATCGTAGCTTTACCGAAAAGAATTGTGTCATCGGCATATTGAAGAATCGTCATAGGCTCATCTATGCCCTTAATCTGAATACCTTTGATTGTGTTGTTAGTCCTGGCCCTACTGATCATTTCCGCCAGTCCGTCTGCAACGATGGCAAATAGTAGAGACGACAGAGGGTCCCCTTGCCGCAGGCCCCTCTTACAGACGATCTCTTTGCCCTGCCATCCGTTAACCTGGATAGTCGATTTTCCCCCACGGATGCACTTGCTCATCCAGGACCTCCATCTAGTACC
Source organism: Hemerocallis citrina (assembly GCA_017893485.1). NCBI lineage: Eukaryota > Viridiplantae > Streptophyta > Magnoliopsida > Asparagales > Asphodelaceae > Hemerocallis > Hemerocallis citrina. Next base: position 442,680,180 of record CM030358.1, on the reverse strand, counting down.
AAAGCCTTTAAGAGTCAGAGCTTCCTCCACACAGTCCCACGAAACCGAATCGTAGGCTTTCTGAAAATCTAAATTAAGTATGAACCCATCAGCTTTAGATCTGTGACCTCTATGAACAATCTCGTGGGCGGATGCAATGCTGTCCATGATATCCCTGCCCCTAATGAAACCGCTTTGCGATTGAGCTATAACCTCGTTGAGATGCGGGGCCAGTCTCTGAGCCAAAACTTTCGTGATAATTTTAAAGGACCCGTTCAGCAGGCTAATCGGTCTAAGATCTTCCTGGGAGACTACTTCACTTTTCTTAGGCACAAGGATAATAGTAGCATAATTTAAACGACCCAGGTCAGCACTCCCTGCGTAGACCTCGTGGAAAATGTTCAATAGATCCTCTGATAATGCTCCAGTAAGTTAAATAGAAAAAAATCGGCATTCCATCCGGTCCTGGGGCCTTGTCCTGACCTAAGCTCTTAATCGCGTCTAAAACTTCTGCTTCCTCAAAACATCCTTCGATGCCCTCACTCCCCTCTAATCTGGAGGACCCCCACATATCTTGTGACAGAGAGCATCTGCCTCCAGGATTGCGGCCTAAAAGGTCATGATAAACTCTGTCCAAGTGATCCTTGACTATGTCTTCGTTTTCAGTCCAAGAACCGTTAACCGAGATGCCCGTGATGTGGTTATGCCTGCGTCTTCCGTTAGCCATCTTGTGAAAATATTTTGTATTAGCATCTCCTCTCTGAGCCATTGAGTCCTCGCTCTCTGTTGCCAGTAAACTTCCTCCATCTTTGCTATCTGCTGCATCTCTAGTCTTTTGGTGGCTAGCTCGTCTTTCTCTCCCTCCTCCAGATCCCTCTCTTCTTGAATAGCTTCCAGGTTATCGATTCTAATTGCTAGCTCTTCTCTTTGAATGGAGATGGATCGCGATTTTGCTCTAGCCCAGACCTTTAATTGCCTTCTCAATCTCCTAGTCTTTTCCACCCAGATACCGACAGCCGAAGTCTGCTGAGGACGCACGCTCCAGGACTCGGCTATAATATGACGGATCTCCTCGCACAAGGACCAAGCTCTCTCAAATTTGAACCTGAAGATATGCTTACATCTGCTGTACCCACCCTCGATGACCAGAGGAAGATGGTCCGAGGTGTAACGAAGTGCTGTTTTGACCTTAGCCACGGGATGCTCGAGCTCCCAATCGTGTGATACCAACACTCGATCCAGCTTGGCCAATGTCGGGCAACGTTGCATGTTCGTCCAAGTGAATTTCCTGTCGGCCATCTCTAACTCCAATAAATCTAGAACATCTATCGTCTCATTGAAAGAGTCTTGCTCCGCCTGACTGTGACCCCTTCCCCTATGTTCATCTTGGAATCTAGTGACATTAAAGTCTCCACCTACAATCCAGGCTCCACCCCATTTATTCCTGATAAAACTCAATTCCGTCCAAAACTCGGTACGACGTCTACTGTCGTACGGCCCGTAGACGCTGGTAACCGTTTGGAGCCAATTGTCACTCCTTCGCCTAATTCTGATAGACACCGTGAAATTCCCGATGAATTCATCGACAATCTCGAACGATGAAGCGCAAGCTCCTATCGCTATCCCACCTGAATAGCCCCTAGCCGGCTTGAATCTCCAGTGGAAATCCGCCATCCCCCTCAGAGAAGTGAAGTCCTCCTCTGTTGGAGATTCAATCTTAGTTTCTTGAAGGCCACAGATTTGCTGACGAATCTTGTGAAGAGTCACTCCTATTGCTCTCTTTTTCAGTCTTTGACGCATCCCTCTAACGTTCCAGAAGACATATACCATTAAACAACTGATAAAACATCTAATGACCGTACCCCCCATACCCAACGGGATCACTTACTAATAATTCTAGCGTCGTCTCTAATTATAGCTAAGTTCTTAAGTTGAGCCTCCCTAGTAAGCCCCATATCCAACCCATATAAACTTGCGAAATAAATTAATGACTCATCAGATAAAGAATTAAGCACAGAACAATTAGAAACGGAGGTACCTTCGCCAGCCTTGCCAACCTCCTGCTGCTTGCTCCCTCTTTTGCATAACCCCTCTAGATCGTTGGTCTGGCTCTCCGTGCTTACCATCTGTCTTTACCTTTCCTCTGATATTCAGTGATCTTTCTGATTGAAGAGCTTCCCACACTACCTCTGACATCCCTGTCATCGCCTTCAGTTTCTGCCGCTGAAACGATATTATCCTTTCTAATCCCATCTAGGGCTCCAATAATACCGTCCCCTGATTCTTGGACTGATGAGACCTGTGTGTTGAACTGGGACTGCGGAGGACTGGACCCGCACCCCTGCTTGTTGATAATCGGCGTAATGATCCCCACAGGACTTCCCTCGATTAGGGGTAACGACGGTCCAAGCCCTATGGGCTCAATGCCAGACGTCAGCTGGCGTCTCGACTGGATCAAAGCACAAACGACATTCTTGACAGAGAGTTCTATCTCAGCGTTAGAGAAGCCCATCCACGAATCCTTAACCAGGCCCAATGAGTTGACTAATCCCGGGCCCACTTGCTCTTTACCCTTCAGAATACCCACTTGCTTTTGAGAATTCAATGAAGCCAGCTCATCCTTCTTTGCCAGAAAGTCAGTTCGAGCATTCAAAGCGCCGCGAAGAGTCACATCCTCTACAGTGGAGCAGTCTCTTCGATCTGCCAACTTGACAGCATGAGAGAGAGAAGTAGGTGATGGGACCAATCGCATTAATGGCCTGTTCGCTTCTGACCCTAGGAGCTGCTGGTTACGAGGAGACGAAAATTTTCGAAACAGGCGCTCGTCTCTCTGAGAATTCGAAATCACTTTGACTTCTCCACTCGCTGGGCCATCACACATCAGATCCCCCGCATCCAACCGCTCTCCTTCGTCTTCTTCCTCTGGCCTCCAATCTCCACCCTTGAAAGTGTGCTTCTCAGCCAAAGAAGAAACTCTAAATGAAACATTTTTTTGGATCTCTACAATAACTCTAACTTCATAGATGACATTGTCAAAATCCACAAGGATCTTGGAAGGGATATCGGATTTATTAGCAACGCCTACCTTAACTCTGGCAAACTTCCTCGCCGAAAGCATCAAAGTTTTCCTATCAATGTCAATTAACATACCAAACGGACGAACCACATTTTGAAACCCCGAACGAACCCAACAGTGGTAGGGAAAATTGTATAATCTAAGCCATACTGGAGGGAAATTATCCGGCTTCAAAGCACCATAATCTCGAGTCCACCATTTGAACGTGACAAAGAACTCTAACCCCTGTGAATCACGACCTTCTAACCCCTTCACCCTAATCGTCTCTTGAGCTAGAGATTCATCGTTGCAGTGGGCGTAGAAGACATTCGGAGCAATTTCTTGTATGGTCCAGATTGGCACAGTCGCTGAGGAAATCGCAGCAAGAAGAAGATCCGAGATGTCTTTAACAGTGGGTACCCCTGTCTGAACCTTAATAACAATGCCCCTATTGAATCTCCTCTCGAACTCAGCAATGAGGGGTGTCAGAGTGATTGTAGCTTGGATAACTCTACGATCACCGGCGACACTCTCTTGTGTCTTGCTCCCATCCGAAACAGTAGGCGGTGCTCTCAGCTTCGTTTTCGAATTGGACGGAGTGGCGATGACACGCTTTGGGCAGGCTGTAGAGATATGGCCTGAGCTTCTACAGAAGTAACAGAACCAATCGAAGGTACACTTGCTAATGGAGTGGCCGGGTCGAGCGCATTTGTGGCAGTTTTTCTTCCCGTCAATACGCGAGCTTTCTGACTCGCTGTTGCTTCTAATGGGCCTCTTCATCTTTCTAGATTTAACCAGGATCCAGTCATCATCTTCATCTTCTCGCGCCTTTCGAGGCTCACGCTCTGGGGAAGGAGATCGATAACGAACTCTATGTTCGTCGACGTCGATCGGACTGCCTCTAGTAACCTCAGCATATGATCTAAGCTTTCTATTACTCTCCTCATGAGCTGCGCGTGAATCGACGTACCTGGTCGAGCTCTTCGACCGCTTCCGAATCTCCTCTACTTCGCGTCGGAGGTCGTGGCGAGATGATCGTCCCTTCAAGTCGTCAGTGCTCTCCCTCCTGCCCCTAGTCTGAGGCGATGACCTGCGAGCTTCTCTGGTAGGGCTCCTCCATCTTCTCCTCTCGTCCATCCGCTGGTGCTCGGCGTCTTCTCCTCTGCTTCGTTTCGACATCAATGGAGACAGGCGTCTAGCTTTGTGGTGAGGGGTAGAGGAACTGGAGTTGGGGAATGGTTTTGGGGGGGGAGCTCTCATGGCTGGAGTTGGGGAATGATACTTTATTAATTATCATTCTATGTTATTATATATATGTATTTAATTAAATATGTTTATTCTAATAAATTATTTTATATTATTATATAATATACAATTATTATAATATATTATAATTTTTTTATTTATATACTATTATTATTATTATATTATTATTATATTATTATTATTATTATTATTATTATTTTATACTATTTTATATATATTATTATCATATTATATTTTTATTATATATATTATTATTTTATATATACTATTTTATATATACTATTATTATATTATATTATTATATATATATATTATTATTATATATTACTATTATATATTATTATATATATTATTATTTTTATTATTATATATTACTATTATATATTATTATATATGTTATTATATATTATTATATATTGCTATTATATATCATTATTATTATTATTATATATATATATATATATATATATATATATATATATACTATTATTATAATATATATTATTTTTTCATATATACTATTTTATATATACTATTATAATAATCTATTATAATAATCTATTATTATTATAATATATATTATTATTATTATGTATTACTATTATATATTATTATATATATTATTATATAATTTATCATTATTGTAATAAATTGTTTAATATATAATTATAATATATTATTATTACATATATATTATTATAATTATTATATGTTATTATATATATGTATATAATTAAATATGTTTATTATAATAAATTATTTCATATTATTATATAATATACAATTATTATAATATATTATTATTTTATATATATTATTTTATATATACTATTATTATATATATTATTATTTTACATATACTATTTTATATATGTTATTATTATATTGTATTATTATTATATATACTACTATTATATTATATTATTATTATATATATATTATATTATTATTTTATATATACTATTTTATATATAATATTATTTCATATATACTATTATAATAATCTATTATTATTATAATATATATTATTATTATTATATATTACTATTATATGTTATTATATATATTATTATATAATTTATTGTTATTATAATAAATTGTTTAAGATATAATTTGAATATATTATTATTACATATATATTATTATAATTATTATATATTATTATATATACTAGGTTTGCCCGTTGACACGTGCCTACGGCACGTCTTCGGAATGATGCAGCTTGTTTGATCATATAAAATAGTTTTGGAGGTCCAGCAAATTAATTGAAGTAGCAAACATATTATATGAGAAACTTTTTGCGGTCCAGCAAAAAACATATTATATGATTTTTTTGACTTTTTTGAATTATTTTAAAAGTTTTTTATTTTTTTATTTTTTTCTAATTTTTTAAAAATTTTAAAAAATTTTATTTTCTTAATTTTTTGAATAGAAGAGGGAGGAAGAGAGAAAGAGGAAAAAAATTTAAAAAATAAATATAGGAGTTGTTTTGGGAGGGGGATTTGAATTTGAGTTCTGAGGGAAAACTTTTGGAGAGAAAAATATGTTTTGTGAGGTTAAATCTGGGCCTTTGATTTTGGGAGGAATTGAAGGAGAGCCACTTGATAGCTTTCTTTGTGTTTTATTATATCGATGTATATTATTAAATATGTTTATTATAATAAAATATTTTATATTATTATATATCAGTATGTATGTATATGTGTACAACATGTATGTATCAGAGTATATATACTGTATACAGTATATACATACAACCAAACAACCAAACCTATACATACATAATACTCTCATTTTCAAAAAACTGTTTTCATAAAAAATTATTACCAAACAGCTTTTACACTCATTTTCAGAAAACTGTTTTCAAAACAACAAACCAAACGCAAGAGCTCTAGAATTGACATTAGCTGATATTTTAAAACTATTAATGGGAAGATTTAGAAAGGAGAAAAATAGAATCAATGCTTTGAGCTCTATATTTTTCTTCACAAGCTTCATGGGGATTATGCTATGTAGTGTGGACACTTTATGATGGCAGTTCTGGACACCGACATCTCATGGGCACTCTTGGGATGTGTGACATGCGTCCCAGACACTTCTCGCTCGTATCTTGAAGCTTTTATACGTTTCTTATATTTTGGGCACTTCGACATCTTTTTTACTAGTAAATCCTCTGACTTTTATCTGGAGTGTGAAGTTTCTTGTATTTTGTAATTATGTAGACTATGAAACTGTAATTATTTTTCTATATGGACCCCAAATTTCTTATTTTGATTATGTAATTCATAATTATATTGTTGAATGGCATATGCATTAAATTTATGTATAATTGTGATATATTATCTTAATACATATAATATTTTGTCCATGTTTCAATGTCATAATTTTTTTTCTTTCAAATTCAGACCCATGCGTATTCTTTCTTTCTTTCTTTTTTGTATGATGATAGCCATTACGCAACAATGTTTCAGCCAAAAACCTGTACTCTTACTCTTTATCTGTCACTTGGTTGTAGAGGTTGTGTGGCTATGGTGGCATTGCTTTAATATTGTATTTCTAAATTAGGCATTGCTTTTCTGCTTCTTTTATTTTATAAAATGGGGGGAAAATTCAAGAAACTCCCTAACGTTTCCCATTTAAATCTAGAAACCCTGCAACATTTTTTCTCGCTCATTAAACCCCTTGTTCAGTTAAATTTTGAATATTTTGTTAAAACCCAATTGTGAAATATCCATCTTGCCCTTTCTTTAATCTTTAAACCTCTGCAGCTTTTCCCATCCTTCTCACTTCCTTTTTGTTAGATATTATGTTAGATGAGAGATATTAGTTTAGTCTCTTATCGAATAATGTATCAGTGTAGTTTTTCCTTCTCTTCTATATATAGAAGACATATTGTACTCGATCAATAAGAATCCAATAATATAATAAACTATTCTTTCCTATCCCTAAATCTAACATGGTATCACTTATCGGAGCCTGTACTCCTATAAGGTCCATACTTATTTTATCCTCGTCATCGAGGTGGAGTGGCTTTTGTCTTCATCGGAATCACCCCACCTCCCGACATTTCTCTCCCGATCAAAGATCAAATCCCTAAAACCCTAATCTCCTTCCCCCCTCATCTTCAACCTCCATCAATCTAGATATCCCCTTCTGCTGTCTTCTTCATCGGCAACAACAATAGCAACCCCCGACACCACTACTGCAACATCATCATCCAACTCATCTCTATCTCCTCATCTCCATCCTCTCCAAAAACCCATCACAGAACATTTTGAACCCAGCTCCACTGTGCCCCGACGCTTGCCACTACTCGAAACCCGACGGCTCCCCCATTGCTTCCCCTCCTACCACCTCCCCCGTTGCATCCCTTTATCCCCGACTGCAGCCGCCCTCATCCACTATCTTCATCACCGATTACAACCCCTGAATTCCCGAATCCTGCAACCTCCCGAAACCCAATCCCTTTCCGTCGGCTTCTCCTCCAACCTCCACTTCCTCATCCACATGGCCCTCGGCTACGCCTCCATGCTCATCGCCAACAAACCCTAGTCGAACTCTCATCACCAGCAAACCCTAGCCACCTCCTTTTCCCCAAAACCCTAGACGCCACCTTCCCCGCAAACCCATCCGACTATCCCATTCTTTTTTTTCAGATCCAACTTTTATACCCAACCCGACCCATTCCGGGGGAAAAAAACCCGACCCAAATACCCTACATTCTATACCCGTACCAGTACCTGATATGGCTAAAAATGGGATTAAATCGAGACCGTTCAAATCGGCACGAATCTTAAAGCTCTCAGGGGTAAAATAGTAATTTCCACCACAAACGGGTCTGAATTGGGAACTAGGTCTTTCTTCAAATTCCAATAACCCATGAACGGATATGTCCTATTGGGTGTGGGTAGCAACCCATTACAAACCAACCCAGATATTTAAAGAGTAATTCAAATTCGTGATTATCTCTAAGAGGCGGTTTAAACCGTCTTTCTTATCATGAAACGATTTAAACTCTACATCTTATCCAAAAATATCGGGACATAGAGATAAATAATTATCTCTAAATTGTCTCTAAAGGCGACTATAAATACTCCTCCCCACCATAAAGGAGGTAATCAATATTTTTCCACATGAACGCTCTTTCATAATCTTTCTGATTACTGACTTGAGCGTCGGAGGGTTCGTCGCCGGGATCAATCCCGGTGTATCGAACTTTTTGCAGGTCAACGACAGCGATAAGAAACCAGTCAAACGCCGGTGAAAGTCAACATGTTTGCCTTTATTGTTTTCAGAAGAATTCACAAATTCATCTGTTTGCTCCCACACCAAAATCAGCAGCAACAGATTGGCGCCGTCTGTGGGAAATAGAAAAAGCGATCCAACCTTACTTCATCGGGTGAAAGTAGTTTCAAACCATGCCTCCGAAAGAGAAGGGGAAGGCAGTGGCCTCCAGCCGAAGCGCTGCTCCTCTTCCTCCTCCAATCCAAGATGTCCTTCCTCAACTCAATCGCAAGTTCAGCAACCGCAGCCTGAACAGCCTCTTCCTTAACAACCTCCTCCTTAACAAGCCCCTCCAGGGTTTCGGGGGGCTCCCGGCGAAGTCGTCCAAAGCAACACCTTCATCATGACCATGTTTCGGTCCACATCCCTCAACTGACTCTATGGCTTCACAAAGTCCTCCAAGGCCAGATTTCCGTCAAGTAATTCTTAACATCAGCAGGGGGTCGATCTCCAAACTCACTTGAATAGATGGCGAGCCCCTGAGGAAGTCCCTCAACCAGAGCTCCCTGAGGGCCAGAGGCTTCGAGAGTTCGGACCCCCCGTAGACTGAGGACCAGAAGATCCCCTCCCGCGAGAAGGTGAAGAGAGTCCCCTCCACGTCGTCGGCAGAGAAGTCGTACTCCAATAAGCCGAGCCACACCTAGGGACTGCCGAGCTAGAAGGGCACCAGTCACGCAGGCCGAGCTCCAGAACTTCAAACAAGATATCATGCGAGCTCTTAATATCACCACGAGTCAGGATCCGCATACACATAGCCATCGCCATACCGCCACTTATGAAGGAGAGTCTCGAGGGTCGACTAGACCCTACCGAAGGGATGACTCGGTCCACCACCGTCTCCACGAGATGGAGAGGCGCCTCAACAAGATCAATCCCGAAGAAGAACAACAGACCAGTAGGTTCTGCTCAAGCAGACCTCCCTTTTCCAGAACCATCATGGAAGCTCCGGTCCCCGAAGCCTTTAGGCCGCCCCGCTTTGAATCCTACAATGGAGAGTCAGACTCGGCCGATCATATCGAGTTTTAAAACTCTCATGATGATTCATTAAACCTCGGATGCGCTTCTCTACAAGGCTTTCCCAGCAACGTTGGGGGGACCAGCGCGAGAGTGGTACTCCCGTTTATCCCCAGCTTCCATCTTCTCATTCGAACAATTTGAGGAGCTTTTCCTCACCCACTTCGTTGGCAGTCGCCGAGCCGAAAAAACAAGTGCATCTTTGCTAGCACTCAGCCAAAGAAAGGGTGAATGCCTAAGAGATTACGTTCGGCGCTTCACCGCCGAAGCCCGGTCTATTACCTACCTCAACCAATCAGTAGCCTCTGCGGCATTCAGGCACGTCATTAACGCCGACCTCAGGGCGTCCCTTGCCAAGAAGCCTCATCGGGACTTCTCGGAACTCCTGCTTAGGAGCGAGAAGTACATCCGAGCGGAAGAGGCTCTCAACCCCCCAGTCTTGAGGAGCCGTATTTCAGAACAAACGAAAGGATACAAGCAAAGAAGGATCACAGAAATTTCAGAAAAATGCCAATGGTCAGCGCCGTCCTACTCCTCGTTTTGAGAAGTTCACCCCTTTCAATGCTAGTATATCAGTAGTTCTTATGGAAGTGGATAAGGAAGGGCTACTTCGCGGTCCCCCTAGAATGAATACCCATGGCACGAAAAGGAACAGGGATAAGTGGTGCCACTTTCATAAGGACCACGGCCACGACAAGGATGATTGTCGGGCTCTCAAAGAGGAAATCGAAGAACATATACAACGGGGACACCTGGCCAAGTTCGTCAGAAATGACGAGGTCGATCCTCCATCCCGAGGAGCCAACAATTGAACCGAGAGGCCCAACGAGTTCCAAGACTCCGAACCTGGGACCACCCTCCACCTTTTCCATGGAGGTCCAATGGGGGGAAAACCAAACTCCTTCCAAGAGGCCTTCACCTTATTGTAGAAGTAGGTTTCAGTTTTCAATAAAGCCGATGCTTGTAACATGGCCAAAAGCATGTAATAATGGCTTGCCCCACTGAAGCGGTCACTTAGTTTGTTTCAATAAAACTTAACTTTTTTCCATTAAAAATTACTGCATTTGCCTCATGCCCATCTCTCTGAGTCACATCTACAACGCGTTAAACGGTAAGTTCGGAGTCCAGTTTGTTCTACAGGGCTGCTCCCACAACTTAGCTCAAAAGATGAGTTTGGAGTCCAACACTTGGTTCGACACTGCTTTAGCCGCTTGCAAACAAGCAAGTGCGGGGCACTTCACCATTTGGAATTGCTCATACAACTCGTTGAACCCCTAAAAAACAAGTTTGGAGTCCAACACTTGGTTCGACGCCGCTTTAGCCGCTTACAAACAAGCAAGTACGGGGTAGCTCACTATTCGGAATTGATCCTACAACTCGTTAATCTCCTAAAACAACAAGTTCGGAGTCCAATACTTGGTTTGACACTAGGGGCGAAGGCAGAACAAATATTTCAGGGGGACCAAGAAAAAATTCTATAACTATATATAAATATATAGGTATTTTTTCATAATTTTTAGGGGGGGCCAAAATAATAAAATTTAATAGATTTAAGGGGGGTTTTTAAAAAAAATCAAAAATTTAAAGGGATTTTCAAAATTTTGGGGCGGGCCCGCACATAGCTCCGCCACTGTTCGACACCACTTTAGCCATTCGCGAACGAGCAAGTGCGAAGTAGCTCACCATTCGGAATTGCTCATAGAACTTGTTGATAGCTCCGTAACAACTAGTTCAAAGTTCACAATCTTGGTTCAAAATTGCCCTTACAGCTTGCAAGTATGCGGTTTTGGGGCCTAAAACGAACATTCGTACTATTCCCACTACTGGTTAAATTTTGCAACAAGTAAGTTCGGAGCTCAACCCTCCCCTAGAGTTGCTCCTTAAACTTGTCTCCCAAACGGCTCTGTCCTAGAGCCTAGTGAAGCTCTTCGCTCCGCTCGCCTCCAAAGCAGACCTCTTCTCAGTGAGTTCGGATCTCAACTCTCCTCTAGAGTTGCTCCTCCAACTCGTCTCCCGAACGGCTCTCTCCTAGAGCCTGGTGAAGTTCTTCTCTCCGCTCTCCTCCAGAGCGGACCTCTTCTCAACGAGTTTGGATCTCAACTCTCCCCTAGAGCTGCTCCTCAAACTCATCTCCCGAACGGCTCTCTCCTAGAGCCTGGTGAAGCTCTTCGCTCCCCTCATCTCCAGAGCGAACCTCTTCTCAACGAATTCGGATCTCAACTCTCCCCTAGAGTTGCTCCTTAAACTCGTCTCTCGAATGGATCTTCCCAAGAGTCATACAAAGCTCTTATCAACTTTATAAAGGTAAAGATGTTGCGGGACTATTTTGACCATGAAGGAGGGCGATTCTTCAACCGACTTCTGAAGAGAAATTGTAGATCGTTGAGTTTGCTTTGAAACGAGGGGTCACACGCCCCAATCCGACCTCCGTAGCACTGGGAAAGTCGATTACAGTGCAGCTGCGCCGAGCATTCTTGTCACTGACGTTGAAATGAGAGAAAACAGCGCTGACTGGTCAACGGTCAAATTTGCCACATGTCGCTCTCTCGAAGTGTCTCTCGACTTCGGCAAGTGGCTCCGAGCATTCTTGTCACCGACATCAAAATGAGGGAAAAACTCTGCCTCCTGATGCGCACTCGATCGTGATCAACGGTTGTGATTAAAATAAAAAATGAGTCAATGGTCAACCATTGACCGCCATGTGTCAAGCCGCCGAAGCCTCTTCTGGGTTCAGAAATGCGATCCAAGCACTCTTGTCAGCGGAGCTCAAATTGGAGAAAAATCCCGCTTCAAGATTTGTGCTCAAATCTAGATCGACGGATCAGATTCGCACAAAAAAGAAGGAATTTGATGGGTTAACGGGTCGGGTTTGAACCTGTTATAGGCCCAAACCGCAACCCCCCTCTTCCTCTTCAAAATCGAGCCCAAAAAAAAAAACAGCTCCTTCGCCGAATGTCGAGCTCCTTTGCCGAACGTCGACCTCCTTCATCACCCCTTCCTCGTCGAGCTTTGACCTTGATTCCAAGCCACCGAGCTCCAATGCCGAGCTCAAGCTCCCCCTCCATCGAGCACCTCCCTCGCTGTTCTTCTCCATTGACGAGCTCGACCTCACTTCCGCTCTTGTCGAGCTCGAAGGGCAAGAACTCCGAACTCCACTGTCTTCGAGCCCCTCACAGCTGCCGTCGAGCTTCTCTCCGGTGGGGCTGAGCTTTGTCGAGCTCCTCGCCAGCGCCGCCTAACTCCTCGCCGAACACAGCCGGCCGAGCTCGAAAAAGCACCGACCTTCAAGCTCGAGCCTTTCTCCTCACTGAGCTCCCTCCATCGCCAGCTCAGCCCCCCATCATCGACGCACTTCTCCTTGCCGAGCTCCCTCCATCCCCGGCTTGAATCCACCTTGCCGAGCTCCCTCCATCGCCTGCTCGGCCCCCCGTCGTCGAAGCACTTCTCCTCGCCGAGCTCCCTCCATCGCCAGCTTGAATCCACCTCGCCGAGCTCCTTCCATCGCCAGCTCGGCCCCCCGTCGTCGAAGCACTTCTCCCCGCCGAGCTCCCTCCATCGCCAGCTCGAATCCACCTCGCTGAGCTCCCTCCCTCGCCAGCTCGAGACCACGACAATGAGCTCCCTTCAATGCGGTCGGCGACACAGCCCAGCGCTGCTGCCACCAAAGCCAAATGAGAGAAAAACGAGTCCTCAAGATTCGTTCTCAAATCGCGATTAACGGCCCTGATTAATCAAGGTATTTCTTTCTTTCTTTATTTATTTAATTAATTGAATTAATATTTTAGAAAATCAGAAAAAATAATAAAAAATCGGAAAAATTAATTAAAAAATAATTATTAATTCAAAAAATAATTTTAAAATTCTGAAAATATAATGATTAAATTAGGATAATTAATTAAAATTTTCGAAAATTAATTATTTAAATTCAGAAATTGAAAAAAAAATCAAAAAAATTCAGAAAAACTGAAAAAGTCAAAAAAAATCCAGAAAATTCTAGAAATTATTTTGGGTATTTTACAAGTTAAGAAAATCACCGTTACGCCTCAAGCAAGATTCAAATTCCCCCGAGAACTCCAATAAAATTCTATAAGCCATTGAAAACGGGCGAAGTACTCCTCAAAGGCTGTAAAACTCCGTCTTCATGAGTGAGGGGCTCGTGATATGGCTAAAAATGGGATTAAATCGAGACTGTTCAAATTGGGCACGAATCTTAAAGCTTTCAGGGGTAAAACGGTAATTTCCACTACAAACAATTCCGAATTGGGAACTAGGTCTTTTTTTAAAAGCCCAATAACCCATAAATGGATCTGTCTTAGAGCATCCACTATCGTTTTCTATTCTCATTGCTAAATATAGCATTTAGAAATAGTAATAGAAGTTGCACGCTGCAGTCGTCCAAATCTTAAAAACAGAAGCGACAGATGAACATCATCTGTCTTTGTATTTTTATTTATTTTTTATTTTTTTGGGTATTTGGTGATTTTAAACGGAAAAAAAAATCAAAAATAAAAAAAAATCAAAAACTGACTAAACGGATGAACATCATTCGTCTGGTGAGTTTTGACTTTTCTTCAAAATTTTTTTAATATATATTTTTTTGTTTAAAATAAAAAAAAATCAAAAAAAATCAAAAAAATAAAATAAAAACACCAAACGGATGATGTTCATCCATTTGGTTTTTTTATTTCAGTGATTATTTTTTTTAAAAATTTGTTTTCGACGAGAGACGGAGGATCTTCATCCGTCTCTCGGTTTTTTTAATTTTTATTTAACTAGACGGATGATCTTCATCCGTCCTTTTCGTCAAACGGATTAACATCTTCCATCTCCTATATTTAGCAATTGTCTAAAGCCTCTGCTAAGTTTAGCAAGGTACTGTGCGTTCTATCCTAATTTTTGAGTTTTTAGCAAACAACTGCGATGCGTTTTTCTAAACCTAATTCTAATTTTTGAGTTTTTAGCCAACGACAGTAGATGCTCTTATTGGGTGTGGGTAGCAACCCATTACAAATCAATCCAGATATTTAAAGAGTAATTCAAATTCGTGATTATCTCTAAGAGGCGGTTTAAACCGCCTCTCTTATCATGAAACGATTTAAACTCTACATCTTATCCAAAAATACCGGGACATAGATATAAATAATTATCTCTAAATTGTCTCTAAAGGCGACTATAAATACCCCTTTCCCCCCGCCATAAAGGAGGTAATCAATATTTTTTCACATAAACGCTCTTTCATAATCTTCCTGATTACTGATTTGAACGTCGGAGGGTTCGTCGCCGAGATCAATCCCGGTGTATCGAACTTTTTGCAGGTCAACGACAGCGGCAAGAAACCAGTCAAACGCCGGTGAAAGTCAACAGGTTTGTCTTTATTGTTTCCTGAAGAATCCACAAATTCAATTATTTGATCCCACACCAAAATCAACAGCAACAGTACCCGAACCCGTTTTCAGTATATTTTTTCCAAAAAAAATCTTTATTGCAGGTTGTTCAACTTCTTCAGTCGACATCCCGATCCCGAGATATTTTTATACTTCGTCAGCAAACTCATACTAGTTGATCGATCGTGAGTTTGAGAGGGGGAGTTCTCAACATCATTTCAAATCCTGAAATGGGGTTGAGATCCCAACATACTACTTTTTCAGAAAGGGGGTGAGATCCCAACATCGTCCCATTCCCATATGCCACTACCGAGCGCCGTCCCTGCGCTACCGAGCGTCGTCCTCTCTTACCTCCACCGAGCACCGTCCATACGCCACTGAGCACCATCCATGCGCCATCTACCGAGCGCCTTCCTTACACCATCGAGCGTCGTCACCAAGTGTCATCCCAGCATCGTCCCAACATCGTCTCATGCGCCGCTACCGTGCGCCACTACTACTACTACTACTCAGTTCGGGGGTGAGGTCTTAACATGCGCCTCGTGTCCTCATTAGCGCCACTACCATTCGCCACTACTACTTTTACTTCTCAGTTTCGGGGTGAGATCCCAACATTGTCACTTGCATCGCTACCGTGTGCCACTACTTCTACTTCTCAGTTCGGGGGTGAGATCCCAACATCGTCTTGTATCGCTACCGTGCGCCACTACTTCTACTTCTCAGTTCGGGGGTGAGATCCCAACATCGTCACCTGCGTCGCTACCGTGCGCCACTATTACTATTTTTCCTCAATTCGGGGTGAGATTCCAACATCATTCAATGCGTCGCTACTGCGCGCCACCACTATAACTTATTCAGTGTCAAGAGCCGACACGAACTCCCACACTTTCCACTTCTACAACTACACCTTTCAAGATCCAAGAGACAGATCGTTCATGCGCCATAGTGCACCGTCCCATGTGCCATCTACTTGAGCTTCTTTCCTACGCCATGCTTCGTCACCAAGTGCATTACCGTGTGCCGTCCCTGCCATATGAACACCATCAATATTCCAAACTAATGTTGCTTGAACCAACTTGAGTTTTTGAGGGGGTGTCAAATATTATGTTAGATGAGAGATATTAGTTTAGTCCCATATCAAAAAATGTATCAGTTTAGTTTTTCCTTCTCTCCTATATATAAGAGACATATTGTACTCAATCAATAAGAATCCAATAAAATAATAAACTATTCTTTCCTATCCCTAAATCTAACACTTTTCAAACTTGCAAACCCATCCTTCGCCACAATTAACTATCCCCCTTTTCCAACTTTCAAACTTGCGGACTTCCTTTTCAAACTTGCGAAGGATGGGTTGCAAGTTTGAAAAGGGAGTGAGAAGGATGGGAAAAAGAAACAGAGGTTTTAACGATTAAAGAAAAGCAAAATGGACATTTCACAATTGGGTTTTAACTAAATAGGGGGTTTTATGAGAAAAAAAATGTTAGGGGGTTTCTTGATTTAAATGGGAAAGGTTAAGGGGTTTCTTAATTTTCTCCTATAAAATGCTGATATAACTCAAAATTGTGTTTAGGGTATCTGTTGATTTGGGAAGTTTGCATGCAAGAGAAACCAGTGGCATGTCACGATCTTCATCTAATACTAATCTTCAAGATGTGGTAACTATTATTTTGTTCCATGGTTTGGCTAAAAATATTCATATCTTTTTTATGGGCCCTTACTTCTTAAAAATCAGGTTGATGGGGGATCAGAAAATGAATGTACTCTTGAACAGGTGAGATAAAAACCAAGATCAAATAATGCATTAGCATCTGTTATTGCTCTCGTATGCTTTTTTCTCTCCTTTCCATTCATGCGTATTTGTACCTTCCCAGTTTCGACGTGCAGAGGATCGGTATGAGGAAGCAGAGAAAAGAATAAGACTACCTCAGAGACAGGTTCACTTCTCGTTATGCTCATTTTGAAAAAAAAATTGTTGACTGTTTTGGCGCTGTATATTGTCATTTTCAAGACAAATTATGCTTGTGCCCTCATTATTTACTTGAACTTGTGTTATTCCAGAATACTGATGTTTTAGGAAAATTCAATCAAAATAAAAAAACCAAAAAAAATACTTGCCTGGCTACTTTGAAACCCTATTGATAATCTTTTGTATGTGCCATGTAGATCTTGAGAGATTTTTATGTGTTCATAGTTGGTTTTGGAGCAGAGTTAGTTGATTCATATTAACTAGATAAGTAGTTCAGAGTACAGTACCAATCACTAAAGTTCCTAAGTTGTCGTGAGGTTGAGGGTTCTATATTTGTATTCTAATATGCTTTCGTAGGTTAAACGCCCATTTTGTTGGCCAAAATCTGAATTGTACGTACCACTTCAAACTCAAACCTAGTAGGAATTAACCTGGGTTGCTCATGTACCATGACAAATGACAAATGACCCTGGCACTACACCAAAGCTCTGAAGTTGTGATGGTGGTTGAGGGTGAAGTTGTGATGGTGGTTGAGGGTTAACAGTTCAGATGTCTTGGCAGGCTCATTTATTTTAGGATTCACTGTTTCCGTCACAACAATTTTTTTTGTCTTAGATCGTGAAGAGCTTGCACTTTCCACTTTTTTTTTGTACTTTTGAGTGTGTCGTCCTAATAGTACTTGCCATTTGTTTGAACAGCTTTACGCAAAGCTTAAGTTGATGGCTTTTGGGCCAACATTCTATATCTAGCAACCCTAACACTTAATGCTACCCTAGTTGGGGTCTTTAGGTCATGTGAGAAAGCCAAAATGAGGATTTCCTTGGAATGTGAAACAAAATTGGATATGAAACATTACTGGCCCTAAAACATGGTGTATTGGGTCTTGAAATGTTTGGATCACTTAATCAGACAAAAACATATATTCCACACAAAATAGTTTTAATAGGGGTTGTTGATATTTGTATATATGTGTATGTATGTTGTCATGATCCATAACATAATCAAGATGTGCCATTTTTTTATCTCTAATAAAGCGTAATTATGCATGGTAGTCTCAAACCCAGCAATTTCTAACTGGGTTGTATAATCGAAATAGATGCAGCGGAATTTATAATTTACACTAGTATAACCATGTGCAGTATATTGCACATCATTTTCAAAAAAATGAGAAAATAACAACATATTACACGATTTTTTAGGTTTGATTAAGGGATAGGATTCCAATTCAAAATATGGTTGAAAAAAGGGGGGGGGTTGCCTCCTACATTTGCTCCTTTTTTTTTGCTTTTAAAGAGAAAAAAAGAGAAACATTCTTGGACTAAAAGTGATCTTATCTTAATATATTGTATAGATGTATAGAAGTCAATAACTATATAAATGTGTTTTTAGATAAGTTTTTTAAATAAAATAAGTCATAACTACTTTAATGTGTTTCTAGATAATTTTTTTTTAAAATTTTAAAATTTGGAGATATTTTAAATTGAAATTTGGAGAGATTTTTTTAAAATGAAGAGAGAGAAATGAGTGGTGGCCTGAGTGACCTCCTACTTTTACTCTCCTTTTTTCTTTTTAAAATGGAGAAAGGAGAAAAATTCTAAGATAAAAATGGTCTTAGCATAATATATTGTATAGAAGTCTTTAGACATGACATACTGTATTTATACTGATGTTCATTTATAAATGTACATATATATCTTTTAGATACACATTTCTTTTCCATCTTCTTTTTCCTTTTTTCCATTTTTCCATTTTTCCATTTTTCTGTAATTTAATTCTGTCCTTTGATGGACTTTTATGGCTGCACTAAATAATAATGTGGGTCGGATAGTGAAGTATAGTAGAGCCCAAAGGCCCACTTATTAAAAACCCCATTAATAAGTGTGAACAAATTGCGCATGATTCCACCTATTCCCTATATAAAAAAATGTGCATGTTTTTCTCATTTGATTTTGTTTTAATAGACACATTTCACATTTGTATGCTTTCCTTGTGGATAAGGGCCCTCTATTTCCTTGCATATATAAGCATCATGATGTTATACAATATTATATGACTGCAATACCAAGTTAAGAGTTTTAAATAAAATAAGTCAAGAACTACGTTAATGTGTTTCTAGATAGGTTTTTTTTGAATTAAAATTTGGAGATATTTTTAATTGAAATTCGGAGAGATTTTTTAAAGTAGATAGAGAAATGAGTGGTGGCATGAGTGGCCTTCTACTTTTACTCTCTTTTTTTCTTTTAAAAATGGAGAAAGGAGAAGAATTCTGATATAAAAATGGTCTTAGCATAATATATTGTACAGATGAGCATTTCACACATGCTGCTAATGGACAGCAATATGGAACCTGTGTTCCAAATTGCAGATCGTAGTTGCTTCACATATTAGTGAGATAGAGCAGAGTAAATGGGGTTTGAGAAACAAATTCTACATTTCTGATGATGAAGTTTGAACCCAAGACCTTCTTTCTAAAGATGTGTATTATTTCTTAGATGTAATTCCTCCATCTCGCCCTTTATTTTTTTTATCATATTATAATGCTTAATGAGTAGGTCCATCAATTTCTTATGTACTATGCAGATGCTACTTTAGTGGTTAGCTATATTATTTTATATTGCAAGCTAGAGCAGGTTTCTTCAAGTATGTTAGTTAACTTGCATCTCCATTTCAAATTTAGGGTTCATTACTGGGTGAGGGTATATTATCATTAGAAGCTTATACAAGCAGGCAAGCTTATCCTTTTTGTAACGTTTGTTTGTAAATTTAGATTGCTTATCTTTCTTTCTTTTTCTTTGAACTTATATTGTTTCATTGTTCAGAAAGGAGGCAGCACAGAGAAGAAGAGAGGTAAACATTGTGTAGTTAATATTCCTTTCAATCACTATTTCTGATGATAATCATGAACAAAGAAGAAATGTAGGTATACATGTTTGCTCATGTAAATTAATTTTATGTGCACATGCATGCATGATCATAAAATAATCCTTGCTATGAAGACAATTTTTTAGTTTGTCCATTTACATTTTCCATGGAAATATGTAAGTTTTACAACAAAATGACGTTGATGTTCACGAAAGCACTTTCTGGGCCTTTGCATGTTTAGTAGAGTTCAGTAGAGTGTGTACAACCATTTAAAAGAGATGACTTCCTAAACATTTTCCTGCTACTTTGCATTGAAAGGTGGGGGGTTTGATTTTCCAGTATATACACAAAATTTCCCGTTAATGTGTGTATATATACGAAGTCTTCCGTTGTGCACCACCTATGGTGCACTTGGCCTTCCTGCCTCTGTATCGACGATCCGAACCGTTCACATTGATCTACACATCTAAATTAGTCTAAATATGTAAAATCAAATCATTTGAAATTCATTTGCCCATCCATTGAAGTGTTACAAAATTGTATGACAGAAAATCATTGTTTTTTATAGTCACATGATAGTCACATGATGGATGGGCAAATGAAATTCAAATGATTTGATTTTACATATTTAGACTAACTTAGATGTGTAGATCAATGTGAACGGTTCGGATCGTCGATATGAAGGCGAGAAGGCCGAGTGCACACGGAGGGGTGGTGCACAATGGAAGATTTTCCTATATATATATATATATATATATATATATATATATAGAGAGAGAGAGAGAGAGAGAGAGAGAGAGAGAGAGAGAGAGAGAAATGTTCCGTTGTGCACTAGGCCTCTGTGTGCACTCGGCCTTCCCGCCTTCGTATCGACGATCCGAACCATTCACATTGATCTACACATCTAAATTAGTCTAAATATGTAAAATCAAATCATTCGAAATTTATTTGTCCATCCATTGAAGTGTTACAAAATCATATGGCTGAAAATCGTTGTTTTTTATTGTCACATGATGGATGGGCAAATGAATTTCGAATGATTTGATTTTACATATTTAGACTAATTTAGATGTGTAGATCAATGTGAATGGTTCGGATCGTCGATACGAAGGTGGGAAGGCTGAGTGCACACGGAGGCCTAGTGCACAACGGAACATTACTCTCTCTCTCTCTATATATATACTAGTAATATACACATGCGATGCACGTATTAATTTTTCAAACAAATTTAAAGTTAGAACTCTGATTTACCCGTGCGTGCATGTCCTAATAAATATGATTATATATTTTTAAAAGTTAATGTGAAGACTATAATGAGAGAGTTGGAGTTGCACGTGTGTTGCACGTAAGTAGGTAGATTTACAACTCTAACTCTTCCATCATAACAGTTATTATATATTATATTATAGATAGATAGATAGATAGATAGATAGATAGATAGATAGATAGTAATTTACACACGTGATGCACATTTAATATGTATTTAAAAATAAAGTAAAAAATTTGATGTAGTGAGGACTCGAACCTGAGACCTCCATATTAGTTGTGCACGTGCAATACACGCGTTGGTAGATTTACAAATTTATAAATGATACTAAGGCTTTCTCCCATTATAATATTAGAGATATATTTATCAATTCTTATTTTTATAATAGTTATCAAAAGAAAAAATAAATTGAAAGGTAAACAAAGAGTTGGATTTTTCTTCTTTCATTCAAATGTAGGGAGTTGGGATTTTCCTGTATATACAAAAAAGTAAACCAGAATAATACTTTCTTTCTATAAAAGAAAAAAAAATATTTAATCTATGGACAAATAGTTCTAAACAATAACAAAAACGTTTATATTTTTTAAGGCACCAAAGTTGTGAAAAACTTTGGATGGTCCAGTATGTGTTTTTGAATTGCTAAAGTTCTAAGCAACGCTATAACAAAAATGTGTATATTTTTTTAAGGCACCAAAGTTGTGAATTTTTTTTTTTGATGGTCCAGTATGTGTTTCTGAACTGCTAACTCGTAAAGAATGAGCTGGCTGGTTATATAGTGTTTCCCCTATTTGATATAAAACTGATCTTGGAAAGAAAGAAAAATAGCACATAAATTGCTTGTTGTTTAGAATTCTCCAAAATTTATGTTCCCTCGTGCTATGCTGCTTGAGGTTGTTTTTTTTCTTTCTTTTTGTAAGTACATTATATGGGTCTTAAATATTGAGAGTTTGACTTGTGAAACCTGACAGAATCTAATGGTGCAATATCTAATAATGGTATATTTTGCAGGCTGCTCCGAAAGCAGTTTTACAGAATAACCGTACGAAAAAAGAAGAGATGAAGAAACCGCTCCGATGGGAATCTAAGGTTTATATATTCAACATTAATTACTCAAATTTTATGCAGTAAAAGTGAATCCCTTCGGAACTCTTCTGATTTGAGACAATTTGTAATTGCATGGTAGATTTCGAGGGATGGGACAGCATCAACTGCTGAACATGTTCAAGAAGCAGAATCTGAAATTAAATCTCTGAGGTCATTGTTACAGAAAATGCTGTTGAATAAGGAGCAGATGGTAAGTATCCATTGTTTATATAAAGAAGGCTCTTCTTTTGCGCACTGTGCGCAGGAAGGAATTTGTGCCCTCCAATTCCCGACTTGAGATCGTAGGTTTGATCAGATGGTTGTGATTAAAAGCCCATTATAGTAAGGGTGTTTTGGTAAAATCCTTTGTTCTTTCTCATTTCTCTCTTTCCTCTTCCAGTCTCTTGTTTCCTCTTCTCCAAATCTGCCTCCTCCCAAATTGGCAACCAGATCTCCATCTCTGAAGAATGGCGAACTCCCTCTAGCAGCATCAATTTTGATTTCGACCTCCACCCCTCTCCATCTCCACCGTTGTCCTTGAGCTCCATCTCCACCTCAATCTCCATATCCCATTTGTACCCTAGCCTTTTCCGTACATCCCACACAAGCACCTCTTCTATCAGTCGTCTTCTCTCCAGTGATTCCTCTTCTACTTGATACCTTTTTGTCACCACTCTCCTGCAGACCGAATGTGGCAATAATCACATGATACTTAAATTTACACTTCTTATCACCGCTTTCAGCATTTACAATCAAAATAACATAATCCATCTACAATTCACAAAATTAAGAAACAAACATACAAACTCATCAATTACATTTGAGCCACAGAACATAAGTTAAAAAAAGAAGAAAAAAACGTATAAATCAACTATCAACAATTGCAAACTCTGACTTTAACCCTAAACCTCTTGAAACTGAAGGCCTTATCCCAACTGATGAAATTCGAAACTGAGTTGGCCTGTCTTTAATTGGGGTAAGTGTATTGATTGTACATAGACGAAACCCTAGAAACTGAGCAAGAAGGGGTGTTATTGAAAAGCTAGGGTTTATAATTGGGATATCGAGATGAAGGTGGAGATAGAGCTCGAGGATAACAGTGGACGAAGGTGGAGATTGTTAGGGTCACCGGGGCACCGTCGCTGATCGGAGCAGTACCATCGCAGGTTGGGAAGGCAAAGGATAAGAGTTTCTATGTTTGTATATGTTTCTTTGGTGTGTATATGTTTTTTATGCGCTATGCGCACTTTTTCTTTTAAATAGCTAGTTGGCGGGAAGTTGGTGGGTAGGTGTCGTGCGCTGTGTACGTGTTTCCAGTAGTTTTGTCCTGTAGTCTAACCGCCGGCGCCTTGCCTATAAGAGTGAGTTGTAAACTTGTAATGGATATTTTTGCAATCAATAAAAATCTGAAGTTCTTCCCCAATCTCTCTACTCGTTCTAACCCTAATCTCTCCAAAATCTCCATTATGCTGAGATCGAGATCAAATCGGAGTCCAACCCTGACAGATGGAGAGGGGTGGAGGTTGAAATCGAAGTCGACGCTGCGGGATGGAGTTTGCGTTCTTTGGAGATGGAAATTTGGTCGCCAATTTGGGAGGAGCCAGTTTTGGGGAAGAGGAAGAGAGAAATGAGAAAGAACGAAGGTATTTACCAAAACACCTTACTATAATGGGCCTTTTAATTACAGCCATCCGATCAAACCTGCGATCTGATGGCGGGAATTGGATTGTGCAAATTCGTTCCTGCGCACAGTGCGCAATGGAAGAGCCTAAATTCTAATTTGAAATTTCTTAGACTGCCCTAATTTCTTCTTGAGATATATATCTCAGGAGGAGGTGGCTCTCAAGAGGTGCTGGCTTGCTAGGTATTGGAAACTATGTCTTCATCATGGTAAGATGATCTTACATACTGTCACATATTTAAAACTCTTTTTGATAAAACTGAAGTCACTAAATTGTAATAAATTACACTCTAGACGGAGAACTCTTGCTGTAGTAGATTAATACAGTTCACGAAGTCTCACTTATAGGCTTAGAAAATTGATGGTATGAGTATTTAGTCGATATGGGAATACTGTTTGTATAAGATACATGAATTTGTCAAAAGTTTTGGAGGTAATGCTTTTGTGAAGATATCAGCCATTGCTCAATCGGTCAAACACGAGGGAAGGTCCAGAAGTAAATCACTTTCTTCACCCACTCATCATGATCAAAGTGGTGATCAACTTCAATGTTTGCTTTTGTGATGGTCCACTTGATACTATAAACATGCAGTATAGAAAGAGAACTCTGATCTGTTCAATTAATAGAGTTTACAGAGTCTTGTCGTTATATAGCAATACTAAATAAATGGTTTGGCTATTTAATCGATCTATGATCCTCATTATATGTGCTGTTCTTCAACTATTTGTATAATATATTCATAGACATGCTTTCTTTGTTTGACTCCTCCCGAAAAGATCAAAGAGACTTCTTTGGCCTAAGGTTCAGATTCGCTGGGGTTCTACCCCAGAAATAAATGATGGGGAACTGCCTTTTTCCCACTCTCCGTGTTCTATCTTGGAGTTAGAGTGTTACAGGCACCACTTTTGCTTATTATTCTACAAAAAATTACGATATAATAACTTTGTTCTTCCCCCATTTCAGTATCGGCTTAGTACATGTACAACATGCAGTTTCATCTCCCTAACATACTACACATAAGTATACAGGTTAGACATGAATACAAACTTATTTTTCACGATTTTCATTAATTTTAGGTAACCACGAGACTAAAGCCAATTTATGTGCTTAAGTTTTTTTGTACTTACAACATGAAATGGGGCTGGGGAATTTACTAGATAAGCTTGTATGAGAAATGTATAATTTACTCCAATTTAAGTGCTCACTGATCCGGGGTTACTCTGTTGCGCCCCGAGTTCCATACACCAGGAACTCGTGACATTAACCAGAATCTTGCTTCAAAGAGTACATAACTCAGAAAATCACAGGAAGTTTAAAACATTTTATGCACTAATTACAATAAATTTACAACACGATTTAACAATGAATTACCTCATATCAAGAAAATTAATTCTTCATTTTATGCTCCACTTTAGCATTCTCCTTCACGAATGCCAGTCCTGCACATAGTGGGTACGTCAGTTGAATGCAAATGACGCAAACTGATAAAAACAGTGAACTTCATTCTTTACAACAATTTAATGCCCAGGAAAATGTGACTCACATAACAAGGTGTAACTCCTATTTTTTGTTTTTCGTATTTTAGGTGTATTTTCCTTCTTTCTTGGATTTTGTACTCTCTTGTATTTTTCTGGACCGTATATTGGAGTTGTTTTCAATATATATTCATTTTATTTCATTTTGAGCTCTTTGTGTTTGATTTGTCGTCTTCTTGCTTCGTTCTTCATCTATGGTTGTTCTTTTCATTTGTTTGATTCTTGTTCTCTTTATCTGATTCTTAGGTGCTCGTGGTGGTTTTGGTTGTTCATCCTGTTCCCAACCCTATGGTTTGAACCCCAATTGATTACCAAAGCCAAAATTTAACCACAATCCTATTTTGAATCCTATACAAATTGTATCCTAATCAAATCCTGTTTGACTAATCCTATTGCTACTCCTAAAATACCCACAACCCAATTACCTAATAACCCATCTCATATTAATAACCCTAATCGCTCCAAATAAATACACCCTCAACTCTCACAAACCCTAACCCAAATACCCTAACCCTCTACCTCTCTCTCCTGGCCTCCACTCTCTTTCCTTCTCCCGCTGCTTGCGCCGCCCCCAACTAGCGCCCAACACAGCCAGCCGACCACCTTTCCCTCGTTGATTGCACACCCGACCTTAGCACCCTAGCCCCAATCGACCTACACCCTAGCCTCCATAACCACCGAGCCCTCATCTCGTCTCTATCTCTCCGTTCCCTCCCTCCGGCGCCGTCGACCTGTAGCCAGGCCAGGCCGCACCCCGTCGTTCGCCATTTCTCTCTCTTTGGTCTCTCTCTCTCTTGCTTGAGAGGTTCGCACGTGGGATCGTGCGAGTGGTTCGTGAGTTCGTTGCTATGGATTCGTTGCTTTTGGTTCGTGGATTTCGTTCGTTGCCCGGGAATCCGTTCCCGTTATTCTTGGTGTTCGTTTCATCTTCGGTTAAGACAATTAACTTGTACTCAAATATCTTTGTATGATACAAGTCAAAAATACCGCTTGTAGTGTAGTTGGGTTCAGAAGACAATTCGTGTGAAACCCCTTGTTGATATTGTCTCTATAGTGATTTGACCATAGTTGCCCCGCGACACAATATTGACTTGAAACAAGTTAGGTTTTGCCCATTTTTTATTTGATCATGTATGTGAGACTTCTTATGAGAATTTGGGTATTTGATAAGAACCATGTGATAGACTTATCTTGGATATGTTAATTACCCTATTTCATGTTGTTTGGACACTTGGTGGACTCGATTTCATGTTTGGTTGTGTTTGGACCAAGTTTCGTTGGATCTATGTTGATTTTGGTTTTTTTTGGAAATTTTGTGTTTTGTCGATGATCTGTCTTGATCAGTAATTTAGACCATATTAAGGTCAGAATCTTAATTTCAGTATAAAACATGATTTGTAGAGAAATTAGTCTGCTTTCCAACCCCTCTGAACTTGCTCGATTTTGTTTTCGTATGTGTGAGATATGACTGTTTTACTACAGAGATGTAGATCTTTTTTCAGATTTCGTTTCTTGATGATTTTGATGACTAAATTATTTTGATACTTGTGCTCCACATATTATTTTGATCTAGAACTTTGGTTAGTTTTTCTATACTTATTTAGGGATTACCTAGAATTTTGGTGGATTTTATTGATGAGTTTTATACGTCATTTCATGCTCGTTTATGAAAACTATACTTGCTGTATTTTGCTTGCTGTTCTGTAATGAATTGTATTTTCACCCTAATTCCTTTTACTGTATGGGAAATAATTGTGAAATATAAAAGTTAGCTTATTTTATCTATTTTCATCTCCCTTTGGCGGATTTGCATTTCGTTTCACTGGTTGCGAGATATTACAGTTTTCGTACAGCAATGTCGGAAATTTCAGATTTGCCAAACTAGCGTTTCTTGATGTTTTCTGATTTTTGATGACTGATCTAATTTTACTGGAAAATTATGAAACTTTATATTTTGATATTAGACAGATAGGGGAATACCCCAGATTTTTCCTGGATTTATTTGAGAAGTTTTAATGTGGTTTTCCTGTACTTGAATTTGATTTCCTGATTTCTGGCTGAACATAAATTCTGAATTCAAATCAGTTTTGAGTTATGTTGTCCTGAACTTGAGATTTAGTTATTTTATTCTTTTGTGAGTTATCTTGCACTTGTACTTGTTTATCTTGCAACTTGAACTTGTTACTTGATCATACCATGATATACTTGCTTGTTTCGTGACACATACTTGCTTGTTGGACATTAATAATAAATTAACCTAGCCGGGATTTTAAAGGGACAGATCTAATAGTGGATAATTCAGAAACGTGTACTCGGAAGAGAATCTATTGATTTTATGTGATACTTGGCTTGATACTTGAGACTTGGCTTGATACTTGAGATACTTGAGACTTGGCTTGATACTTGATTACTTGAGGCTTGATACTTCACTCTTGAGGCTTGTTTACTTGATACTTGAGGCTTGATACTTGATACTTGATTCTTGAGGCTTGTCCCTGAGTACACTGCCCTATATGGTTCACTATGAATTCTAAAATGAAACTGTATTGACTGTAATAACCATGTGATAAAAGGATGTCGCATGAAGTGTTACCTAGATAGTAATAATACAAGATATATGATACATGCTTACTTGAGACTTGATACCATGATACATGAGACTTGTTCCTTGAACATGATACTTGACACTTGTACTTGACTACTTGACACTTGTTACTTAATTTCGTGATACATAACACTTGATATTTGACACTTGTTACATGATACTTGTTCACTTGACACTTGACACATGCCTCTTATACTTGTTCATTTTCCATGCTAGTATTCCATTTTGACATCATGCTTATAACATGTTGCTAGTTAGTCTCCACGTGTACTTGTATCCTGCATTACAAGCCGCCCGTAACTTGCAATTGACGGGTACTTATTTTCTCTTTCCTCTTCTCTGTAATTGTTAAATTGCAGATTTTGGAGAACAGGTTCCAAACGGTATTGGTGAGATGAAGTATTAGTTCTGGATCTTGTTTTATTATTATTTCTTGTAGTTGCTTGAACAGTATTGTATTCTTGTACTTGGATTTATTCTTGTATTTAGGTGATGTGACCCAGGATATTTGTGTTATTCAGATCATGAGTATTTGAGATTTATATATTTGGTTTCAAGTATTCTTGTTGATATTTTTGGTTCATATGTGCATGTTGGTTGATACTTTTGCTTCCGACTCTGATGATTCTTGTGAGATGTTGTAAAGATTCTTGAACAGCTTATGGATGATGAAAATCATTCGCTGGGCTTTTGTTGCGTATCTGTATTCCGTATTCTTTTTGGGAAGCGGGGCGTGACACAAGGTGTCGGTGTATGACAAGACCCTGGAATCTAATGCACAAAAACCAAAAATGCACACGATGTACCTATTCTAATGCATGCTTGATTTGGAAATGTATGCATCCCACGCTACATACCTTCTCAAATGCAACTTCATTGGAAACGTATGCATTCATACTACATACTTTCCAACAAGTTCGTGTTCTCTAGATATTAGGGTTCGATCTCCCGCCATGCATCCTACTCTTGTACTCTAGACCTGTTTCTGACTGATGAGGTTGCAGTTGTTCGGTCTACTCTGCTACTGCAGTCGGTAGTGTCATGCCGGGACCCTGTGGTCTCTCTCCGCTCCTGTACACCCATAATGGTGCCAGCCCCTGCGGTCTTTCTCCACTCCTCGGTCTTACATACACCACTCCGTCCGGACCCTGTGGTCTCTCTCCACTTCCGGATAACCTCTTGGAACCTCCACCGAGGCGTCGGACCCTATGGTCTCTCTCTACTCCCGGACCTTATCAAAAGCTGTTACGACATCGAGATAACCCTACAGGCTCCCCATTCGCATTAAACAGCCCCGACTACCTTTGGGCGGAGGCATAGGGGTCCATCCCCTATCTCCGACCATAGCTTGCTCTTACACTAGATCCCAGAAATTAACAAACGAGACTACGCCGCACGTATCTCTTTGACAGGTGAGTACACGCTAACTAGTGTCTGTCCTTACAATCACGAGTTACGCTATCTAGAGCTAATGCATCCTACTAATATGTAGTTCTAGGTGAATTCCTAAGCTAATCATCTAAGTTAATTATTAATTACATTAGTCTCCTGCCTAGTCTCATTGTGGCATGATTGTACTAGGCTACAATTATTCTCTTATTCTCAATCATTGGCCCAACTTGGCCCATATCTGGTCCATGTCCGGCCCATGCAATGCATTAATACTTACTCCCGTATGCTACCTTCATAAATTATTAATGCTAGGATTCACTATTCTTCTATTACTACAAGTTACATTTCCTTAACTAACTAAACATCACCCATGCTTAGTTAGCACAACCTAACCCATATTTCAAATTACTAACAATTATGAAGCTATTAACAATTCTAATTCAACCATAACTTCCATCCACTAAATCAAGCTTACAAATTTATTATCATGACTAGGTTGCTTACTAATATATCAATTCCAACACAAACAATTCTACTAACATGATTCCTTCTTACTAACAAGTTAGTACTCATGGTCAAGTCTACACTTTAGCTCCTAACATAGACTATGCTTACTAACCATGAACAATTGGTTAGCAATTAGGTTACTAACAAGATCACCCATATATTCAAGCTTACATTACTAATATAATCAATGTCTACATTTCCAACTTTCTAACTTTTCTCACTAACCTAACATTTCTAGCATTTTACTTTACTAATTTGCTAATATACTAACATACTAACATTGTTAGCTTACTAACTTACTAACATGAATAATGTTAATATTATTAACATGATCACCACTTACTAACATTACAACTAAGCTTACTAACATATTAGTAGTTTACTAACACAATGCTAGTAGCTTACCAACACAGTGCAAGTAGCTTACTAACAAATGTAAAACTTACTAACAAGATACTAACTTGCTAACATAAAGACTTTAAGCATTCAAGCATGAATAACTTAATTAGACAATTACTACACAAAATTACAACTTTATGTTTAATAATTAACAACACAATCTATCATGCCCAAGACATGGTTTTTATTCATAATCATGCGTAAAAGGTTCATCTTTTATACTTATACTACCATTCTCAACACAAAGATTAAATCTTTATTCATTCACTAGCATTTTCATGCATATGAAAGTATAACATTCATAAGTAAGAAAAAGAACACCCACCTTCTTATGAGTTGGACTCTTCACTTCAATTCCTAGCTTCATTTATGATTCCAAATAGAACCTTAAAATAATGTAAGATTATATTAGGAATGAGTATAGGAATGAATAAGAATGAAAATTTGGACTAAAAAAATGAGCCAAAAACTCGACCTTGAGCCCACTTGGACTTGGCCGAAATCAAGCATAAGCTAGGTGAAGATGAGTAGAAGTTTGTTGTGGATTAAGAATGAATGTAGAAAATTTTTTGGATTAGTAATGTAGGGCTTCTCTCTTTTTTGGCTTTCGACTACTTTCTTTTTTCTTTTTTTTTGAATGAGATGAAGAAGAGTTACATGAATGGGAGCTCCTTATTTTATGAAGCTTAGAAAAAAAATTAGTGGAGAGTGAGGTGGAGATGTGGCCAGAATTTGGTCAAGGGATGAGTGAGGTGAGTGGAGTGTAGAAGCTTCTAGATTTAATCCATTATGGCTAATGCTAACCCTAGTCCAAACCCTCATAACCCTAACCCTTCAACCTTCGAGCCCTAACCTCATGTTGGCGTAGTCAGGTTTTTCAAACAGGGGGTGCGACGCTTACTATTAAAGAATAATAAATTATAATAAATACATTTTTATTCCTCAAAACATCATATATTAATACCAAATGTCATAAACTATTACAATTTGTAAATAGTCATTTTCTTTGGCAATAAAACCTTTGAAAATTTCATATTATGAAAATATTGACTGATATCTTCATTATCAGTGATGTCTAATATGTCTCTTTCAATATATGCCACCAAACAATCATCATCTCATCTTCCAATCGGTTGCATAATGAAGTCTTGATAATTTTCATAGTAGAAAATACTCTCTACTATCATGGTTGCAGTGGGTAATAGCAATGCCAACTTTGAGGTTTTTTCTATGTAAAGCTGGTGACAAATCATTTGGGGTTGCAAGGATATTATTCATCAAATGTAAATAAAATGCAACTTCACATTGTGCGTGTGGATTAGTGTGTTTGACTTCAAATTAGAAGGTCATGGGTTCAACTCCCATTGTTGTCAAATAATTTTTTATTTTTGTCATTTTAAAAGAAATTAAAATTTCAAATCAAAGTAAAAAACTAAATCTTATTTCAGCTGGGACTCGAACAAAAAGAAATTATTTCAAATAAAAGTTAAAAAAAAATAAAAGTTAAAAAAATGTTGCTAGGACTTGAACCTAGGTCTTCTATGTAAGAACCAAGTATCCTAACCAACTAACCTACAACAAATTGTTGAAATATCCTATATTACTCTATTTATATTACTATCATGTACATGTAAATTCGAGGGGCGCAGCCGCACCCCCTGGGGACCATGTAGCTACGCCCATGCTCATGTACAACAATTCATGCATTTAGTTGTTTTAGTGTAGTGTTCAACACAATTAAAGCTCCTAACAGTATACTGATATCTACAAATTAAACAAACAAATTGAACCTTTTAATAAGTATAAAAAAAATGTGTATATAATTTAAACATGGTTCAGGTTAAAGACTTGAGAACCATGCATATTTTTCTTACCGGTTTCTTTCTATGAGATTAGTTCATAATCTATATTAGTTATTGAGCTTTCTTTTGAATTTGTGATTTTTTTTATTCAATACAGTATGATGCTTCCTCGTTCCCAACGTGATTATGTACGACTAATTCATCATTCACAAATATAACAATGCTAAGTATAGTAGATGGATATGGCAGCCATTGCATAACACCTATAAACGCCTGCCAACTTTTACCTTTATCGAAACCCTAATCAAACTACGCATCCACAACTCGAAACCGTAAATGTCGAGCAATAAGAGAACTCACAGAAAATGGTCACCAACAGGTAAAACTCTAAATCAAAACTCTAAATGTCACCACCGTCAACATACCAACCTAGATCTGCACCAATGGCATAAAATCAAATCTTTCCAATCAAAATCTTAACAATCTACAATGTTGTTTCCTCAAATCCTACCGATTCAAACAAATAGGACAAAAAGGATCAAATATTTCAAAATTAGATCTAGATTAATACCATCTCTACTGCTACAAATCAACGTATCCTACATCATCATGAAATTCTTCATGACATATCATTAACCACCTTATGTGCATTAACAAATTTAATCACAACTACTTTGCAATTAAAATTTAGATTGCATTATTCATAATACCATTTTTTTGGAGAATGAGATAAAAAATTAAAAAGAAGATATTTCCAAGTGAGCAGTGAAAATTGAGGTGCAGTGTTACCTATAGTATAATCATTTCAACTGCACCATGTTCTAACAAACTTTTTCTAATTGATTGTTGAATATAACATAAAAAAAATCTTACGAATAATGTATAAAAGATGAAATTGCACGTCCAAATTATTTGAATTTCAAAGTAGACAATCTTCTTCTTTACCTTCTTATCTTCCATCTCAACTTGGATGCCAAAATAACTTTTAACATTCCCACATGCATTTCATCAAACAGAGAGAGGGAGAGAGGGAGAGGGAGAGGGAGAGGAATAAAATGAGAGATGTAGGGTTTAATTTTGTAATACACGTCTATTATGTTGGATTTAGTCAGACCGTGCAAGTCACATTATTACTAGTTTACAAAGTTTATACATTTAGTACTAGTTAATTTTAGATATTAATAATGCTTTGGCTACTAATAAACATGTATACATAAACATAAATATACACAGGGAAGCTAACATATACCTTGTCTTCCCATGATGATTTCAATATGATTACAAAAATTTGGACTCAGAACTTCTGTATGAGACAGACTAAATGTTTCTTTTTTTCAATCGCAGGCATCTATACAGATATAGCTGAAAGAAAGAACGAATATTGGTTATGTTTGGCCCCACTTCCGGAGGAAGTTGTCTTGTCTGCAGGGGAAAGGGCAAGAGATGGGCAGTCATCAGGTTATCTTTATTTACTGTTACCTATATTCTATAACTGGTATTAGAAAGTAAATATTAAATGTAAAATTTTCTTTGTTGAATTAAGTTTCTGTATTCATAAGAATTTTTCAGATAAAACTGATGTAGATGAGGAAAAAGTGTCATTTGAATTGAGCGATTTGGCTGGGGAGGGAAGCATTGAGAACATGCTTTTAGTTGAGAAGGGCCTGCGTGAGCTTGCTTCACTGAAGGTGTTTTTTTTAATGTTGATTATGTTCTTTCTTGATGTAGTATGGTCTCCGTTTTCTTCTAATTATCTCAAGATCTTTTATGAACTTTATTTATTCTGCAAGCACAATTAAATATAATTACAGACCTTAATTGCCCGATTGCGAAAGCAATTCAGGCAGGTTAGCAGAAACTAATAGCAATAAGGAATTAGTTTGAAATTAGAGACAACAATAAATAAACATCTTTTTTCTATTTAAAAAAAAACATCTAGCAAGCTCATATTCACCAACACTCCAAAGTTACAGCATTAACTTTCTATATTAAGATTAAACTAGTATAACCCTGTGCAATATAATTTTAAAAAAAAAAGAGAAAATAACAAAACTATTTTTGAAAATTTCTCTAATAACATATATACAATATTGCACGATTTTTAAGGTTTGATTAAGGGATATGATTCAAGTTCAGAA
Source organism: Hemerocallis citrina (assembly GCA_017893485.1). NCBI lineage: Eukaryota > Viridiplantae > Streptophyta > Magnoliopsida > Asparagales > Asphodelaceae > Hemerocallis > Hemerocallis citrina. Next base: position 442,645,957 of record CM030358.1, on the reverse strand, counting down.
TTTGGATGGAAAAAGAGTGAGGGGGTTACCTCCTAGGCTCCTACATTTGCTCTCCTTTTTTGTTTTAAAAAGAAAAAAAATTAGAAAAATCCTTGGACCAAAAGTGGTATAGCATAATATGTTGTATAGATATTGGATCTGTCTTCTGATCCATAATGAAGTAGAGAATAACTTGGATCAGATTATTAATGCTACTATCATTGGATGCCAAGAAAAGTATTCAAAGACAGTAATTTATTAGATGCAAATCGATGTCAACTTCCACACGCAGAATCAAGTGAAATATTCTACTATTTTTCTACACTTGTACTCTTTATCCTTTGAATTGAATCCTTCTTTTCAGATGTCTCATGTTTTAACTGTTTTGAAGGTAGAGGAAGCTGTCCAATTTGCAATGGGTCAACATCGATCTGCAAACATTAAGGCTGGTCAATATGCATCAGGTTCTTTCTCCTTAATAGTGTTCTTTTTTTTCTTTTTTTTTAATATCATAAGGAAAGAGTTCCATAGGAACTCCAGCCAAATCCATACTAAAAAAAACAAAATATAAGTCTGGCACACTTCTAAGGTAGGTGTTTTACAAAGAAATAACACCTGTCCATCCAAAACATAAGCGAAGAAAATAGTATCAGAATACAAAGCATCAAAATAGCAACATATAACAGAAGATAGAAGCAGCAAGTAGAACAACAAAAGATAGTGTTCTTTAATTTCTTTTTGCTTTTATTATATTTCATCCCCCTTTATAACAACTTAAGAACATGGTTGTAGACGATGTTTGATTATGTACATAGGATGATAGTTGGATGTACTATTGAGACGATGCACGTATTTGGCTTACCAATTCTGATATTGCCTTAAAAACTATCTGGTGGTACTAAAGTTTAATAAGGAAATAAAACCAAACAATAATTAGCAGTTGAAGGCCAAGATCTTAGAACATGTTTGGGATGTCAGCACTCTCTACAACAAATTTAGACAGTACAAATGAGTATCTACATGCATATGCATGTCAGTGTGCATGCATAGAGGACTAAGCTCATTCCCTTACGCACAGATTCATACATTTCTCGGACTTGCTTGGCACCTTAGTGGCGAAGGGCCTGAAGGATACTTTTTAATGTGTGATAGTTGTGGAAAAATGGTGACTCACTGTTCACTTGATTGTTGTTTGTCTTGAGACCAGGGTGAGATCTATTGATGTTTTACTTAAATTCCTACAACACAGTAAGAGAATAGTTTAATAGTTTCTATAACAGCCCTCATTTGTTGATCTGGGTCAATGTTGTTGAATAAGATAGGTCTACTCGAATAAGATACCCAGTTACTTGGTCAAGACAGGCTAATTCATAGTAGACAAAATAGTCTCTAGAAGACAACTTGTTGTGGATAGAAATCCATGTTGAAGTCCAGATTCCCTACAACCTACATCCATTCTTATGACTTAGAAATGCATGTTACTGTGCTAGCAGAAGGAAGCAGATTGATGTTTTATCAGTTGGATTCCTCTTAAGGGTAGAATGATTGCTACTATTAATAATGTGTCCGGAGAATAGTTCTTTAAATAGGGATTGTTGATGATTTATATGGAGTGGATCAAGAAAATTACCATTGTTCGCCCTCTCTCTGCTCTCAATGGGTCATATTTCCTTTTTGAAATGTCAAGTTTTCTGCTTGTTAAGCTCTTACAACTTGATTCGTAATTATTTGGTCCAGCTTCTCCCTTGAGAATCAGACATAGGAAAACCAAATTTAGCTTAGGCTGCCTCCCACCATTTTGTGTATTTGTAATAAATGAATAAACAGTCATTTATCTTCTTTTTTTAACGTGAGTTCTGTTTTCTTTAATTGATGTCTTATTAGATCTTTTTATTTATTACTGCTTTCTGATTTTTTCTATCACAGAATTATTCACCTGCTAGTTAAAAAATAAAAATGTCATTTGTTTATTACTTTACTGAATTACATATACCTAATCAATTATTATAAAAATCCATAATCATGAAATTACCGAAGGAAAAGGAAGATACTTAACATCTTCCTTTTGCAGGTGCAATGTTTTCAGTTGAAGGTTCAAATCATTTGGAAGCTTTTGGTTAGTTTCCTTCAGCTTCCTTTCTAAGTATCAATTTTGGTGGTCTAGAGTGCATCTTTTTTCTTGTTAAAAAAGTTTTCTGTGTGTTAAAGTAGGGATTGTGCTTCTTTGCAAGCAATAGTTATTCTATATTTTATTATTTTGTGCTTATTGTTGATAAACTTGTTATAAATTTTGGTTGCAGAATTGAGTACGGAGGAATCAGAAGATGTTCTCTTCAAGCAGGTACAATAGTTTTGACTTGGTTCCATGTAAGTCAAACAATAGTTGCGAGAAATACTTTGAAAACTAGTATCGAATAAATTAATTGTGTTCATACTTTAGTTATATATATGGTGTACAGCAAACTTGAAATACAATGATACAGGACTGCATAGATCTTTACACATGGCTATTTAGGATGGTTCAACATTGAAAATTAGACCAAATTTCTTATGAGTTGGAGTAGTGGTTTTGATATGGAAAGTCATCGAAATATGAATATGGCCTTCAACATCTTAGAGCATCTGTAGTCGTTGGCCATTTACTCATTTTTTGAAAAAAAAATAAAAAAAGGAGCTGCATTTGTTGGCTATATACCCAAATTTTGGGTTTTGGGTGAACAGTGGTCGGCTATATTTGGGAGACGATATAGGATTTTGGAAAAAATAGCCGACGAAAGATAATTTTTTGTCCGTTCAAACGGACAAAAGATTGCTGTTTTTCCCCCCTTTTTTTAATATTAGATGGGAAATCATTTCCCGTACGTTCCATTTGTTTGAAGAAAAAAAAAATCGACGGGCAGGGAATCATTTCCCGTCCGTTCGATTTTTTAAAAGAAATATGAGCAGGGACGGGAAATGAAGCCCCGTCCCAGCCATTTCCTCTCATTGATTTGGAAAAATTTCTATAGAATACACCCTATAAAAATTTCTATGGGTATAAATTAGATTTTAATTGAAATTAATTAAGAATTAAGATTTACTTAAGCTTTAATATGATATAATTAGGATTAAATTAACAGTCATTTAGGATTTAATTATGATTTAGTTTTTTTTTATTTTTTAAAATACAACGGACGGGAAATGATTCCCCGTCCGTTGTTTTTTTATTTATTTTTTTTTTTGAAAAATAACGGACGGGAAATTATTACTCGTACATTCATTTTTTAAAATTAAAACCAAAATTTGGGTTCAAATGACTAAACGACTACTGCTGAAACCCATTTTTTCTATTCCTATATGCCAAATACCCAAAATTTGACTCTGAATGACTACAGATGCTCTTAGCTAGTATTCTTCCGCTTCATAGGTATTTTCTCTGGCATGGTTGGCTAGAGAAATTCTTCACTTTGGTATGCATATTTCCATCATATGAATGGCACTTCTTCAATCTCATCATCTTAATCATTGATAAGTAATATGGATTATCAGTCGTAGGCATTTGTTGGCTACAATTGAACTAGTTCCTCGATTCTTCTTGTAGCGCCCCGAGTTCCACACACTGGAAGCTCGTGACACTAACCCAGAATCTTTACTTCAATGAGTACACAACACAGAAATCACAGGAAATTAGAAACTTATATTACAGAAGGAAACTTTATCTTCCACTTGGATGCTTTTGCAGCTCGAGTCCCCCGCTCCACGATCAGTAATCCTGCAATGAGCAAACTGTGGGCACGTCAGTTGAATACAACTGACGCAATGCAGATGAAACCCGCAATCTCCAAAATTCTCAACAATCAATATTTGATGCAGAAGAAAAGAAACGTGAAAGTTATAGAAATATAAATGTCGGTGTATGTCATAATCTAGATTCTAATGCACAACTCATATGCACACTATGCTCTTAATATAATGCAAACTTGATTTGGAAACATATGCATTCCATACTATATACTCCCCAAATCGAGTTCGTATTCTCCAGATGATAGGGTTCTATTCCTCGCCATGCATCCTACTCTTGTACCCTTTTCTGTTTCTGACATTCATTTAGTGACTGGTAGAGTCTGCAGCACATGTGGTCCATTTTCGCTCCTGCAGTCGGATTGTGGTCCCTCTCCACTCCGAACGGCAGTGATTACTCTGTTCGTTCAGATCATGGTCCTTCTCCACTCCGACAGGATCGTGGTCCCTCTCTATTCTCGGTCAGGCCGATGATCATCAGCTCTGCCAGAATCATGGTCCTTTTCCACTCCTGCCCCTACCAAAGTTATCATGAACATAAGGCGAATCGATAGGACCATCCCTACTCCGTCAAGAGATTTAGAGTTACACTCTTGCTCTTTGTTCGTATTGATAACCCAAAACATAGACGAAAACTTAAGAGTCCATCTCCTAAGTTTCGACAAGACTTGTGACTTACGTCTGCATCCCGTTCTTATCACTAAATCCCAGAAATTAACAGTCGAGACGACGCCGCACGTGTCCCAGACGAGACGACGCCGCACGTGTCCCCTTGACAGGTGAGTACACGCCCAACTAGTGTCCGTCCTTACCAATCATTTATTTTGGACAAAAACTAACTTGCACAACCCACAAGCACAACACTACTATTTATGACAACAAACCTATATGTACTACAAAGTCTTTCTTCATTGTATGAACATCTTTCATACGTATTTAACTACTTTTCTATATTATGTGGCTTGGACAAGTACAAGTGTGAACTTGTATTCATGAAATACCCAAATACTCATTTACTCAATTACAACTTCATTCATATGTTTTGTTAAGCCACTAAACATTTCTTGTTAAGCTACTAAACATTTCTTATGCATGCGTTTATTTTCATTATCATCTATGTTTATTTTTACTTTATAAGCAAAACCTTTTATTGCATAATTTCCATCATAATTACCAACAAACTAAGGTAAAATAAGTATTCTAATACATTTATTTGTGCATTACTCAATTTCAAAATTGTGTGATTATCTATACAAACATACCTTTCCTATCTTCTCTACTTTGTTCCTTTTTCGTTTCTTTTGTTTCCTTAATCCGGTCATTTCAACCATACACACAAGCATGCATACATAACCATTTATATTAAATCTATTAACAATTACTACAATAACCGTTAGCACTTTAATACTTTTCAATCACTACTATTAATGATTACAACCGATAACAATTCAAGCTTTCAATTTTAATTCTACAAGCAATCTATACCATCTACCAAAGCAAATTATTATCAACAATTTTCCTTTTGCTACAAATAAATTACTACACAATCATATCAATAAACTACTACACAATTATTTAAATATAAATAACAAACAAATAACAAACAAATAATAATAATAATAATAATACATGAGGTATGAAGAATACCCACTTAGTGAAAAAGTCTTCAATTGCCTTCTCCTCCTTGCACCTTTAGTCTTCTTGACTTCTTGCTCCAATCCAATAGTAGTATTATAATAGTAGTAGTAATAAAGTAGTATAGTAGTAGCAAGTAGTTGAAGTAGTAGTAGGTAGTAGTAGTAGTTGAAGTAGTAAGCAGGTAGTAGTAGTAGTAGTTGAAGTAGAAAGTAGGTGGTAGTAGTAGTTGAAGTAGTAAGTAGGTAGTAGTAGTAGTTGAAGTAGTAGTATAGCAGCAGTAAGAGTAGTAGTATGAAGTAGTAGTCTGCAACGCTAGTAGTAGTAGTAGTCTGTAGCAGTATTAGGTAGTAACAGCAGGAGTAGAATTAGTAGTAGTAGTAGATAGTAGTAGTAGTTGTGAACAACAGTAGCAGTAGTATTAGGCAGTCACAGTAGTAGTAGTAGTGCAGTAGTAGTATTGCAGTAGAAGTAAACAGTGAACAACAACAGTGGTGGTAGTGAACAGCAACTGTGGTAGTAGTAGTAGACAGTAGTAAAGTAGTAGGAGGAGGATAAAAGAGCACTCCTATATATAAAGAAAAGAGGGAAACAAGCTGCAGTTGCTGCTGGCTGTCGAAAGAAAGAAAGAAAGAAAGAAGTGGAGAGAAGTGTGGAAATCTCTAGGAATAGCTTAGGTGTCCCACTTTTTTACATTTAACCTCCTTAGGTTTACTTATTTACACTTGTGGATACATTGTAGCGCCCCGAGATCCACATACAGGAACTCGTGACACAACCCAAGATCATTACTTCAAATGAGTACATAACACCGAAAAGAAATTACAGGAAATTTAAAACTTACATTGTTCAGAAAAATTTCACTTCCCACTTGGAAAACTCCACAGCTCAATATTCTTTTGTTCCCACGATCAATTCCTACAAACCAACCGTGGGCACGTCAGTTGAATACAACTGACGCAAAACAGATGAAAAACCGCAATTTCCTAATTCTTCACAAACAATTTTTAATGTAGAAAGAAAGAAACGTGATAATCATATAATAGGAGTATTGGTGTATGTTATGATCTAGTTACTAATGCACAATCCATATGCACACCATACTCTTAATCTAATGCAAACTTGATTTGAAAACGTATGCATCCCATACTACATATTTCCCAATTCGAGTTCGTATTCTCCAGATGATAGGATTCAATCCCTCGCCATGCATCCTACTCTTGTACTCCTTCCTGTTCCTGACATTTATTTAGTGACTGGTAGAGCTGCAGCAAATACGGTCTATTCCGTCTACTGCATCAGATCGTGGTCTTTCTCCACTCCCGAAAGTCGGTGATCACCCCGATCTATCGGAATCGGTGGTCTCTCTCCACTCTGCCCGGCCGGTGGTCTCTCTCCACGCCCGACAGGCTGGTGATCATTCAGCTCCGCTGCAATCCTGTCGGAATCGGTGGTCCTTCTCCACACCCGGACTCTACCATAAGTTATCCGAATATAGGGCGAATCGGCAGGGCCTTTCCCTACTCCGCCAGAGACTGAGAGTTACACTCTAGCTCTTTGTTCATATGGATAACTTAGAACATAACGTACTCATAAGGGTCCATTCCCCTAGATTTCGACATCTCTATCACTAAATCTCAGGAATTAACAGTCGAGACCACGTCATACGTGTCCCAGACGAGACGACGCCGCACGTATCCCCTTGACAGGTGAGTACACCCCCAACTAGTGCCTGTCCTTATTTTATTGGTCACGTGATTCCATCATCATTGTTGTCCTTTCCCTCCTATTTCATTTATCCTTACTTTAATAAATGCTACTTAGTTTCTTGTCCAATGATAGTTGGTTACTAGGTGATTTAAACCTAGATCCAAAGGTTTAGCTTGTCTTACAACAAGTTATATAGCTCAAGTATGGGTTCAATGCAATTCTTAGTTTAAGCTAAGAGTCGTTTTAGCTTGGATACTTATTTGACATATACTTAAAACTAGTTCACTTAATACGTGTTTACTATCAGTATATGCATAACTGAAAGGCACTTAATGCACTAAATATCTCCATATGCATATCAACACTAGTGCGCTTAACGCACCAAATTCCACCATATGCATGCTCTTATGCATAGCATTTGATAATGCTATGCATAAGAGCATGCATATGGTGGAATTTGGTGCGTTAAGCGCACTAGTGTTGATATGCATATGGAGATATTTAGTGCATTAAGTGCCTTTCAGTTATGCATATAGTGATAGTAAACACGTATTAAGTGAACTAGTTTTAAGTATATGTCAAATAACAAGTATCCAAGCTAAAACGACTCTTATCTTAAACTAAGAATTGCATTGAGCCCATACTTGAGCTAGATAACTTGTTGTAAGACAAGCTAAACCTTTGGATCTAGGTTTAAATTACCTAGTAACCAACTATCATTGGACAAGAAACTAAGTAGTACTTATTAAAGTAAGGATAAATGAAATAGGAGGGAAAGGACAACAATGATGATGGAATCACGTGACCAATAAAATAAGGACAGGCACTAGTTGGGGGTGTACTCACCTGTCAAGGGGATACGTGCGGCGTCGTCTCGTCTGGGACACGTATGACGTGGTCTCGACTGTTAATTCCTGAGATTTAGTGATAGAGATGTTGAAATCTAGGGGAATGGACCCTTATGAGTACGTTATGTTCTAAGTTATCCATATGAACAAAGAGCTAGAGTGTAACTCTCAGTCTCTGGCAGAGTAGGGAAAAGCCCTGCCGATTCGCCCTATATTCGGATAACTTATGGTAGAGTCCGGGTGTGGAGAAGGACCACCGATTCCGACAGGATTGCAGCGGAGCTGAATGATCACCAGCCTGTCGGGAGTGGAGAGAGACCACCGGCCGGGCAGAGTGGAGAGAGACCACCGATTCCGATAGATCGAGATGATCACCGACTTTCGGGAGTGGAGAAAGACCACCGATCTGATGCAGTAGACGGAATAGACCGTATTTGCTGCAGCTTTACCAGTCACTAAATAAATGTCAGGAACAGGAAGGAGTACAAGAGTAGGATGCATGGTGAGGGATTGAACCCTATCATCTGGAGAATACGAACTCGAATTGGGAAATATGTAGTATGGGATACATACGTTTCCAAATCAAGTTTGCATTAGATTAAGAGCATGGTGTGCATATGGATTGTGCATTAGTAACTAGATCATAACATACACCAATACTCCTATTATATGATACCACGTTTCTTTCTTTCTACATTAAAGATTGTTTGTGAAGAATTAGGAAATTGCGGTTTTTCATCCGTTTTGCGTCAGTTGTATTCAACTGACGTGCCCACAGTTGGTTTGTAGGAATTGATCGTGGGAACAAAAGAATATTGAGCTGTGGAGTATTCCAAGTGGGAAGTGAAATTTTTCTGAACAATGTAAGTTTTAAATTTCCTGTAATTTCTTTTCTGTGTTATGTACTCATTTGAAGTAATGATCTTGGGTTGTGTCACGAGTTCCTGTATGTGGATCTCGGGGCGCTACATACATTGTTGGGTTGGGCTTTAAGAAAGGAAAAGTTGGGCCTTTTAAAAAGAAACATATTAGGCTTTAAAAAATTTATCCATATAGATATGCTAAACAAAAATAAACATAGAAATAATAGTGTATGATAAAAATATTAATAACAATAACAATATCAATGTATATATATAACAAAGTACGTGTATATTCTTATTTTAAATCAAAGAAAAACAAATGTTATCAACCATGCATACTAGGGGTATTACACTTCTTGCATTTTGTTAAATTTTCAACTCACATGTTCCATTTTCTGTTACTATTCTTCATCCTCATGATTTAAAATATCTCTCAACGCTTTTGTTTGAAAAATCATCCCTTCGCTAATTTTATTAACTAGTGACCAACACAAGAGATTGCAAATTTAATGACGATACTTGGCAAGTTTACCAATATTTGTATGTTTGTTCTATTTTCTTAAGCTAATTACTGCTCTACCATATATTTCGTTAATGGCATCAATAATATGTTTGGGCACTTTTTTTTTTATTATTTTCCAATGCACGTGATTACTCCACAGACCTTATATGAGCTCTTCTAAACTGATAAAAACCATCTGGAGATCATTCTTCACATTGTAAGAATATTCTCATATATATATATATATATATATATATATATATATATATATATATATTGCCCGTTGACACATGCCTACAGCACGTCTTCGGAACGGTGCACCTTGTTTGATCATATAAAATAGTTTTGGAGGTCCAGCAAATTAATTGAAGTACATATTATATGAGAAACTTTTGGGGGTCCAGCAAAAAACATATTATATGATTTTTATGATTTTTTTGAATTATTTTGAAAGTTTTCAAAATTTTATTTTTTTTAGTTTTTTAATTTTTAATTTTGTAAAAATTTTTAAAAAATTATTTTCTTAAATTTTTGAATAGAAGAGGGAGAAGGGGAGAGAGAGAGAGAGAGATGATTAAATAAATATAGGAGTTGTTTTGGGTGGGGGATTTGAATTTGAGTTTTGGGGGAAAACTTTTGGGGGGAAAACTTTTGGGGGAAAAAATATGTTTTGTGAGGTTAGATCTGGACCTTTGATTTTTTTGGGGATTGAAGGAGAGCCACCTGATAGCTTTCTTTGTATTTTATTATATAGATATAGGGAGCCCTTCTGTTGTGCACCACCTATGGTGCATACAGCGTGTGCACTCGGTCTTCGGGCGTTCATATCGACGATCCGAACCGTTCACATTGATCTACACATCTAAATTAGTCTAAATATGTAAAATCAAATCATTTGAAATTCATTTACCCATCCATTGAAGTGTTACAAAATTGTATGGCTGAAAATCATTGTTTTTTATAGTCACATAATGGATGGGCAAAAGAATTTCAAATGATTTGATTTTACATATTTAGACTAATTTAGATGTGTAGATCAATGTGAACGGTTCGGATCGTCGATACGAAGGTGGGAAGGCCGAGTGCACACGGAGGGGTAGTGCACAACGGAAGGTTTTCCTATATATATATATATATTGCTTTAATAGTTGTTGCTGCTAACCTCAATCGAAATTGTTTTTTCGGAAACAATCTTCACTTTGGTATTCTTTCCTCAACAAGCTGATCTGAAAACTAATAGTAGTTGGCAAAATGCTCATGATTGGAGTTCCTTTGGTCTTAGGGAGGTGACCCAGAACTATGTCAGCACGAACACTAAAATCATGAAGCCATACTTAACTATGTCAGCACGAACACTAAAATCATGAAGCCATAAGTGAATGGAACTGTGTTGGACACTGGCACTTCAGTGCATATATTAAACATTTCTCACTTGTTCCAAATTCTGATACATCTTATATTTTGGGCCCTTCTTCAACACTTTTTGAATACTTTTCAAATTTTGTACACATAATCACAAATAATTTTATACACTTCCTCACATTTTTTTTGTACTAGTAATTATTAGTCCTTTTGTTATGTGTATGGACCTTCAAATATTTTGTAATTTTGAATGAACTATGAATTACTATTACTTTGCTATGGAGTTCATGTAAAATGTCATTTTGATTAAGTTTATGCATAATTGTGATATATTACTATTATAATATAGAATATTAGCCAATTTTGGGGGTTGTTTATTTATGGATGTAATTTAGTTTTGAAGAGAAATTTTTTGTTCTCACTTCGATTTTCAAAAAAGGAGTTCAAATGGGCTTAGTTAGGCATTACATGAGATCTATCATCAAAAAGTTTTTGTGATGTACGACTATGATTTATAGACTGGCTTCACCGACGTGACAGAGGTTGGCTTCAAGGAGTTTGGCTTGAAATAATAAAGATTATGGTTATGGCCCTATGTTTTACTTATTAAAAATTCATCGCATCACTTATTCTACAAGTAATCATGCTTCCTTTGTTCCACAATCCAAAGATCGATTTTTGAGAATTCCGAGGCAAGTTTGGTAGGCAAACTGTTATGATCCAAATTTAGTCCCACATCGGTTATATGAGGAGCCAATGTTGGGTAGTTATAAACTTGGGTTCCCTCCCTTTAACAGCTAGCTTTTAAGGGTGAGTTCTCCTGGGTTCCTAACAATTGGTATCAGAGCCAACCTCATGCTTCTTAATTCGCTCTAAAGGCTGGATTAAAATTACTGGTAGACCCGGGTTGGGCCAGTGTCGCTAGAGTGAAAGCCGCCGAGAGTCGGAAAGGGCTACCTGGAGGCTTGATTAAAATTACTGGTAGGTCCGGGCCGGGCCAGTGTCGCTAGAGTGAATACCGCCGAGGGCGGCGGGTTACGGAAGCGTGGTGGAATGTTATGATCCAAATTTAGTCCCACATCGGTTATATGGGGAACCAATGTTGGGGAGTTATAAACTTGGGTTCCCTCCCTTTAACAGTTTGCTTTTAAGGGTGAGTTCTCCTGGGTTCCTAACACAAACTCTGATCCAATACGGCTAATACAGGTCAGCATGGGCTGATAAGAGAAATCTTGGACTTTGCTGCTTACTTCTTCTGCATGACATCCTAATCTTATAAGCATTTTCTTTGCCTGTTGTTCTATTGGATTAAGACAATTTTCTTTAGTATATATTATCAAATTCTTATGACTACTGTGAAAAGCACTGTGGGTAGGGATGGCAACAGGTAGGGTAAGGGGATGGTAGGGGTTTACCTTACCCTACCCTAAAGTCAAAATATCTTACCCTTACCCTAATGGGTAATTTAGAAAATCACCTTACCCTACCCTAACGGATAAACGGGCGAAACAATTAATACAACTTTTTAATAAAAATTAAGTTAGAGAGCAAAAAATGAAAATAAGAATGATTGTCTTCCTACGTAATTCAATTTTTATCTAACTTAATCACATGGAGAATCGTATAATCCTGACCTGTACACTTTCTATTTATTTCACATGTCGTATATAAATGAGTCTACAATATATATTTAAACTAGTAAAAGAGTAAACGGGTAGGTATGTATATATTTACCTTTATTGTTTCCCTACCCTATTTTTTAAACGGGTATAAAAAATTTACCCTTATCCTACCCACGGGTAGAAAAAGTCTACTCATACCCTTACCCTTAGGGTAATTGGGTAAGGGTGAACGGTTTTACCCTTACCTATTGCCACCCCTAACTGAGAGTTACAGTGTAGTAGTCTCCAACTATCAATTTGAGCCCTTAAATTTCATTTGAATTCACAGGCTTGGTTAGCATACTTCTGGAGAAGAGCCAAGAATCACGGTTTGGAAGTGGACATAGCAGATGACCGATTGCAGTTTTGGATTGACCAGAGTAATCACTCCCCTGGATCACATGATGCAGTAGAAGGTATACATCTCGATAGTTATGCATCTCTAAAGAATAATAATAGGCATCTGTCCTATACATTATGTTATTTGCATCCCTTCACAATTAGAGATTTTCAATTCTAGATTATCTGATTTGAAATATTCCTCATTTAGTAATATACGATTATTCTCCTAACACTTAAAAAGATGAACTCACTCCCCTTTGGATCTTCTTGCTTGATGTTTTTTTTTTCAACGAGGCAAAAACAGGCACTGTTTGGGAATTGTTTGGGAATTATTTTTCAGTGTAGTCATTTCATGAAAAAATCAAATGAATATACACAACCGAGAAAATATTTCAGATCATGTATTATTTCCAAGCTCAATGATAAACCTGTGAAAGTATAATCAAATGAATATACACTATGATAAACCTATGAAAGTATAATCACACTTGAATATTTAAAAATATGACTTTTTTCTCCATGATTTTCTTGTTAAAATCAATGCAAGTTCAGGAATTCCTTCGTTTTAAGCTTCATTCACCTTTGTGATGTTTTTTTCATTATGTCACAGTTGATCGTGGGCTAGTTGAGTTAAAGAAGTTGGGAATTGAATCCCAATTATGGGAAGCAACTCGAAGAGGAAATGACCCTGAGTCCAGTAATCAAGCAAGTCCGACTGAGTCAGAGAACTAAGTAAAATGACCCAAACTAGAGGTTTGATTTCAATAACTTTTGTGGATCTGTTTCTCGAGCATCGCACATGTTTTTTTTGTTTTTGGCGCAGTTCTTGTTACAAACGTCCTGTGTATATAGGGCACTTGGTCGACATTATTTAGTGTAAGAGCAACTCCAACCCAACCCTTCAAAATGAAGGCCTTTAAAAGGAATATTTCTTTTTGAAGGCTCATCAACCCCAACCACACTCCTTCAAATAAGATTTCTTCAAACTTTATTCATTTTTCTTAATTAAACTATACATTAATTGTAATATTAGTAAATATTAAAATTACTTTAATTTCCGGATAAATATTTGTACAACATGATCGTCGAGAATGAACACGATGACTCTGAAGAACTTGTTTTGTCTACTCCACCAATTATTCAGAATGTTCAAGATCGATGTCAATGAATTGAGCAATTCCGACGATTCCTTACTCGACACAAGCAACTCAAAGAACAAAATGTTCATATTGCACTTAGAAATGCACTGATAGAGCATTTGTGGGCAAGACATGACAATTAAATATTTTAAGTTGGTGATTATCAATGTAATATTTTTAATGTTCGTCGTTTATTTATTTCCAATTAATGACCACATTTTATGAGTTGGTGCAATACATTTATTAAGTAGTCTTTTGAAAATATATTAAGCTAATACAAAATAAATAATTTATCTTAAATATTAATATTGTATCAATTATTATTTTCAATCAATAAAAAAAATTCAAAATTGGTTTCATCTTGAAGGTATCTATCGTTGAGACCTTTCCGAAGGTACCAAAATAATAAACTTTTGGATTAATGTTTTTTAAGATACATTCATTATATATATATATATATTAAAAGGATATGAAAGTAATAATTGAAAAGATGTTAAACCACAAGAGGGTAGGATGCGTATTTTTAGGGATGCAACAATAATAAAATTTTGGATTAATGTTTTTTAAGATACATTCATTTTATATATATATATATATTAAAAGGATATGAAAGTAATAATTGAAAAGATGTTAAACCACAAGAGGGTAGGATGCGTATTTTTAGGGATGCAACAGTAATTTGAAGGCTTCCAAAGAAGCCTTCAAATTTGAAGGGTGGGAGGCACCGTACTTCATTTGGAAGACCAAAATGAAGTGCAGTTAGAGCTGCAAAAGCCTTCAAAATGAAGATTTGAAGGTTGGGTTAGAGTTGCTCTAAGTACTTTATTTCTAATCTCTAACATTATCACTGGAGAGTTTGGGTTATTTAGTTGGGTGGCTTGAAGACAACCATTTAATTACCACTGAATTTAACAAAATGTATCAATTTAATTGGGCCTCTTCATTTTCTCATGCTCTTTCTCCCAAAAGTCGGCCTTCCTACTTCTCAAAAAACATGGCTCCTTCCCAATTGTTAGATGAGCTTATATGAGTGTATGTAGGGGGTGCACAACTAGGTCTATGTATGAGTATGTTGTGGGTCTTGTTGTATATGAGTTCTATATTTACTAGGGTAATAGCCTCATTCAATACAATCTTTACCAATTCACAAACTTCCTCTCCAATGATTACTTCTCCATTTGTAATGAAACACTCCCTTACAAAGAATAATTCCACATTAGCACAGACTCTTGCATCAAACGTGCATTGCACCTTCTACTTATCTAGAAATGTTAACTAATTATTACTATATTTTCATTTTAAAAAAGAGAACTAAATTCATGAACTATGGAGAATTAGTCAATATATTAAACTTTGATATGTAATAATACTAATTCGTCATGTGTGCATGTGAAGGAGACAAATCACTTGGCAGTTTATGAGCCCAGAAATTAAGTTTAGTGAACTATATGTTGATGCTATTTGCTATACAGACAATTCGACGCCCTCCAAAAGTCTTTTCCTAACAAAAAATGACTTTTTTTCTTTCTTTTCCACAGGTTTTCTCTTATCGATCTATAACAGGGCGCTGAAGTTATATCATCTCCTGTTGAGAGTTCAACTTTCATTGGCTCCGATGTGAATGCTTGGGTTGCACAGAACCTTTTGACCGTAAAGAAATCGGTTCTTGTCTGCCCCTGAGAGAAGGCTCAATATTTTACAGAAATGACGGGCATATAGCAAACATTAGTGCTTTGATCTTTGTTTCGACATGTGTATGTTTTTCTTTTTCCGTACTTGGAAGGTTACGAACATGTAAATAAGAGTGAACATTATTACCTGAATATGTACAGAGGGCATTGTTTGTTCAAAAATTTTAAGTTATCCCTCAATATTAAATTTTGATGTTTTAGAACCAATCTAGTCTAAAGATGATGTAATCTATTATAAATTTTGTTGTGCCTGACTACCTCTCTCTAGTTTTGTTTCAAATTTCTATCATAATAATTAATAATGGTTTGGGATGAGCATCATTCTTTGCCCTCTCAACTATGATATTCGGAAATAGATAACATGGACTAAAATGCACTATACATGAAAGTTGGAAAATGTCAAAGTGCAATATTATATAATCTCGGTCAAAATGCACATCACACATCAGCTCTTTGGATTATGCAGGAATAATTTGGAGCACGTTGAATACTGGAGTAGCAGAATTGATTTGTGGAAGAAGGTTCTGGTCACTCCCGGAGAAATGGACCAGAATTATATATAATAGGCTATATTACAGAATCCTAAATTCAGTGTCATAAGAGGAACTTCAGCAAAGTAATATTCATTAAAATGTATGTAACATTGATTGAGTCAAATCTATATCCAATATGCATATTTCATTTTTTTTAATAATGAATATGTGGAATCATTTATTTGTATTTTACTAGAAGGTTAAAAACTTGATGTTGATACCTGGCAGCATATAAATGCTACATATTTATTATGTATTTTATGCATAATAAAAAATGCAGGAAGGGACATGTGTAATACTGTCCATAATTATTGTTTGATTAATCTATTTCTAGTTTAAAAATTAATCTAATTATTATTATTATAGGATTAATCTATCTCTAATTAAAGATAACTAGTAATGTGCACTTACGAATGCATGATCTAATCAATTTTTTTATATTTTAAATAAAGTAAATAATAAGACGTCTCGCCTCGAATTTGAGATCTCCTTTCACTCATACTTACTGTTTACAAATTATTCATTATTCTTAGTGGCACAAACTTTTATTTCATATAAGTATCACTTTTGTAAATAATTATGTCGTAAATAAATTTGAACCTTGAGGGTGTTATGTTAACTAACAACAGTTAATATAACTCATTTAAAAATAAATAGTTGAGATTAGATGGTTGATTGTTTAAAAAAATTACGGTTGTATACAAATGACAACCCCAACCCTCTTTTTTTTTTTTTTGATAATAAAAGATGACACTCGTTCCATTAATAAGATATAACGAAACAAGGTAGTGCAAATGACCACAATACACGTTAGCAGCAACAAACTACACGGTACATCAAAAGTACTCGGACCTACCCGGGTTCAAGAAAAAAAACAATAGCAGTCTATGACTCATCATACAACCACAACTAGTACAACCTCTCTACCCTTACTAACCACCGACAGAAGGAAACTACATACACTCCCCAAAATGCACAGAGATACAACTCCTGGGCGGCTCAACTTTGCTTTGTTATTCCTCTTCGGTTGACTTCATCCTCTTCCTGTTCTTCGCAACACCTACCCATTCATGGATAAGTAAGAAAATGTTACGCACTGATGTTGTAAAAGAGTTTGATTTATTGCGAAAGATTAAAGCATTTCGGTCTAGCCATAGGTTCCATAAGGCTGCGGTTGTAGCTAAATCTCATGCCCTTCTATCTTCTATCCTGATATGATCGTCTCTAAGTATACCCCAAATGTGACTGGTTGAAGCCGGTAAATTTGAGCAACCAAATCCCTTACAAACTACCTCCCAGGTTAATCTAGCTTTCGGACAAAGAAAAAAAATGTGTTTGGTATCCTCGATGTCGTTGTGACATAGGCCACATGTTGCGTCAGTTAACATGTTTCTCTTCCTGAGGTTAGCTTTCGAAAGAATCGCGTCGTTATGAGCTAGCCAGCAGAAGACTTTCACCTTCATCGGCACTTGTGCCTCCCAGATGATGCCTTCTTCTTTACCTCTGATTCCTCCGTCATTTAACCATTTGTACATAGACGCCACCGAAAAGACTTTTGACTCTTCTCTGTCCCACCATCTTTGGTCTTCTGCGTTGCTCTCCTGTGCCCCTTCCGCTAGGATGAGTCTGTTCAAGTCTTCAAACTCGTCGATACCCTCCTGGTGAAGGCCATCCGTGACAGTAAATGTGAGTTTACCATTCTTCCGTATGTCTGCTACCGACGACTCTAAATTGGTCGTAGTTGCCACTGCAATTGGGTATCTGTACCGTAGTGGCACAGTCCCACACCACTTGCCCTTCCAAAATCTGGTACGTTTCTCGTTCCCCACTTTACTTGTGGTATTAGCAAAGAAAGCCTCTCCTTGCTTGGAGATTCCTTTCCAGAGCAAAGACACCCTTGCAAACACACTTCTTCCACCATACCGATATTTTCTTATCCTGCAGAAGCGATCGAAAGAGAAGGACCACCAGCTCTTATGATTGTTAACCATTTTCCACAACCATTTGCTTAGGAGTGCTCTATTCATATCGTGGAGGTTCGTAATGCCCAATCCCCCAAATTCCTTTCTCTTACAGACCCTGCCCCACTTAACCAAGTGTACCCCCTTGTTCCCCTCTCCTGTTCCTTTCCATAAGAATCTTCTTCTCATCTTTTCAATCTTTTGGATAACCCACTTTAGCAGTTCGTACATAGACATAAGGTACGTAGGAATCGCGCTGAGGATCGAGTTTAACAGGATAATCCTTCCGCCAAAAGATAGGAATCGGCTCTTCCATCCTGCCAGTTTCTTTGATATTTTTTCAAACAGGAAGTACCAGTCCTCCTTAAGAAGATTCCCTGGTCTAATTGGGGTCCAGAGGTAGATTAATGGATAGTCGCTCTTCCCGCATTGTAAAATATCCAAAATGTCGCTGACAGGGGTTGATAGCCAATCGCTAGTTGGGATGACGCTTGTTTTGGTAAGAGTTACTTTTAATCCTGACCATCCTTGGAAGCAAATAAGAGCTGCCTTTAACGCCACCACTTCTTCCACTTTAGGCATCCTAAAGAGCAATGTGTCGTCTGCGTATTGTAATATCGCCATTGGCTGCGTAATTCCAGTTATCTCCACCCCTTTGATAATGTCTTTTTCCTGAGCCCTCCTAATCATTTCCACCAGACCGTCCGCCACTAAAGCAAAAAGAAGAGATGATAGGGGGTCTCCCTGTCTAAGTCCTCTTTTACATCTGATCTCTCTACCTTGCCAGCCGTTCACTTGAATGGAGGATTTTCCATCCTGAACACACTTTTTTATCCACATCCTCCATTTCGGTCCAAATCCTTTGAGATCCATTACTTCATCTACGCATTCCCAGTGCACGGAATCATAGGCTTTCTGGAAGTCTAATTTTAGAAGAAATCCATTCGCTTTAGCTCTGATCCCCCCGAAAACCATTTCGTGGGCCGATGCTATGCTGTCCATTATGTCTCTTCCGCGGATGAATCTACTTTGGGATGGGGCAACCACATCGTTCATATGCGGTGCCAATCTTTGGGCTAAGACTTTGGAGATTATTTTGAACAATCTATTTAGTAAACTTATCGGTCTTAGGTCTTCGGCAGAGTTTACCTGGCTTTTCTTGGGGACAAGAATAATTGAGGCGTAGTTTATCCTTTCCAGCTTAGCTATCCCGACGTAGAACTCGTGGAAGATGTTCATAAGATCCTCCTTGATGATACGCCAGTACGTCTTATAGAAAAAGATAGGTAGATCGTCCGGCCCAGGGGGCTTGTCCTGGACAAGATTCTTGATCGCCTCCAAAACTTCAGCTTCTGTGAATCTCGTTTCGATACCTTCGCTTACGTCCAATCTGGAAGTACTCCACATGTCCAATGCGCATTTGCATCTCCCTGCAGATTCGCGTCCTAGTAAGTCGTGAAATTCCTTGTCTAAGTGATCTCTGATCCGCCATTCGTTCTCAGTCCAAGCACCGTCTACAGATAATCCAGCGATATGGTTTTGTCTTCTTCTTCCGCTTGCCACCTTATGAAAATATTTTGTGTTAGCGTCCCCTTCCGTGAGCCATTCCACCCTAGATCTCTGTCTCCGGTATACTCCTTCCATGTTCCTTATCTGCTGGACCTCTATTCTTAGGCTCCCCAATTCATCTTTTTCTAGTTCCTGCAGATCTCTGCTTTCTTGAATGGTCTCTAGGGTCACGATTCTGTTTCCTATCGACTCTCTTCTGCAGTTGATCGCAGACATTTTTTGTCTCGACCACCCTTTTAATCGCTTGCGAAGACGCCTCGTCTTCTCTACCCAGATTCCTGCTGCTGATACCTCTCTGGTATTTGCAGCCCAGGAATCAGCAATCACTTGTCTAGTCTCTTCATATACGATCCATGCTTTTTCAAATCTAAAGAAGAAAGGCTTATCTCTCCCATACTGCTTGCAATTTATAACTAGGGGCAGATAATCTGACGTGAATCTCGTAGCGGAACTGACCTTTGACAATGGGAATTCCTCCTCCCAGTCATTGGAGACTAGTACTCTATCTAACTTAGCCATGATCGGATCTCATTGCATGTTTGACCAAGTGAATTTTCTATCTTTTATTTCTAATTCCAGTAGCTCTAACTCGTCAATTGTTGCGTTGAACGTGTCCTGATCGATAAAGTTGTGACCTCTCCCTTGATGTTCATCTTGTGATCTGGTGACGTTGAAATCTCCACCTATTATCCAAGGACCGTTCCATTTTTCTCTAATGTCTCATAATTCCTTCCACAGCTCTTTGCGCCTTCTAGAGTCGTAAGGTCCATATACACTGGTAACAGTCTGCAGCCAGTCGTCACGTTTTCTTCTGATTCTAATCGAGACCGAAAAAGCTCCTACAAAATTATCTACAATCTCGAATAGTCTAGAGTTCGCTCCCACCGCGATGCCTCCAGAAAATCTCGCTGACGGCTTAAATCTCCAGTCAAAATCTATTAATCCTCTAAGAGACGAAAATTTGTCCTTGGAGGGTGATTCGATTCTCGTTTCTTGTAGCCCACAGATGGTGGGTCTAATTTTGTAAAGAGTTACTCCTAACGCTCTTTTTTTTAATTTTTGGTGCATCCCCCTCACATTCCAAAAGATGTATACCATAAAATAAACTATTTGATCTTCTACCCTCTCCCCTCGTAACCCTGTCTCCCACGAGTCTAAGTGCTAGATAATCTTGAATCTTCTCTAATGGTGGCTACGTTAATGAGTTGTTCAGATCTAGAGGAACCCATGGCCAGACCGTATAGGCTAGCAAAGTAAATAAGCATTTCATCATTCAATGAGTTTAGAACAGAATAATTATTAATAGAGGTACCTTCCCCAGTCGTGTCTGTCTCCAACAACTTTTGTCCCCCCTTTGGTAGCCCTTTGCTCCCAGTTTCTAGGCCTCCACCGCTGTCTATCTGTCTTTTCCCTTTTCTTTGGTATTCTGTTATTTTTTGCTAATGGAGCTACCCACACTACTTTTAACTTCGATATCCTCGCACTCTGTTTCTGTCGCTGAGATCATGTTGTCCTCGGGCACACCGTCTAGAGCACCAATAATACCTTCTCCAGCATCTGACCCAGTAGACCGATGGCCATATTCAATCTGAATAAAATTTGAGGGCTTCTGACCGTCGACATCAATCTGTTTTGATTTTGAGCTCCCTCCCACATATGTATCAGAGTGTAGATTACTTTCTCCCTGGCCCATGGGCTTAGGCCCTCCGCACATAGGGCCTTTGCTAAGAATTAAAGCATTTACAGCTGCCTTCACAGAAGCTTCAACATCAGCCTATGTAAAACCCATCCAGTCCTCCATAGGTAGACCCATCCCCTTGCATACTTCCATCCCATCGATACCTCTACTTTTCAAAATGCCAATTTTGACAGCGCTTCTCTTTCCTCCAATCCCATCGCCGCACAGTGTCCCCTCTTCGTTGATGTCCGATGTGCCCACACGCTTCCATAGTTGGGCTCGATGTTGTTTTGCTTTGTCCATTGGGTTCTTCCTTTTGCCAGTGTCTGTGTCAAAGCTGTACTGAACAGCAGGAATAGGAAAGATAGTAGGTCTGGCTTGGGGCTTGATTGATAGCGGCGTGATTTGAACTTGGCGCTCAGCGATGTATTTTGATGTGTTGTTGATTTGATCATGTTTTCTCACATCTGATGGGACTTCGTTATCTTTAACCTGGCGCATTCCTTCAGCTCCAGTAGACTGAGTTTTCCCTGTCGTTACTAACCCACGAAAAGATACGTTTTTTGGAGCTTCAACAATAACTTTGACATCGTATAGCACATTTTCGAATTCGACGATGATCTTCGACGGGATTTCGTTCTTGTTTGCGACTCCTATACGAATTCGTGCAAATTTTCGCACTGAATGGGTTAGCGTCTGCCTATCCATCTCAATGAGCATCCCAAAACTGCAAACAATGTTCTGAAATGCCGAACGAACCCAAACGTGGAACGGCAGATTATACAAACTGATCCACACCGAAGGGAAGTTGGCAGCTTTTAGTGCTCCATAATCGCGCGACCACCAATTGAAAGTAACAAAGAACTCCCCGTAGGAGTCCTTCCCTTCCATGTCTTTCACTCTAATAGTTTCCTTCGCGAGATTGGCTTCACTGCAATGTGCATAGAACCTGTTCACTGCGATCTCCTGGATGACCCAAGTAGGATTTGTAGCGGTGACGAGAGCTGCGGTTAACAACTCAGAGATGTCGGCCATTGTTGGGTTTCCCGTTTGCGCTTTAATCAAGATTCCTCCGTTAAAACGCCTTTCAAAATCCGCCATTAGAGGCATTGGAGTGATCGAAGCATGGATAACGTGCCTGTCGCCTGCCGCGCTCTCTTGGGTTTTGCTCCCCTCCGACGTAGGTGCTGCCACTGTCTTCGATCCTTTCGAGTTGGAGACGGAATGTAAGGTTCGATTAGGACAGGAGGTAGAGATATGGCTTGAACACGTAACAAAACCAGTCGCTAATACACTTACTGATTGAATGACCCGGCCTAGCGCATTTGTGGCAGTTTTGGTAACCATCTATCTTGGAGTGTTCCGATGATGTGTGACTGTTGCTTATCTTCCTGCTCTTTCTTGGCTTCACCAATACCCACTCCCCCTCTTCATCTTCTCTAGTAATGTTGGACTCTTTATGAGGTGGCAGAGATCGACGTTGGACTCTATGTTCATCGTTGTCTTTTGGGTATCTTCTAGTAACGTTGGCGTAGCTCTGTCTATTTTTGTTGGAAGCTCTAACATGTGACTGTGGATGGGCAGACGAGTGCTTGTATATGGATTCCCTGGGATGACGTTGATCTTCCCCTCGGTGCTTGTAAACTGGTCTTCCTCTTGCATCTTCACCCTGCCCTCTGTGAAGTGTTGGTGATGCATCTTTACCACGCTCCCGCTCTTGCTCTCTGTGCTCCAGTCGAGACTGCTCCCCTTGACGCTTGTATGGACGGGCGTGCTCACCGTCCTCTCGTCCACGCTTCATCGATGGTGTAGTGAGGTCGCATTTGGAGGTCTGATGTGGCCTGGAAGAAGGGAGGTGATGGGAAGTTGGGTGTTGTGGAGCTCTCATCCTTCAGTTTTTGTGAGAGTTAGTGTTATGGGTTATGGTGTGCTTCTGATACAGATGCTAAATGAGAGGAGTTTTCTTTATAGATGAGAGATGAGAATGAGAGGAGTTTTCTTTAATTTTTATTATATATTTAAATACTATTAAATATTAACTATATTAGTGAGAGATATTATGTAACAGAGAGTGAGAAAACTTATAATTAAATTACTAACTGTAAGAGTAAAATAATCAGCAATAGGTGGAGGTGTTTGCCAAATAGGTAAGCATAGGGTTGGCAACCGGGCCAGGCTGGCCCGCAACCCGCTCGCCAAACCCGACCCGTTAACTTACGGTTTGGGTCCGGACGCACCCGCGAACATAAGCTGGTCGACCCGGGTCGTCTAAAATGGGTTTCGAACCCGTTGAACCTGACCCGCGAACCCGGTGAATAGTACCCAACCTGTCCACAGACCAGCAGGTTTCAAACCGTTTGACCCGTACGGACCAAATGTTCAACCCGGACGGGTAGACCGTTCTACCCAGATGGGTCGACCGTTCGACCCGCAGGTCCAACGGCCAAAAAGACAACCAACGGCTGTTTTAGCCAGGGTTTTTTCCCCCCTATAAATACCCTTTAAACAACTATAGAATTTCACACCTTATCCTCTTACTCTCTCTACTACTACTACTCGATACAATCTCAATTGATTCAAATTTTTTCAACAAAGAAGCTAACAACATAGAAGCGACAAATTCCGATCGTATCGAATTCAACTTACAACTACGTCTACTTCAAGTCTTCAACTCCTCCAAGGCTCCAAGGCTCCAACGAAGATGCTCTCTTTCTTTTTATATACGAGTCCGGACTTCTACTTCTACTTCTACTTCTACTTTTATTTTCATTATCATTCTATATATGAGTATCTGCGAAGTACGGTATCAAAATTTCACAACCCTTTTATTGTCTTGATATTCTTTTTTGTAGTTATATATTTTTTTTATCATATTTTTTTGTTGTTTTTTGATCTTCTCTCTCACAACCGTCATATTGTTTTCTAGAATTATTTTTTAAACTTATCTCTCCTAGATTGTATTTAATTTTTTCACATACACTACTATATCAACATATCTAGATCACGAGGTAGCGGCCATAGCCAAAGTGGACAAGATTCCACCGGCACTTCTCGTATGCCTCCAATTGTCCCACAAAATGAGTCCGCCCGAAGAGTACCCTATGACCGGATACATTGGTACACACGATGTGTTTGTGGGAGACATAGACAAAGAAGAAGAACCACAAACACAAGCAACCAAAAACAACACAACCAGGTAGTAGTAGGAAAACTAGAGGGAAAACTAGTGATTGGCACAATTTTATGATTATATTCCGGATGAAGAAAATCTGGGTGTAGATATAAAAATTTGTGAAACATGTTCGAAGCCATACAAATGGAAGAAGGGTAAGGGAACGGGTATAATAAAACGACACATTCAAAATGTACACAAAGAACTTCTTGTAGACCTACCCGGCCAACAAAAAATCCACCCATAGACCGGTGTAGTTGATAGCCACTCTTATGATCCCGAACTTGTTCGTCGGAAAATGGCCCGACTAGTAATTAAGGAAGAGTTACCATTTTCCTATTCTGAGAGTAGGGACTTAGAAACTATTAATCAAACCGCATTAAACCCGCATTTTAAAAAAATCCCTAGTAATACTTTGAAGTCGGATTGTTTTAAAGTGTACAATAAAATTAGAGAAGCTTTGATTGCCATTTTATAGAGTTTAACTTGTAGAGTTTCTTAAACTTTCGATTGTTGGAAGGGTTGCAACAATATTCTAATGATAGGAATAACTTGTCATTGGATCGACAATGATTGAATTCTTCAAAAAATGATCATATCACTTGCGTGTTGCCCTATCCCTATAGTGGAAATGAAATTGTAAATCGTATTTTAGAAAATTGTGATGTTTTTCATATTCGTGATAAAATTATGTGTATAAG
Organism: Hemerocallis citrina; assembly: GCA_017893485.1. Classification (NCBI taxonomy): domain Eukaryota; kingdom Viridiplantae; phylum Streptophyta; class Magnoliopsida; order Asparagales; family Asphodelaceae; genus Hemerocallis; species Hemerocallis citrina. The sequence goes on along the minus strand of CM030358.1, from coordinate 442,620,831 downwards.
TTTTGATAATGCATTTAACAACAATGCATCAATCAGTATATTACAAACCGCATTAAACCCTCCACCTGACAATATTTTTTATATTAGATGTGCATGTTATATTTTAAGTTTACGTGTTCAAGATGCATTAAAAATAGCCACCTACATATAGTTAACATTAGAAATTGTGTACATTTTATTGCATTAAGTGGCCCTATATTTCAAGAATGTAAAGCTTGGTGTAGGCTTAAAAATGTACATTTTAGAAAAATTTCAAAAGATGTTAAACATCGAAGGAACTCTACTTTTGATTTTCTACATGTTGTTACTGAATATAAAGCATGTATAAATAAATTTTGTATGGCAAAAAATATGCCAAATTTTGAAATAACTCTCCAAACTTGGTTTTATGCCGAATTTTTGTTAATATTTTTAGAACATTTTAAAACCGCAACTTTAAAATTTTCAAAATCTTATGAGTCTATTTCTAGTAGCATTTTATTTCAATAGTTACTATGATGCAAACTTTCAAAGAAATGATCGATGATGATTTTATTGGTCATATTGTGAAACCTGCATACAAAATTTTTTTGAAGTATTTTAATCCTCCTCCAATGTTGTATTGTATTGCTACTGTGATGGATCCTCGTATCAAATTAGAAGGTACGAAGAGTTTGATTGAAATGTTTTTAATTTACTTGGGGAAGATGAATCTGAAAATGATTTGGGAACATTTTTAGCTAAATTTGAAGCGACATCAAATAACTTGTATAATTTTTATGATAGAAGTTTTTCATCTAGTAGTACTACTACTTTAGTTACTTCTTCTTCTGCTACTTCTATAGATAAGAGTAAGAATAAATTAGATGATGTCACATTTAATTTACTTGCAAAAATTCAATCAAAAAAGCTAGGACTAATCAACCAAATGAATTACATTGATATAATCAACAAGATTCTGAAAGTTTTACTTCTTCACTGTATATTTTACAATGGTGGAAAGACCATGAACATACTTATAGTATTCTTAAATATATGGCTAAAGATCTACTAACTCCTGTCTCTACAGTTGCTTCAGAAAGTACATTTTCTACAAGTGGCAGGGTTCTAACCGATTACAGGAATCGCTTGAAGCCCCAATCGTTGGAGATGCTCGTCTGTACGGAAGACTGGATGAAGGCCGAAGATAGGTATCAAGGGATAGGGTTCGACACGTCTACAAGTGGAAGCAACTTGGCGGAAGAACAACAACAACAACAATGGCAACCAACATGAAGAATTGAAGACAAAAAACAATAACAAATTGAAGACCAACATATGCAAGAAATTTATAAATGTTTTTTTAAAGTTTTTAAAAGAAAAGTTCAAACAAACGGGCCAACCCGCGACCCGACCTGACTTGACCCGGGTTAGACCCGAATGGGTTCACGGGTTGGCCGGGTCGAGATTTCCCTAAGCCAACTCGGCCCGGCCGGGCCCGGTTAACCAACCGATCCGACCCGGACCCGCCCAACTTCGGTTACAAACCGGGCGGGTTTGACCCGACCCGGCCCGATCGACCCAGTTGCCAACCTAGGCAATCCAAAAAATATATATATAAAGGGAGATTATTTGCAAACTTATGAAACCCACTGTAGGGTTATTAAAACTAGTAATATACACGTGTGATGCATGTGTTAATTTTAAAAAAAAATTAAACTGAGATTGAAATCACGTACAAAGCACATCTTAATAAACATAATTTTTTAAAAGTAAATATATCTTTAAAAAAATAATATAATATAGCACGTGCTAAGCACGTGTTAGTAATATCTATATACAGGGTATAATGGGAGAGTTGGACGTGATGTGCGAAACACGTGTTAATAAAAAATATTTAAAGTAAAAACTCTGATGTAAATGTGTGGTGTACATGTTAATTAAAAATTTTTAAAGTAAAAAATATATGTGCTTTACGTGCATTTACACGTCTCAATTAAACAAATTTAAGTAAAAAATGAAAGAGTTGAAGTTGTACGTACAATGCACGTGTCAATTTTAAAAAATTAAGTAAAAACTAGGAGAGTTGGAGATGCATATGTAACACACCGATTTGTTTGTTACCGAATTACAACTCCAACTCTCCTATTAGAGCATCCACAGTCGTTTGCTATATTTGCCAATTTGCCATTTTTTGAGAAACAAATCACTGCAGTCGTTTGCTATTTTGCCATATTTTGGTAAAATCGCTACAGTCGCTTCTCATTTCTGAGAAACGAAATTGCGATTCTCAAATTATAAGAGACGAGACAACATTTATCGTCCCAATTTTTTTAATTTTTTTAATAACGTTGGACGATACAACATGTATCGTCCCAATTATTTTATTTTTTTTAATAGCGTCGGACGATACAACATGTATCGTCCAAATTATTTATTTTTTTAAATAGCGTCGGACGATATCGTCCCATTTTTTTTTAAAATTTATTTTTTAAATTTTTTTTATTTAGATCTAATGATCAGATTTGCCAGAAAAAAAATTTGAAAAATTCTCGGACGGGACAACATGTCCCGTCCAGGAATTGAGGAGGGGTTAGTGGGTAGGTTAGGTTAATTAATTAGGTTTAGTTGGTTTTTAATTAGGTTTAGGTATTATTATATTATTTATTTTATTTAATTAACATATTTTAATAGTTAATCAGTAATTAATTAATTAATTTTTTTAAAAACGAAAGACTCCCATTTTTTTAAAAAAAAATTGCGCGTTGGTAAATGTTTTACCATCCCGCGCAAATTTTTTTAAAAATTTGAAAGGGACTGTAGAACATTTCGCTAAATGTTAATACTGTAGCTGCCGTTTTTTACAATTTGAGAAATACCATTGTCACGCCCCGCTTCCCACTATACGGAAATACAGGCACGCAACTGAGGCCCAGCGAATGATATACATCATCCATAAGCTGTACAATTATAAGTTTAACAAGATATTTATAACACATTTACGCAGGCAAATATAATGATCACATGTGCTGAAAATAAAATAACCATCATCCAGATAATACATCAACATTGGGTCAAAATGACCGGGAATACAAGGTGCCATAATTAAAACAGTACGATAAGCAGTTCGCTATAACAACTAGATAAAATAGCGACTGAAAGAAAAACAACATGAAGTAGTAACAAAGCAGCAACGATCATCTAGAAAGTCTGTTCTGCGGGTCCATCAGTACCTGTATAATTATTAACTCAAAGAAAAATAGAAAAAGGTTCTCGTTAGAGCAAGTTTCGGGCAGCAAGTAGCAACAAGCAGTAAAAGGGGTAATATAACAAGATATAACATGAAAGAAACAAGAAGTAGAAGTACAAATACAATAAGGAAGTAAGCAAAGAACTGGGACAATATGATCATGTAAATAATAACTGTAATTAGTGTATTCTAGACTTCAAGGTATAAGCAATTGATAACCTAGGCTCAGTTAATCGGTAATCATGTAATCAAGGATTGAGAGTCATGTAATCAAGAGTCATGTAATCAAGAATCATGTAATCAAGAATCATGCTTAGTGAAGATCTCAAGTTTATCTGTTTTATTAACTTATCTAATGCACGCAATCCTGTGTCCCATACCACAAGTTCGGTGCATATCAATCATATGACGTTTAGACTTAAGTAGTAAATTCTATAGGATTATGTACTCGGGTCTTCCAGTGATAGTATCAAGACATGTAATTATGAATCATGTAATCGAGAATTATGTAATCAAGAATTGTGTAATCAAGAATCAAGAATCAAGAATTACTATTTTGGAAAACACGGGCCCCCTTCCGAGTATACTCCCCTATATTATCTACTATTAAGCCGTACCCTTATAACCCCGACTTATTATTCTTTTATAATTAATTATGAACATGCAGTTGGTACGACTAGTGGAACGGTGTAATCAAATAGTTTAGTCAAGGAAAATATCAAGGGCAGTAATCATGGATATGAGACGTAAAACGAGTACATGTATCGAGAGTAGTTATTATAGAATTATCAAGTAGTATAAAATGCATTCTATCAACCTATTATATCTATGCAAGTTATTATTACAAGAACAATAATACACTCAGTTCATTAAATATGAAAAGTAATGGGTTTATATGCAAAAACGAAGAGATGAATTTTTAGACAACTTGACATATCTGCATTCAAATTTACTTTCCCGTTGATACAGAAAAGCAAATCCAATTCCGTAAGAGATTCTAGAAAGTAGACTCTCTTCCGGTTCTAACGCATATTCACATGATACATTCTAGAGACAGTAGTTATGCGTACAAATTCATTCTTCGCTGGTTTCGATGTTTCGTGCGCATTCTAGAAATTCAGAGTCACAATAATAAAATTGCGATATCTCACAATCTATACATCGGATTGAGAAACGATAGGATGTTTCGGATATCTAGACTCGAAGGGCTACGATTTTCATGTAGAAATTTTTTCGATCCAGTATCGGGAACATGGTCGAATTCTCAGTACAAGATACCGGTTAGTAATCCCGTGCAGGTTCAGAAATTCACGATATGCCAGTACTAAAATTGCGATAATCTATACATCCGATTGAGCAATCGTAATATGTTTCGGATATCTAGACTCGAAGGGCTATGATTTTCATGTAGAAAGTTTTTCGATCCAGTGTCAGGAACATGGTCGAATTCTTAGTGCAAGGTCAAGAAATTTAGAGATAGTAAGGTTGAATATTCGATATTCGATAACATGATTCGAAATGTGTTAACGGTTCACTCTTGAGTTGATATAGCATGGAACAAGTGACTAGAATGGAATTTGACAATAAAACATGATGATAACTAGACTACTTACCACGAGTCCAAGAAAAATTCTTGTACGAGAACAAAAAGAGTGTACAAGGTACTTGCCATATAACGTGACGATTTCGGTGGTGGTGTTAACCACGGAAAGAAGAAGCGACGTCGGCAACGGACGGCGGCACAACGGCAGTAAGAATGTCAGCAAGACGGCAACGAGTGAGCAATGGTAGCAACGGTGAGTGACAACAACAACAAGGTAGCGCGGCATGAGGAGACGGAGTGGGTTCGGGTTGTTCTTCGGGGTTCACGTGATCGTAGAAGCGGAGTCGTTGGCTCGAATATGGAAGGTAATGTGGAGCTCGAGTGTTGCTTGAGCTCTCGGGTGTGAAGAAGGCAGAGGAAAATGATGGCAGAAAGAGGAGAAGCAAAGAAGAAAAGAAGAATAGGTACTGAGAATGCTAAATGTATGTGTGCATATATATAGAAAGAAAGGGAGGTGGACAGCATGGTGCATGCAAGGTGTATATTATATATGTAAGTGCATTCATGTGTAGTGTTAGGTGTAGGAGTGTGGAAAAAATGAGAAGAGTTAGGTTGTTAGACGAAAAATGAGGAAGTTAGGTTAGAGAATAAGAATAAGGAGGAGAAGTCAGGAGTAGGAGTTAGGCTGTAGGAGAAAAATGGGAGGGGGAGATTGGCGTATGCAGAAGTGGAGAAGTAGGGATGGAGAAAATAATGTGTAGGAGAGTTAGGTTAGCTGTTGGATTAAGAATTAGGATTAGGATTAAGATTAATCAGGGTTTAAAATTTGTATTTAAACTCTGGTCGAAAAATCATAAAATTATATAATTGATCAGAAAAACATTCTGGCTTTAGATAAAGAGTCCAAAGAGAATAATAAAACTGATCTGAAAATTGAAGTACAAAAATTCACGTAATAAAATACGTACAACTGGAACAGAGAATTACAACCATTGTGGATGCTCTTATAATATAGAGATAGAGATTTTTCCTTCTTATCTCTACTATTTTAATGGGAGAGTTGGGGTTTGTAACAAACCAACCCTAACTTTGTAACTATATAAACACGTATAATACACGTTCAAACTATATCCAACAAATATAAATGTGCACCGCACGTGTAGCCAAATCAAAACTTTCAAATATTAACTATTTTTTTCTTATTCAATATACATTTATTTAATTTGATGACTTTACTTTTCTAGACGTGCATTGCACGAACATTATACTAGTTAATAGAACAAAAGATTACCGATTACCCGTGTCATCTATTTACTCAAAAATTATTAAACAATCCTAAATCCAAAGATTGTAGTGTGGTGAGCTCAAACCTATTCTCACCTTCGGTGACCACACCCAATCCTATCCCATCCTTCTTCTCTATATCAGTCTCTCTTCAATTAAATTAGTCCTCACTCTCTCTCCTACCAAAAAAACAAATCCCTTTCTTTCTATAAACTCTCTCTCTCTCTCTCTCTCTCCAAGGGGGTTACCTGAGGTACGAACTCTAACCCCCAAAAGATCCGATCTTTATTTTTTTTTTTTTTTATGTTGATCTGATCTTGACTTTGATGATTTTTAATTTACTAAGCAATCATATTTTGATTTCTTGTAAATGTGTTTTTTTTGGCTCGTTAAGATACGAAATTTGTTGCTAAATTAGAAATCTGGGATGAGATGATTGACTTTCAAAAGATAATAATTAATCATTACAAAGAAACCCAAAAAAAAAAAAAAACAATAGAAAGAATCAAATCTTTATTGCAGCATTATGTTAATTAGCAGATCTCGTTTTGATCGAAGCGGACGTAGAGGAATGCAATCTATAGGCTATAGGTTGTAATACCGGCATTATCACTCTAGATTATAAGTTGCCGTTATTGAAAATAACGGCATCTATTTTACAGTTTTTTAGCATGCCGTTATTTGGAATAACGGCATTAGTAAATTTCTCTTACAAGTGTGAATCTTATAAGTTTCAAAAAATTCTAAGTGTGAAAAAAACTTAGTAAATAATGCCATTATCCCCAATAACGGCATTCGAATGACTGATGCCGTTATTGGAGGCCAAACAACGGCCACAGTTCATTTATATATAACTGTCCAATAACGGCATCAGTTATATATAAATGAACTGTTTCCAAACAACGGCAACAGTTCATTTATATATAAACGACAACAGTTCATTTATATATAACTGTTCATTTATATATAACTGATGCCGTTATCTGCAATAACGGCATCAGTCATTCGAATGCTGTTATTGGGGATAACGACATTATTTATAAGTTTTTTTTCATACATAGAATTTTTTTAAACTCAGAAGACTCACACTTGTAAGAGAAATATACAGATGCCGTTATTCCAAATAACGGCATGCTAAAAAAAATGTAAAATCGATGCCGTTATTGGAAATAACGGCACGTAAATAACCTATGCCGTTATTTTCAATAATGGTTTATGCTGACGTGTTCAAAACTGGGTTAGATCGCTAATTGTTTTCGGAAGTGGGTCAGACCCCAAATATATTCAAAAAGTCGGTCAGTACGACAAAAATTTCACCTCCACTAGTTACCACTTACCTTCAAATTCTGCATGAAAGAAGTTCTGGGGGATCACAGGGTTAAGTAATAGGAATTATGATTTTTTTTTTTTTTTTTTTTTTTTTTTTGCGTTCCTTTTTTAAATAATAGCACACACTATCATTGATATGTTATTTCTCTGGTTATGTATGTGTAGATCACAGAAAGAATGGTGAAGGCTGTTGCTGTACTCCATAGCGCTGAGAGTGTGAAGGGCCATGTGTTCTTCACCCAAGAAGGAGATGGTAAATTCATCATCTTTAAACAAAAAAAAATTGAATCAAAAGATGGTTTACTCGTTCCTTGTACCACACACTTATGCATGCTTTTTTATATACAACTTAGGCCCGACTACAGTAACAGCGACTCTTACTGGTCTTAAGCCAGGACAACACGGTTTCCATGTTCATGCCCTTGGTGATACCACCAATGGGTGCATGTCCACTGGTATTTTTTTTTTCCAATTCTTATTAATTTATTTATTGTGTGTGTTAATTGATTTGTTGATCTAACTCACGCTGATAATTCAGGGCCTCATTTCAATCCTGCTGGAAAGGAGCATGGGGCACCCGAGGATGAGCACCGTCATGCTGGGGATCTCGGAAATGTCACTGCCTCCGAGGATGGTATTCCTTTTGCCTTTTCTAATTTCATGTATTTCAAAATAATTATTTGGTAGGATTAACTTTGGACTTTGCATGGCCAATAACAAGTTCATTTTAGTTTTTACTTGGTTAGCTTGGATCTAAGCTCCGTCATTACTGACTTTTTCAGGAACTGTTCATGTTTCGATTACTGACAGCCAGGTAAATAACTTCGTTACTCATTTTGTTGCCTTTTTAGGAAATTTAATATAATGTTTAAATAGAATACGTGGCCCACTCAAACCTTATTTTTTTTCTTTTCTTTTGGTGTGTTCCCTATACTGCTATACACAGATTCCACTTACTGGACCAAATTCCATTATTGGAAGGGCTGTTGTTGTTCATGCTGATCCTGATGATCTTGGAAAGGGTAATCTTTTGTCACATTTTACATTTCTATCTTTTTGTTTATTTTGGTTCAAGTACTTATAATCTAAAGGCCGAACTGGATTCTTTGCTTTTCATCAATAATATACAAAGAGGGAAGTTCCATATTTTATTGTTTTCTATGTTGTCCTCACAAATTTTCAAAGAACATGCTTGAACTACTTATACCTGAAATGAAATATGTAAAAAGCTCCATGATCATGTTAACTCATTTGGTATACTTTTTCACAGTGCTTTTAGTTTTATGTTCGTATTCAGTTAGTAAAATCATTTTTTTTACAATTCTATGGTTGAGAATTTGCAACATTTGCATTTTATGACGTAATAGCTTTTCATTTTGGAGGCTCGTTCTTTATACATCTAATATTTTATATCAGTATTGTACTGGAAGACACAGCATAATTGCATTTAAATTGCCCTATTGGCATCTCAGTAACCCCAAACATTAGGCATACCATATTGCCATTACTTGATACAACTTGGAATTGAGTATTTGGTAGGTTGTAACTGGGCCTTCTGCAATACCCCAATCCTGTAACTAGGCCCAATCGCAAGCATGTTTGGCTGGTTTCCAACTTCAAATCCAAGTTGCAAAGTTACTTTGAGTTGCAGTTTTAATTTCGTGCAATTGTTGCTTTGTTCAGTTCAGTTTGCATGCAATTGTAGTTGCATTGCAGTTTCGGTTTGAAGCAACCAAACAACCCCTTGGACAAATCTTAGGTTTGGTCTTTGTTTCCATTTTACTGTGACTACATTCTTGCATAGGTCAAAGTAACATGATGACTGTGATTAGCTTGACGCAATTGTATTTGATGTTTCATATTTAAAAGTCTGAGTGCCATTTTCTATCATACAAAGAAGCAAGAGTCTTTGTAACAAAAATATCGTAGAACTTTGTGCTAGGCTTGGTTAGAAACATGTTTCTGCTAGGTTATTATCTTTTTGACAATATATTCGGTAGGAAGTACTAGAAGACATCGCCTCGTTACACCTACAGAATTTCTTGATATTGGTAACCTCGGTCATTTATCTTTATCTAACATGTGTGAATCTAGAGTGAAGATGCAATAAACTTGGACAACAAAATTTTTTTTTGTTGTCAGCTATCATCCATATTTCAGTTTATTCAAGAAATCTGATGACCTGAATCTTTTTTGTTTTGTTTTTTTTTTTCTTTTAGGTGGACATGAGCTGAGCAAGACCACTGGAAATGCTGGTGGCAGAATTGCTTGCGGTGAGTCACATTTTGTTCAATAATTCCTATCTTTTCCCTAATCATATTTCTAAATTGAGATATTTACTAATCAGTCTTTACTATTTTCTTTTTTCAGGCATCATCGGACTGCAGGCCTAAGCAATGAGATGTCCAAACCTCACTTTAAGTTTCCGAATTGAGAATGGTTGCATCTTGTAATGCAGTTCCAATTTACTCGGTGACAATGTTTTGTGTTATGATGAATAAAGATGACTCTGGTTTTGAGACAATTCAATAGACAATGGCACTATTTTGTACTCTTATAATGGTTCTTCTGGTTTCTTTGCTTGCTTGGCATTATTTATACCATTCTCTGTTTCTTTTTTTCAGGAGATAGGATACAATGGTTAGCCCAGAATGGAGATTTAGATCTGTTGAATGCATAGGAGATCTTACCTAGTTTATTAAAATATCTGGATTATCGGATAGTCTTCTGTGTGATGTTCATCTAATATGCTTTTAGATTGTATGTGGAGATTTTGAATGCATCGGCAAGGTATAGCAACTCAAGAAGGTGGTTGTGATATATTCGTAGACAGCCTCAACTAGAATGTCAGTTGTTTAAGGCTTCTGTACTGCTGTGGATAGAATATGAATTCTAATCCTAATTTTGTACGACTGTTCATGGCCATTAAATGTTAGCAGATTTGGTGGCCAGTTTACAACTATAGGCTAAATTTTGGTCTCAAGTTGATCGAGACCATAAAAGCAAGTTATATCTCTGTATACCTTTATTCTTTTTCGGAGTCGGAATTATTCCACTGAATTGAACAAAGCATCTTTCAATTTCAGCAAAGAAATTTGTGACTAATCAAAGGAGAAACAATTTTGTGGAGATCATGAATTGCGCAGTATGATAAAAATCGCAAGACTTGAGATGAGCTTAAAAAGAACAAACTTCAGTCAGATAAGATTCACTAATAAAATTACTTGTACAGTGAATAGATACAAAAAAGAGAAGAAACAAATAAAATATTATTATGCCAGATGCTGTAATCAAGAGTTACAGAAAGTTTATTGGCCTATCTGGTTAACTCTACAAGCAAATAAATGTGATCTTTACATGAAAAAGAAAACAATGATTTTATAAAAACAATATTACAAAGTATATAGCATAAGATATTGTTCCTGTCAAAACTTAGAAATTTGAACAATAGTTCCTCGAACATCAAAGATGGCGAAGATATATATGATTCAATCCCATAGAAGTCCATCACATCCCATTTCGAGGTACGATTCAATCCCCAGTCTTACTCGATTAGCTTCAGAATCTACATACAGCTCCAACAAATCTGCAGAACGTTCACAGGGGATTCCATAGTCCTTGAGAATGAAAGATGGTGGAAGTAGACCCTCGTTCCAAAACAACGAGACAATTGTCCTCGAATTCAAACCTGTAACCAATTGGATTCAGCAAGGTGGCTAATGTTTTTTTTATCGGAGTCCCGTTCATATTATGAAGCCATGCATGTGCTTAATGTGGTTATGATTAGCTATTAATTCACTTCAAAAGAATGGACCCAACACGGCACGCATCGCATGCAGGTCATCTGATAGATAGAACGTTATTAGCTGGACAAGTTGGCTCAGCTAGCCTAACTAGTACACCCTTCAAATTCAAAACAAATAAAGAACAGAGCAAGTAACTAGGAAAATTCAAAGCTACAAAGATAATATGACAAGTTCAGGTTTTAAAAAAATTCAGATACTGTTTCAATCTTAAGTCATTTACTAAAACCATTAGTAGCCTTTAGCAGTATACATACTAAGGTTTACAGTTCATTTGTTTTCTCGCTCGTTCTTCAGGGTGATCACCTGAGGTACAAGATAAACTCTTCAGTGATTAATTTTCTTAAGATTTGATTCGGATAGCGTACTTTTCATTTTCATGAAACCTGTGACTTCTGTCTGATTTTTTCTTTCGATGATCATAAGTTGTACCTCTTGATCTGTTAGGATTGTGGTCTCAAATACACAGAGACACGGAGTATTTGAAGTTGGAGAAGAAGAGTAGGAGACGAAGATAGCAAGAGACAACAACAGTAAGTAGAAATGTGTAGTCTGGAGAGTTGCGATCGACCGACCTTGTACTGTAGGAGGTTCATCGAGTGTACAGGGTTCAACAGAGAAGGGGACGGTCGACCGGTCATGTCTCGGGTGTGGACTTTACACGTTGCGGTCGACCGACCTGGGGTGCGGTCGACCGACAACGGCGTTGTGTGTTATTTGAGCTGACGAGTTTAAGGTCCAATAAGCTGGATTTGTGTTTATCTTTTAGGGTTTACTTGGGGGCTATATATATGGCTGTAGGCTCTAGGGTTTGTGTGGATCTAATCCATCACTGAGAGAGAATTGGTGAGCCATTATCATTGTTCCACTTCAAGAGGGGATCGTGCCGAGTGATTCAATGGTGAGGAAAAGAGATTGAGAGTTGTAATCTCTTTTGTAATCTTTGTATTTCTTGGGGAATAAGAAGTATTGGTTATCTATGTATATTCATTGTAATCTTGTAAGATCTTGCATATATCGTGGTGGTTTGTTCTTAGTTCATCTAAGTCTTGGTAGTTTATATTACTTGTAGTGTACTTCCGCTATTAGTACTATGAGTTGTGGTAGATTCTTCAACATGATCGTGCTATTTTCAACCAACAACTAACTAATGATCATTTGATTTCTTGTAAATGACTGCATATTTTTTTAAAACTATTTGAGATAGAAATTTGTTACTACACTAGAAATATTAGAAAGGGTTGAGTTGTCTGGCTTTCGAAAGATCATTAATCAATCCGGGAAACAAACCCAAAAAGTCGCTGTGAAAAAAAAAATTCGAAACTTTAATAGTCCTGTATGTTCAGTATGTTGGATTTATAGGTATATTTTCATTATATGAATAATATTATGAGTAATGTTATTCTATGAGTAACACCTGTTACACGTACTAATTGTATAGATTTTAAATTGCGGGTTGAGTGGGTTGAGAAACCAGTACCCAAACCAATATTTATCCTATAAATACTGGCTTGTGATAGCAGTCTAGGTATTCTAATCTTGATACCTAGAGTAAATATGTCAAACACGTTAGCCTAGGATATTAACCCTAATTATTATCTCTAACACAATAGCATAACTGTATTGATCGTAGTGGTACAATATCTATGGATAGTTTTTAAGTGGAGGTACTGTAGTTCAACCTATAGGCTGCACGCATGCATCTTCTTAGCATCGTCTTAACTTAATTAGAGTGTAGATACATACAGTTATTGTTATCATAACTTTGAGATGAGGTGATACAAATAGTTATCTCCACTTTAAGGTGAGATAACTAGAGATAACTTTTAACTCCTTGGAAATACAGCTAAATTCCACTAATTAGCACTTACCATAAGAAGTCTGCTTGATAAGAAGTTGTGGATGATGACAGGATTAAGTAATACGAGCGTCGAGTTCTGGTTTTACTTTTAATAAAAAGGCATGTTATCATTGACATATTATTTCTCTGGTTATGTATGTGTAGATCACAGAAAGAATGGTGAAGGTTGTTGCTGTACTACATGGTTCTGGGGTGTCAAAGCTCAAAAGGCCATGTGTTCTTCACCAAGGAAGGGGATGGTAAATTTATTCTCTTTAATAAATTGTTATTCGGACAAGAAAAAAAATCAATTAAAAGATGGTTCTCTCATGCTCGTACCAAGTACTTAGTGATGCGGTTTGTTTTTGGGAAACGTGTGGATGCACCAGGCGTGAGTTCTTACTCGATGTGTATTTGATGGATGAGACTCTAATGTAGACGACCCTCGATTGGACGAACGGTACTGAGGTAGGTGGTATTGAGGTGGAGGCTGATGCTCGGCTCGGATCTTTGGGGCTCGGATCCGAGGGTCTTGTGTACCTGCAGACGGTCTCGGAACACCGGGGTTGGTCCCGGTGGCAGACCCTCCGACGATCTAGTCAGTCACTAAGGGAGAGCAACAGTAACTAGGGTTTGGGTGGAAAAGAGTTGATTACCTGGAGAAGGAGTAGGGGTCTGGTATTTATAGAAGATGCCAACCGGGTCTGAACCCGGTTGCCCGTGATGCTGAAGCGGTGGAAATCCGGGTGGTTTAGGGCTGACGTGGCAGATGCCCGGGCGGTTTTCGGGCTGACATGGCGGCGGCCCGGGCGGTTTTCCAACGCTGACGTGGCGGATCTGGAGGATCAGGAGGTGTGCGCATCCTGAGGGGATCCTGTGGTCCAGGATGGGCCACGTAACCCATATCACAAGCCCCACACTCCTGTAGGGCTGGGTGAACCCGCCATGTAGGAGTGATTCTTCACCTCTGTAGGAAGAGCAGGGTAGATGTTGGGGTAAAAGGTAGGATATGCTATCTCCTGAAGATGCCAGGGGGTAGGAGGAAGGGACCCCTCATTGGATTTTGCGCGGGAGGCCAAGTCTGGGAGTGGGGAGAGCCAGAGCGACGGTTGCCGAGGCTTGGGGTCGGCATACGAGCCCTGGAGATCGGCAGATGAGCTCCAAGGGTCGGTAGGCGATCCCCTCGCTAGTTGGAAGAGCGAGGGGACGCCGAGGTCTCCCGTTGGGGCCCGTTTTGTTGAGTACCGAGGGTCGGTGGCTGAGCTCCGAGGGTCGGTGGACGATTTCCTCGCTAGTTGGAAGAGCGAGGAGGAGGCGAGGTCTTCTTCTGGGGATCGGCTTGTCGAGCACTAGGGGTCGGCAGACGAGTCCCTTGTGGCAAGAGGAGGGCTCATGGGGCTCACGGTGTCATCCGAGCTCCGAGCCCTTCTGAATCAAAGGAGGGTAGATGGGGCTCGCGGTGCTATTCGAGCTCCGAGCCCCTCTGAGTCAAAGCAGGGCAGTTGGGGCTCGGGGTGCTATCCGAGCTTCGAGCCTCTCTGAATCAAAGGAGGGCAGTTGGGGCTCGCGATGCTATCCGAGCTCCGAGCCCCTCTGAATTAAAGGAGGGCAGATGGGGCTCGCGGTGCTATCCGAGCTCCGAGCCCCTCTGAGTCAATGGAGGGCAGTTGGGGCTCGCGATGCTATCCGAGCTCCGAGCCCCTCTGAATCAAAGGAAGGTAGATGGGGCTCGCGGTGCTATCTGAGCTCCGAGCCCCTCTGAGTCAAAGCAGGGCAGTTGGGGCTCGCGGTGCTATCCGAGCTCCGAGCCCCTCCGAATCAAAGGAGGGCAGCTAGGACTCACGGTGCTATCCGAGCTCCGAGCCCCTCTGAATCAAAGGAGGTTAGATGGGGCTCGCGGTGCTATCCGAGCTCCGAGCCCCTCCGAATCAAAGGAGGGCAGCTGGGGCTCGCAATCCTATCCGAGCATCGACCCTTCTCTGAAATAGAAGATGAATCATTGGCTCGCGATACTATCTGAGCGTCGACCCTTCTGTAAAATAGAAGGGGAATTATTGGCTCGCGATACTATCCGAGCGTCGACCCTTCTGTGAAAATAGAAGAAAAATTATTGGCTCGCGATACTATCCGAGCGTCGATCTTTCTGTGAAAATAGAAGAGAAATTATTGGCTCGGGATACTATCCGAGCGTCGACCCTTCTGTGAAATAGAAGAGGAACCATTGGCTCGCGATACTATCCGAGCGTTGACCCTTCTGTGCAATACAAGGAGAATTATTGGCTCGCGATACTATCCGAGCGTTGACCCTTCTGTGAAATAGAAGAGGAACCATTGGCTCGCGATACTATCCGAGCGTCGACCCTTCTGTGAAATAGAAGGGGAATTATTGGCTCGCGACACTATCCGAGCGTCGACCCTTCTGTAAAAATAGAAGAGGAATTATTGGCTCGCGGTGCTATCCGAGCGTCGACCCTTATGTGAAATAGAAGGGGAATTATTGGCTCGCGATACTATCCGAGCATCGACCCTTCTGTGAAATAGAAGAGGAACCATTGGCTCGCGATACTATCCGAGCGTCGATCCTTCTGTGAAATAGAAGGGGAATTATTGGCTCGCGATACTATCCGAGCATCGACCCTTCTGTGAAAATAGAAGGGAAATTATTAGCTCGCAATACTATCCGAGCATCGACCCTTCTGTAAAAATAGAAGAGGGATTATTGGCTCTGGATACTATCCGAGCGTCGACCCTTCTGTGAAATAGAAGAGGAACCATTGGCTCGCGATACTATCCGAGCGTCGACCCTTCTGTGAAATAGAAGAGGAATTATTGGCTCGCGATACTATCTGAGCGTCGACCCTTTTGTGAAATAGAAGAGGAACCATTGGCTCGCGATACTATCCGAGCGTCGACCCTTCTGTGAAATAGAATGAGAATTATTGGCTCGCGATACTATCCGAGCGTCGACTCTTCTGTGAAAATAGAAGAGGAATTATTGGCTCGCGGTGCTATCCGAGCATCGACCCTTCTGTGAAATAGAAGATGAATTATTGGCTCGCGTTGCTATCCGAGCGTCGACCCTTCTGTGAAATAGAAGGGGAATTATTGGCTCGCGTTGCTATTCGAGCATCGACCCTTTTGACTTGTCGAAAAAAGCCTGTTTGGAGAGAAAAGGTGGAGGGGTAGTGGGGGGAATTTCGTGCCTATTGCTGAAGTCATGGGCGCAAAGATCAAAGCGTTTTCAGATCTTGGTGGTCGCTGGATCTTGATAGTTAAGATCCAACGGCCAGATCTTTTTTGCAAAAATCGAGGAGTCACTTTTCCCCTTTAAAACGCCCTTCCCCTCCCTCATTTCTTCTTCACTTTATTACTCATTTTTCAATTTTTAACAAGAGCGGGATCCTTACTTGCCGTCGGCGATACTTTCCGGTGACCGTAAATTCCTACGCTCCAGGTTAGTACTTTCTTTCTAGTAATGTCGCGAACTCAGTCCGGATCTGAGGCTAGCTTGTCAGGCCGTTCCGCGGAGGAATCCGAGCAGGAGACATCCTCGTCCTTGAGTAAGTATAAGGTGAAGGAGGAGGTTCTGACCGACCCTGGATCGGACGATGGGGATGACGTAGCCTTCTTGGTGTCCCCGTTGAGGTCCAGAAGGCCGGGAAAGGAGCCCATGGATGAGGGTGAAGAGTAGGAAGAGGATGAGGGGGACGGTGAGGACGAGGAGGGGCAGGATCAGGAGGAGGGCGATGAGGAAGAGGAGGGGGAAGGCACCGAGGGTGAGGAGGAAGACGAGAAGGAGCAGGGTGTCGAGGGTGAGGAGGAAGACGAGGAGGAGCAGGGCGCTGAGGGTGAGGAGGAAGACGAGGAGGGTCAGTATCCCGAGGCCCAGGATGTTTACGATAAAGAGGATGAGGTCGACGAGCGGGAGGCTGCCCAAGGAGACGCTGGCCAGGGCTCGGCAGGAAGGCCGATCGGGGACGGAGAAGATCTTCCACCCCTTCCCCCTTTGTCGACGCCGTCTCCCGAGCGGAAGGCTCGTCCTCGTCGGAAGAAGAAAGTTTTGACCATCCCACACAGCCCTTCCTCACCAAATGAGTACGCCCCGAGACTGGGTCTCGAGTTTCCCCGGGTCTCCTTCAAGAATCCAGGATCGATTCGGATGTATCCCGACGATATTAAGGATATCGGACCGATCCCTCCAGTGCCGGGCGAAGACACTTGGGTGAAGATTCGCGCTGATAGTATCCCGAGCATTTTGAAGGCAGAATATCTTAACATTCTTAGGGCCGCCTACTATATTCTGCGGGAGTTCAAGATCTTCATTCCGAGCCTGGGTATTCGGCCCACCACGACTCTGGCGCCGGGTTACTGTATGTTCCCCGAGGATGCCTTCCTCTCGGGGCTGAGGCTGCCTCTGCATCCTTTTATTAAGAGGGTTCTGAACTGGGCGAAGTTGTGCCCTATGCAGTATGGTCCGAACTCTTGGAAGCATCTAGTCTGTTTTATACTGAAGTGCCAAGATAAGGGAGTGACGCTGAGGCTGACGTATTTTCGAGTCGTTCTTGGGATCGGCTCGCTCGGAGATCAGGAGGAGATTTTTTACTTTTCACCGAGGCCGCATAAGAAGGTCATGCATGATCACCCGGACTCCATAAAGGAGTGGAAAGAAAAGTATTTTGTGGTTCAGACTGAGGGGTCTTGGGGAATTCCGACCAGGTGGAACTTTGTCAAGCCGAACCACAATCCTCCAAAGCGGAGCGACTTGACTACCAAGGAGTGGAAGAGGGTGGAGAAGATAGTCGGGGGGCACAGTATCGCATGGCCTCGAGTGACCGAGATACACCTCACCCGGGCTGGATTGAGTCCTGCCGACCCTAGTATGTTTCTTTCCGAATTTGTTCATTTTCCTGCCTTCGTGTTAACATTAGCTCTTCTCCTTTCTGTTTTTGCAGGGAAGTCGACTCAACAGGCGGACGCTAAGAAGATATTGCTTGCTGTTGACGAGAAGGCGAGGATAGAGAAGAAGAAGAAGGCCGAGCAGGAGAGGATAGCGGTCGAGAAGCAGAAGCTGGCTGCGCAGGCCGGAGGGTCCTCCAAGGGGCCGGCCCTGATGGCCGAGGAGCCTTCCCCGGCGAAGAGGGTCAAGAGGTACCACTCCCAGCAATCCCATTCGTCGAGGGCGGCTCGGGACACTGGGGGTGGTTCGGGTAAGACAGTGGATGCCCCGGAAAAAGGGCTCCCCCTATACGGCCGACCACCGCGGAGATGATGGGCATGCAGGGTACGCTACCCTTTGTCCCTGATTGGTCGATCGTGCAGGGGGATTCTCTGCTCGATGGGCCTGTGTCGGTCGAGTTCATCTCAAAGGCCGCCACCGAGCATGATTTGATGGCCCTGGCGACGCAGACGGCGGACCAGACCTACATGCGGTGGTCTCAGGCACACCTCTCGGTAAGTTGGCTTGGCTCCACTTCTCTCAGTAACTTGGATTTTTTCTGATCTTTCTCTCCTCGGACAGGCGATGCTCCATGGTCAGCATTTCCACAAGTGCTTGGAGAATGAGATATACATCGAAAGGCGGAATGCGGAGAAGTTCCTCCGCGAACTGAACAAGGCCACGGATAAGCTGAAAGATGCCCGGGCCATGGTGGCCGTCCACGAGGCCCAGATAGAGTCGCTCTGCAGAATTCACAAGCAGGACCGAGAGGATCTTAAGGCGAAGATCGCGGCCGAACCAGAGAAGGGGAAGAAGGCACTGGAGGAGATGGAGTCGGCCTTGGGGGAGACTCTGATGCTGGCACAGGACGAGGCATACGAACAAGCCAAGTCCCATTTTAGGCAGATCTACCCCGAGCAGAATGTGGACCACCTCTGCTATGGATGGCAGGCGAACCTGCCGTTGACCCCTGGTGGTGACGAGGCGGGGGGAGTCCAGGGCGACGAAGAGGTGCCATGCCCCCCCTCAAGAATAGACTAGCTTTTGTTTCTTTTTTCATTTTTGATGTAACTGCCTTAAGCGGACTGGCCACCGCGGCTTTTGTATCAAACTTTTTGAAAGAAATAAAATTTACTTTTTTGGGCCGATCCTTCCAGACTTGTGTTTTTTGTGATATTTGCTTTCATCTTTTGGTAGATGCACGGGACTCGGATCGCCGACCCCGTTTCTACCGATGCACCTCTGACTCGAGTGGGGAAGGAGGCTTGGGAGGCAGTTTTGGCTGGCCAACGAAAACAGACTCGGGACCGAGCGGCCGCTAAGAATTATTTTCTGAACAGATCTAGAGAGCTTGGTCTGGAGGTGGTGCGCCTGAAGAAGGCCATAGCCGACCGGGACTGGTGGGTAATCAAGACGGACTGGTCCCTATCGGATGCCTCGAGCGGGCGGTCGGCTTCGGAATCTTTCCTTCGCGAGGCCGTGGTTGAGAAAGAGCTGGAGATTCGCAGGCTGAAGCTGGTGTTAGGCCCGGGTCTGGTGGAAGAGGCCAGCAACTCGACCCCGGGGCGGTCTCCAACATTTCTGTTGGATGAGGCCCAGCCCGGTGATGCAGGAAGCTCGGTGGCTGGAGTATCTTCCCGGGCCGATCCGACCGAGCGTGGGAAGAGCCCCGAAGAAGGCGCCGAGTTTGAGTTTCAGGCCGAGTGCGAGTGAGTTTGTGGGTTGTTCTTTATATTTGTACCGACGTTCATTGAGTTGTAAGCAATGAGTAATAATAATAGCATTCGTTTTCTCGAACCTTGATTGCCTCGGTTGCCGATGGTGGCCGGTGTGCTTGCTACGAAGGGTCACCACTGACGCGCCTGCGTCACTAATGGCGACGTTTCGCATTCCCATAAGCATTTATGGCGACGTTTCGCCTTTCGTCGTTTCATATTCCCAGACGCAATAAATGTGGGCCTCAGAGGGCTATATAATCCCCACTCCCTTTGTTGGTTGTCAGGCAGTGAGCTGCTTGATTTGGGTGCCTGCGGAAGGTGGGCGCCCAGTGAAACATAATGTTTCCGTATACTCCGGATCGGAGGCACACCGATCACCCTCGGACTGTTCGGGGTATAGGCCGTTAGAGCCATGAGACCCCGGGTTGTTCGTTGGTGAGCGGTGGGCCGACCGATCGGTTCGAAGGTTCGGATAGAGCCGAAGCGTGGTGGCTCTCCTGCCGTCCTCGAACAGTTCGGGGTTTTGGGCTTGTAAGAGCCGTAAACCCCGGGATGTTCGTGGGCGAGAGAAAGGCTAGCTTGATGGCTCGAAGGCTCGGAGCGTTTGGCTCGGGATGGAGAGAGCAGAGGGTCGATGGCCCCCTGCCACCCTCGAACAGTTCGGGGTTTGGGCTGGTGAAAGCCGTAAACCCCGAGTTGTTCGCGGGTGAGAGTGTGGTCAACAAATCGACTCAAAGCTCGGGGGGTCTGCCGAAGGCGGACACTCTAAACCTTGATGAAAATTTTTGTTAACACATGGTAGTAGGTCGTAACCGAGCCCCCATGTGGGCGAGAGACAGTTGCAGGCGTAGCAGAGGGTCGCCGCCGAGCATCAAGGTCGCGGTGCCTTGAAGAAGGCACCCGCCTTGCTCGGGGCCGACGCCGAGCTCCCACACTTGTTCTCAGGGAGAGATGGTGTGGGTGTGGCTGGCTGATGTCGCCTCGTACATAGGTTGATGAACTTGAAGAAGCCCAAACCAAGCGAGGGACGGATGCTGAGCCCCCATACCGGTGAGAAAGACAGTTGTAGGCGTAGCAGAGGGTCTCCACCGAGCATCAAGGTCGCGGTGCCTTGAAGAAGGCACCTGCCTTTCTCGGGGCCGATGCTGAGCTCCCACACTTGTTATCAGGGAGAGACGGTGCGGGTGTGGCTGGCAGATGTCGCCTCGTACATAGGTTGATGAGCTTGAAGAAGCCCAAACCGAGCGAGGGACGGATGCCGAGCCCCCATACCAGTGAGAAAGACAGTTGTAGGCATAGCAGAGGGTCTCCACCGAGCGTCAAGGTCACGGTGCCTTGAAGAAGGCACCCACCTTGCTCGGGGCCGACGCTGAGCTCCCACACTTGTTCTCAAGGAGAGACGGTGCGGGTGTGGCTGACAGATGTCGCCTCGTACATAGGTTGATGAGCTTCAAGAAGCCCAAACCGAGCAAGGGACAGATGCCGAGCCCCCATACCGGTGAGAAAGACAGTTGTAGGCATAGCAGAGGGTCTCCGCCGAGCGTCAACATCGATATGCCTTGAAGAAGCCGCCCGCCTTGCTCGGGACCGACGTCGAGCTCCCATACTTGTTCTCAGGGAGAGACGGTGCGGGTGTGGCTGGCGGATGTCGCCTCATACATAGGCTGATAAACTTGAAGAAGCCCAAACCGAGCCGGTGAGAAAGACAGTTGTAGGCGTAGCAGAGGGTCTCCGCCGAGCGTCAAGGTCGCGGTGCCTTGAAGAAGGCGCCCGCCTTGCTCGGGGCCGACACTGTGCTTCCATACTTGTTCTCAGGGAGAGACGGTGCGGGTGTGGCTGGCGGATGTCGCTCGTACATAGGTTGATGAGCTTGAAGAAGCCCAAACCGAGCGAGGGACGGATGCCGAGCCCCCATACCGGTGAGAAAGACAGTTGTAGGCGTAGCAGAGGGTCTCCGCTGAGCGTCAAGGTCGCGGTGCCTTGAAGAAGGTGCCCGCCTTGCTCGGGGCCGACGCTGAGCTCCCACACTTGTTCTCAGGGTGTGTAGCTGTCCCAAATATGTAGGGAGGCTTTTCTGGCTCGTGCTGTTATCTGAGCACCGAGCCCCAAGCTTGTATGAGAAGCTTTACAGGCTCGCGCTGTTATCCGAGCTCCGAGCCCCAAGCTTGCGAGAGAAGCTTTACAGGCTCGCGATGTTATCCGAGCCCCGAGCTCCAAGCTTGCAAGAGAAGCTTTACAGGCTCGTGCTGTTATCCGAGCACCGAGCCCCAATCTTGTACGAGAAGCTTTATAGGCTCGCGCTGTTATCCGAGCGCCGAGCCCCAAGCTTGTACGAGAAGCTTTACAGGCTCGCGCTGTTATCCGATCACCGGACCCCAAGCTTGTAAGAGAAGCTTTACAGGCTCGCGCTGAGCACCGAGCCCCAAGCTAGCAAGAGAAGCTTTTCAGGCTCGCGCTGTTATCCGAGCCCCGAGCCCCGAGCTTGTAAGAGAAGCTTTACAGGCTCGCACTGTTATCCTAGCACCGAGCCCTAAGCTTGTTCTCTACTTGTAACAAAATAAGAGGCCATAGGCTTGTTTTAAGAAAGCTGGCATATTTACAATATATTTGAACTTTACAAAAGACCAGGCACGACGTGCCGATTACAATCACGACAATTTACATGGAGGCTACTCTCCTCCTAAGAACTTGATTAAGTGTTCCGCGTTCCAGGGCCTCTTGATGGGCTTGCCTTTGGCACTGGTCAGGCGGTACGTGCCTGGGCGCACGACTTCGGATACTTTGTACGGGCCCTCCCAATTTGGTGCCAACTTTCTCTTCTGGTCGGGATTGGATACCGCCAGCTTTCGGAGGACAAGATCTCCGAGTTTGATGTCAGTTGGGCGCACCTTCTTGTTGTAGAACTTCTCAATCCTTTGCTGGTAGATGCTTCTTCTAATGGCAGACTTTTCCCTGACCTCGTCTATGAGGTCCAGGTCGGCTTGCAGTTGTTGGGAGTTGGCGGCCTCGTCGAAAGCCATGATTCGGGGTGAAGGGATTCCGATCTCCAAGGGAATGACGGCCTCTGCGCCGTATGTCAGATTGAAAGGGAATTCTCTCGTGGGGATTCTCGTTGTTGTTCGGTGGGCCCAGAGAACGCTGGGTAGTTCGTCGACCCATAACCCCTTGGAAGAGTTATCGAGTCGTTTCTTGAGGCCGTTGAGGATTTGGCGGTTCGCATTCTCAGCCTGACTGTTAGACTGGGGGTGGCACACTGAGGAGAAGCACTGCTGGATCCCGAGATCTTCGCAGAATTTGCAAAACTGCTTACCCGTGAATTGAGTCCCATTGTCTATGATGAGTACCTGCGGAATCCCGAACCGACAGACGATGTGTTTCCAGAAAAACTGCTGAGTCTGTCGCTCGGTGATCGTTGCTAATGGCTCAGCCTCGATCCACTTAGTGAAATAGTCAATAGCCACAATGAGAAACTTTCGCTGGCCTATTGCTTTTGGAAATGGGCCTACCAAATCCATCCCCCACATTGCAAAGGAGGTCGGACTGGCCATGAACTGGAAGTTCGCCTGAGGAGCCCTCTTCACGGGGGAGAACCGTTGGCTGGGGCCACACTTCTTCACTAGGGCGAGGGCGTCTTGCAGCATAGTGGGCCAGTTGTACCCGTGATTTAGTGCCTTCCGTGCCAGTGAACGACTTCCCATGTGACATCTACCGATCCCCTCATGCAGCTCCTTGAGGGCGTACTTGGCTTCGTCTGGACTTAGGCAGCGGAGGTAGGGTCTGCCATCGGTTGTTGTATAGGATCTTTTGAAGAGGGTGGCATTGATGACCGCGAATCTTTCAGATCGGACCCTGATCTGCCTCACTTCAGCTCGGTCTTCTGCGAGCTCTCCCTTGATTAGAAATTTTTTGATAAGAGTGGTCCAGTCGTCAGGAGGGGCTCCGTCTTCGATGCACAGAACCTCCGGGGAGTCTGTACTTGGCTTCAACAGGACTTTAATCAGGACCGTGCGGTCGAGGCCTTCAAAGGATGAGGAAGCCAATTTTGACAGGGTGTCAGCCTGGGCGTTCAGCTCCTGGGGGATCCTTACGACAGCCAATTCGTCGAAGGACGATAATAGGCATTGGACCATGGCTCGGTACCTGATCATTCGATCGTTACGGGCCTCGTAGTCCCCGGTGATCTGGTTGACCACCAGCTGAGAGTCGCTAAATGCCCGGATCTGTCTGGCACCGGCTTGATGAGCCAGGTTGAGCCCGGCGATCATCGCCTCATATTCAGCCTCATTGTTAGAGGCCGAAAAGTTGAGACGGAGACAATACTGGAGGAGGAAACCATCCGGGCCTTGAAGGATGATGCCCGCACCACTCTCCGTTTCGCAAGAGGAGCCGTCGATGTAAACTTCCCATGTCTGGTCGGCTTCTTTGCTCGCGGGTTGCTCGGAGATGGTACATTCTGTAATGAATTCGGCGAGGGCCTGCCCTTTAATGGACGTTCTTGGTTGATAGCCGATGTCGTACTGGCTGAGTTCGATCGACCATTTGACTAGTCGCCCGGAGCTCTCGAGTTTGTAGAGCACGGCCTTCAAGGGTTGATCCGTGAGCACCTGGATCGAATGCGCCTGAAAGTAAGGACGGAGCATTCGCACGGCTATGACCAAAGCGTACGCCACCTTCTCCATCCTGGAATACCGGGTCTTGGCGTCGAGCAGGACCTTAATCACATAGTAGAGGGGCTTTTGAACCCCTTCCTCTTATCGGACGAGGACGGCGCTGAGCACATTCTCCGAAGCGGAAAGGTAGAGCCAGAGTGGCTCCCCTGGTTCGGGCTTGCTGAGGAGAGGAGGGTTGGCGAGGTACTCTTTCAACTGTGCGAAGGCCTCTTATTGTTGAGCACCCCACTCGAACCTTCCAGTGCCGCGCAGCGCCTTGAAGAACGGAAGGGACTTCTCTCCAGACTTGGAGAGGAAACGGCCGATGGCAGCCAGTCTATCCGTTAGCCTCTGGATTTCTTTGACATTCCTGGGTGGGGCCATGTCTATTATGGCCTGGATTTTTTTGGGGTTCGCCTCGATGCCGTGCTGGCTGACGATGAACCTTAAGAACTTCCCCGAAGAGATGCCGAAGGCACACTTCGCCGGGTTGAGGCTCATGTTGTGGGTTCGAAGGACCCCAAAGGCCTCTTCCAGGTCGGCGACGTGGTGCTGTCCTTGTTGGCTTTTGACGAGCATGTCGTCGACATATACCTTCATGTTATGCCCGATTTGATTTTTAAAGACTCGGTTGACGAGCCTCTGGTAGGTAGCTTCGGCGTTCTTCAGCCCGAAGGGCATGACCCGGTAGCAATACAGTCCCTGGTCTGTGATGAAGGACGTCTTGGCGATGTTTGGAGGGAACATCCGGATCTGGTTATAGCCTGAGAAGGCATCCATGAACGATAAGAGCTCGTGGCCCGAGGTCGCATCGATCAGGGCGTCAATGCTGGGGAGAGGGAACAGATCCTTAGGGCATGCCTTGTTGAGGTCGGTGAAATCTATACAGATCCTCTAACTCCCACTCGCCTTCTTGACCATGACGACGTTCGCCAGCCACTTCGGGTAGCTGACCTCTTGCACGAAATGTGCGGACAAGAGCTTGTCAACTTTCGTGTTTACCGTCTGTTGTCGCTCCGAGGCGAACTTGCGCCGTTTTTGGACAACTGGTTTCGACCCGGGGATCACACTGAGTTTGTGCATGATGAGATCCTCGGAGATGCCGGGCATGTCAGAGGGCTTCCAGGCAAAGAGGTCGACATTGCGCCGAATGCAGGCGATTAGGGCGGACTTGAGGTCGGGGGCGAGGGAGCAGCTTACTCGAAAATGTTTCGATGCATCCCCTGTCTCAAACGAGACATCTTGCAGTTCGTCCGCCGGCTCTGGCTCTGGCTGGGTTCTTTCGGGCTCCAGCTCGACGGCATTGAGGGGAAACACCCCGCTTCCGATCGCCGTCATGTAGCACGAACGTGCTGCTTCTTGGTTCCCTCGGACAACTCCGACGCTAGTGTTAGTAGGAAACTTCATTTTCTGATGGTAGGCCGAGAGAACCGCCTGGAGGGAGCAGAGCCCCGGACGGCCGAGGATGGCGTTGTAGGCTGTCTTGACATTCACAACCATGAAGTCCATGGACTTGGTCCTTCTGTTCGGGGTCGTGCCTACTGTGACATCGAGGGTGACGATCCCCTCTATAGTTACGGGGATGCCGGAGAATCCGTGCAGGGTGTACCCGGTGGGTTTTAGTTTCTCATGGAAGAGCTTCAAGTTCTCGAATGCTTCCAGGAACAGAATGTTGACCGAGCTCCCGTTGTCCACGAGGATTCGCCGAACCTTGAA
This sequence comes from Hemerocallis citrina, assembly GCA_017893485.1. Classification (NCBI taxonomy): domain Eukaryota; kingdom Viridiplantae; phylum Streptophyta; class Magnoliopsida; order Asparagales; family Asphodelaceae; genus Hemerocallis; species Hemerocallis citrina. The sequence goes on along the minus strand of CM030358.1, from coordinate 442,594,805 downwards.
GTTCGCCATGCTGAGGCCAACGACCAGTGCGTCGCAATGAGGAAGCCGGACTCTTTCTAGATCCTCTCCTGAGAAGGAGAAAGGAAGTTGCTGGACCTGGGGAAAGAGAGGGCCCTGTACGGTGTTGACATCCCGGATGAAGGCTTTGCGGGAAGTGTTGGATTCCCCTTCCATGGGCCCTCCAAAGACGCAGTGCAGGATTGCCTGTCCCTCGGGTACTTCGGGCTCTGGATCTTGCTCGGGACGCCGACGGTGCATTCGAGGAGGAGGGGAAGCCCTCCTGTTTCTGTTGTCCCTCTATTCCCGGGCGCCTTCCCTTTTGAATTCTCGGAGGTACCCTCGTTGAATGAGGGCCTCAATTTCGTCCTTCAGGGTGCGGTAGTGATCTGTGTCATGCCCGTTGTCCCAGTGGAATCAGCAGTAGAACCGCTAATCCCTCTTCTTGCTGGTGTTGTTGGACGGCCGAGGCGGGTACTGGACAAGGTCACTGTCTTCAATCGCTAAGAGGATTGTCGACACGTTCTGCGTTAGGGGAGTATACCTCTCGAAGCGGGGGGTCGGCGGAACCTTCTTCGTAGCGCCCCCGTCTCTCGGAGCTTTCTTTGCCAGCTCAACCTCGTCGGCCTTGCGCTTCCCCTTCCCAGGAACTTCCTTCTGGTCCTCTGGATTAAGTGCTTCTTCAGCTCGGATATACTTTTCGACCCGGTTGAGGAGGTCGGGAAAGTCTATCGGCGGCTTCTTTGCCAGGAAGGCCTTCAGCTGTCCATGTCGGACGTTGTGCCTGAAGGCAGCCGAGGCAACCCCGTGGTCGAGGGACGAGACCGACCTCACCTCGGCGGTGAACCTTCAGACGAACACCCGGAGTGACTCCCCTTCCTTTTGCCGGAGTCCAAGCAGGGATGCACTCGTCCTTTCGGCCTTTCGGCTGGTTACGAAGTGGACGACGAAGCTGCCCTATAGCTGGTCGAAAGAATAGATGGGGCCAGGGGTGAGCTTGGAGAACCATTCCCGAGCCGGACCCCGGAGTGTTGCGGGGAAGGCTCGACACAGGAGGGGATCCGATGCGCTGTAAATCATCATGAGGATTTTGAAACCCTCCATGTGATCAGCAGGATCGCCCTCGCCGTCATATGTCTCGAACTGGGGCAGATGGAAATTGCGGGGTATCTCCGCTTGCAGGATGAGGGCGGAGAAAGGAGGGTGAACCGGCCTGTACCCCTGAGCTGCTCTTGGGTCGCCGTTTCCAAAGTGGTCGAGGTGCTCCTTCATTTCTTGGAGGCGCTTCAAAATGTCGCCATAATACTCTGGGGAATTGTTGAGGGGCGAGACACGCTAGCCTCGGCCTCTGACCGTGTGTGGGAATGGTGGGCATTCTCATTGACGGGGACCCCTCGGATGGCACCCAAGATTTCCCTTCGGAAGTTCTGGAACTCCTGGTGGGTAACCGGGCCGGGCGGACTGTCGCCGACCGACCTGGCTGAGCACAGGCTCCCGACCTTGGGATGGGGGTCTGGGATGGTTCGGAGCCGAGTTGGAAGAGGCTCCTCCCCTGCCACGGCTGGCCTGTCGGTTCAAGATGACCCCCCGCAGGTCGCTCTGGACCGGACGGGAGACGTTTGGCTGGGGCCTGTGACTGACCCCTTTGTTGTTTGGTCCCTGAGCATCGGCCGCGATGCCTTGTGGAGGCACGTCGTGTCGGCGTGCGGAGGTAACAACTTTTGCGGCCTTGGGAGCCATGTGAGCTCCGGTCGACGGGGGTGCCGACGGGGGCGGAGCTCGGGTCGGCGTCTACGAGGATACCGTTGGAAGCGAGGCTCGGGTTGGCATCTACGATAGATAGTTTTCCACAGACGGCGCCATCCTGATGCGGTTTGTTTTTGGGAAACGTGTGGATGCACCAGGCGTGAGTTCTTACTCAATTTGTATTTGATGGAGGAGACTCATATGTAGACGACCCTCGACTGCACGAACGGTACTGAGGTAGGTGGTATTGAGGTGGAGGCTGATGCTTGGCTCAGATCTTTGGGGCTCGGATCCGAGGGTCTTGTGTACCTGCAGACGGTCTCGGAACACCGGGGTTGGTCCCGGTGGCAGACCCTCCGACGATCTAGTCAGTCACTAAGGGAGAGCAACAGTAACTAGGGTTTGGGTGGAAAAGAGTTGATTACCTGGAGAAGGAGTAGGGGTCTGGTATTTATAGAAGATGCCAACCGGGTCTGGACTCGTTTGGGGCCGGGTCTGGACCCGGTTGCCCGTGATGCTGAAGCGGTGGAAATCCGGGCGGTTTAGGGCTGACGTGGCAGATGCCCGGGCGGTTTTCGGGCTGACGTGGCAGCGGCCCGGGTGGTTTTCCGACGCTGATGTGGCGGATCTGGAGGATCAAGAGGTGTGCGCATCCTGAGGGGATCTTGTGGCCCAGGATGGGCCACGTCATTCCTAACCCATATCACTTAGGATGTGCTTTTTTATATATACAACTTAGGACAACTGAATTTTTTACCAAACTATCCCACTTTTTGTAAGTATGTACGAAACTATTCCTGTTTGAAAAGTTAATACCAAAACATCCATGTCGTTAACGGGGTTAACGGCCTTGGTAATAATAGGCATGTTAACTAATTTTTTATGTACAAAACATCCCTGTCAGTTTGTTTGTGAAGATAGGCATACACGTTAACTCAATTAACGGCCTTGGTAAAACAACGCACATTAACTGAGTAAACGTGTCTATACTTAGTGAATTTTTTATGTACAAAACATCCTTATCTGTTTGTTTGTGAAGATAGGCATACACGTTAACTGAGTTAACGGCCTTGGTAAAACAAGACACGTTAACTGAGTTAACTACATGTGTGAGTATCTCCAATTTCCAGAAATTTTCAACTTTGTGGAAACTTGAAATCTTCACACTTGTTAACTCAGTTAACGGTCTTGGTAATAATAGGCACGTTAACTGAGTTAACGTGTCTATACTTAGTGATTTTTTACCCACACTCCTCTTTGAGGTAGTGTCTCATACTGTCCCAACTACAAACGTTAACCCCGTTAATGCGAGTGGTTTAAATACTACCGCTAACGAGATTAACGAGTCTATATTGGATGGGTTTTTCTGTAAATCCCCACTCAAGGAGAAAAGTTGTATCCCCATCAGCACGTTAACGGGGTTAACGCTAGGGAAACTACTAGACTCGTTAACCCCATTAATGACAGTGATGTTTTGGTATTAATTTTCAAACAGGGATAGTTTCGTATATACTTACAAAAAGTGGGATAGTTTGGTAAAAAATTTCGGACTGACTACAGTTAAGGGAAAGTGTCACCGGTCTCAGACTAGGACTACATGGTTTCCATGGAGCAGATATTTACGGTAGGATTACCTACTATTCAGAGTCTTTGACTTCTTCGTTTTTCCTTTTTCAGGCATCATCATGCTGCAGCCTGATAACTAAACTTTTAAACTTCAGCTTGATTTCCTGAAATGAGTATGACTGCATCTTGTAATAATGTAGTTTCCTTTTTCTCAGTGACGATGTTTGTTTGTACTCTTATAATGGTTCTTCTTAGGGATGGCATCGGGGCCGGGCTGGCCCGGGACCGGCCCGGCCCGGCCCGCCCGGGCCTAGGCCCGGCCCGGCCCCCCTATTATCCGGTCCAGCCCCTGAACTGGCCCCCCTATTGGTGGGCCAGGTCCGGTCCCAAAAAATGGGGGTTCAGCCCGGTCTAGCCCGGCCCGCTAGTGAACCGGGACCGGTTGAACCGGCCCGTGCGGTCCGGGCCGGGCCGGGCCTACCGTTGTGGGTTTTTTTTTTTTTCTTTTTTCCAGAAAATTTAAAAAAAAAAAAAAATTTAAATTACCAAAATACCCCCCAACGGATTTAAAACGGCTAGTTTTGGGGGGTACTTTAGGAAATCAAAAAAATTACATTTCCTATAAATACAACACCATTCCTTTCATTTCTCTTCACCAATTCACTCAACTATCTTTCTCTCTACTATTCTTTCAACAATCTTTCAAGGGATCAAGTTCAAGTTTGAAGGAGGGCAATCAACAACAATCAAAGTGATCAACTCATTCAACAACAACAACTCAAGTCTCATTTTTCTCTACAACAACAACTCAAGTCTCATCTTTCTCTACAACAACAACTCAAATCTCAACTTTCTTACGGAATTTTAGTGTAATTTTAATTTGTAGAATTACCATATCATACTACTTCTTTTAGTTCTTTATTGTCATATAATTTGTGTTTTCTTGATCTTCTTTCTCTCAATTTTTTTAGATTTTCTTTTTAATTTTGGTAAAGTGGCATAAGAAACATACACTACTCATTTTAGTATAATTTTAAATTTTAGAACTAACATAGCATAATACTTCTTTATTGTCATATAATTTGTGTTTTCTTGATCTTCTTTCTCTCAATTTTTTTAGATTTTATTTTTCATTTTGGTAAAGTGGTAATAGAAACATACACCACTCACTCACTACTTTAATTTTATTTATTCAAAGTTAAATGGCCTCTAATCGATCACGCGGTGGTGGTAGGCATAGTAGTCAAGAATCTACTAGTCATCACCTTCCTTCCATTCCTAACCAATATATAGATAGTGAAGACACATTTGTTAATTATGATAGTTTTCCCGATTTGAATGAAACACATTCAAATCCTATAGAAATAGAAGATAATGTAGAACCACAACAATCGGAACAAGGTCCTTCTCTAAACTCAAGGAAAACTAGAGGGACTACTTCGGAAGTACACAATTTTTTCAATTTTGTCCCTTCACAAAATGATAAGAGTGTAGGACTTAAAATATGTAAGAAGTGTCAAACCCCGTATAAGTTTAAAGTAGGATCGGGCACGGGTACACTACAACGTCACTTAAACAAATGTCAACCACAATTTTCGAAAGATCATCTCACACAACTAAAAATACATCCTAAAACCGGTCAAGTAGATAGTAGTACATATGATCACGATCACGTTCGTAAGGGAATCGCAAAATTGGTAATTAGGGGTGAATTGCCATATTCGTTTGGTGAACAAAAATATGTAGAGGATTTTGTACAAGACACCTTCACCCCCCACTTTAAAAAAATTGCTAGGAATGTTGTTAAGGGTGATTGTAAATTAGTTTACAACGAGATGAAGGATTTTTTGATAGCAACACTAAAATCACTAAACACTCGAGTTTCATTGACATCGGATGGATGGGTAGGAGTAAACGGGGTTCCAATGATGTGTGTAACATGTCATTGGATAGATTCGGATTGGTTACTTCAAAAGAGAATAATTTCTTTTGGATATGTTAGGTACCCACATAAGGGTGAAATTATAGCCGAACACATTATGGAAACATGCAATAATTTTTATATTTATGATAAAGTGTTGGCTATTGGTTTTGATAATGCATCCAATAACACTAAGGCAATTGAGAGTTTAAAAATCACTTTAGATCCTGTGGAACCCGAAATTTTTCATGTTAGGTGTGCTTGTCACATTTTAAATCTTTGTGTGCAAGATGCACTAAAATATGGAAACGATAAACTAGAAGCTATGAGAGATTGTGTCCATTATATTACATTGAGTGGTCCAATTTATCAAGCTTTTCATGATTGGTGTAAACTTAGGGGCATTGTATGTAGACGTTTTCCTAGAGATGTACGACATCGTTGGAATTCAACCTTTGAATTATTAGGTGTTGTTCTTCATTATCGTTATAGTCTTAGAGATTTTTGTGTCGCAATGGGTATGCAAAATTGCATGTTAGATGATGATTTTTGGTTTTTTGCCGATAGTTTATATAAATTTTTACAACCTTTTAACGATGCAACTTTGCAATTTTCGAAAACATATACATCTACATCTAGTGGTATTTTACTTGAAATTGTGACTATGATGACAACAATTAAGGATTTACAAAATGACCCTTTTATTGGAGATATGGTTAATGCGGCATATGTTATGTTTTTGAAATATTTTCATCCAATTCCTATGTTATATTGTTTAGCTAGTGTAATGAATCCTATGATTAAATTAGAAGGTACAAAAAATTTAATAGATATTTTCTACACTTATGCCCCACACGATGCAATACTAGATTTTGATCATATTGCTTTTACTCATAAATTTGAGAATGTTTTGACTAGGTTATATGATTCTTATGATAGGATTTATTCAGCTAACACTACTCAAACACAAACACAAAGTGTTCAATCTTCTTCTTCTTCTTCCTCCACATTAGCAAAGGGAAAGAGTCAAGCTAGTCTAGGTATTTTAAATCTTATTAAATCGAAAAAGGCTAGGACCAATTCTCCAAATGAGCTGAATTGGTATAATGCACAAAGTGCAGTTGAAGATGTAGAAGATGTCTTACAATATTGGAAGACTAATGAAGCAATTTTTAATATTCTTTCTCGTATGGCTAAAGACCTGCTAACAACACCGGTGTCAACTGTTGCATCGGAAAGTGCTTTTTCTAATGGTGGCAGGATAATGAGCCCGAGCAGGAACCGATTGACAGCAAAAAATTTGGAGATGCTAGTGTGCGCCGAAGATTGGATGAAAGCGGAAGAGAGGACCCAAGACTTACTTGAAGCACAAACTGGAGATGGATCCACAAGCAGCGATGAATGAACTATTAAATTTAGTTAATTTACTTTAAATTGTTGTTCAATTAGTTGTAATTAATGGGAAAATTTAGAGTGATGAGATTCTATATTTAGGTTAAGTTGAAGTGCACGACAGTAGTCCACTGCCTTCTCTTCAATCTAAGTAGAGGCCATCTCGATCTTTAAATTCAAGTAATTCCCTTGATTTGTAATTTTATGATTTCTATGAATTTTATTAGACAAATTTGTATGAATTTTATTCATGTACTTAGTTTTATTGTAGAAGTTCAAATTTATTTAACCATGTACTTTATTTATTCGTGTACTTCAATTAATTTTTTTTTGGATGAAGATGTAATTCAATTATTTATGAAATTTAACTTTTTGAAATTGTTATACAATTGCAAAATCATACACTTCTTATACAATTACAAATTTATGCACTTCAATCTATAATGGGTAAAAAAAAAAAAAGAATTACAAGGGCCAGGCCCGGCCCGGCCCGCGAACCGGCCCCCCCACTAAGGGTTAGGGGCCAGGTCCGGGCCAGGGTTCTTCACCGCCAGCCCGGCCCGGCCCGGCCCGCGATTCGAGGAGCCCGGCCCGGGTAAGCCCGGGACCGGTCAAAACCCGGTCAAACCCGGCCCGGCCCGGCCCGAACGGCCCAAATGCCATCCCTAGTTCTTCTTATTTTGTGCTTGGTTGGCATTGTTTATACCAATCGCTTGGCATTGTTTATTCCATTTGCTGTTTCTCGTTGTCCATTTTTTGGGTTGATAGGATGCTATAATTAGCCTAAATCGATGTATAAATGTGTTGAATGCTTAGGAATGTTATCTTGCACATTATCTGGATTATCTGATTCTGCGTGATATGCATCTAAAATGCCTTTGATTATCCAAGTTACTGGTTGAAGTACTATTTTCTTCGACCACTTCAGCAACCATGTCGATGCATAAGTGAACAAACAAAGACTAAACTAGTGTCAATTAGCTGCATTCTTCGACCACTGAGATATGAATTCAAGTGTTATGGCTGTTCTTAGCCATTAAATGTTTAGAAGATTTAGTGCCCTGTCTACAACTTGCGGCTAACATTCAGTTTCTTGGTTGAAAGAATATAATTAACATGACTGCACCGGGACTAAAAATGTACGCGATAGTCTCTGCGTACCCTTGTTCTTCATCACACAAATTATATCTTAATGAATTTTCGGAAACAAAGTTTATTTCCAGTGCAGCGAAAAAAATTGTGACCAGAATATTGTAGAAATTATGAGTTGCATAGTAGCTTAAAAAGAATGAACTTCACCCAGGAAAGAGTAGCTAATAACATTACTTCTACAGTGATAAATACCAAAAAGAAAAATTATGCCAAATTTTGTAATTTGGCGCTACAGGAAGCTTATTGGCAGCCGCTGTTAGTTCTACAAGCATATGAATGTGCTCTTCAACTGAAAAAATATATAAAGATTTTATTTTTAAAAAAATACAAAATTTATAGCACAAGAGATGGGCCTTGGTGCTCGATCAAGGGAGAATGAGCCAGATTTCTCAATACTTTCGAAATCTGAACAATAATTTCTCGGACAACGACAGTGGCATGGCCGGGCGATATGCTTCAAGCCCATAGAAGCCTATCAATAATTTATCTTGGACAACAACGGTGATGAGGTTGCGCGAATTGATTCAAGCCCATAGAAGTCCATCACATCCCATTTCGAGATTAGAAACAGGGCTGTCCCCAATATCTTCATTGGTTACTTGATTATCTTCAGAATCTACATATGGCTCCAACAAATCTGAAGATCGTTCACATGGAATTCCATAGTCCTTGAGAATGCAGGACGAAGCAGTGGAAGCGGACTCTCGCTCCAAAACAACGAGGAAATTGTCTTCAAATTCAAATATCAGGTACTTGTCCTTGCATGCTACAAAAGAAATGTTAATAGTCAGGCTTTATCTAGAATTCTTTTGGCATTGGTTGTTTGATTTTATTTTTTTTGGAACAAGATCGATTTGATTTTGATGCGAACAAAATGATATTTCACTTAAGAATTTTGAGAGAATAAGATATTTTTTTCCAAAAACCAGAAGCACTTGTGTGGTGAGGAAAAAAAGAAACCACGTTGGAGAATGGTCCAACACACGTTTGCAAACTCCTTGATGTATGGAAGTGTCTACAAAGTTGAAAGTGTTTTTCATCTCCCAAAAAAATGATACCAAACAGAGATTAGTACTTTTTCGGTGTTAGGTAGGCGTAAGGTGGAATTGGGTCTAACAATCCAGTAACCAATCGAAATCCAGTTCAGATTTTCATGTTTGGATTCTTTAAATTGTGTTCAATGCCTAATTATGGAAAACCGAATCAGTTTCTTAGTAGATCAAGAAATCGTTTAGTTTGTGCATGCTTAACAGTTAATATTGATCAGAAATCAGACCAAAATGGGCAACAAAATCTTGACAAATTTTAATTATATTTAAATTAAATTGCGTTTTTCTTTTTCAAAAAAATATTAAACAATGAATTTGGTAACCCAAAATCAATTGGATTCAGTTATTGGGTTTGGATCTACTTACAGTCAGCGAGGTAAGCAAGGTGGCGGATGTTTTTTATTGGTGTTCCGTTGAATTTAAGAACCTGTTCACACACCCGATTAATTAAAATATAAAAACATGCAATGTATATATTCAAAATAGACAAGTTTTTGAATGGACAAACTGAAAGTGCCAATTACCTGTTGATTGCCCATATCCTCGTACCCAATGTTCACTTCGTTTGCTAAAACCTGAAAATTATATAGGAAATCAGAAAAGGAAGAAACCAAAGTTTAACAAATTAGTTGATAAACACAAATACGAAACATATGAAATTTAACGATCGGATCGAGTTTAATAAATAATTTGTATAAATATTCAAATGCTATTTACTATAACCAAAGCAGAATTTAACCTGTGATAGAATCACAATCTCTTCTCCTTTAAATCTTGCAAGAGAGTAGCGAGCCTTTGCCAATAACTTGAGCTGATAATAAGAAAGCAATAACACCACAGGTCATTTAGCGCGTAAAATATTGAGAACCAACATGATCAAACTCAAAGAGGTCAGATATCTTAGTCACAATCCTCACTCACCCCCATTGTATCTTCGCACTCCTCTCTGCATTATTGAACAGTAACACCGATTAATGAGGGGGTATAGAATTTTGAACAAGGACCACTACAAAGTAATGCTATCCATACTAGAAATTAAATCCTTTACTATCTTAACTTACTCAATTAAGGGTTCTGAAAGTGGTGTAAACACGAGACCTGCAATAATAAAATATGATGGTTGTCCTCCTTCAATGTGATACGGGACCTTAGAAATGAAAAGAAAAGAACTGTCAAGAAAGTAATGATAAATCAAAACAGATTCACCATGAAACAATGCCAACTCAAGATTTTCCAAATGCTACAATGATGCTAATTGCTTACTAAATGCACACGAGGTTGAAGAACAGTCTGAACTTTCATTGAGGTCCCATTTCGGATAATGCCAATTTCAGCAACATCTCCAGCAAACCTGACAATAAAGGTAAAGAATTGGCCCACCAGCGTCATCTTCGAACATAATGATTGGAATGTATAACAAAGAAACTTCTATGATATTTAATCCCATATTAACACCAGAAATCTTTGATATCACTATATTTACACCTGAAATCTTTTGGATGTTTGCCATCAATAACTATACTTTTCCAACAATAATCTATATGATATTCAGAACAAAAGGGCATTATATGTGGGTACTTCACTCATTCCCTTCCTCAACTTATCCTTTACACATAAACAACCAATAAAATAATCAATTGAGGGCTTTAATTTACAAATTTCACACACACATGTTAACCATTTAATCTCAGATTTGACTTTCCTATTACCAAAAGATTCTAGGTGTGAATATGGAATTATCGAGATTTCACTTGTTAATATGGAATTTGACATAATTTTAGGGGTCAATATGGAATAATTTCATAGATCAACATACTTAAGGTAATGGGGTACAGATGCGAAGAAACTGTATGGATTAAAGAAGGCAGAGAGGATAGACAAAAATTAACTGATTGTTTCATGCCTGACATTTTGTTCTGGGATATGGCACTAAAATAGTTCAACATGATTAATTAGGTCTACATTGCTATAGCTTGATGTGATTACAAAATATCTAATGCACAAACAGATATGAGCATACACTAAATACTAAACAACCAGTTTGACACTCATTTAAGCAAAAAATAAAAATAATTAGGTCCAAAATTTACTTTTGGCTTATAAGGTAGCGGAAAGCAATACGCTCTGTAGAGCGGAATGGAACTGTTCCTTCACTCCCGACAGGAACTCCATCAAAGTTTACAATCACGTCTCCCTGGGGATTAAAAACATTCCAATATTTGTAACTTGGTTTATACTTTGTAAGTATATGAATAAAGCTAATATATTACAAACATCAACATAAAATCAAGTATGAACTTTTCAGAGAAAAGTAAATGAACAGAACGAATATTGTGATCTGCTACATGGATGAATAATAATGTAATTGGAGAAAATAAAATTTAAGGCCCAAAAGTTTAAAAGTATTTACGGATAATGGCGAACAAAAAGATTAATCCATGACTTCTTTCGTGGAGTATTTTTAAAGAACACACATAAGAAATCTATCTTGGAAGTCATAAATGTTGAACAATTATATGCATGCTAGAAATTGTTCTTCTCAAGGATGGATTGTAACCCTTGTTTTAATTTCTTGTATTTTTCTTTTCTTGGTATTTTTATGTATTTATTTATTTTTCCGAATCCCTGTAAATTGGAGTATTTAATAAAATTCATTTTTCTTGCTTTTAACTCAATTTTTTTTTCTTTCTCCATCTCCTAATCTATTTAATCTGTTTTCCTGCAAAATTTTGCTGTTTGTTCCATAAGAAATTTTGCTTGTTAATGACCCCAAATTGATCTAAGTTTTAAATCCATAAGTCTATTGCTCATCTCCCTCACCCCCCCCCCCCCCTGTTTCTCTCTATTTTGTTTTGAACCCAAACTAGTCATCACCTCCTCGTCCATCCTGTCCTCCTTCGTCACAGCCGACCACCACCCGCTGCCCCTCAACCCTCGTCCTCATCGCCATCTCATCCAACCACTGAAGAACCCATCGTCCCTCCGTCGAACACCCCGACCAACCGCAACTCCCGTCATCCAACCCCTCGTCATCCCCAACCATCGCCAACCCTTGCCCTCGACCGCAACCGCCACCTCGTCTCCCTGTCCCGTCGCCCCTCATCGTCGTCAACCTCCGCGCTCCCCTGTTTCGCCACTGCCCTGTCCCCAAGGGCCGTCAACCACCACCGTCGACCGTCGTTCGCCAGTCGCCGCCCTAGCCTTAACCTAGCACTGCCTTGCCAAGCCAGCGCCGCATTGCCGTTGTCTCTGTTTTGAGATTGCTGTGTTGAAGTTTTACGTGCATCGCATGTATAATTGCTGTCATGCTGTTTGGAGTTTACGCGCCTTGCACGTGTTCCATTGCCATCGGGATTCTTATCCCGTTATTCTCGTCATATTCAAATTTACTGTCTAAAAGGCAAGTCTCTCTTGAACTAGTTTATTTTTCTTGTTCAAGAACTTTTTTGATCTCCACAACTAGATCCTGGTTTTTATCATATTGTCATACTATTCATTTTCCGTTGAGTATATTAAGGGTTTATACGAGCTAACCCAAGATATTCTCGACTTCGTGCCAATATCTTCGACTCAAACCCTAGTCCCTATTGCACATTACATATGCACGTTATACATGAAAATAACTAGATCCATGTTATGGAATTGTTTGATGAATTGAATCTTTCCGATTGAATTTGACTTGATGAATTAATCGCCATGATTCTAAACTGCATCATTAATCTTAGAATTGCATGTTAATCACCAAATAAAACTTTTGTTAATTTATTTCCATAATATTTCATGCTTGTGTGATAAAAATATTGCCAATTTAGATTAAATTATTTTTCGGCCTACTGTCTATTTCTCTTTGTATCAGAATTTTGAACCTGTTGCTGTAGTAATTTGAAAGAAATTTGTAAACATGAATTGTAGCTCCATGTGTCTATTTTCCAGAACATTCGACGGAATTGAATTCATATTTATAATCTGCTAGATATTTGACTTTTAGTACTGCTAGGTTTGGATTTCCACATTCACAAATTTTATGTGTATCACCTAGATTTATTAATAAACAGAACTTGTTAACATTAAAATTAAAATGTGAAATAAATTTGGCTGAGACTAAACATGCGTAGGAATCACCCGGAATTTTCGTGGGATCATTTGATGAGTATTCAGACCTAATACATTTATGTGAACATAATCTATAACCTGCCGCCTGAACATAAAATCTGTAAAGAATAAGAATTTGAACTTAGTTTCTGTGTTTTTTATATGTCGTATGTATATTCGCTGGAACCGGTAGAGAATCTAGTTTCTAAAACTTCTGACGGATCCAGATTTGCTTTTCTGTAACAGCGAGAATATATATTTTTGTACAGTAATGTCCTGCTTTCCAGATTGTATGAATTGTGTTGATTTAATATAAATGTTTCCTTGCTTTGTCTGTAATGAGTAGAATTAGTCACACCTAGTATTACACAACCCTGACATCTTCTTGCATGCTCACATTGGATGAAATAAAATATTAATAAGCCGAGGTATTATGGATTGACTTGGTAGTGAACCATCAGAAACTGTACTCGGTAGGTCCTTCTTGCTTGCATGGTTTATTTACATGGAAGGTGGAGAAATGCCTGTCATTGTGTTATCACGAGTACACGATCTGTTGAGTTCACCATCAGTCTAAAATGTTCACTGTTTGCATGCGCCGAACCTGTGGAATAGGACGCAGTAGTACGTGCACTAGATAGGTTAATAAAATGATTAATGACCCGCACTTGACACTTCATGCCTGAACCCGTATACTGTCATTGATATTAAACTTGAATTGAAATCATTAATTATCACATAATTAAACATAGACCCTTGACATTATGGACATTCCTTATCTTTGTTCTTGACTTTGATCCATTCCTTTATTTTTGATATACCATGCCTTTTTCATTCTCTGTTTTCCACTACTTGCTGTCCATGACTTGCTCTAAGGATATTATTTTCTTTTTTTTAGATCACGAGTTTACAGGTACCGAAGGAGTGATACCAGAAGAAATTGGTAAGCAACAATTTTAGAAGATGGAGTCCAAGAATAGATTGCTTGAATTATTTTATGCTATTTCTTCCTTTGAACTTTGTTATTGATATTGTACTTTGGCTATGGGCTTTTATGATCCGCAGTTTGTTTTATCCCAGATGTTGGATATTATGTTTTGAATTATTTCATTTATATTGGAGTTGTTCCTCGTTTATGTAATTATATTCTCCTGTGTGGCTGTGATTGTTATTCATATTGTTGAGTTAGACTGGTACAGCTTATGGATGGTGTATACATCATTCGCTGGGCCTTCGTTACGTACTCGTATTCCTGTATTTTGAGAAGCGGGGCGTGACATGGATGCTTTAATATTTTAAACAATACCGCTCTTCAGTCCTACTCTTTATTTGAGCATATTGGTCTGATTGTAAATTTAGAAGGAAAATTGAAGGAATTCCAGCTACTAATCCTTTTTGGGGGTGCCTGAAGGAAAAATAACATTTTCAATGATATCATATCTATTGTAATCTATACCACTGTGGCTGGGCATTTAAATGGAACCTATAGGGTATATTTTAAATGCACCTTCGTATCCATTCAACTTGTGTATAAGCCTTATAATTGACTTATGGGATTTTAAAGGGGATATTTCTTAGTTAATGATGGTCATCTAATTGAATTTGAAAACCCTAGGCACCGAATTGACCAAGTAATTGTAAGCTGTACCTACAAAATATTTAATATATAACGGGGATGTAGGATAGGTTGAGAGTTGATCTTGAGTGATACTTGAAGAGAGACATTACTAAGAGCTTGGCTGTCATTTTGTGAGGCACATATACATTTTAATTGCTCCATTTATATAAAGTTGGCTCCTATACTGCATATACTTTGTATCCTCATATTTCTGTGTAATACTATTAATGTGTGCTCGGTGTTTTGGATATAAAATAGCAATAACCTTAACAGTAATTAGGCCAAATAAAGCACTGGGAGGCCTAATTAAATTAATGAATAAGGTTTTATAGGTAAAGTTACTAGGATTTTGGCACACGCGGTGCACAAGTAACCAATGTTGGGGCGATGACAATCACCTCAACCTTTTCTTGAGATATAAGTATATAACAGTAGAGAAGGATTTCTTCTTCTTCTTACTACGGAAAAGTCAATTAAATATTCTAGTTAAGCTAAATAATTTGCTTCTTCAAATAAGTTGCTACAGATGCAATCCACAGTGCTCGTTAGGCATACCAATCTCAGCATTATCTAAACTGATACGGTTGTAAGGTTGTAAAGAGAACAACATAAGATATGCAATTTAACAATGAAGCCCCGAGTATAAAGCAAAATACACTTTCATGTCTACTATAAAATAAAATTTTAAAAAATACTGCTTAAAGAAGACGAATACTGTATTGCTCGCGTCATTGGAGTTAACATACCTCTTTTATAACTTTATTAGCTGGAGAAGTTGGCTCAACCCGCCTAATTAGTACACCCTACAAAACAAATAAGGAAGAGGAGCAAATTTACGTTCATGATTCAAAGATGCAAAAATAATCTGATACATTCAGGCTTAAAAAAGTCGAGTATATTCATTTTCTATCTCGTGACATTTGTCAAAACCAGTACTAGCAATCGAGCATTTAGCAGTATGTGTCTAGAGCGTACAGTTCTTGTACTTCACTTACCCATGACTAAGTTACCTCCCAATACTTTCTAACAAAATTCTTCTACTAAAATTCTATTGTGTTTATGAAGACTCCATCATTAGTTAAATATGACAGAACTAACATAAAAGGACACAACATTGTCATCATCTCGCTAATGGAGCCTTTATCTTAGTTGAATTTGGGGCTGGCAACGGGTTGGGCTTGAGCCGGACCTATACAAGCCAGATCCCGAGCCCAAAAAAAATTATAGGGTCCAAGCATGGCCCGATTTTGGGTCAGGCTACTAACTTGAAGCCCAAGCCCGGGTCAAATTAAATCCAAAAGTCTGAGCCCAGCCTGCTCCAACACCTCTACCTAGCCCCCGGCCACATGATCCCAATGGTAGACTTAGCAAGAAGTGTTGCTAGCGGTGGCATCAAGGTCAGCATCGCCACCACCACTGCCAGTGCTCCTCTCATCCAACCCACCATCGACTGCTCCCCACAATACTCCATCCAACTCTTAACACTCGATGTAGTTGTTTCAAAAGGGAAAACAAAAATGACAATTGATGAACGCATTAGTCACCGTCGCCGTCATCCATCGCTGCCCTTGTTGCCATCCCATTAGATGAGAAGAATTGGTGGTCGAAACCCTAGTTTGGGGGGGGGGGGGGGATTGGGGTTTTATAGAAGAAAAAAAATAAATTTTGGGAATGAAGAAAGAGATGAGAAAGAGATGGCATGGGTATGAGATGAAAAATCACAGGAAGAGAGAGAAGACAGAGGACGGGAAGAGAGAGATACGGGTATCAAGAAAGAGAAAGGAACAAACACATGTATTAAGAAAGAGAGAAGAAAGTGAATAATTGAATAAGAAAGGTGCTGGTATGATGTATCATTAAACTCGGGTCGGGTTCGGGTTGGACCTATACAAACCCGAACCCGGCCTGAAAATTAATTCGGACTCAACTATTGAGCCCGGGTCCGGAATTTTGAAAAAAATCAGGCTCATATCCTACTAAAATCGGATCGGGCTTGGTCGGGCTCGGGTCGGATTCGGGTTAATTGCCAGCCTTAGTTGAATCAAGGTATAGTAATTAAAAGGAAGAATCGTTGCTTTATATTGCTATGATCAAATAGGCTTATTATATAGATTAAAGTATAGAAGAATTTAAGCTCAATATCCAATGCAAGGATAAAAACAAGAAACCATGTAAATTTTAAGTCACCACAATACCACGTGGAATTGTGAAAAAGGATCCAAATGCATTGAAATAAAAATGGGGCTAACAAAAGTAGCAACATAAAGCGAACTAGACAAATACTCTCGTCGCTCCACTCAAGCTTGAGTATAGATATCAATGTCCAGGTCGATACATAGATAATGGAACTGATTTTTACGCGTGTCTTTTTTCAGTTGTAAAGTCAAATGCTCATGAAGAATCGCTTTGTGAGTAATATGGCCAATAGCTTCATTTCACAATAAAGTGAGATGGGGAAGAAATATGAACTTCCAGGTCAAAGAAAGATAAATGCAAGATCCAAGATATAAAACATAAAAGGGGGTGTCATGTTGGGTTTATGTCTTGCAAACTATTGAGTTCGATGAGAAGAAGAAGATGATAAAGCGAGAAGAGGTCGAAGCATAGTTGGAAGCAAGAAATATCGGCAACAGCAGCACAGCAACGAGCATTATTTGACGGTCGATTGTCCCTAAGCGCAGTCGACCGCCCCAACTCACTGTTTGAGTCGAGCGCATTGCGGTCGACCACCCCCTAGGGCAGTCAAGCGAGGGCGGCATGAGACAGAAAACGAGTAGGGTTTGGACTGATCTGTTTTGAGCAAACTTTTGCTCCAAGTTAGATCGTACGGCTCATATCGTCTCTTTATTCAGGATATATCGGATGACTAATGCATCAAAACTACAACCTAGGGTTTCTCTAGATCTCTATATATTATTGTTAAACTTCCTTTGAGAGGCAAGAGAGAAAGTACTTCATTGAGAGTTCTTCATTGTAAATAACTGATTATATTCTAGTGAGGCTTGAGAGATAGATAAGTTCTTAGTGCGAGTGTACTACTTTGTATCTTCTCTAGTTGAATAATATTTCCCTTTATTTCTCCCCAAGATTAGGCGTAGCCAAACCGGAACAAATCATTGTGTGTTCTGTGTGCTTGGTTTATTCTACTTGTTTGATTGTTCATCATCAGATATGTTGCCGCTAAACTCAGCAACAAATTTCTAACAATAGGTAGCTTCTGTACAAATCCTAACACGTCAAAGAGACGAAACATTCATACATGAATCTCAGACAAGAATATGAGAGACTTCAAGCTCAATTCCTAATGTGAGATTAAAAACAAGGAACAAATAAGAATTTAGCTATGGACAAACACTCTACAATGGCGTATGCCCCAAAATAAGGAAGCAAACACAATTATTTATAATCCACACTAACTCTCCCTATGAAATGTCCATGCAACTATAACAAATCTCCTCTAACAAGTTCCTACTAGTTGAATGTGCTTTTTGTGGTTTAAAATCTAGATTGTGCACAAATGTATTTTTCTAGTTTTGCATAACTAGACATTTGTATTGGAGGTATATCTACTATTAACAAAACTTTGATGTCATTGTCATGGAAGTAGACAGAATTATATTTATATTATCTAACAATACAAATTTTTGGGACTGCTACGTAACACCTTTTCTGCATCCGGCTAGGTTGAGTCATCTTCTCTATTACATTGACAACTCTACAGTTATCATAACATTTTTAAGCACCTCAAGCCAAGTCTACAAGGTTACCTCCTAGTTCTTGTTTCTCCATTAATTACAAACCTATTGTCCAACTAGTTGCACTTGTTTGTCTTTCTTGCACATGATCCAACAATTCCAACTTGTTATCCCTTATCCTCTTCTTAATTAAGGCTCTCTCTGATTTGTACAAATGCACCTATGTTCTATCCTAATATGATTCTTAAATTCTTAAATGCTCAATGAAGGGTCAAGAAACACAATGTGGCTCAGTGGCTCACGCTCCAATTGCAACAGCAGTTTGTAATATATAGTGATAACTTGCACAAACGTTTATAACTTGGCAAAGACCGACAGCTTTGATTAAAAAAACTGTGGCTAATTGCATGAAGTCTTACCTCATTGGATGACAATTTTAGGCATGCACGCAATGCTGGATTCTCCAACTTTTGTAGTAAAACACCAAGACTGGGAAATCCTACATTTCAGTGGAGAAGGATAAGTAAAGCATAAATACATACTTTGTCCTTCAATAATTGCTTGTAGTTGATAGACTTAGGCCTTTAAAACCATGTAAATTAAATATTAATACTGATATAATATTTTTGATTAACAATAACAGTATATAATATTTCCATGTGATTAAATGCTAAACTTTTCTCTTGCTTTCTAAATTAGGTGAGTGGCACAAAAGCCATGAGATGAACTTTCAAGTTTATCAAAGCAAAATAAACCCAGGAGTATGGTGTATTTGCATAAAATATAAGAGTTGTTCCATAAACATAAGGCATTGTGTACCTCAAAATATGTTTCTTAAATATCCATGAAAAGTATCAATAACATATCAACCACAAGGTACAAATAGATATGCTTAAAGAGAGCACTATAACATGAGAAGTTAAGAAACTCGTAAGCAAATACTTTTTGACAACAATACTTTCACTCAAGCTTAAATGTTTCTTAATTGCAAACATTCTACCAAGTAGCTGCCTTATAAAAAGCTTTTCCTTCAATTTCATGGATATTTTCTAGGTATAGAGTACTTGAGAAGCACTTCTCTACTTTTGCCAGCTCACTTTGATACCCTTTGAAAATAGAGGTAGCTCCAATTGAAGACAATCTGAGTTAGAACTGATTGGGATGATTGTGCATGTGAAATGTGCAACATGATTGTAGTTAATGGAGCCAGATTAATAGGATAGAAGGCTGTTAGTAAAGATATGTTTGTAATTAGTTTGACATAGACAACTAATAAAAGTGTCAAAGGATTCACGTGGCTCACCCAAATGAATTAATTTTTTGATAAAGGCTCTGTAGTTTTAAAGTTGTTCTTTCAAATGAATTATGAATTTTATGAAAAAAATACATTTGATAAATGTGCTTACTCTGTAAAATTTGCAAATGCAACAGAAACAAGGTGTCCCAGATACAGAAAAATGACAACAGATTACCATAATTTTGCAACACAACCATCATTGGTGTTGCTGCTTATTTCGGTGTGGGAGCAAACAGATAGTAAGTTTATAATTGAAGAAAACCACTAAAAGTCAAACCTGTGACATTGGCCGTTAAAAGAGGTTAGCTCCTGAGAATGAATCCGGATCGTTAATTGACCTCCTGTTATCTGAATTTGACGATTGGTGATGCAGCCGATGGACCAGCAAAACGTCTGAAACACCGGGGGTGGCCCCGACGACGGACCCTCCAATGCTCAAATTCAGAACCAGAAAGAGAAAGAGTGAGAGAGTGGAAACTGGTGAATTGTTGATTACCCGATGACTGAAGAGGGGAAGGAGTATTTATAGGCCTGAGAGACATTCGAAAGATCGAATCGTGTCCGTTGGATCTTTCATGTCCCTCCCCCTTAAGAGATAAGATATACTTGTTCGGGGATAAGAGATTTTACTCCTAGCCAGCATGGGCTGGGTGTCTCTCCTAGTGGGCCTAGTCTGATCCTTTTTGTGGGTTGGGAAGAAGCTCATGTCTCGGAGTGGGCCCAGACCTGTAAAATAGGCCTGCGATGGCTAATCTGCCTGTAGATGCTTTGAAATATGTGCAGGAATAGTACGGCTCTGATCTGCTGCGATTTTTACCATCATCATAAGCTCCCACTCCCGGAAGGCAATTTTTAGCTTTTGGATAGTAGTACGTCTTATTTTTTTTATTCTGACGTATAATCTTAGCATTCGGAGTGTTTGGAGATACCTGGAACTGATCTTTGGCTTCTGAAGGCAGTGAATATTTTTCTGAATTTTTCCATATTTTTTCGGATTTTTCCAAATTTTCTAGAATTTTCGGAAATTTTTCCATAATTCTTCGAATTTTTTCGAATTTTGTAGAATTTTTCCCAATTTCAAAATCACTTTTTCGAAATTTTACCATTAATAAATTCAATTTTAATTATTTTTCAAAAAATTTTAATTATTTTTCCGAATTAAAATAATTATTTTTGAATTTTTAATTGATTTTTCGATTTTTAAATGATTTTAAATGATTTTTTATTTATCAGACCTGGCTCGCTTCTTGAAGCAATCGCGCTCGTCGATCAGAGTCGACTCGCGCGCTGAGGTGGATCTAACGGCTGAGAAGCTTGATCAAAGGCGAAAAATCCCTGACCGCTGATCACGGGCTAGCGCAGATTTCGTGGAGATCCGATGACCGCTGCTCGTCTTCACGCACCACTCAGCTCGGCGAACCAATTCGCCAAGTTACCGCTCCTGTCGCTGAATCTTGAAGACGCGTCGTGTTGTGGAGCTACAGGATGGCTTTTAAGCAACGGTGATGGATCACTGTCGAGTCTTGATCGAGCTACGGGATTGGGCATCGCTCGAGACTTCGAAGCTCTGTTTCTCACTCGAACTTCGACTCCGATGCTCCGTCGACCTATGGGAGTGTCGAACTAACTCCTCTTGGGAAGCTCTGAATTCGCCGAGCTATGGCGATAGGTCATTTCGCCGAGCTATGGGTTTGAGCTCTGTCTCGTCGAGCTATGGCGACAGCTCGTTTTGCCGAGCTATGGAGAGCCTCTTGAATTCGCCGAGCTATGGAGATAGCTTGTTTCGCCGAGCTACGGGGTCTGAGTTCTCACCGTGCTACCAGTGCTTTGCCATTTTGCCGAGCTATTGTGATAGCTCGTTTCGCTGAGCTATGGAGACTTCGAGGTTTCGCCGAGCTATGGAGACTTCGAGGTTTCGTCGAGCTACGGAGCTCTTTCGCCGAGCTACGGAGCTCTTTCGCCGAGCTATGGTTACTTTGCGCTTCCCCCAACCAAGGAGCTTTCTCGCCGAGCTATGGTTACTTTGCGATTTCGCCGAGCTATGGAGGAGCTTTGAGCGAGGTGGGGAAGAGCTTTCGATCGAGCTCTGTTTCACGGCGATGTGCTCGTGCGGCGAATTTGTAAGTTGAGCTCGTAGTTGGTGGCGAAGCGTTCGGGCCAGGGACGAGGGACTCCGTTGGTAGCTTCGACCTGGGCGACGATTCGAGCAAGGGGGAGAAGACGAGGTGGAGTTTTTCTTTTTTTAGGCGGGAGAAATTTGACGGAGAAGAAGAGCGAGAGGAAGAAGAAGAGAGGGTTGAAGCGGGTTAACGGGTCGATGAGTTTAAAACCCGTCCCGTTAGTACCTCTTCACTCTTTTGTGTCTTTTCTTTACTTCAGTTGCGGGTTTGGGTCGCAGACCAGACCCGGTTCGGTCTTTCATCTCTTCAAACTCACCGAAAGTTGTATTTGGGGATTTTTTAAAGTTTTCTAGGGAGTGGGTTTTGCATACAAAAATCTTTATATATATGTTTTGTGTATAGGCAACAAATACATATACATATATCTTCATATGTGTACACCCATCTTCCAGTCTTGCAAAAAAAATCTTGCTTTCGCTTGGAGTTGGATCATCTCCATTGTGGTGTCTTCTAATTGAGGTAGAAGTAATATTATGCTGGGATTGTTGGAGTTGGTCGTCTCTTAGCGATCTTGGATGGTTCTAATCAATGATAATAGGCTGTCACAAGAGGAGCTTGATGAGCAACGGGTTTTTGTTGGTGGTGTATGTAGCATAGGGATGGCATTCGGGCCGGGCGGGCCGGTTCGGGCCCCAACCCGGCGGGCTAGCCCGGTTAACGGGTGGGTCCGGGTCGGGTGAATATTCGGGCCGGGCCGGGTTCAAATCCCAAATTATCGACCCGCATGACCCACGAACCAATACGGGTTCAACCCGACCCGGACCGGGTCACGGGTTGGCCCAAAAAAAAAATTTATATGAACAAATAAAAAAAATTTGTTCATGCTCACTACTCACTACTTGTACATTTTACATGCTCAACCTCCAAAAATAAAAAAAAAATTTACATTTTATATTAAATGAGTATGAACAACAAAATTAATTGCTCATGCTCAC
This sequence comes from Hemerocallis citrina, assembly GCA_017893485.1. Taxonomy (NCBI): domain Eukaryota; kingdom Viridiplantae; phylum Streptophyta; class Magnoliopsida; order Asparagales; family Asphodelaceae; genus Hemerocallis; species Hemerocallis citrina. The sequence goes on along the minus strand of CM030358.1, from coordinate 442,572,165 downwards.
TACTCAATTAGCCCACCTCACCCTAGCTATTTATAGTCAACTCTACATTCTCACTTCTCACATCTCACCAATGTGGGACTAAATATATTTGGATTTTAAACTTTGAAATTTTTTAGTCCCACACTGGTGAGATGAGAGAAGTGAGGAGGTGGAGTTGGCTATAAATAGCTATGGTGGGGGTTGTCTAATTGAGTAGTGGGTAGTAATCAATTAATTTTGATGTCCACACTCATTTTTATAAATTTTTGATAAATTTTAGAGTATATCTATATATATGTATATATACATTTATATACATATATTTTTTCAGTATATGTATACATATATATACATATATTTGGCACACAAAAAAAAGATTAAAAAAATCGAAAAAAAATCAAAATGGGTCAAATCCACAAACCCGCGGGTCACGGGTCGGGTTCGAGCAGGTTTGAACGGGTTGGCGAATTAACGGGCCAAGTTGAGCGGGTTGGTATTGAGATTTTTCTGACCCGGGTTGACCCGGTTAGGATAACGGATCCGACCCGAACCCAAACAGGGCCAAGGCGGGTCGGGTCGAGTTGGGCAAGTCGCGGGCGGGTCACGGGTTGACCCGACCCGGATGCCATCCCTAATGTAGCACCCACCAAGTGTTTGTGATTTTGCCGCTTCCACAGTGTTCACCAAGTGTTTGTGAGATTGTTCATCCCACGATATACACCAAATATTTGTGAGATTGTTCACCCCTCAGTGTTGCTTCTTCTGTTGACCGAAGGTTGCGACGACCGTTCGTGTTATCTACTGACTGTCTTGTTGTCATATTACTACTACTATTGAACCCGGATGGTGTCATTTGCCCGTTGATTTGTTGAGGAGCTTAGATGTTGCCACATGGCGATTTTAACCTCTCGGGTCCTATAAATAAGAGTTGATCCTACCTCCCAACCCTCATTTACCACCTTCCCTTTCTCTCTCCTGAAATTTTTCTTGAGAGCTTCTCCCTAGAAATCGCGGTGTTGCATTTGGTGGTGCTAGCTCCAGTTGTTGATTCGGAGTATCTTCCACTTTGGCTAGGTAACTTTCTTGCGATTGTTGTTTGCCATGTCTAATATTCCGTCGGTCTGTGCCTCTATTAGATCAGCTGGTCTAGATGGAGAAGAGGGTGTTATGCTTGATCACCTTCCTGGAGTGGAGGGTGTGTGGTGAGGCTGATCGTTCCACCGTTGTGGAAATGATTGTCGAACTTGAGAGAAGAAAGGGGTGTAGGTTCCAAACCCCGTTGTTCCTTATTCCAGAGTTGATTAGAGAGTACTCGGTAGTAGATCAACAGTTCCTGAGGAATAGTATGGAATACGACGAGCCGGAGCTCGTTCATACTACTGAGGCCAATCATACTGCCACCATTCTTACACGCGATGAGTTGATTGTGATAAGAACATGCTTTGGCATCCCTAGTGAGTATAGGCTACTCCTGCCAGGGCCTGGCATCAGGGTGTGTTATGCCATGTCGGAGGAGTATTGTTTCTTTCTTTGCGATGCTTTCTTCGCGGGACTTCGTCTAACCCTCCATCGCTTCGTTAAAGAAGTACTTAACCGGTATCGGTTGTGCCCGGTGCAGCTGATGCCAAACACATGGAGGCACGTCACTGGCTTCGTCTTGCAGTGCTGCCAGCTCGGAGCTGTATCGAGTCTCGCGGTGTTTAGAAGACATTTCAAGCTTATCTGACTCAGCCAAATGGAGGAACATTGGTATCTCAGTCCTCGCAGGAATAGGGGACTGGTCAATGCTCCTCGATCAGTAAGATGTTGGAAGGAGTTCTTCATTGTTCGCAGTGCCGAGCAGTGGGGGATTCCTACTACTTGGAGGAAAACGATTCCCTCGGCAGTGCGAGCGGAGCCGGTAATGAGCGTAGAGGAGAAAAGCCTTAGCGACGCGCTTCTGGGACTGAAGGTGTTGTCGTGGCAAGATATTACCAACGAAGTGCTTTTTGAAGGCGGTCTTGGACCGGCCGTTACTAGTATGATTTTGTTGTTAATGTTTTCATGCCTTGCTATCCATGCTTTCGTCGATTTCTAGTTCTTTTATTCATGTCTCTACCACTTTTATTTGGCTTTACGGTTTCTGACTACTCCGTGTTTCATCTTGCAGAAAGGACGGACATGGATTTTGAGGATATCTTCGCATATCTGGATGTGCTACAGAACAAGAGGGAGGACGAGCCGAAGAAGCGAAAGAGGACGGCGTTGCATCCTTCCCCGAGCTTACCGCCCCCGGTTCTCGTTGCACAGACTGAGTCCCCTGCAGGGGGGCCACCCGGTGTTCAGGCGGGTTCTTCCTTAGCTGTGGTTGTGGCTAGCGCCGCGTCAGCCCCATTGACTGCCACGGCTGCCACAGCGCTTGTTAGCCAGGAAGATGTGGTCTATACTCCCAATTGGAATGTGAAGGCCCAAGAGAACTTTCTGGGGAATTCCACTGCTTGCCTTGAGGCCTGTTGCCACATCCCTACTCCCTTTGACAAGGAGAGGTTGAAGATGGAGCCCCCGGAGAGATCGGTCTTGGAGATAGCGAGGGCACATGTGACGGTATGACCTAGTTTCCTTAGTTTATGTCGCGCTCCTTTTTCTTGCATCGTTATGTTTTTAGCTGTTTTCTCCTCGTTTCAGGCGATGAGCCACTTTGGACACTTGGTAGACTTTTATGCGGCTAAGGAGAAGACCATGGGAACTCGCATTTCTCGTGCCGAGAAGGAAAAGAAGGTCATCAGAGAATCCAAGGCGGAGTTGGAAGGGATGAAGAAAAAGGAGCAGGAGGCGCGCCTTGAGATGGAGGCGTCAGCAGCAAGGGTGGAGGAAATGCGCCTCGAGCTAGAGGCATCCAAGGAGAGAGAGAGGGGTGTTAGAGAAGACGAACGCCGATCTTTTGTTGGAGTTGGAGAAGGTCCACGCTGACGCGGCCTCGGACGTGAAAGCCGAAGTGGCCAAGGTCCATGCAGAATGCAAATCTAAGCTGCAAGGGGTGATGTTGAGATCTTATGCTTTGGTGATCTCACATGTGGTGGAGCGCGTTCCCGGTTTTGACGGAAAGAGCTACCATGTGACGTTTCGATCTGGAGACCCCCTGGATCCAGACAGAAAGGATGATGTTGAGGTTGGTACTCCTGCGGGTGGTGCGAGGAGTGGTTCTGGGAAGGACAATGGAAAGGGCGCAGCCGGAGGTTCCTTGTCCAAGATGGTACCGAAGCAGGTGGATACTTGATTCACCTTGATATGTCCTTTGTTTTCCAGGCTATGGTTGGTTTGTTTTGTTTGGAACTCGTAGTTTACTCTTTGTGATGCCTAATTGCGAACTGGCCACTGCATCCATGTATGTTCCATTCAGTGTTCGAAAAACTATCTTCTAGATTGGTTATCAATTGTCGTGTTGTGTTGATGTATTCTGGAGCGATGTTTGTTTGTGACACGCAGTACTTTATTTCTTTGTCTGACTATGCTTTTGGACTTGTTGACAGACGATCGTGGGACCCGATAAAGATCCTCGTAGTGACGAGGTGGAGCATCTTCACAAGCGATTGCGCATAACGGAGTTGGCGGTCGACCGTTTGCGTGTTCAGTTGGATGAGAAATGGTTGGAGTCCGTTCGCCTTAAGTCGGCGCTCGTTGAGCGGAATTGCGAGTTAGCACTCATGTATTCCGATAGTCTGATAAACTTGCCACTGCCTCCAAAAGTGACGAAAGATAGCATTGGAGAATGCGCCCTACTCAGAGAAATAGTCGTTGAGAAGGACTTGGAGCTATACCGCCTCCAGACGAGGCTTGGTGGGTTGCGGGCGGCAAGCACCTCGAATGTTGTTAGCGTAAAGAAGGATCAAATGGTTGGGGCAAAGGAAGGCACCACGACTATTGCCAAGGAGAGTGCGACAGTAGGGGGAGTCGGGTCGACTGTTGGAGGAGTTGTGCCAACAGTGTTGGTACGCCCTCGTCATCCTGGCGGCGCCCCAAGAGGAGCGTCGACCGTGTTGAGTTTGACTTTGATTGGTGGAGAGTCACGTGCCTCGTGTGCTGGTCAGCGAACACAATCTATGGGATCGACGTTTTCTGTGAAAGTTGCAAGCGGCCAAGGAAAGGAGATGATTGTCAGGCGTTCCACAAGGAGGCTAGTGTCTCTTAGGAATCCTCGCCCACTGAGTCGCAAGGACGGCCTGTAGATCGAGTTGTATGACTGATGATTCTGTACTTGTAAATATTTGTAGTACCACTGAATATGAACATGTAGGTTTGTGGTAATTCTATGGTTTGGTGAACTCCTCTTACATGCTTGGTCCTTGTTATTGTGGTTGAGGTGTCATCGACGGGCTCTTTGTCGCTAAATAACAGGGCCTCAAGTTTGTTGTGTATAGCTTAAAGAGCTGTCGACGGTGTATGACGGAGTTGGAAATTTTTCCATCTTGTACCTAACTAGTTGTAGGGACAACTCTGAAGGAGACTTGTTTCCCAAACTTGCTGTATGGGACCTCTGACAAATTATGAGAATCACATCGAATGGAGAGTTGAACTCCAAGCGTTGCTTTTTACAAGTGTTGCTAGAATAACTACGATCCATGATATTGGACCTCTTAATCTGTTATTGAAGGAATTTAATTAGTTGCAGGAACAGATCGAATGGCGAGTTGAACTCTGAACGTGTGTAATTACATGATGCGAGAGTAACTCTGAACCACAATTTGGATTCTGAACTTGTTAGTTTAAGTATTAACAGGTTCCAGAAGCAGATCGAATGGCAAAGCACACTCTGAACTTGCTTCTTTGCAAATTGACAGTCTCTTTTGAACCATGTGTATGGACTCCGAACCGGTCGTCGAGGCGCTAACAGATTGCAGGAGCAAATCGAATGGCAAAGTGCACTATAAACTTGCGTTATCACAAATTGTTAGTCTCTTCGAGCCATGGGTATGGACTCTGAATCCATCTTACGGGAAGACTAGTAACAAGTGTTTGGTGCTGCTTAAATGTATAAGTGTGGCACTCAACTCGTTGTATAAGTTTCCAAGGAAGTTCAACTAGTTGCAAGAACAGATCGATCGATGAATTGTATTCTAAACGTGCATGATTGCACGTTGCATACGTCCCGAGTCATGGTTCTGAATTTCGAACTTGCGTTGTAGAAAGCTTATAACAAGTGTTTAGCGCCACTTTGAGTATAAGTTGGGTGTTTTTAGCTCATTGTTTGCTTTAATAGATTGACTAAGATGCAATGAAGTAAATTGGCTAACTTTACTAAAGAATAAACTAAAAGGGCTGCTCTAATGGCTGGCCTTTATTACATGCACGACCGCTAGTAATGGCGGTCTTTATTGAAAGAAAAACTAAACGGCTGCTCTAGTGGCTGGCCTTTATTACAAAGTTTAAAAATTCTGCAGAAATTATGAGAGCGTGTTTCCGACACTCTCGTTGTACTCCTTAGGGTGTCGCTCATTCGAAGTCCCTATTGACACATCCCTACCCCTCGGGTCTTCAAGTTGGTGAGCTGTCAAGCGAACAACTTGGTAGACCTTGTCTGGAAGGGGAACCCCGCGTTATTCTGCTTAGAGAGTGGAATTTTCAGATGGACCAACGTGCTTAGGCAAGATTGTTTGTCGTTCATGACTGAGAGGACTGGCTTCGGGTGAGGAAATTGAGTGAATCGTTGGGTTCTGGTGAGGACGTGCTTGGAGCTGGGAGGAAGCAACTTGACGAGTTTGAAAATTCCCGGTTTGGCTGCCCAGTGTAGCGGCTTCGGCCTCGCTTGCTGGCTTTGTGATACAACGATTATTTTCCTGTAGTAGTTCTTCAGCATGGAGAGGGAGAACGGAGCCCCCCATGGTAGCCGTGTAGCACGCCCGTGCTGCCTGTTGGCTTCCTATTACTTGGCCCATGCCTGCTGTTATTGGAAATTTCATTCTCGTATGGAACGCGGAAGCGACGGCGTGGAAAGCGGCTAGTCCTGGGTGGCCGAATATGGCATTGTACACGGATAAACATCGACTACCAGAAAATCTAAGGACTCTGTCCGAATTGCTGGTGCTTTCCCTGTTGTTACGTTGAGTGTGACAATTCCCTCGACTTGGACAGGTGCACCAAAGAAGCCATGAAGTGTATAACTGACTGCCGTGAGTCGATCTCGGGCGAGCTTCAGCGCATCAAATGCGGCCATAAACAGGATGTTCACGGAACTGCCATTGTCAACGAGGATATGTCGCACATCGTGGTTTGTCATGCCTAGATTAATAACGAGTGCATCACAATCAGGCGTTTTGACGACCTCGAGATTTTTATCATAGAAGGGAGACTAAGAGGCCTGAACCCTTCAGGGGTGGAGTGTTATGAACCGAATTGACCTCTAGCAAATGCTTTACGAGAGTTAGAATCTCTCCCCATGGGCCCGTCATGAATGGTGTGCAAAATGGCCATATGCTCGGTCTCTGGATTCAGAAGGTCTTTCAGGACGCTTATTAGCCCCCCCGTGGCGGAGGGTTTTCGGCGTTGTCGTTCCGTTGGACAAATTGAGACAAGTAGCCCCGCTGAATCAGGTCCTCGATTTCTTGTCTGAGGGCTTTGCAATTGTCGGTAGTGTGTCCGTGGCCTCTGTGAAAGGCGCACCATAGGCTCTTGTCACTTCTCTTGCCGGATGTTGTCATCCAGGGAGGACAAACTATCCCATCTTTCTCAACTGCCATGAAAATGGCAGACATACTTGCATTTAGAGGGGTGAATTTTTCGAAGCGAGGTGTAAGAGGAGAGTGGTGTTGTCCTGTGCCGCTTTTCTGAAACTTTTTGGGCATTTCCTCAGTTGAGCTCTTCTGTTTGTTCCCGGAGATCGACTCTTTCTTGTCTTGAGGATGGAGAGCTTCCTCGACTCTGATGTATTTTTCACTCCGTTCCAGGAGCTCTGTGAAATCGCGAGGTGGCCTCTTGGCGCGGGATGCTTTTAGCTCTTTATGCCTGACGTTGTGGCGGAAGGCCACAGCCGCCACTGAGGAGTCTAAAGAGGAAATTGATCTCGCTTCCGCTGTGAATCGCTTGATGAAGTCCTTTAGTAGTTCTCCATCTTTTTGCTTCAGTTGTAGCAGGGATACGCTGGTCTTTTCAGCTCTCCGGCTAGTAATGAAGTGTGTGATGAAGAGTTCTTCAAGCTGATCGAAGGAAAATATGGATTCGGGTTTCAGACGTGAATACCATTCCTTAGCTAATCCTTCAGTGTAGCGGGAAATGTCCGACACATGAGTGCATCGGTGGCATTATAGATCATCATGAGTGTTTTAAAGCCCCCGATATGATTTGTCGGGTCTGATTCCCCATCGTAAGATTCGAATTGAGGAGACTTGAACCCCCTTGGGATAGGTGCGGCGAGGATGGTTCGGCTGAACGGAGGTCGGCTAGGGCGGTAGGCCCTGTTGGAGTGGCTCCTCTCATTCTTCATTTGTTCCAGACGTTTCTCTACTTCTTGGATTCGGCGGAGGACTTGATCGTCCTTTTGGGATCCGGTTGAGTCGGCGGATCCTTCGTTCAGGGGAAGGCTCTGAGCTTGACTCCCTTGGAGAGCATGGAGAATGTCAAGTTTGAATTGGTCAAGATCGGCCCTGGTGACTAATGTGTTTCGGTCCCTATTCTGCACAGGTTGCCTTTGATTCTACTGCATCGGGTTTCCCCTAGCTGGTTGTCCCCAGTGAGAGGAGGATTGTCTTGATCTTTGTCTAGAAGGTTGGGCTCTCTGGCTTGCTTGATGTCCTGAACGGGAGGCCTCAGATCGGGCGCGACTCTCGTTCAGCCTTATTCGCAGGTCATCTACTGGTTGCGCGTCATTGAAGATCTGGGGGAGGTTTCTAGATCCCCATGGGCCTCGCGAGGCCATTGAATCAGTCGAGGTATTATGGACCGAGACGCGGTTGCGCTGAGGGTGTTGTTCAGGATGGTTCTGTCGGGAGCCCCCTGGTGCCTCTCCGTTGACAGGAGCGTGATTAAGCTCTAGGGGTGGCTGTAGAGGAGGAATCTGGTCTTCCGTAGGAGCTTGAATTGGCTGACGAAGAGAGTTGGTACGACGGCTTGAGGCCGCCCCTCTTAGTTTAGGTGGCATGGAGAAAAGTTCGACTTGTGTAGGGTTTCCCACGGACAGCGCCAACCTGTTGCTGCTTATTTCGGTGTGGGAGCAAACAGATAGTGAGTTTATAATTGAAGGAAACCACTAAAAATCAAACCTGTGACCTTGGCCGTTAAAAGAGGTTAGAGCTCCTGAGATTGAATCTGGATCGTTGATTGACCTCCTGTGATCTGAATTTGACAGTTGGTGATGCGGCCGATGGACCTGCAAAACGCCTAAAACACTGGGGGGTGGCCCCGGCGACAGACCCTCCGATGCTCAAGTCAGAACCAAAAAGAGAAAGAGTAAGAAAGTGAAAACTGGTGAATTGTTGATTACCCGGTGACTGAAGAGGGGGAGAGGTATTTATAGGCCTGAGAGACATTCGAGAGATCGAATTGTGTCCGTTGGACCTTTCATGTCTCTCCCCCTCAAGAGATAAGATATTCTTGTTAGGGGATAAGAGATTTGACTCCTAGCCAGCATGGGCTAGGTGTCTCTCCTAGTGGGCCTAGTCTCACTTTTTATGGGTTGGGGAGAAGCTCATGTCTCGGAGTGGGCTCAGGCCAGTAAAATAGGCATGCGATAGCTAATCTGCCTGTAGATGCTTTAAAATCTGTACGGCTCTGATCTGCAGCGATTATTACCATCATCAATTGGCATTTTAATTAAAAGTAAAACCGTTCGAATCAAGACATTAACTCAGCAGGTCAAATTCAGGAAAGTTTTCGCAGAATACAAAGGAGTTATTTTCCTAGAACTTGTCAGTATAGATAGACACAAACCTAGGACAACTCCCACAACCCATCCCCCCCCCCCATCATAAGGCCATGTTTGGCACGTGGATATTGAAGTAGAAAGTAGGAGAAACTAAAATGTAAAAAACAGGGTCACTTTCCCCACTTTCCACTTCAAAACCCTCGTGCCAAACATAGCCTAAGAGCCAAGTCCCAAAGGCAAAATACAAGAATCATAAGTTAAAGTTAGACGGGATCAAGGTTGCAAAACTCAAGAAGAATTATATATATATATATATATATATATATATATATATATATATATATATATATATTGTAATAACCCATTAATATTTAATAATATTTTTATTACTATTACATCCCTTATTTCTTATTTAATAAAGGCTATTTCTTATTTAATAAAGGCTATATATTGTAATAACCCATTAATATTTAATAATATTTTTATTACTATTACATCCCTTATTTCTTATTTAATAAAGGCTATTTCTTATTTAATAAAGGCTATATTATATATATATATATATATATATATATATATATATATATATATATATATATATATATATATATTGTAATAACTCATTAATATTTAATAATATATTTAATAATATTTTTATTACTATTAATTATATATCATAACTTGTACTTGGTTTGATAGCCTTTATTAAATAAGAAATAAGGGATGTTTATATTAAGTAGGAGTTTTATGCAAAAAATATTTATTAAAGAACCCTTTCGTAAAAGTAGCTAGAAAGGGTTCCACTTATCTCTCTCTTCCGTTTCTTTTCTCTCGGATGTCGCCGCTAAAAAAGAAAAGATCATAAAGGAGGCCAAGGGGAAGAAGACAAAATTAGGAGGACAAGGAGAAGAAGACAAAATCATTTGTTTAAGGTATATATATAAACACTCTTATCATTCTTCTACTAAACCCTAATTAATCCCCACGTTTACCTATTGATCCATGTATATTTTTATTAAAATTTATAATTATTATAAGTTGTAGAAGAGATCTATAAATTATATTATAGAATTTATACCTAAATTCTTATTATGTATTGGGGCAAGGGTGGACTAATTGTGTACACGTATACCTTGTTGAGATTTTGAGTATGTTGACATTGTTAATTAGATTATAATTTTCTAATATGAGGATTGGATTTGAGGAGTCATTTGGAGGATCCATAACCAATTTGTTATTTCACAGACCACTGTAAGTAATTTGATACTTATACCTTGTAGAATATAGCTTATAAAACACTTGTAATTTTGTATGTGAGTATTTCCTATGACTATTTTATGTGATGCGGTGTGATGATGTGCAACCATTAATTTAAGATTAACGTATTATTTGTGTGTTTTCATGAAGATGGAATTGTTATATGTGGGTGTTGTTATCTATATTTAGCTTATATTGATGTTAGTAATATTTGTGGATGGCTAATTTAATTTATTTCATTATGCATCATTTTATGTAGTTTAAGTAGAGATGCATATACATGAGTGGTCTTATGATGTTTTGAATATTGAGATAGTTATTTGAGTTATTATCATATTTATAATCTTAGTACTCGTGTGTCATGCATCCAAGTTTGTATACTGGTATATAAGTCAGGAATTTAATTAACCCCTTATAAGCTCTCATGTGTCCACTCTATGAGTGATGAGTTCTTTTTGTGCAATAATTTGTCCTACCACGGACTGTAGTGGTATATACCTTATCAACCAGAATAGTAAGTGTTGACTACGTGTTCATTGCATGAATACTTGTATTTGATTATTTACGTAGTATACTACGCATAAATTATTATACAGGTATCGCACTAGACATCCTGCATTGCATCTTTTTTCTAATATTTGCATTATTATATGTTTGTGCATTAATATGTTTAATTATTAATGCGGTAATTTATAAACCGCTGACTACTTGTTATATGTATTCAATTACTTCTGGGCGTCAGCTCATTTTGTCGTTAATAAACATTATTCAGATTAGTGCATCAAGATCGGGTGCTTGGAAAGAATAAAGGGATTTGAAAGCTTGTCTTTTAGGAATAAATTGTCGTAGAGAACTTTTTTAAGCTAATAAATCAGATTTCGAAATTTGTTTAAATTATTTTATTGGAATGGTAAGGAGACTTCTTGCTGGGCATATTGCTTGTAATGAATTATATATTTGTTTTTTGTTTTTAGCCATTTGAGTGACTTTCTATTGATGGATTTTATCACCATGAGATTTGATAATTATTATGTTATTGTAACGTTGTTATTGGTTTGGGGGCGTTTATATATATATATATATATATATATATATATATATATATATACACAAACCTTCCGTTGTGCACTAGCCATGATGTGCACTCGGCCTTCGGGCCTTCATATCGACGATCCGAACCGTTCACATTGATCTACACATCTAAATTAGTCTAAATATGTAAAATCAAGTCATTTGAAATTCATTTGCCTATGCATTGAAGTGTTACAAAATCGTATGGCTGAATATCGTTTTTTTAAAAATGACATGATGGATTAGCAAATGAATTTCAAATGACTCAATTTTACATATTTAGACTAATTTAGACGTGTAGATCAATGTGAACGGTTCGGATCATCGATACGAAGGCCCGAAGGCCGAGTGCAGATGGAGTGCATGTAAGACCCCTAGTATGTAATATTTTTTCTTACAATATATATATATATATATATATATATATACGCATTGTTATTTTTAGCATACACTATTATTTCTATATTTATTTTTGTTTGGTAAATCCATATGGTTAATTGTTTTTTTTTCCTTTCTGCCTGATGTGTTATCTTTTTTTTATAAAAAAAAAGCCCAACATTTCTTTCTTAAAGCCCAACCCAACATGGTTATCCATCGGATAAGTGTAAATAAATAAAGCTTTAGAGGGGTAAAAGTAAAAAAGGGGGACACCTAAGCTTCCTAGAGGTTTCCACACACACCTCCACTTCTCCCTCTCTTTTCCTTCTTCTGCAGTGGCCGGCAGCCAAAGAAAAACAGCAGCCCTTCACTTTTTTTTTCTATATATATGTTTACTACTACTCCTACTCTTACTATCTACTACCATTGCTGTCTATTACTACTACCACTGCTGTCTACTACTACTGCTTCTACTGTCTACTACTACTGTTGCTATTTACTACTACTACTACCTACTACTACTACTACTACTACTACTATACTACTTGACTACTACTATTATACTACTATTATTGGAGTAAGAAGTCAAGGAAGAATCAAGGGAAGCAAGGAGGAGACAGCAATTGGCGACTTTGCCACTAAATAGAAAGTGAGTATTTTCCTTTACCTTTTAATTACTTTTATGACTTATTATATAGAAGTTGTGCTCGTTAAAATTGTTGAATTGAAGTGTTGAGGTTAAGTTAGACATTTTTCTTGTTAAGATGTTGTTGGTTGAAAGTAATAAATACTTTAGTTTATATAGAGTAAACATAGCAAGAAAAATGTATGTTTACTCCCAATCATGTTTTAATTAATTGTTTGATTATGCATAATAAGTTGAAGTGATTATGTGAAATAAAAAGTTGTAATTAGAAAAAAGACACTAGTAGAAATTATATATGCTAGTAGGGTAGAATTGATGAAGAAGTTACATGCATGATTAATTATAGTAAACTCTATGTGGAATTAATACATGAGATTTGATATAGATATAAATTATATAGAATGATGTTGTATGTTAGTAGATATAACTTATATAGAACGATGTTGTATGATTAGTAAGAAAGATCACTTATATATGCTTAGCTCATATAACAAAAAGAAAACTTAAATAGAAGAATTGTGGGAAGTGTATGCCTAGTTAATATAATTGTTTAGTTAGCTTGTAGAACAAGAAACTACTCGTTCATGATGGTATAAACTACTTGTTAGTTAGTAATGCATGGTAGAAGTAGTAATTCAAAGTAGAGTTAGTAGTCACTTAAAGTATTGGTAGTAAGTAGATAATGGTAAAAGCCATAGTCGGATACTTAGCTAACTAATTTATGATAGTATAGTAATGGTAGTAAGATAGAATAGCCACTTGTAGTTGCATGCTTAACTAATAAAAAATAAAAAAAAGAGTTCATGATAAGTAGATTGTAGTGAAGTGAAGAAAAGGTTGTAGGCATCAAAGACTTTATTAAGTGCTATGTATAAGTGTATGCATATGGTGGTAGTATGCATAAGTGTATGCATATGGTGGCATTTGGTGCATTAAGTGCACTAGTGTTGATATACATATGGAGATATTTGGTGCATTAAGCGCCCTTTGGTTATGCATATAGTGATAGTAAATACGTATTAAGTACACTAGTTTTAGTATATGTCAATGACAAGTATCTAAAGCTATTTAGCTTAATCCGATAAAATTGAATTGAATCCATACTTGAGCTTGCTGTAAGACAAGATTAACCTTTGGATCTAGGATTAAATTACCTAGTAACCAATTATCATTGAATAAAGAAACTAAGTAAAATATATTAAGAATGATAATAATTAAATAGGAAATAAAGGATAACAATGTTAATAAGATTGCATGACCAATAAAATTAAGGACAGGCACTAGTTGGGAGTGTACTCACCTGTCAAGAGAAGGCGTGCGACGTCTCATCTGAGGCACATGCAGCGCAGTCTCGGCTATTGATTCCTGAGATTTAGTGATAGAGATGTCGAAATCTAGGGGAATGGACCCTTATGAGTACGTTTATATTCTAAGTTATCCATATGAACAATGAGCTAGAGTATAACTCACAGTCTCTGGCGGAGCAGGAAAAGACCTGCCAATTCGCCCTATATTCGGATAACTTATGGTAGAGTTCGGGTGTGGAGAAAGACCACCGATTCCGACAGGACTGCAGTAAGCTGAATGATCACCAGCCTGTCGGGAGTGGAGAGAGACCACCGGCCGGCGGAGTGGAGAGAGACCACCAATTCCGATAGATCGGGGTGATCACCGACTTTCGGGAGTGGAGAAAGACTATCGATCCGATGCAGTAGACGGAATAGACCGTACTTACTGCACTCTACCAGTCACTAAATAAATGTCAGGAATAGGGAAGAGTACAAGAATAGGTTTGCATTGCGAGGGAGTGAACCCTATAATCCGAAGTATGCTCAAGCTTGACTAGGATATATGTAGTATAGGATGCATATGTTTCCGAATCAAGTATGCATTAGAATAAGAGCATCGTGTGCATTTGAATTGTGCATTAGATCCTAGATCATAACATACACGGATACACCAACACCTATATTACCTGATTTCCATGTTTCTTTCTTTCTGCATTAAGGTTGTTTGTTGAGGATTAGGAAATTGCAATTTTTTATCCGTTTTGCGTCAGTTGTATTCAACTGACGTGCCTACAGTTGGTTTGTAGGATTGATCGTTGGAACAAAAGAGTTTTGGACCGTAGAGTATTCCAAGTGGAAAGTAAAAAAATTTCCTAAACAATGTAAGTCTTAAATTTCCTGTAATTTCTTTTCTGTGTTATGTACTCATTTGAAGCAATGATCTTGGGTTGTGTCACGAGTTTTCGGTATATAGATCTCGGGGCGCTACAGTGCACACCATGGCTAGTGCACAACAGAAGGGTATATATATATATATATATATATATATATATATATAAATGGGATTTCTTCCATTGCAAACGCAAATGTTGTGCAAACACGTGCAAACTACTTAACCCGTCATTGGCGATGACGGGTTAAGGCATAAAGCAAAATTTTATGTTTTGCCTTAACCCGTCATTGCCAATGACGGATTAAGTGGTTTGCAAATTGCAAACGCTATATTTGCGTTTGCAATATATATATAAATATATATAGGAAATCTTCCATTGCAAACGCTATTGCAGCGTGCAAACGCGTGAAAACCACTTAACCTGGTATTGCGCGTGAATAGCGGGGTTAAGTTGTTTTCATGCGTTTGCACGCTGCAGTAGCGTTTGCAATGGAAGATTGAGCAATCTTCCATTGCAAACACTACTACAGCGTGCAAACGAAAAATTGATTTCAGTTTGCATGTGAGCATGTGACCATCAGCAATAACTTTAGGCAGGAATAGTTCAAAGAGTTTCCCAGTCATGGACATGCTAGCTATATGTTAAAAAAACTATCTAAACTACGCAAGTTAAACTCAAGTAATTTCATCTATTGTCAAAAGAAATAACCAAACTTACGTACCAGTATATTTCCCATTTCTTTCATAGTCAACCAAGAAATGAGATACGACGGTAGTTGGAATGACGTATCCAATATTTTCCGCATCTTCAGACCTGAGTACCTAATTGAAGTATCTAGTAAGAGACGCACTGGCATGAGAATAACATATGATAATGTGGATTCTTTAGTAAGTTTTTCTTGGAAAGAATGTTAAGTAAATTCTTTTATTAGCAAAAATATGTCAGGATTGGGATGCATCTGGATAATTCAAAGAAAAACATAAATCCAACTA
This sequence comes from Hemerocallis citrina, assembly GCA_017893485.1. Lineage (NCBI taxonomy): Eukaryota > Viridiplantae > Streptophyta > Magnoliopsida > Asparagales > Asphodelaceae > Hemerocallis > Hemerocallis citrina. The sequence continues at coordinate 442,556,827 of CM030358.1, read as the reverse complement.
GAGAATAAAAAGAAGAAAAATACGTCTTAAACAGTTGAAATAAAATATATCCTTCCATGAAGAAACGAACATCCAATGATACAGTAGCGTGCAGAAGGGACAAAAGGATTACGAAATCCAGCAAGCAACAAGCAGAGTACGAGGAAACTTGATGATACAGTAGAAGTTTACCTGAAATGCTACTCCAATGCACTCCCCTTGGTCATTGAACGCAGGACCACCACTGTTTCCTGCAGTAATAACAAACAATATCAAATATGCTTCTTGCGCTAAATTGAAGACACGTAAAAAAACTATGATCTGTGTGGATAGAAAAGTCTAAACCTTGTGCTTTAAAATTGTTAGAATACAAGTGCAGTTTTCCTCGACAATTCTACAACTTCGACGTTTAGCCTAGTGGCAGGGACTTTTCACAATAGTATCAGACCACCCTAGGTTCAAATCTTGTTGGTTGCGTTTGTTTATTTCGGAATTTTTTATTTAAAAAAAGGATAGATTTTGTTGCGCACATCCAGGTCTCGACCCACAATTTATTGGGCATTTATCTCGTTTCTTTGGCCCATGAGAAAAAATGGGCCCTTGACCTACGGGGGCATGTTAGAATACAAGTCCAATTTCCCTTAACCTCTGAAATTTTAGCCTAGTGACAGGACATTTCACATAAATAAATTTATTGAGAAAGATTAATATTTTCGTTTAGCAGACAACTGACCAGGATTTATGGCTGCATCAATTTGAATGCCAAGCAGATCAGATGCACCGTGAGCATAAGAAGTAACCTGGACAGTTTAAAGAGGATGAAATTAGTATCAGGATACCCAACGTTCCACCATAACATGGGTCAACAGCAAAATATGTACGTGTATGTGCATAGGTAATACAGATTTTATCTTGAAGGAAGAAGAACTATAACTCCTCAATCCGTTAAGTCAACTAAACAGTCATCATTTTGAGACTAAAATATCATATAACTTAAGGATAGAAAAAAATCAGGATACTTGCATCGATATAAGAAAGTTCATAGGGAAACGAACACCAACGATAAAACCTAAAATTAATGCAAATCACCTTATTTCATCTTGTGCTTTACTTGCCAGGCGTATAAATAGGAAAATCTTAGCAAACCTCTAGTTTTAGTAAATTGAAAGTATACACAAACATCCTCATAAAAGCCGAATGTTTATAATTTCATTTTTATGGATCATGTTATCAGCATTATAGAGAAAATTGATCTTTTGGTTTACACTCAGAGCATTGCAGATAGGTATACAGAATGAGCACTATGACTGTCAGTCTGTGACTAAATAATTTTACGTGAATGGCCTGACTGAAATGGTTGAGCAGATAGCGTAGTCCTTCATTTGTTTGAATTTATCATCAAAATCTTAAGGAGAGAGCACCTGATGAATGATGCAATAAAACAGATAAATGTTGAACTGAACTTAGGATTATTGAATAATCTTCTAATATATAGACCTAAATTTAGATAACATATGATCAAATTACAACAAATGGACAATGAGAGAGAAAGACAAACAATGAGATCTAGTACAAAGCAATTTCGATAATGATAGAAACAAACCTCAATCCTTGAGACCACACCCTTTGTTACAGATATCGTATCTCCACCAAACGGGTAGCCTACAACAGTTACTGAATCCTGCCGAATACAATAAAAGTTTCAAAGAACTGAAGATTCCTTCAAACAGCAAGAAACACTACCAAGCTTATACATGACCAACAAATTTCTATGCAAAGGTCCAAAGTAAGATATCACCTAAAACAAAACTATATAAGGATATGCATTATACATATTTGCCAATTGCCACACAAAAAAAGAGTTTACCTGAAGACGTGGTAATCGCCCAAAACGAAGTGGTTCAGCTCCTCTCCAGAATTCCTCACTCTCGACTGAGAGTAAAGCTATATCACATTCTATACCTCTAGCCAAAACCTGTGGAGCAGGTCACTGAGGAATTCTGTTATTCAAGAAGAATCGATATAGTCCAAGTATTTAATGGTTGTATCCATTAAATTATATGACCCAGCTTTTTTGAAGACATGTTAATATTTAGCTAACAAGTACAAATTCCACAGAAATAAAAGTTTGGATGTAATTATAAATGTCTATGTTTGTATATGAATTATAACAATTTGAACAAACAATCCTAATGTAAATCTAAAGCCATTTATATACTCAGTTTGAAAGTACTAGTATAAGGTAGCAGTCAAACTTGCTACTCCTTTATAAATCTGAGAAATGTCAAAAAGGGTTTTCATTTAATACCATTGAAAATAAACTGGCGCTGCTTGCATATGATTCTCTCTCACACACAAGAATGTTGGTTTCTTTATTTTTGACTTTTCAGCATAATAAACATGCCGAGTAATTTGCAACAAAATGCAAAATAATGCTCTGAGACCTAGCAGTCCTAGCTCAAGTGGAATGGGTTGGTGCTGGATTGTGGAATTGTTGAGATGCGGCCTGCCTTCAACAAGAAGAAGGAATAAGAAACAGAGAAGCAACACCCCAATCGACTTAAGTGGATACAGGAAGCCATTAGTTTCATTTACTGGGGTCTTGGCCAATCAGCTGAGGAGAGTACATCTGCTCTTGGGTTGCTCAGGAAGCAGGTCCAGTCGACTGGAAGAGGCTAAATTCGTACGTAGGGTTTTTCACTTTCAGCAGGTCTTAGAGGGTCTGTATTTATATGTATTCACTGTTAATTTCTAGAGCAATCTTGACATTAAGAGAGGGGTGACTAGGGCTTTCCATGGGTGTGAAGTGGAGTTCAATAACCTAATCTCGGATTGTACATGTTGTAAATTTCTTGATACATTAATTAAATCTCCTGTGTAGAGATTGAGTTGTGGGTGTGTAGCAGATTGTTCTTCATGGACTTTCTTTTGGAGTCGTAGATTATCTTACGAGTGCCACGTCCACTCTATACTACAAATTTTGTGACAAATAATCGAAATGGCACATGTTACATTACTAAACTGATTTATCCCCATTTTTCCACTATATATTTATTTATCATAATTGGTGCATTTAGATTCTCTAGGAGTTCCAATTCATGTCCATCTATTGTTTGCCTCTGAAGGATATCAAATACTCAAACATCACAAAAATGGATACTCAACAATCTTCACAGTTAGAAATCAAGGCCACCTTAGACAATCTTTAAAGGAGGGGGAAAACAACAAATATCAACATACATAGAAAGAAAAATACCTTGGCTACAAATTTTCTGTCATCTCCCCTCCTCTTGACTTTAACCTGAAGTTATCAATCAAAAATAGTGAAAACAATAAAATTCTGGGTAGGCATCAAAATATTGGAACAAATAAGCTAAACAAAACCTTAGCTTCAGGAAACAATAAGAATGATTATTCAGCATATCAAGAAGTATTCAATGAAATCATAAATTATGATTAGCCCGGTAAGTGTTGCAGGAGCAGTGATGAATTAAATTCAAGCACCCCCACTGCAATTAGAAACCACAAAATTATATTAAATTTTGTGCAACATGCAGAATGTAATTTAGAACTCAAAAACAGGATTAAAGAGAGTATTACACTAATTTGTTAAGCTGTATAATTTTTAGCAGTTGTTAATATTCATATGATGCAAGAGCAATTAAAGCACGCAATCACACCCTACTCTGATGACACCAGACCAAACATCATCTATCTTGACGAGGCGGTCCACATATCGCTTGAAATACTGGTAACACAGATGAGTTCACCTTTGAGTAGTGTCGCCGAAGCTGCTTAACTTAATCTTCCATATATTATTTAAGGAGACCAAAAAGTTGTGTCCGTTGGGATCTATGAAAGTCCCTGCCACTATGCTAAAACTTCGAAGTTGTAGAAGGGTTGAGGGATATTGCATTTATATTCTAACATGCCCCCTCAAGTCGAGAGCCCATTTTTTATGGACCAAAAAACAAGATAAATGCCCAACAAATTGTGGGTCGAGACCTAGACAATACGCAGCAGTATTTTTTTTAAATCTGCATGGGTTGCTCTGATATGTGAAGGTCCCTGCCACTATGCTAAAACTTCGAAGTTGTAGAAGGGCTGAGGGATATTGCACTTATATTCTAACAGGATCAATGATAGCTTTTAATAGCATGTCTCCACGATGTATCATGAGTCATCCAAGAAATAATTTCTCTCGCTTTAGTTGATCATAGCTACTAATTACTTCTCATGAAAGTATCGCCTTTCTACTTTTATGGACTACTTTCTACTTTTATGGACTCTTTCACAGCTCCAGATGAATTTAGAAGATGCCAATTATATCATTCTGGCAAGCCCCTCTCGTCCATAATTTGTTGACCAACAATTTTGGACAAAGTAAGAGAGGGTTGACAGGTAGACACCGGCACTAATTTTTTACAAATCTTTTATGTGGCCTTTTGATTTATAGCCAACCCCATCTTAATGGGAAAAGTTTTAGGATGATGGGAGACTGCTTTAATTTTAGATGAGTATATAAGTTGTAAAATTTAAAAGAAAAATAAGAACTAAATTTGATGATAAGAGGTATCTTATTAAGGTTTTTTATGAATAAAAAGTTACAATTATAAGTATGGCAGACAAGAATAAAGCAATTAATAAACCCAACTTCCGTCCTCCATAACAATTTTCGCTATTTTAGAAAGCAAGATTCCTAGATATAAATTATGCAAGAAAATAAGTTGATTTCTTCCTCAAAGCCAGAAAATCAAATCATTTGCAGTATATCAGGAAAATGTGAAGTTACAATGATTGTAGTAAGCATTTTCTTTGAAGGATGTACCTGGGTGTAATGTTCAACACAGTGTGCATTTGTCAAAAGTTTTCCATCGCCAATCATAAAAGCACTGTGAGACAACAAAGTAACAACAATTAGTTGTCATGGTGACTACTAAAATTTCTTCAATTGGTTATTTAGAACACATAGTCAATAAAGTTCTATATAACTTCATGTCCAATCAATTCCATAAAGCATACAAATATTCACTAAAACATATCAGCTGATAGCAAGAGCATACCTTCCAGTACTAGTGTGTTGCCTTTGTTTTTGCCAAGGGAGTGAGTAGTCAGGTGCTGTATGTGTGCAGTATACCTGGGAATCACAAAACATGGAAATTGTCATCCTGACTAGAATTAGTAGTGTCAGCTTTGTTTAAGACTGTAATTGACAAAATAAAGTCGTTATGAGCATGTATTTTCTTCATTATTGAAGGGCACAAATTAAGAGGGTGAACTAGTTCATATATGTGCTAATGTTTCCATAATTCCATCATTTGTTCTGCATCCATGTATATATTTAAGTATAACAACAAAAGTTTAATGATTGAAACATTAGCATCCATATAAGCATATCATCTTGATCAGTTGTTATAAACAGTGATCAAACACATGCCACCTCCTAACCATTTTTCCTAGAATAAATTGGAACATATGCTAGCTAGTCTAGAAAGGCTTGTAAATAATGAGATCATAGGTCAATATTGTTTACAGCACTACATCTAACAACTCTTGCAAAGTAATCATGTAGCGATGCATCTCATTAGGCCAATAAGAAACATCACATTACAGACTGCTAGTATAAATCATCATTGCTACCTCTACATTCAACCAAGGAGTCAATTTAAAAGTTCATTCAGAAAATAAAGATCTGACTCCCATTATTTCTCTCCCCACTCTTTCTCACATCTACATAATATTACTTTGAAAAATATACTGTTAATGGGGAATTATATGGAGAACCCCGAGCGCTTAAGATTACTGAGTCCAATCTACTAAAATAACTTGAAATTCATCATGGACATTCGATTCATTCAGTTCTGCACAACAAGGTCACACTCGACTGCAGCAACTGAATCCCCTTCTGTTACATTGGTTTAACCACACTCTGACTGCAGTACCTATGCCATGCCAATAACCTATTTCAATGCTGCATCCTATTTCACATCATAAGTCAAGCGAGCTTCAACAACTAGGTTTCACACACACGGTCTTCATTGATAAAGGGGTCAACAGTCGCTACATGTTTGAATCACAAAAAACCTACAAGTTGTTGACTACTACAGAACCTAAGAGCAACATTGTCCTCAAGCAGTCCACCAGTAAACTCAAAGAGGTTGATTGGATCATTAAAAGTAACAAATTATAAGGATAAGAATTTGCCAAGTATAAGGCCAGATGCTGTCATAAGACTCATGCCAAAGAGCATCAGCATTGGCAAAGTCAAGGAAATTATAAAAGAGTGCTGATGGCTTAAAAGTTCCGACTTACAAGGATACGACAGGACAGGTCAATACCTATATATAAAATTGATGTAAAACATAACCCTAAATAGAGAATTTCCAAGAGTAGTAAAGGATTAAAATTACCAACACGTAATGTAGATTAAGTTAGAAATTATAACTATTAATTGGTTTGATGAATTTTCAAGATATGAAATAGTGTAGCAAGCCCAATTAAGGATTCAGTCCTATCAATCAACAAAAATACGTAATGTTCTTAGCATGTAAGATATTCAATAAGGATTCGTACCCTACTTAGCAAGTGGAAGCACACACACTCAATATTTTGTGAACGACAGAAAATTCAGATAATGATCTAGATATGATAAGGCAGTATCATAAATATATTTGATAAGTGAAAAGATCTCACCGGGATCGACGGCAACAAGGAGCTTTGTTGGTTTGGGGTGGTGTGGACGTGCAGTCGGGTTGTTGCGGGAGTGCAAGATCGAAACAGCAGCTAATTGAAACGGCAGCGGCAGGCATCGGACAGCAGGGGTGGGGCGCGTTGGTGGCAGGGTGCAGGCCCAGCCGCAGGAAGAGACGTTGGGGTTGATGTTGAGGTTTAGGGTTTTGGGAATTCAGGGTTAGAGGAATTTTGGGTGTGAGAGGAGTTGGACGGGGTGGCCGACTGGAGGAGAAGGCGGCACGGCAGTCGATGGGGGCCAGCAAGAAGGTAATGGGGTCGAGCAGCGTCGGAAACAACAGGGAGAGGAGAGAGGGGTGCGGTCGGGGTCAGGTGAGGAGAGAGAGGGATGAAGGGGTTGCGGGGTGGGGAAGTCGTTGGCGGCGTCGGGGGTTTCGGTGAGGCTGACGGTGGGTCTCGAGATCGAAAGAAGGAGAGAGAGGGTTAGCGTATTAAGCTATGAAGCACGGATAAGGGTACGGGATGCGAGTATGACACGACACGGATACAGGGATATGTGATTTTACAAAAAACTAAGATACAGATGCGTTGTGGGTACGTTAAATATAAAATAATTTATATTATATTTATAGATACAAAAATATTTTTTCTTCTTAAAAATGCAGATATTTAAACCATTTCATAGAACTATAAGAATACAACATAATTATGAGCATTTTAGAGAAAAAAATGATAATCTAACTATCAAATCTTTAGGTAGTCTTGTTTTGTGTTTGAGCATAATTGTAAACAACAAACTTTTGAAATTACTCTAGAACCTCATGCATTAATCTAAATATAATTGTGTCTAAATGTTGTAAAAAATGCATTTAAAAAATTCGGTGCTCCTTGGGTACGCACCCGACACAGGTATGTCGTTCATTTGGAAGTATCTGTGCTTCCTAGGTATTAAGTAATTTAGGGATTTGGGGTAGTTTTAGAGTTTATCACAAACCCTAAAAATTGCATCTCAGTTGTATCACACAAAAGAGGGATGAAGAGTAAATTACTCAGCACAATAAATTTTTAATCAAGAATATCATAATTTCTCATTAATCTCAAGGCCTATATATAGGCTCAAAACAAATCTTGATACAAATCTCAAAATATTCTAAAATCTCATAAATATTCTAATGCATAAAAGAAAGATTACATATGGCTATAATTGTCAAAAACAAATATGGTACTGAAATAAATTACTAAGCTAATGAAGCAGCTGTCCTAGACGATGCCTTGCACTGATAGAAACGCTCAAATCATCCTGAACCGATGTCCTCATCATTCTCCCCGGGTGAGAGAGGGCTCGACCCAGTCGAGTCAAAACCAGTCCTCCTGTCATAGTGCTTCAAAAGGTCTGGATCCAAGCGCTGGAGCTCTTCACGATCTATCCAAGTATCCTCTGACTCCGGCATGTCTTTCCATCTTACCAAATACCTATGAATACCACCATCTCTAGTAGAGATTATCTGATCATCTAAAATATTATCCAATTCTTCTGTCGGTGGATAAGTAGTATCAGGTAGTGGGGGTAATGTGGGAATCTCACCATTAGGCTGCAGGGTAGGCTGATCTATAAGAGGATTTCTAGGGTTAAATTTTGGGCCTTCATAGGGTACTAGATCCTCAATATTGGAAGTCTCACATATGCCAAAATCTTCAGGAAGGTCAACGACATAGACATTATAATTGATTTTAATCCCTTGCTTTCATTTCTTGAATCATTAATAAAAACTAAGAATTCCAATTTGATTCCAATTAATCATTTTGGCCGACTGTTTTTAAACAATTAGAATTAGGCTCAGTCAACTGGAATATGTATTATCCAAATGGGAGATCTTCCAATTGAGAAGATCCATCGAACTTATGAAGAATTTTAAATGAACCTGCAGCACGTGCATTCAACTTCTTAACGGATCCAGCTAGAAACCGTTCCGGACGAATCCAAACTATCACTTCGTCACCCACATTAAAAGTTTTAAATTTTCTTCTAATATCTGCTCTTAGCTTGTAAGTATAGGGCCTCATTGATAAGTGCTACAAGATCTCGTTCTCATTCATTGGAACCCATGGTTATGGACCTGAATCCATTAGTATGGGACATTTTCTTTTCCAAGTGAAATCCCCTAGTATATGAAAGAATGAAAAAGTGCTTTCATTGTTGTGGAATAAGAAGCCTTCGTATCTTAATGCATGTATTTAATTTCTTCGGAGCTATCATTAATTTTCTTGAAAATTTCTCTATGCAAGTCATGAATGCGGGATGCAAATGCAGATGCAGACTTTGAGACCCGGTGATGTTCTAACATGGGGACAAGATCTATGGGCTGCCTAGGATGATAACCATGTACAACTTTGTGTGGACTCATGCCAGTGGTTCTATTCTTAGATGTGTTATAAGCAAATTCAGCAACCGTTAATTTTAAGTCTCACGTTCCCAAGTTCTCTCCCACAAGAGTACGCAAGAGATTGCCAAGACTCCGATTGACAACCTCAGTCTGTCCACCAGTCTGTGGGTGGAAGGCTGAAAAGAACTTCAATTTCGTACACATCTTGTGTCATAGGGTCTTCCAAAAATAACACGTGAATTTCACATCTCTATCAGACACAATGATTTTTGGCAACCCATGTAGCTTCACAATGTTATCAAAGAAAATCTGAGCTACACAAGATGCATCGAAAGTTTTCGAGCATGGAAGGAAGTGGGCCATTTTAGAAAAACGGTTCACGATGACAAGAATGAAATCGTGTTTTACTTGTGTTTTCGGTAAGCCTAACACGAAATCTATACTCACATCTTCCTAAGGGCGACTGAGAACAGGTAAAGGAGTATACAGGCCTATGTTCTGTTTTTGTTGTTTGGTAAGTTGACAGGTATGACACCTGTTAACAAGTCTCACAACGTCTCTATTTAGTTTAGGTCAGTAAATCATGAATTCCACAACATCAATAATCTTGCTATGCCCAAAGTGTCCAGCAAGGCCACCAGCGTGCAATTCACAAACAAGATACTCTCGTAATGATGTACTAGGAATGCACAGTTTGGAGCGATAGAAGAGATAATCATCTTTCAAGAAATAATCATCTATCACTCGAGTGATGTCATCCTTCAAAGATGTATAAATCTCGTGAAAATCTAGGCAAGAGGCATACTCATCTTTTAATCTCTCAAAACTAATAATTTCGATGCGTAGTGTAGATAAGATCATGTGATAACGAATTAGCACATCCGTGGCCTTATTATCAATCCCTTTTGTATGCCTAATGGTATACGAATATTCTTGTAGGAACTCTACCCATCAAGCATGTCTCGGATTCAACTTTTGTTAAGAATTAAGGAATCGTAAGGCCTCGTGGTCTGAGAAAATGATGAATTCTTCCGGCAGGAGATAATATCGCCAATAGCGAAGTGACTGAACTACCGCATAGAACACCTTGTCATAAGTGGAGTATTTTGTTTTGCTTCGTTCAGCTTTTCGCTGAAATAAGCAACAGGATGACTCTCTTGACTGAGAACTCCACCCATACCAATACCAGAAGCATCGCACGTTAATTCGAAGACTTTAGTGAAATCAGGCAACCTCATGACAGGTGTCTGAGTCATTCTCTTTTTGATTTCTTCGAAGACATTCGTGACTTATTTCGACCAGAGAAATTCACCTTTCTTCAAACAGTCAGTTATCGGAGCCATAATTGTGCTAAATCCTTGCACAAATCGATGATAGAAGATGGCGAGACCATGAAAACTTCGCACATCACGAATATTACGGGGTTCAGGCTACTCAGTAATATCCCGTATCTTTTCTGCATCAGCGGAAACTCCTCTAGCAGAAACAATAAATCCCAGAAAGATAGTCTGATCGGAAAGGAAGGTACATTTGGTAGGATTAACATAAAATTATTCCTTCCTCAAAATACCGCATACCTGTCTCAAATGGTCAAGATGTTGCCCAACAGATCGGCTGTAAATGAGAATATCATCAAAGTACACCACAAGAAACGTGCCCATAAAGGGACGGAGTACTTGCGTCATGATTCTCATAAACGTGCTCGAGGCATTCGTCATTCTAAATGGCATGACCATACATACGTACAGGCCATCCTTTATCTTGAAGGCAGTGTTCCATTCATCACCAGGACGAACACGTATTTGGTGGTAGCCACTTTTAAGGTTAATCTTGGAAAGATTGTGGCACCAGATATCATGTCCAACATGTCATCCAAACAGGAAATGGAAAACGGTACTTTACCGTGATTTTATTTATGGCACGGCTGTCCACACACATACGTCAGGTTCCATATTTTTTTGGCGTCGATAGAGTGAGAACAGCACAAGGACTTAAGCTTTCTCTGATGAAGCCCTTTGTCAATAACTCATCAACTTGCCTTTTCAACTCGGCATGCTCTGTCAGATTCATCCGATAATGTGGCAAGTTGGGTAGACTCACTCTCGGAACCAGATCAATAGCATGTTGGATGTCACGCAGTGGATGCAGCTGGTTGGGGAGGTCAGCAGGAAACACATCTGCAAATTCCTGTAGGACAGGAGTAACTTGAGGCAGGATGAGTGACTAGGATCTTTAAGGACTTTCCTCGTTGTGAGTAGAAGAATTGTAGCCCCTTTGTCAAATTCTTTCGTGAGTTCTTTTTCACCCATATACGTTACTTCTTTGTCCTTTCTCGAGGGAGCTGGTGTTGTTTCAGCCGCACCAGTTCGTGATCTCACGATATGAGCTTTATTTTTAGTCTGTCGTGCTGGAACACACATTGGTTGGATCGACCATATATGATCACATCGTGGTCGTAAAACCAAGATCTCCCTAAAATGACTTGACCCACATCCATTTTGAGCACATCACACCAAATTTGCCTTTGTAAGCTTTAAAGTCCACAGGGACCAAATATCGATGTGTTACTTGGAGGGTTGTCGCATCAATCTAAGATATTTTGTATGGGCGTGGATGGGGTTCAGCCTTAAGTCCAGTATTAGCTAAGACTGCAGAAGATACAGCATTGACACAGCTCCCACTGTCAACAATCACCTTACAGTTTTTGCCACCTATAATCGTAAAGGTGTAAAATATAGCAGTACGCTTCCAATCATCTTCTTCTTTTGGTTAGGATAAAGCACATCCGACTACATTCAAGTGAGGTGGTTAAATAGACTGAATATAGTGGAGATACTGGTCATTCTCTTCTTCGCCGAAGTCATCGCTTTCAATAGGCACATAGGAAAACTCATTGTCAGAATCATCAGGGATGACAGCGGTACCCTCTACTATATTGATCCGACTGGGACTGGGACAGTTACCAGCAACATGGTCGTATCCCTTATATTTATAGCACTTAGTGAGATGATCAAATTTAGAGTAGTCTTTTTTGGTGTTCTTACCCTTATTGTCATTTCTAGGTGGATAGGAATTTGAATTAGGCTTGCTGGGATAAGATTTATTAGGGTACTGAGAAGAGCAGGGCTTAGGCCTAGAGAGGTCAGTGGAGGTCATTCTGGAGGAATGATCCCTCGAATCGCTGGATTTATAATGAGAACTTGCTTTAAGAAAATCCATATCGAGGACAAGGACATAAGCTGCGGCCAAGGAGTCCACGTTTCTATGAATTTGCTCATTCCTAAAATCGGCTCGGAATCCAGCCCTGAACCTAGAGAGAGTTTGTTCTTCGCTCTCTTTACCTAAGGCATTGCACCAAATTAGGAAGTCATCAAACTTATCAACATACTCTTGGGTGGATTTGCTTTCTTGATAGAGTTAGTTCCACAAATCTAGCAATCGGGTGTGGAACGATAATGGTACATATCTCTCAGTGAGCTTCTCTTTCATAACTTCCCAAGTGGTTATGGGTGTCAGGCCTCGGCCACTACAGGTATGTTTAAGATTGGTCTAATGTTGTTGAGCTTTTCCCTGTCAATTTTATCGTGGCAAATTTGACTTTCAGGGCTTCGCTCATGTCAAACCACACGAAGTAGTGGTCCATGACACGGATCCAATCGAGATAAGCCTGGGATTCCATATGGCCTTCAAATGGGGAACATCAGCTTTAACGTTCTTCTTGTATTGTTCGTCAGGGTCACGATCGTGATGTCAGCTGTCATGATCAAGGGATCTGACGATTAGAATAAAGCTCAGGTGCAACAGTTTGAGTTAATTCCACTTTCTCAAGCTTTTGATTGATATTGGCAAGAGTTGCTTGAATGGCAGCTAGAGTAGCGAAAATATCAAAGTTGTCCATCTCAGTTCGGGAAGGAGTTTGCGGAGGTCTAGGGTTCCTAATTGGGTGGCTTGGGAGGGACAAGAAAGGCTCTTCAGGATTTGTGATGGTGCTACGAAGACGCATTCACCAAAATGGAAAACTAGGGGTCGTGGTGACATGTTTGCTGAAATTGTGGGAACCGTGTCCTAAATGCACAATGATTTTTTTAATCCGAAATAATCTAAAGAAAGAAAGAAAAATAAATGACTAAACAATCCTAAATAAATGCAAAAATTATGACTAAATGATACAAGAACTAGAGTTTTGAAAACCTTCGCTCTGATACCAAAATAATATAAAACTTAACCCTAAATAGAGAATTTCCAAGAATAGGAAAGGATTAAATTTACTAACACGTAATGTAGATTAAGTTAGAAATTATAACTATTAATTGGTTTGATGGATTTTCAAGATATGAAATAGTGTAGCAAGCCCAATTAAGAATTCAGTCCTATCAATCAACAAAAATACGTAATTGTTCTTAGCATGTTAGAGATTCAATAAAGATTTGTACCCTACTTAGCAAGTGGAAGCACACATTCAATATTTTGTGAACGACAGAAAATTCAGATAATAATCTAGATATAATAAAGCAGTATCACAAATATTTGATAAGTGAAAAGATCTCACCGGGATCGATGGCAACAAGGGGCTTTGCCGGCTTGGAGTGGTGTGGACGTGCAGTCGAGTTGTTGCGGGAGTGCAGGATCGAGACAGCGGCTAATTGAAAAGGCAGCAGCAGGCATCGAACAGCAGGGGTGGGGCGCGTTGGTGGCAGGGTGCAGGCTCAGCCGCATGAAGAGACATTGGGGTTGACGTTGGGGTTTAGGGTTTGGATCTGAGTTGGGTTTAGGAAATTCAGGGTTAGAGAAATTTGGGGTTTGAGAGGATTTCAGGTGTGGGGAAGGAGTTGGACGAGGTGGCCGGCAGGAGGAGAAGGCGGCCTGGCGGTCAATAGGGGGGCAGTGAGAAGGTGATAGGGGTCGAGGAGCGTTGGAAACAACAGGGAAAGGAGAGAAGGGGTGCGGTTGGGGTCAGGTGAGGAGAGAGAGGGATGACGGGGTCGCAGGGTGGGGAAGTCGACAGGCGGCGTCGGGGGTTTTGGTGAGGCTGACGGTGGGGATTGAAAGAAGAGGAAGAAGGAGAGAGGGTTAGGGTATTAAGTAATTTGGGGATTAGGGTTTGGAATTTTAATTTGGAGATTTAGGGTAGTTTTAGAGTTTATTACAAACCCTAAAAATTGTATCTCAGTTGTATCACACTAAAGAGGGATGAAGAGCAAATTACTCAACACAATAAATTTTTAATCAAGAATATCATAACTTCCCATTAATCTCAAGGCCTATATATAGGCTCAAAACAAATCTTGATACAAATCTCAAAATATTGTAAAATCTCATAAATATTATAATGCATAAAAGAAAGATTACATATGGCTATAATTGCCAAAAACAAATATGGTACTGAAATAAAATACTAAGCTAATGAAGCAGCTGTCCTAGACGATGTCTACGCTGATAGAAATGCCCAAATCGTCTTGAACCGATGTCCTCATAAAAAATGTTCGAAAAAAAAATCATTGGCCCAACTTTTCATAGAAAAAAAAGTATGACAAAAGATCTTAGCCTTTGATTTCCACTAAAATATTGTGCCCCTGCAGAACCCCTCGGAATTCGGAGAACCCTGTCTAGGGCACGATTTTTTTTAGGAGAATCAAAGACTTTTAACATTTTTTGTCACTCTTTTTCTATGAACAATTGAGCGTATGATTTTTTCCCAAAATGTTCTCATAAAAAGGGTGAATGAATAGTTATGTTTGCATCCCGTGAAATGGGAGATATCCTCCAATCTGGTTTTAAAGACTTCTCCCAATCTAACTAAGGAATAACCAATACGGAGACAGTAATAGAACGAGTACAATGAAAACTTGATAACAAATGGTTGTTACTAGATAATATTGAGGAATAGAAAACAGCAATGAAGGGTTAAAAATAAAACATTTGAATCTAAATAAATGAAAAGATAAGCGTAAAAAAAAGGCACATGCAACATAAGATCAACAAAAGGAGTTAGTCATTAGGCATACCTTAACAACAGCGTTCAGAGAAGTTGTAGCTTGAAGATTTCCGACGTCATTATTTACCTAGTACATGACTTATTCTCTTATAATTTATTCAATAGGAAAATAAGAACACGAGGTAAATTTATATCTGCATAAATCCATTATGAGAAACAGAGCATGCAAACAAATAAGGATTTTAAGAACTTCAATCATCCATAAACACAGATAAAAACTAAATCAATCTAATCAGTTCATTACTGGAGATAATATTTCCATCAATGGCAGAGATGGCGACCCACTCGATATACAATGCAAGCTAAGTTTTCAACTACACGACAACAGATAAAGTATGCACATGTTCCCTAAGTAGGATTGCTGTACACTACTCTAATTAAGAAGTTCCATAGTTTATTGAGTGATAAAGGGTAAATAGCCCATCTAACTCAAATTTTACAGAACAAAAGAAGAAAGAAACCATAGAATCAATATAAACTTACACGCTTTCTTAGGAAAAAACCATTCTTCGATGAAGGAGCACAAACATTTAACAGATTATTAATGAGAAATTGAATCTGATATAACTGGCTAAAAGAACAGTTCAAACCTGATTCAAGATAACATGTGAATAAACTCAATTCAAGATTAGCAATGATAATGCCTCACTTGAAACAAAACCAAGTTGATTAGTTGCATTGGACCAATATAAACACAAGTAGATAAAACTGAAGGAGATAAGAATTTCCATCCAATTTTAGTATACTTCAGTAGTTAGTGATATATAATGAGCGAGTACATCTGAGGTCTGCACTTCGTCATATACCCATAATAATGTATCTGTCAACATTAAAAAGCCATTAAGGGTCTTATTCACCTCTTAATACATAACTACATAGAAAAATCCTCAATTGCGTGTAGCCAATTGGCAGCAAGAAGTAGGGAGAACATGTGTAATGCACAAGTAATATAAGTATTCGTAGGGGTGGCCAACTGGTCAGATCCTACAAGATTCACTTACAAATCCACTAAAACTTTGTGGGATCCAATTAGGTATCCATACCCACTAAGAAATACATACAGGACTTTTAGAGGAACCTATGAGATCCACTAGTGGATCCACTTAAGTTTTTAAGGATTCAAATCCAAACATTCAAGTCAGATTCAAATTGTGTGAAGTGTCATTTGAGTGACAATATGTTGTTGAAGTCTAACAAAAGGAAGAGAGAAAAAAAAGAGTTGATCCAGGGTCCATGTAAGGGCTTAGAGCCATCTGATAGATTTTAGAAGAAGGCTTGGAGTCATTCGAAACAAGGCCTATTTTTGCACCTGGTAAATTGGACCAACCCCAAGGCTTTTATCATCAGAAGAAGAGTGAGGACTGTTCAGTTTTAAGGGTTTTCAGGATTCACATTGTATTCTATGGTAGCCTAGGGTCATGGCTAGAGTTGTTAAGGGTTCCCATGGATATTCTCACCTGACATTGCATAGAATCATCCATCACCATGTAGCTCAGAGAGATATCTAGAGAGATATCTAGAGAGGAGATATTCCTCTCGCGGTTTTTAAGAGATTTTGTCAAAAATTACAGTAAATGGTTGTGAGGACTGATTCGAGAGTTTCTTATTGAAGTAACATTAAGGTTTCTCCGATGAGATACAAGAGGGTTTTCTTGTGAAGAGACGTGAGGTTCTTGAGTGATTTGTTTGTGAGAATTCACTTCGAATGTCTCGTACTTTCTGAACATTTCTATTATAATTATAGAGGAACTGCCTTAGCAACTTTGTCTTTCTCTATGGTTTGTGAGTTCTCATTGACCTGATCATCAATTAGTGCTTTTACATCAAATCCTAGAGTATTCAACAACAACTAATACCAACACAATATAAATGCCCAAGCTCAACATTAGCTAAATGCAATATGCCAAAAGGATTCTACAACAATCATGAACTAATCAATTTGCATCCCAACCAAATCATTCCCAAATCACGAAAGTTAGACACAAAAAACAAAAATAAAACAAAATCGGCATTGACCAAACCTGCTGCTCCTTAATCTCATACCCCAACCCCTTCTCCTTCTGCGCTCCGAACGACCTCAACGCGCTCGACATGGAACCCTCATCCCTCCCTCCTCTCCCTCCAACCCTCTTCTGTGACACAACCTCCACCTACATATACATATGCAACAACCTCACTTATAATTTGAGTAAACAAACACAAATAAACAAATGGGTTTGTACTTTGTAGTACAATGGATCATTTTACCTCATCTTTGTTGGGTTCATGGAACTGGTGGTGTCTTCGGAGAGACTGGTGTTTTGGGGGGTGGTGAGAGGAGCAGGAGAAGATGGGTTTGCGGGTGAAGGAGAGGGAGGATGAGGAGCAGGATGGGGGAGAGAGGATGGTGGCCATGGCTGTCATTTTTGGGTGAGGTTTAAGTGAAGAAGAAGAAGAAGAAGAAGAAGAAGAAGACGAGAGTGAGGTTTTTTGAGTTCGGAGATGGTGTCTCTGAGTTTCCTTATCCTTAATTGGATTGTAACTCTGTAAAAATGTGTTATTGTGGAGGTAAAAGTTTTTGTGCGAGACGTGGAAAGGCTTATGAGAGGTAAAATCTCTACTCCTATAATGGGAGAAAGCCTTGGGGCCTGTTTGGTTCAGAGGAGGGGAGGGGAGGGGAGGGGAGGGATTTTAAGGGAGGGGAGGGAAAGGAAGAGGAGAGATTTAATGAAAACTCTGTTTGGTTCAAAGGAGGGGAGGGGAGGGAAAATAATAATTTTCTTGTTTGGTTCACAAGGGGAGGGAATGGATTTTATAATAAAATTACTTTTATATCCTTTTGCATATAATAAAAAAGAAAATTGAAATGAACTAGCAGTTTTTCAGTTTATTTTCTATAGATCATCTTGATGCTTTAACCTTGCACGAAGATGTCAGGTACTTATTACTGCATCAGTATGGATGAAAGTTTACATTCGAGAAAATTTTCCTGGTCATTCGAGAAAATTTACGAATGGATGAAAGTTTCCTGGTCATTGATGCTAAAGCTGAGAGAGTTCATGACATTAGTTGAAACTTAGAAATGAACCAAGTGAACATAACTAATAATTTCTGAACAGGTTTTATATTGAAACAGCCAAGAGATTATATAAATATTGTTTAGACCCTATCTGCATATGGTGTCATATCCGTGCCTCTT
The DNA here is from genome assembly GCA_017893485.1 of Hemerocallis citrina. Lineage (NCBI taxonomy): Eukaryota > Viridiplantae > Streptophyta > Magnoliopsida > Asparagales > Asphodelaceae > Hemerocallis > Hemerocallis citrina. Next base: position 442,538,601 of record CM030358.1, on the reverse strand, counting down.
GTCTTGCCCCATATCTATGACCATGCAGCCTATTTGGTATCTCCTAATTTGCTATATACTATACAGAAACAGAAAATGGAGGCTTTACGAGAGAGAATTTCACCTACTTACCTTAGCTGAACAATGGTAGCACCTCCCCCCAATTCAAGCATTAACAGCCTCAGGCCCTCTTAGCTACCTGCAAGAAAAGCAGAAACAAAATTAATGCATGATTTGGCAATTTGTTCACATATTCTGTTTGAATGAACAATTATACATATTGCGTAAAAGCTAGCAGCTCGTAATTTGTTCACATATTCTGTTTCATCATCCTTCAACAAGAATAAGTATTTGGGGGTCTTTCAAATGTCGTTGCTAGTAGGGAGAAAGAGAGATTTAGGATTTAGATTTTTTAAAGGGCATTTTAGTCTACCAATTTTAAAATATTAGCCCTATTTTCTCTCCCCTCCAAATCCCCCACTTTTGGAGGGGAGCCAAAATTGGCTCAGGAGGGTGTTGCACCCCCCCCCCCCCCCCCCCCCCCCCCCATTTTCCTCCCCTCCCCTCCTAAAAATTGAACCAAACAAGAAAACTATTAAAAAACCCCTTCCCTCCCCTCCCCTCCCCTCCATTCCCCTCCAACCAAACAGACCCTTAAGTATAATTTGTCCATATTTCAACCCGTGCAACGAACGTGTTGGTAGATTTTTTTTTTTGCCCTTTTCATTCTCTCCTCCCCCCCCCCCCAAAAAAATTTCCCCACGTGCACAGCACGTGTATAATACTAGTTATGTTTGATTTGAAGGCCAGGTTGCTCGTGAACACATGTCTGCGATACGTCTTCGTGAACGATACAGTATATAAAAAATTTTGTAAACACATTAAAAATTACAGGCAAAGCAAAGCACATTAAAAAAATACAGGCAAAACACATAAAGAAGTTTTAAAAAAATCAGCATGCTAGTGTTACTACTAACCATCCAACTGTTGGATACCGTCATGTCTTTTACCGATAATATAAGGTGTACTGGAACTTGGAAGTATAAATAGGCAAAATTTAGATCCAATATGGGCAGTGCATCTCTCTCTCTCTCTCTATTTTCTGATATTTCAAGGGTTTTTTGCTTTTAGCGAAGTCGAAGTCTTCAGTGTATTAGTTTGGTTGGTTCGATCTTGAGATCGGCTTTTGAACCTACATTTCATAGGGACATGAATGTTTAAGATACCAGTTTGATTCATTTTGATATCATGTCTGATATGGCTAAAAATAGGGTTAAATCGGAACCGTCCAAATCGGGCACGAATTTTAAAGCACAGGGTAAAATGGTAATTTCACCTACAAACGGGTCTGAAATGGGTACTGGGTCTTTTCTACAAAGGCCCAATAACCCACGAATGGATCCGCCTCAACTGGGTGCGGGTCCCAACCCGCAAGAAACCGAGTCCAGCTGTATAGAATTAGGATTTCTGATTGTATTTAATCAACGGTCCTGATTCGCTCTATCCTTTCACTGGGAATTAGGGATTTCATTCCTAAGAGCATCCACAGTGGTGTTTCTCATTTGCCAAAAATGGCTACTACAGTAATAGCAAATAGAAGCGATCGCTGCAGTGGTCGTTTGCTATATTGTTTGTCAAAATTGAGTGGGACGGTATATGATATACCGTCTGTCGTTTTGAAATTAAATTAAAATAGTTAATTACTTATTAACTATTAAACTATATTAATTAAATAAATTAATTAATATAATAATAACTAAACTTACTTATACAACTACATAAACCTTAATTAACTACTTAACCTACTGACTAACCCACTGACTTTTTGACTTTTTGACCTTTTTTCATGGACGGGGAATCATTCCCCGTCTCACCATTTTGTTTTTGTTTTTTTTGTTTTTTGTTTTTTCCGGCCAATCACCTCCGTTCATTTTTTTAAAAAAAACAAATAAAGGTGACAGACGGGATATGATATCCCGTCTGACCCTTTTTTTTAAAAAAAAATAATAAAATATACCGGACGGTATATCATTCCCCGTCTATTGATAATAAACTATATTAAAATTTGAGAGACGGGGAATCATTCCCCGTCCTTTATAATTTGAGAATTCTCATTTCGTTTCTCAAATTTGAGAAACATATTTGAGACGATTGCTAAAAAATGGCAAAATGAGAAACCGTTGCAGCGGTTCGTTTGCTATAATATGGCAAATTGCCATTTATAGCAAACCACTGTGGATGCTCTAAGCTGGTCCCAAAGGCGGCTATAAATACCCCCCATCCACCACCATTAAGAGGTTGTCAATCTTTTGCCAGTTAACGCTCATTCATAATCTTTTCTGATTACTGACTTGAGCGTCGGAGGGTGCGTCGCCGGGATCAACCCCGGTGTATCGCACTTTTTTCAGGTGAACGGCGGGAGTCAACGGTCAAACTCCGATGGAAAGGGTCCAGGTTTGCTATTCAGTTTCCCTAAGAATCCACAAATTCTATCTGTTTGCCCCCACACCAGATTTAGCGGCAACAGATTGGCGCCGTCTGTGGGAACCCCACGAATAGCAATCCTTCCTCCTCCAATCGGTAAGATCATTTCCTGTCATGGCTCCAAGAAAACTAAGATCCAGAGGGTCCAACCGTGGGCCCACTCCTCCTCAGCCGCAATAGGAGGTCCCCCTCCAAAACATCCAGTCGCAGGGGCAACTCCCCCCGCAACCAGATCAGCCCCCGCAGCAGGACCAACCTCCTCTTCAGAACCTTCAATCCCAAAGGGCTCCGCTCGGGCCCCAGAATGCCGGCGCAGGGGCCTCTCGCCCCAACCCTCAGAAGCAACTTCTTCATCGAGACCAAGTCTCCGTGCATAACCCCTCTACCGACTCGATGGCATCTCACAACCCCCTGACCTTCGAAGACCTCGGCAATACCATCCTCAAGCGGCAGAAAGAAGAGGACCTTCACCGCCGTTTGGATGAAAGGCGGGACCGAGAGGGAGCCTCCCGCCAAGAACGTCCAAATGAGCGATCTCCTCATCGCCGAGACTACAGGAGGTCCCCTTCCTCACAGAGGACGGAGAGAGTCCACCGAGCACCATAGGAGAAGGCCTCATTCTCCCGCTGGTCGGCGACCCCCGAGGGATGATACCGCACCTATCACCCAGGCCGAATTCCAGCAATTCCAAGCAATTGTCTTGCAAGCCCTTAACCTCCGACTGAACAACAACAATGCTCAGAGGGTCCCCACTCTTCCTTCGGTCCAAAGTCCTCGCCATCGGTCCCTAATCCCTCCTCCAGCTCCGAGCAACCGCCATCGCAGTCCTCACCATTTCCCTAGCTACCATCGCCGAACTCCGCGCTCCCCTTCATACGAAGACGAGTCTAGAGACTCATATGGCTACCGTCGAAGGGATGATGTCGTCTATCGTCGTCTCCACGAGATGGAGAGACACCTCGGCCAGCTGGACAGGGAAGAGGAGCTGAGGGGAAGGACCCTCCGTCCGAGCAGACCCCCCTTCTCCCGAACAATCATGGAGGCGCCCGTTACAATAGGCTTCAAGCCCCCCAGTTCGAGACTTACTCTGGGGAGTCGGACCCCGTGGACCACATCAAAAGCTTCAAGACCCTTATGTTGATCCACCAAGCTTCTGATGCCCTACTGTGCAAAATCTTCCCAGCTACTCTCAAGGGTCCGGCCCAGAAATGGTACTCTCACCTTGCCCCATCCTCCATATTCTCCTTTGAACAATTTGAGACCCTCTTCGTCACCCACTTCGTGAGTAGCCGCCGCACAGAGAAGACCAGCATTTCACTACTCTACCTTAGTCAGAAGAAGGGGAGAGAAGCTCAGGGACTATGTGAAAAGGTTCACCGCGGAAGCTAGGTCCATTGCTTCCTTCGACCAGTCGGTCGCTGCTGCAGCCTTCCAGTCAAATGTCCTTAACTCTAGCCTTCGGTCCTCCCTAGCCAAGAAGCTTCTGCAAAACTTCTCCGACCTCCTTCTCAGGAGCGAGAAGTATATTCGGACTGAGGAAGCTGAGCATCGCCCTACCTTTGAGGGGCCATCCTTCGGGACCAAGCGAAAGGCAACTGAAGAAGAAGGAGCTAAGAAGCTCCAGAAGGACAACGGTGGCCAGCGTCGCCCCCCTCCCAGATTCAAGAAATTAACTCCTCTTAATGCCAACATTTCCACCATCCTCATGGAGGTTGAGAAGGAAGGGGTTCTGCCTCTTGCCCCGAAGATGAATACCCCTGGCAAGAAGAGGGATAAAGAGAAGTGGTATCGATATCACCAGGACCACAGCCACGATACCAATGATTGTCGAGCCCTGAAGAACGAAATCGAGGCCCTCATCCAGAGGGGACAGCTGTCTAAATTCTTTAGAAAGGACCGAACTGATCTCCCTCCTCCCTATAGGGGGGCTAATAAGCGTCCTGAAAGGCGCGATGAGATCCCCGAATTTGAAGAGGAACGCATCCTACATCTCATCCATGGAGGCCCCATGGGAGGTACCTCAAACTCCTCTCGAAAGGCTTTCATAAGGGAAGTCAACTCCGTACATGGCATGCCCCCTCCCAAAGGCCTCGGGGTCCCGGTCACTTTTTCAGATGAAGACCTAAAGGGTGTCTGACCCCCCCATTGCGACGCCCTAGCGATCAACCTCCATATGGCGAATTTTAAAGTGGAGAGGATACTGGTGGACAATGGTAGCTCCGTTAACATCCTCTTTCTCGCGGCTTTCTGAGGACTCAAGCTATGCCGGGACAGGCTCAAGCCCGTCGGCTACACTCTCCACGGGTTCACGGGAGTGCCAGTGACTATCGAAGCGGTAATCACCCTCGACGTAACCGCTGGCAAAACTCCTACTATCCGAACGAAGCCGATGGACTTCATGGTCGTCGATGTCCCAGCTGCTTATAATGTGATTCTAGGCCGACCTGGCCTAGCTGCTCTAGAGGCCGTCCCGTCAGCTTATCATCTTAAGATGAAGTTCCCCACCAGGGCAGGAGTGGGGGAAGTAAGAGGTAGTCAAGAAATGGCCCGCAAGTGTTACATGACCTCCACCGGGGGTCCGGTCCTCTCCCTCGAAACTCTTGAGATTCCCCAAGGCAACGCCTAACCTATGTCCGAACCGGTGGATAAGCTGGAGGAAGTGCTCTTTTCCAAACAGGATCCGAACCGCAAGTTATTCGTCAGCAAGACCCTCTCATCCGCCCTATGTTCCGACAGATGCATTAGAAAGAACCATGACCTCTTCGCATGGTCGGCTGCCGACATGTCGGGAATTTCCGAGGGGCTCCTCGTCCACCACCTCAGCGTTGCTCCGGGGTCCAAACTGGTCCAGTAGAAGAGGCGCAAATTTGTCCCTGAGCGCCAACAAGCCACAAAGGAAGAAGTGGACAAGCTCCTTAAGGCCCCGTTCATTCAAGAAGTCAACTACCCCGAATGGCTCTCCAATGTGGTTATGGTGAAGAAAGCCAACGAGAGTTAGAGAATTTGCATCGACTTCACGAACCTGAATAAGGCATGCCCTAAAGATCCATTCCCTCTCCCAAGCATCGACACCATGATAGACGCCACTTCGGGCCATGAGCTGCTCAGCTTCATGGATGCCTTCTCCAGGTATAACCAAATCCGAATGTACCCCCCGGATATCCCGAAGACCTCCTTTGTCACCGATCAGGGGCTCTACTGCTACAGGATAATGCCCTTCGGGTTGAAGAATGCAGGTACAACCTACCAACGCCTTGTCAACAAAGTCTTTCAGAACCAAATCGGCCGAAACATGAAAGTGTATGTTGATGATATGGTAGTCAAGAGCATCCAAGGGGCCGACCATATTGCCGATCTACAGGAAGCATTCGATGTATTGAGAAAGCATGATATGAGGCTCAACCCGAACAAGTGTGCGTTCGGAGTCTCGTCGGGAAAATTCTTAGGCTTCATGGTCAGCCAAGGGGGAATCGAAGCTAACCCCGAGAAGATCAAAGCCATACTGAACATGGCTCCTCCAAAAGTGTGAAAGAGGTTAAGAAGCTCACAGGGCACCTCGCAGCCATAGGGCACTTCCTGTCCAAGTCAGGGGAGAAGTGTCGTCCTTTCTTTAAAGCCCTCAGGGGGGCTAAAGGCTTCGAGTGGGGTTAACAGCAACAAGAATCTTTCAATAAGCTAAAGGCCTATCTAATCAACCCCCTCTCCTCAGCAAGCCTATCTCCGGAAAAACACTCTACCTCTACTTAGCTGCCTCCGAGCAAACCCTCAATGCTGTCCTGGTGAGGAAAGAAGACAAGGCTTAGAAGCCCATCTACTACGTGAGCAAGGTACTTCGGGATGCCGAGCTCCGCTATCCAAGGCTGGAGAAGATGGCATACGCCTTGGTTATGGCAGCTAGGAACTTCGCCCTTATTTTCAATCTCACTCGATGGTCGTTCTTACCGACCAGCCGCTTAAGCAAGTTCTGCACAAACCCGAGACCTCGGGCCTGACTGATGAAATGGTCGATCGAGCTGAGCCAGCATGACATATCATACCAGCCTCGGACCGCAATCAAGGCTCAAGTCTTAGCTGAATTTATTGTTGAGAGCACCATCCCAGAGGTCAGTCAAACAGCAAAAGGGCCTCCTATCTGGATAGTGTATGTAGACGGGTCCTCTTGCACCGAGGGAAGCGGAGCCGGGGTCATTCTGGCGGGCCCAGATGACTTCGTCCTCCAATACTCCCTCCGCATCAACTTCAAGGCCTCCAACAATGAAGCGGAGTATGAAGCCCTTATAGTCGGCCTCGGTATGGCTCGCAAAGCAGGGGCACAACGTCTCCGGATATTTAGCGACTCGCAGCTGGTTATGAATAAGGTCTTAGGTGAGTATGAGGCGAAAGATGACCGAATGGCTAAGTACCTAGCCAAGGTCCAAAATCTCATGGCTTCATTCGAAGAGGCGCTAATTCAGTGGATCCCCAGAGAAGAAAATTCTCAAGCAGATGCCCTCTCCAAATTAGGCCTCCTCCTCCCTTCAAGGTCCCGAGCAGACCGTCCTGATTGAAGTGCTCCTAAGACCCAGCATAGAAGAAGAAACTCCCGACTCGATGGAGTCGCTGCCCGTCCAACTTCAAGACAACTAGATGAAACCTCTGGTAGAATTTCTAGGAGATGACCTCCACCCCGAAGACCTTAAGGAAGCTCGTCGAGTCCGAATGAGAGCAGAGCGGTACACCCTTGTTGAAGGGGTCTTGTACAAACGCTCCTACACCCAAGTAGACGGCCGACCCTACTTGAGATGCCTCTCCCCAGAAGAAGCCTCATATGCCTTAGAAGAGCTCTACGAAGGTATAGGCAGAGCACATTCAGGGTCAAGGTCCCTCACCAGGAAGGTGTTGAACTATGGGTATTTCTGGCCTACCCTCCTTCAAGATGCCGAACGACACGTTAGGCAATGCAGCTCATATCAGCAGTACTCCAACATTCGTCGCCTGCCCCATGCTCAACTCACCTCTCTATCAAGTCTGATCCCTTTCACAATGTGGGGGATAGATTTGCTGGGCCCATCCCACCAGCTCTCGGTCAACTCAAGTTTTTAGTCGTGGCGATCGACTACTTCTCAAAGTGGATAGAGGCCGAGCCTTTGGCTACAATCACTGAAAACAAAGTGCCGCAGTTCTTCTGGAGGAGTGTAATCTGTAGATTCGGCATGCCCCGGGTCCTAATAACAGATAATGGTACACAGTTCACGGGGGCCGCATTCCGATCTCTATGTGAAGACCTCGCCATTCAACAATGCTTCTCCTCTGTCTCCCATCCTCAATCAAATGGCCAAGTGGAAAATGCTAACCAACAGATCCTCTCTGGTATCAAGAAGAGGCTAGATAAGTCAGCCAAAGGCTTATGGGCGGAATAGCTTCCCAACGTACTGTGGAACTACCGCACTACGAAACGGACCCCCACAGGAGAGTCACCCTTCAATCTCACCTATGGGTCCGAAGCTGTGATCCCCTTGGAAGTTGGTCTACCATCTCCTCGCTTTATGGCCTATGAAGAAGAGCAAAATGCTAGAGAGCTCCGAGCGAATTTGGACTTGATTGATGAGCTTCGTGAAAGAGCTTCAATTTGCCAGCAGGATTACCGAAGAAGAATTGAGCAGGCTTACAACAAAAGGGTCCGTCCCACCAATCTCAAGGAAGGGGACTTGGTTCTCAGAAAACTAGCCATCTCCTTCCCCGGCCGAAAGGGTAAGCTAGCCCCGAATTGGGAAGGACCCTACAAGATCACCAAAGAGGTTCGCCCCGGAACGTATCGTCTTGAAGCCCTTGAGGGCAGAGAGATACCCAGGACTTGGAATGCCGACCACCTACTGAAGTACCAAAAGAGCGCCTTAACGCCTCTCTAAGTGACTTCAAGTGGCAAGCCAGTTCCATCTTTTCACATGTATTTTGCTTCTTTATTTTCTCATTGTAATAACAGCTTGCAACTTAGAAGCAGCCGATTAGCAGTTATCAATAAAGAATTTCTTTTCTCTCATATTTTCCTTGTGATTATTTGTACCTCTCTATTTAAGGCTTTTTTTTATCGCTCTTACTCAAACGACGAGTTTGAAGTCCAACACTTGGCTCGATTCCGCTTCGCAAGCTCGCTCTTAAGCGAGCTAGAAGTGGTTCGCCATTCGGAATTGCTCCCACAATCGTTGAAATTAATTCAAACGACGAGTTCGGAGTCCAACACTTGGCTCGATTCCGCTTCGCAGGCTCGCTCTTAAGCGAGCTAGAAGAGGCTCGCCATTCGGAATTGCTCCCACAACCGTTGAATTTAACTCAAACGATGAGTTCGGAGTCCAACACTCGGCTCGATTCCGCTTCGCAAGCTCCCTCTTAAGCGAGCTAGAAGAGGTTCGCCATTCGGAATTGCTCCCACAACCGTTGAAATTAACTCAAACGACGAGTTCGGAATCCAACACTTGGCTCGATTCCGCTTCGCAAGCTCGCTCTTAAGCGAGCTAGAAGTGGTTCGCCATTCAGAATTTCTCCCACAACCGTCGACGCGCGCGAAGTTCTTACAACCATACTAGACATAGGAGAAGAGTACTTGGAGGAGCTAACCTTTGGTTCTTGTGATTCGTTTAAAGTAGAAATGTGCTCCGACGATGCGCGCAAAGTTCTTACAACCATACTAGACATGGGAGAGGAGTGCTTGGAGGAGCTAACCTTTGGTTCTTGTGATTCGTTTAAAGTTGAAACGTGCTCCGACAACATGTGCAAAGTTCTTACAACCATACTAGACATGGGAGAAGAGTACTTGGAGATGCTAAACATTTGATTCCTATGGTTCGTTTAAAGTTGAAGTTAGACATTCCGCGCCCATACAAAGAAAGATTCGCTTCTGATTATGAGTAATTGTTAAGAGTTAAACACACAAACACAAAAGAGAAACGAGCTTTCACTTATCTGAAATTTTAGCACACAAGAGCGTTCAAATTACAAGACCAAGTTACTACTACGAGGTGCTACAAAAACTCAAAGAAGCATAATTACAACAACTTATTCAACGCTTCTTCGGAATGGGGACGTTTCGGTTCAAAGACACTCGGGGATGGCTTCGCCTAACTTCGGAGCTCGTCTGTAGACCAACGGACCGAGACGCCTCTTCGACACTGCCTCTGACCATGGCCCCAACCGAAGCACTACTAGACGAGGCAGCCACCCCACTTTGAGCATCGGTCGGGCTCTGCCTAATGACAGGCGAACGAGTCGCGAGCTCGTAAAAAGAGATTCCCCTCTCGCTCTCTTCGCGAGTACATGATGTGCTCCGAACGTTGATTCTTGCTGGCTGAGGTTTGAGTCGAGCGACTTCCTCCTCGAGCATCGACGATCCGATCCTTCAAGGAGTCATCCTTCACGGATATCTTAAAGCGAGGAAGTCGAGCAGAGCCTTCAATGCCAGAGCTATCGGCTATGATTCGACGAAGGTGGGTCACTTCGATACTTCTGTCGACCGTAACCCTCCTCAACTCGTCAACCTTCGCCGTCAACTCGTCGCACTCGGCCATCAACTTGCCCACTGCCGAGGCTAACTCCTCTTTCCTCTGCCAAGAGTTCTTCTTCAGCTATCTTCAAATCATGAACTTCCGCCACAAGATCGCCTTCCGCTCGAGTAACGTCGAACAGCGCCTTTCGGAGCAACTCCACCTCGCCTTCAAGACGAACCTCACGAGATCGCTTCCGTAGTTGTTTCAGCTCAGAGAAATACCCTCTCGCCATTGCCTTGACATCCTCTAGATCCAACTCACTCTTGAGGAAGCACTCTCGGCTACGAGAGAGGGCCCGCTTCGCTGCTCTCAAGTCAGCACGAAGACGAGCGGCTTCGGCCACTGATCTCAACTCGACAACCTGAAAAGCGAAAACATATCAACACGAAGCACAAGAGGCAAGTTTCAAGTCAAAGACTTCAAAACACTCCGACACTTAGTCGAATTTCAGAGAAGTTTCAACACTTGGGGTTCTCAACACAATACTTGAAATTACGCAACACAAAAAGTTTCTAAGGAGTTAGCCATTTCATAAGTTCAAAATGTACATAAAAGTGGTGTCCAGTCCGCGGTTCGGCATTACAACAAAACAAGGTCGAAAAGGTGAAACAAAAGCGACAAAAGAAGAGGCGACTAAGTCAAAGGTCCACCTCGTGATGTTGATCCGAGGCATCGTCGCTCGGCACGGTGACTATCGCTCCTTCAATATTCACCTCGTCCTCGGCACCGTCCTTGGCTTCTTTGTCCTTCTGTCCGGGTGCGAGCTCCGCCAGAGGGAGTTGCTCTTCCCCGTCTACGGGGTCATAGAAATAGTAAAAAGAGTTGTCGAACCCGGGGATGCGAGCCGCCACATGCTGCAGTGCTCGGGCGTAGGCCTCCTCCATGTTTGTCAACATGTGGGCCTCGGCCTCGTCCCTAACGGCCTGCTCCGCAGCTGCCACCTTCATCACCTCCTCGGACGCCTTCAGAGCCTTGGACAACTCCTCTTCGAGGCGAGCTCTGTCCTTCTCTAAAGACTCGACCTTGGCAGCCTCGGTGGCGGAATTCTTCAGCACTCAGGCAAGCTTCGTCTCGAGGGCCACCACCTTGGCCGCACGAGAAGCCGAGATAAGCTGCTCGACCTCGAACAGCTTGACTGCTTTGGTGCACTTCCGACCTCTCCCGATCGTTCAGCAGCTTCAGCTCCTTCTCTTGGTCGGCAAACTCCTCGAGTAAGTGACTGAAGTGGCAAAGAGTCTGCGAGCAGAGCAAAAGAAGCTATTAGTCCCGAACAAAAAAAAACTTAGAAATTTTAAAGGCAATCATGTTCAACTCTTACTCACCGACATGGTGTTCCGAGCAATCTGCATGGCGTCGTCGCCCATGGAGCCGGCCTTCATCGCCGCACTGTCCTTGGGGGTTGGCAGGTGTTTCACCGCCTGCATGAATATGCCACCATCCCCGAGGAACCCGTCCACCTTCATCACCCTCCAGTCGGGGACGAAGAGACGTTTGTGCTCCTCGGTGAGGATCTTCTCCGCTTCGGCAGTGAGTGGCGGCACCTCCAACCCCAGAGCCGCACCCACGGTGAACGCCCCACTCGACGAGCCAGGGGCATCGACCGGAGGGGCTTGAACGGGCAATTCCGAAGGGGCTTGGAAGGGCATCTCCAGAAGGGCCATCGATGACCGGCTCCAATGGTGCCAAGGGGATTTTCGCTGCTCGGCCCGACTGGGGCCCCACCGTGGTCCTCTTCCTCTTCCTCGTCTCTGCCTCCTTCGCCACGCGAGTCTTAGCCATCACTGCCTTGTAGTCCATGCCGGGGCTCTCTGAAAAAGTCGAACAAAAAGAGTTAGAAAAAATAACTGAAAGTTAAAAAACTAAGGCAAGAAGAAGAAGAAAAGCATATTGGGGTTGATCGGATTGAGACCCCCACCAAATAGGACCTCCTCAGTGATGTCCTTCCAACTGAGGGTCGGAAGTCCGAGGAGCTTCACTACCACCTCTTCTTCTTCTCTCGTCAGCACCGGCTCCTTCTTCGCCCACTTCGGAACTCCGCTCTTCCACAACGTCGAAAAGTTCCACGACTCGGGGGCACGGATGAGACAGTACTTCTCCTTCCAGTGCTTGATCGATTCTGGATTCTCGATCAACTTCACCCCCTTCCTCGGCGACAAGTAGTACCTTTCCTCTGTCTTGCTTATCTGACAGATGCGATAGAGGCTCCGAAGCAGAACAAGCTTCGGCTGCACGCCGATCTCTTGGTACCGAAGGACGAAGGCGATGACGTGTCGCCACATGTTTGGCATAAACTGAACGGGACTCAGACCATACCACTGCAGCACCTCGATCACGAAGGGGTGTAGTGGTAGCCGAAGTCCGGCATTCAGTGCGTCATATGGGAAGACGCAAGTATCGGCCGAGGTCCCCGTACACGCTCGGATACCGAGGCCAGGGAGTAGAAGGACATACTCTTTAGGGATGTGGAACCCACTCCTAATCCGATGCAGATCTGCCTCGGTCAGGATTGAGGAAATCTCTTCCACTTCGGAAGGGTCTCTCAGCTCATTCTCTTCGTACGCCGGAGCATACCTTTCACCACCTTCTCCAGAAGGTCTTCGGGGTAACTTCTCACTCTGCCGACGCTTGACAAAACGGACGGGTGCCGACCCAACTTCCCTTGCTCCCTTCGGAGTCTCAACTACCATCGTCCCACCGATCGAATCTACAACTTCTTTCCCCTTCCTCGGCCTAACTACCACCGCTCGGCCCGTGTCTTGGTCCAAGGTGGAGGTCTCATCCCCAGAAGAAATCTTAACCATTCTCTAAGAGTGGGGGGAATGACTAACCTTGAAGTGACGTTTACAACCGGAAAAGATCGCTGGAATTTAAACCTCCTTGCCGCGACAGCTAGTAGCACCACTCGAGAGCGAAAACACCGCTAGCAGAGAGCAAAAGTGAAAGTAAAAGTGAAAAGTGAAGAATGAGATAAAGAGTGGGGGAGGTGAAAACTTATAGTGAAAGAGATGACTCTTGGGCTTTGTAACGTAAAGATACAACTCTTAGGCCCCCCTCAAAGCGTTAAAGAAGGCTAAACGACTAAGTAGCGAAGAGAGGAAACGGTTCACAAGGGTAACGACGTTTCGGATTGGGCTGTACCCCTCGGCCACTCCTCTAAGCTTCAAGACACCGAGGCACCTAGCCGAGCCATCGATAGGCAACACCGATCGCCCTACGTCCCTCGGAACACTAATCCGAGCGACAAGCGATCCGAGCTGCGTATTGGAGAAAAACGACTTTCTCCTCAAAAGTCATGCAAGATCTCGATCAGACGGCTCAGATCACTCCACGACCACAAAACGACAAGATAATATTTTCTCGTGATCTTAACCTCTGACCTCGTGATCCGCTGCCATGATGAACGATCCAGATCGCCCCACGTCCCTCAGAACACTAATCTGAGCGACTAGCGATCTGAGCTGCGTATTGGAGAAAAACGACTTTCTCCCCAAAAGTCGTGCAAGATTTCGATCAGACGGATCAGATCACTCCACGACCACAAAACGACAAGATAACGTTTTCTCGTGATCTGAACCTCTGACCTTGTGATCCGCGCCATGATGAACGATCCAGATCACTCCACGTCCCTCGGAATCCCAGTCCGAGCGACTAGCGATCTGAGCTGCGCATTGAAGAAAAACGACTTTCTCCACAAAAGTCGTGCAAGATCTCGATCAGACGGCTCAGATCACTCCACGACCACTAAACGACAAGATAACATTTTCTCGTGATCTGAACCTCTGACCTCGTGATCTGCACCGTGATGAACGGACCAGATTGCCCCATGTCGCTCGGAATCCCGTTCCGAGCAACTGGCAATCCGAGCTGCCCATATGGAGAAGAGAGCGCTGAGCGATAACGGCCGTCAGATCTTCTCAAGATTCGTGCCCTGACTCGATGAGCAACTCAGATCACCCCACGTCGCTTGGAATCCCCAATCCGAGCGACTGGCGATCCGAGCTGCTCACATGGAGAAAAATACCACCGAGCAATTCCAACCGTCAGATTGCCTCAAAAATCGTGTCGAAAGATGATGAGCGGCTAGATCATGCCACGCCCACAAAACGACAAGATAACATTTTCTCGTGATCTGAAACTCCAAACTTCGTGATTCGCACCGTGATGAACGGCCCAAATTGCCCCACGTCGCTCGGAACTCCGAACCGAGCAACTGGCAATCCGAGCTGCTCATACGGAGAAAATAGCGCCCAATGATGATGAAGGGTCGAGCGACTTCAGTCGTCTAATCCTCCAAAAATTCCGAGCGACTGCCGATCCGAGCTGCTTATGCGAAAAAAATAGGGTCGAGCGACTTCAGTCGTCTAATCCTCCAGAAATTCATGCCCAACGATGATGAAGGGCCCAGATCGTGCCACGTCGTAAATCATATTTAAAAATTAAGTTTTATTTATTAAAAATCAATTTATTTATTTAAAAATTGCGAAAAATGATTAAAAATTTGGGAAAATTAATTAAAAATTCTAAAAGATAATTATAAATTCAGGAAATATTTTTTAGCCCCCCGAGTAAATAATTATTGCTTAGAAGAGTCAATTAAAACCCCCGAACAACGAATCGACACTTCGCAAAATTAAATAAATGATCCGAAAAATAGATAAAAATTAAGAAAAAATTGCTGGGAGACCAAGAAAGCTCAAGAACAACCTTGAGCATGCAAATAGCTTCGAAAATCACCATAATACCTCATACAAAGATTCAATACCCCTCGTTTGGACTCCGATACAACTCCGAAAGCCATTAAAACAGTAAAACTACTCCTCAAAGGCTGGTCAAACTCAGTCTTCGGGAGTGGGGGGCTCGTGATATGGCTAAAAATTGGGTTAAATCGGAACCATCCAAATCGGGCATGAATCTTAAAGCACATGGGTAAAATGGTAATTTCACCCTACAAACGGGTCTGAAATGGGTACTGTGTCTTTTCTACAAAGTCCCAATAACCCACGAACGGATCCGCCTCAACTGGGAGCGGGTCCCAACCCGTAAGAAACCCAGTCCAGCTTGATAGAATTAGGGTTTCTGATTGTATTTAATCAACGACCCTGATTCGCTCTATCCTTTCACTGGGAATTAGGAAGGCAGCTATAAATATCCCCCATCCACCACCATTAAGAGATAATCAATCTTTTGCCAATTAACGCTCATTCATAATCTTTTCTGATTATTGACTTGAGCGTCGGAGGGTGCATCGCCGGGATCAACCCCGGTGTATCGCACTTTTTGCAGGTGAACGGCGGGAGTCAATGGTCAAACTCCGGTGGAAAGGTTCCAGGTTTGCTATTTAGTTTCCCTAAGAATCCACAAATTCTATCTGTTTTCCCCCACACCAGATTTAGCGGCAACAATTTCAAAATTCTGAGATCAGCTCTTCTCCTTCGTGTATGGTCAATTTTCCATGAATATTTCATGAATGTTCTTCTAAGTGTATGGTGAATTTTATGGACGTTTCTCAGTCAAAATTGGAGTTTTACTCAATTGGATTTCACTTCAGAATTCAGGGATCAGCTTCTTCCTTCTCTTTCTTTTGGGAATAAACTACTTATTTTATTTTATTTCATTTTTAAAAAATAAAAATTGGAAACAAACGGTGGTTTCTCACTTTGTCCTCCAAACGCCCATTGTTGAAATGAAGAATTGGAATGATGATATGGAAATTGCCAGAAATTAGGTGGTAATAATGGAAAACCCCTCAAAAGAAAAGTGTGTTGTTGTTCCTAAATGACCAGTTAAGCGTCAATCAAGTTTTCCGAAGTTTCAACTAAATATTGAGGTAGAAAATAAAAATAGAGATTTGGCAACGGAACATGATAATATAAGACTTGAATATAAGAACAGATAAATATAAGACCTGAACATAATTACATTCAACTATGAGGTAGGAACATATATATAATTCCTACCACATGTTCGGAACAAATTCCCCAGCACTCAATGCTACAAATCTTTCAATATCTTGAGCAAGAATCTTTAGATATGTAAATCGAGAAAGATTTGTCGTACTGACCCACTTTTTGAAAATATTTGGTGGTCTAACCCACTTCCAAAAACAATTAGCGATCTGACCCAGTTTTGGACACGTCAGCACAAACCGTTATTGGAAATAACGGCATATGTTATTTATATGTCGTTGTTTCCAATAGCAGCATTAATTTTATTTTATTTTTAGCATGCCGCTATTTGGAGTAACGGCGTCAGTATATTTATCATACAAGTGTGAATATTCTGACTTGGAAAGATTTCTAAGTGTTGAAACAACTTATAAATAATGTCATTATCTCCAAGAACGACATTCCAATTACTGATGCTGTTGTTGGAGATAAGGACATCAGTTATAATAAAATGAACTGTTGTCGTTGTTCCAAACAAATGCAACAGTTCATTTTATTATAACTGATGTCTTATCTCCAACAACGGCATCAGTAATTCGAATGCCGTTTTTGGGGATAACGATATTATTTATAAGTTGTTTGAACACTTCGAAAATTTTTTCAAGTCAGAAGATTCACACTTGTATGAGAAATATACTGATGCTGTTACTCCAAATAGCGGCATGCTAAAAAAAAATTGATGCCGCTATTGGAAACAACAGCATATAAATAACCTATGTCGTTATTTCCAATAACGGTTTATGCTGAAGTGTCCAAAACTGGGTCAGATCGCTAATTTTTCGAAGTGGGTCAGACTGCCAAATATTTTCAAAAAGTGGGTCAGTACGACAAAAAATTCGTAAATCGAAGACTTAATCATGGAGAGTCGAGCAAGTTCTTGAACCATTGAACTGAGTCCTTGGGATATCTCTCCAGCTCGTTCATATTCTAATCAACAAAATACAAACCAAATCTCTAAGTGTATTTTGCAGCCCACACCCAGTTGTCTGGAAGATACCATACAAAGTATCCTCTTACATCACACCCATCGTCCCTGCAATTCGTTCATAGTTCATAACAAACAGTGAGCTTTATTAGATAATAAATTATATCAGTGTGGAAAGGTGGACTTGGAATGTTGTCCTCTCCCTCCCACCTAAACCCCCACCTGAACCCCCGTCCCATTCACTAGAGCGTCTCCCCTGGTCTTCCACTGCCTCTGAGTTGCAGCATTTCCATCTTCTTCTTGCTTCTCCTTTCTTACAACATTGCCAAAAGTTTAAACTTTGACACCAAAAACACCAACACCATTACACCCCGGACCTTTGGCTTCATTCCTCCATGTTATCGGAACTGGAGCTGAGTGGGTGTGGGCCCAACGAAGGGGTCCGACACCCACCAACCCCCCCTTCCCCTCCCCTCCCCACCGCAGAAGCTTCTCTCCCACCTCCCCCACCTCCTCCACCTCTAAATCTCCTCCCTGTTAGCTTGGTGGCTGCTCCACCCAAACCCACCACTAACTACCCTGCCCTAATGAACTCCCCCCCTTGAGGAGGAGCCTCCTAGGCTCAGACGTGCACTCACTCCGCTGCGGGCACACCGAAGTGCACATCTTCGATAGACAAGGAGTGGCGACGTTCATCATCGCCATCAGGAGTTCGTCTCGAGAGAACGGGCCCATAGAGGGGGTCCTTCTACGAGCCACGAAGGGCGTAATAGAAACCCCCCCCCCAAGTTCCAGCGTTATACTCTTAGACGACAGGACGATCGTCGTTAAAGGGACACCCACAGACACAGTTCTCACAATGAGATACATCAGCAGCCTCACACCAATCGATACAATAGATAGGGGAGCTTAGCAAGGATACTCACCGTTCCCAATATTACAGAGACCAGCGGCATCAGGCTAGTCACCATAGTAGTGAATACCAACATCAATCAACCAATGCAACACAATCGAGAACCTCTGCTTACCACCAGAATCCCCCCCTCCGACACTCTTCACCCAGTGAAACCCAACATCCTGCAAAGCATCCCACCAACTCCCCCCTCGCTCACTCATCACCTTTCACCACCACAGGAGACGGGCCTAGTCCTCTCGGAGCAACCCCTACCACAAGCTGAACCAGCCAACCCCCTCAAGTCCATCGTCGTCTGGGCCCAAAAAGGGGAGTCAGAAGGGACTCGAGAGGGAGGGAACAAAATGCGGTGGGGGACTCTACCGAGAATTTGCAAGAGGTAACAAGGAAAGGTAAGAGCAAATCCAGGTTCTCTCCTCCCCCTCAACAAGAAAACCAAAAAAGAAGAGAAAAGGCAAACAAAAGCCAATACCATGCTTCAACTGCGGCAAACTGGGCCATTTTCGCAAAGAGTGCACCAAGGAGGTGTGGTGCCTCAAGTGCATGAAGTGGGTTCATCTTTCATATGTGTGCACCAACGTAGTCGAGACCCACATTGATGAGGAGCACCCGGTTAACAGAGGGAGATCGCCTGACAGCCCCACTCCGATCTGGCTCGCCAAGAGCCTGGATGTCATCAAACATGAGGAGAAGTGGCTGTGACAATGGTGCACAGTGGCCAGAGTAAGATCAGGGAGGCCCTCCGAGACCCATGTACTACAAGCACTGCAAGCTAAGTGGCCGATGAAGGCACACAAAGACTGGGTCGCAAAGAAGCTTTGCCACCTCCAATACTTGGTTTCCTTCCCTTCGACAGAGAAGGTTGGAGAGGTCACAGGAATGGGGATTGTGGACTTCGGCCACTTCTCAATAGAGTTTTTTCCATGGTCGCCCGAGCTTCGGAGCGGAGCTCCCCCAAGGCGAGCTCTTCTGGATATGGATACACAATGCGCCGTTGCATTTTTGGAAAAGAGAGGCGTTATAAGAAATAGTTTTCGACTTCGAATCAGTGGAAGAAGTCGACGAGAAAATGGTGCGTCGCTCCGATATTGTTTCAGCAAGAGTACTTATCAGGAGCATAGATATATCGCAGATGCCAAGATTTGCCAAAGTATACTCCTTCGATGATTCATACCTCATCCGCTTCGTGCTCGACAAACGAGCTGAGTCGGAATCTGTAAGATCGGCCATCACTTTCCCCATTCCCCCTAAAGCTCTTAGAGACAGCCGCTCATACGCTCAAGTGGTCTCTCCGGTTAGGGACGTGACCATCGATGGGGCTCATGAGATTGAGTGAGCGTATAAAGAACTCATCAAAGAGGCGAGAGAAAGGGAGCGATGCCAAGTCCAGGTGGAGGAGGGATCAGCGCCGACGAAGGGATCTCCGATCAGGGTTGGGCGAGAGAGAGTTTCGACCAACATATCTAACAGCCCTAGATGTGCGGAATTCAAATCCATGTTCAACTCTAGATTTGGGATGTTTGGCAGTCACAGAGGTGACCCACCAAAAAGAGGGTCAAAAGATACCCAAAAATGGAAGCCTACACATCGGAGTTGGTGGAGTTGGTAGGAGAGAGGAGCACAGAAGGGAGGCAGACTGTGCAAGAGCTGCAAAAGGCAAAAGCGCTCTGCTTGTCGACTTGCAAAATGACATGTAAAGTCGTTTGGAAAAGGAGCAAGGGCAGGTGCTGCGAGCAGCTCAGGGGAGGGAGACAGACTGTGAAGGGGCCAGAAAAGGCAAAAGCACCCTGGGAATCGACATGTAAGAAGTCATGCACAGTCAAAACCCAAAGAAGCAAGAGTTGGTAGTTTTGGGGTGTGGGTCGAGAGGGGAGCTTGCCAAGATGGGATACACGACGAGCAAAGAGCGGAAGGTTGGCAGGGGCTCCGCCCAAAATGGGTCTGAGCTCGAAGAGACGAGAGCTCAAAGAGGCAACAAAAGAAATGAGGAGGGTAAAGACAACAAAGACGAAAGAAGGGGAAGTGTTAAAGAAGCAGTCAGCACCTCGCGTGGGAAGCCATCTGACGCCATCGCAGAAACAGCAGATCAGAAGATGACAGGTGTCATCACACTGCAAGCGGCAGGCGCAGGGAGCGAAGAGGAAGGTATGGTGTATCGCGGAGGAGGAAATCACTTAAACGGACCCAGTAGTGTGGACAGATGTGTACGGGGGGGGGGATTTTATAGTGTTATTGGGCCCAAAGAGGGGTCCAAGATACATTCTACTGTTATTGGGCCCAAAGAGGGGTTCAAGATATATTCTTCTGTTATTGGGCCCAAAGAGGGGCCCAACCAAGGAGGAGATGTTGCAGACTTGAGCCTAAACAAATTACTGGGCATAAACGAGTGTGTCCCAGACTCACCTATCTATGAAGATGACCGAGAGGATAGGCTCAATCTTGAGGATGACTGTGTTTACTCAGAGGGAGAGTTGTTGGACTCAGAAGAAGAGGCGGATGAGCTCCTGAGTCAATCACCAGACCTGGTACCATGTACTTTCCCCCCAACTCAAGCAACAGGCACAAGCGCGTCTCAAAGTGATACAGTTCTCAGGGTTCACAAGAGGGCTATGGAGGAGTCCTTAGATGATTATTTGGAGATTGTGGCAGCTGCTAAAGCGGCAAAAACAAGCGTCGAAGGTACAAGCTCTTTCCTAGCTTCAGTTTTTAATTTCATGACCGATACTGAAATTTTCTATCTAGCCGAAACCTGTGGTCTTGCAGTTAACGATATTGACAGAAATGCTCGATTCCTTAATCAAATTAGAGGTTGGGAGACTGATAGGATTAGTCTTATTTTGGACTCGAACGTCGATAAGAGTCACGTACCCCCCCACTAATAGTATTTAATGGAAGCCCTATTCTGGAACGTTAGAGGCCTTGGTGGGCGGGGTAAACGATAAATGGTTAAGGAAGTGGTAACCAGATCTAAGGCTAACATCGTGGGGCTCCAGGAGACCAAACTGTCTCACATGTCTAGACTTAGGAGAGTGGGGGTTGCCGAATCTTCGAATGGAGGATGTTACCTTCAGTTGGGGCATCCAGGGGTATTGCTCTAGGGTTTAATCCCAACATCTTCTGCTGTGTTGACGAACTACATGGGCAATTCTCTCTATCGGTTCTGCTTTAGAGAAGGTCCGACCACTAGGTTCAATCGGTCACGGTGGTGTACGGGCCTCACACGTCCACCGCTAGAACGACTTTCTGGGCGGAACTTCGAGCTGTCCAAACACACTGGCCACACCTGTGGGTGGTGGGGGGAGACTTTAACATCACAAGATTTGCCTCAGAGCACAGAGGCAGAGGTGCCAGCGACCTAGACAGAGAAGTGTTTAATAAGGTCATCACAGACCTGGAATTGGTTGACATCCCCGTCTCGGATAGACTATTCACCTGGAAAAACATGCAGGCATCGCCCATTTTAGCTAAGTTAGATAGGATCATGGTCTCCATGGAATGGGAGACCAAATTTTCTCTAGCATCAGCTAAATCACTCCCTAAACCAACATCGAATCATGTGCCCATCTTCTTATCTTCGGGGGAGCACCAACCAGAAAGCCAGCAAGATTTCGGTTCGAGAAGGCCTGGTTAGAAATCCAAGATTTTCACCACCTAGTCAATGAGAGCTGGTCTCGCCCAACTAAGGGCACTGAGGCGACCGCTATATGGTGTGAGAAAATTAGTAGGCTCAGGGGCAAGCTGAGGAAGTGGAACCGGACCAGATTTGCACTAATATGGAGAGCAAAAGAGTCCCTCCTTGAAGGAATTGAGGAACTTGAGAAGACGGAAGAATCTAGGGACCTCTTACAGGAAGAACGGATGCGATTGCTCCAACTCAGACAGGATATTGACCAGCTCTACAGGATGGAGGAAATCAGATGGCAACAACGGTCGAGAATTACATGACTCAAAGAGGGAGACGTGAATACAACATTTTTTCACTGAGTTGCCAGTGCCCGACGTAGAACTAACCTCATCCACTCCATTAACTCAGAATCTGGAGTAATACAAGGCGAGATTGCTATTAAGCTGGCCTTCCAATCTCATTACAAGCACCTCTTTGGGCGCAAAGCGGACTTCAGAACCCCTCTCCGACACGACATCTGGCAAGACCGAGCAGGCACTCCAGGTCCTGGGGTGCAATCCATCGAAGCACCCTTCACTGAAAAGGAGGTATGGAACGCAGTCGAACTGCTGGGTAAAGATAAAGCCCACGGCCCAGACGGTTCCTCGATCATGTTCTATCAGATATTCTGGAAGGAAATTAAAGGTGATCTGCTGAAGCTGTTCGAAGACTTCTATGAGCATACACTCAAATTGGGGAGACTCAACTACGCGGAGGTGGTGATCATCCCCAAACAAGAGGAAGCATGGCGCGTCGGTGACTTCCGCCCCATAAGCCTCCTTAACTGCTCGATTAAGATCATTACTAAGACTCTCGCTAACAGAATGGGAAAGGTAATGGACGACCTCATTAGTCAGGACCAGACAGGCTTCATTAAGGGAAGATGCATTCAGGACAGCATCGCTACAGCTGAGGAGACTATCCATCAATGTCACGCCTCCAACGCGAAGAGTTACCTCCTGAAGCTGGATTTTGAGAAAGCCTATGATTCTGTGGAATGGGGTTGTTTACTGGAAGCGCTTGCTGGACGGGGGTTCAGGGACAGATGGATCCGATGGATCCACACGTGTCTTACCACTAGCAAGACGGCTATTTTGGTCAATGGTACAGCAGGTTACCGATTCTCCTTTAAACGGGGGCTCAGACAAGGAGATCCTCTATCACCCCTCCTCTTCACCATCGTGGCAGACGTGCTTAGATCAATGATGACCAGGTACAGTAGAGCAGGCTGGATTGTACCAGTGGCTAAAGGGGTACAACATCAATGGTGCTCTATACTACAATATGCCGACGACACTCTCCTATTCGGCAACGGAAACCCAGGGGAAACTACCATCTTCAAAGGAATTCTTTATTGTTTTGAAGCTTGGTCGGGACTCAGAGTTAATTTCCAGAAAAGTGCCCTAATTCCCATTGCTCTACCTCCAGAAGAGACGCTGGATCATGCCACTGTTCTCAATTTCTCCATCGAGAGGTTCCCCATTCAGTACCTTGGGCTGTCGCTAAGACCCGAAAGACTCAAAAAGGCGGATTGGTTAGCTATCATTGATAGGGTCGAAAAAACGGCTAACAGGATGGAAAGGGAAAGCCCTCTTCTTGGGAGGGAGAGTCACGCTCATCAATGCAGTCCTCTCAAACCTTCCTACCTATTATCTCTCTTTCCTCGAGATGCCACGATGGGTAATACAAAGAATTGACCGACAAGGAAACGTTTCTTATGGAAAGGGGCAGACCCAGACCGAGGAGGATACCATCTCATTAGGTGGGAGAAGGCGTGTATGAAAAAGATTCATGGAGGCCTAGGTATAATTGATCTTCGAGATATGAATCTGGCACTATTGGAAAAATGGTGGTAGAAAGTTTTCCACCCTAATGGAGAAGGGTGGCAGCAGTTTGTCCAGGGATACATGCATGGGAATGGAACTAGAAATCTAGGCTTCAGGATAGGCCCTAGAGTTTCCTGCTTCTGGAAAGGTATCACCAGGGCATACGAACCCTTCAACAGCTGTGTTAAGTCAGTCATAGGTAATGGCAGACTTACTAGATTTTGGTGGGATAAGTGGTGTGCTGACCACACACTCCGATCCATGTTCCAGACTTATACGAGCAAGCGACACAACCACACTGCACGGTGGCAGCAGCCTGGAAAAGAGGCACATGGAATCAGCATTCAAACATCCGCTCGACATGGACTCCCAATGCAGACTGACGGAACTTCAGACCTTCATCTCCAATGCTGGAATTGGCTGTACTTAGGGGCCTGACAAGAAAAACCTGGGATCTGGAGAAAAATGGCAAGTTCACGGTTCGTTCATTGTACAACCGCATCCATTTTAGGGGATGCCCTACCAAAATGGTCGGCCATTATCTGGAAAATGAAAGCGCCCCTGAAAATCAAAGTTTTCCTATGGTTGGTGCTGAACGATGCGATCCTGACTAGAGAAAACCTAGCTAAGTGCCAACCAAATTTGGACTCTCAATGTGGGTTCTGCCAAGCCAACCTGGAGACTAGAGACCATCTGTTCCTTCATTATCCTAGGAGCAAGGCGGTTATCGTAGAGGTTCTCAATGCACTAGGACATCTCAATACCCCAATTCTTATGACGACCTGTGGGTAGGAACCAAATTCGCGACAGAGAGAGGTGCCATGAGAAAGGCATGGTTTATCGCGATTGCCGCAATGACCTGGGTGCTATAGCTAGACAGAAATAATCTTTACTTTCGTAGAACTTGCAATACTATTTCTGGCAATCTGAATCATATTATGCATCTAATCTCATTTTGGGCTAATGTGGCAGCAGCAGGTCCCATAGGCAGGATCGCCACAGTCTTTCAGGTACAGGAGTTTGACGACGAAGAGATCGAGATTGACCCGATGATTGACTGAGACACAAGCTTTGATGGACATTGATACCCACCACCCTAGGGCTTGTTGGGAGGAATGATGTATTACTTTTGGCTACTTTATGCTCTGTCTGTATTTTGTCCCACCCCCCATGTTTAGGGTGGAGTATGTTTTTCTGTTTTCTTTCTAAGATTTTGTTGTTTGCTCAGTATCCCGAGTTTTGTTTATTAATCTCTGATTAATGAAACAGGGTGGCCAGACTCCACATTTTCTTCAAAAAAAAAAAAAAACAGTGAGCTTTATTTAGCTTTCACTAGAAAAGTGCAATGCACATAAGATTTAAAACGAAAAACATAAAGTTATGAACTGGTATTTAGTGAAGATTTTTTTTCATTGAAGGATGGATGGAACAAAAGAACTCACTTTATCAAGAGAAGTAAAAACACTACTGTGAGATCCAAAAAGTCTTGCGCTCAAGTAGTTGCGGTGTAGATATGTGGCTTTTGATACATGGGTTCATAAATATTGATGTTCATATAGCATTGGTAATTGATAAACATTATTACACATTAAGAGAGTAAATGAAAACCATTAAATAAATGTATATTTAATCTTAAAAATATAGTTAGACATGAAAATTAGTAAGTTAAATACAAATATTATCCATTAAGTAAATGGAAACCCTTAAACAATGTGAAGGCTTCACACACTCAATCATGGAAGTTTCCTGTAAATTAGCAGTTGGTTTATGAGCTGGACTCATTCTAGCTTGGTGTATGCAACTTCCAACATATTCGAAGCTCAGTTTTCACTCCTCTCCTCTACATATAATTTTATCCATCTGATCAGTCCTGTCCTTGAGTTTTTATTGAGGAAGAGATCTTTTACCAACATTTCATAACTTTCTCTATGAACTATAGTTTATTTAATTGCTCTAGGTTCCCTATTTGTGCACATTCCTTGATGTCCTATATTTATCATGAACTATAGTAAATTTCGTTGCTAGTGAGAAAAGGCTTGGAGTTCCATATTGGACTTCTAATCCTGTATATGAGGTCCAACTGAGTGTGTGCAACTACGAATTTTTAAGAGAAACTAATATAAAACCGACATGTAGTAATGCATATCTTGCAATTGCAAAAAATTTATACTGAACAACTTGTATGCCTCACTAAACTGAACATAATCAAAATCATTTTGTAGGTCGAACAAAAAAATAGCAAACTTGATTTATTGTATTTCAGTGAAATATGTCCTCAAATAGAGAAATCTCATCCGTCCATTTCCTTCCACCAATCATACCCAACATTTATACAGAATTTATACACCCAATTTCTGGATGTCATATTACTAATTACTAACTCAAAAAAGATATATAGTTACTATCAATAGTTCTTTCCCCTATTTATTTTCTTTTCTGGATACCTCTTGAAGTGATATCATTGCAAAACTTAATGTTAAGGATCTCTCCGGTCAATAACATCTTGTAATTGACTTGTGTTAGCTTGGGAGGTCGTGTGCTAGGTTGGCTTAGGAGGTCGTGTGCCTAGGATTCGGATGCCTTGAGTGCCCTAGTTCTATAGCTGAGGTCTGGGGAGCGTAGAAAGTAGATAGAGTTAACAAAGAGGATAGGTCGACATGGGATATCTCGGTAGCAATTACTTTGTAGGGCCTATGGCTAGACCGTAATGACTTGTGTTTTCGTAACGTCATTCATAGATTTCGAGCTTTGATGCATAAAATTTTCTCTTTCATTCTTGATTGGGCAGGTATGGAGGAAGCAAGGAAGAGGATCCGGCTGGAGGAGGAGTAGGCTGCAAATCAGATTGGGGAGACGGTTTCATTCTGTTCCGTCTAGTGTATCTTCCTATGTTTAGATTTCCAGTTTGTTGTTTTGCTTTTAAGTAGAATTAATCGTGCTTTCTGGCGCGACATTTTTGTAATATGAACTACTTGTTTCGTTAATCAATCATTAATGAAGCGATGACGAGGTCATCTTTTATCAACAACAAAAAACATCTTGTGTAATTCAATGTTATGGATCTTTAACTTAAGTCCATAGAAATATAGCAAAGGATACAAATTACCTTGTGATTTATTATATAGCAAAGCATAATTAGAAAGAACTATTACAAAAGTTTTTTACTACCATTCTCAAGTTAAATTTGTAAACGCTTGAATAATTGGTATATTGTATTGATTTGTTTACAAGTAAAGCTCTATGATTATATACAGTTTTAATACAATCCTAATAAGGTAAATACAATCAGACTTGAATGACTGAATCAATTCTAATCAAATAGAATAGGAAAGACAGCTTAGCATATATGATAGTTGACGGAGGAGCTGATTGTGTGGCCTGATGGAGCAAATTGTGTTATTGATGAACTGATCTCCTTTGATGTAGGAGATTCCCTAATACACCCCCGCAAGACGGTGGCACCATCGGAGACACCGATGTTGGAACGAAGGAGATGTAAACGGGTACGCGATAAGGGTTTGGTGAGAGTATCAGCAAGCTGATCAGTAGTAGAGACATGAGACACTTGAAGAAGACCACGAGTGACACAATCCCGTACAAACTGAAAATCAATATCGATATGTTTCATACAGGAGTGTAGGACTGGATTAGCACAATAGAACATGGCTCCAATGTTATCATAGAAGACAACTGGTGTTGCGGGGAGAGGAATGCCAAGTTCACGCAATAAGGACTGAACCCATGCGAGTTTAGCAGTGGTGGCAGCAATGGCCCGGTATTCGGCTTCGGTGGAGGAGCGAGAGACAGACCACTGTTTGCGAGAGCTCCAAGAGATTAGATTTCCATCGAGGTAGATAACATAGCCAGTCGTGGACTTGCGATCATCACGATCACCAGCCCATTCAGCATCGGAAAAGGCATAGAGACGATGAGAGGGTCGGC
Organism: Hemerocallis citrina; assembly: GCA_017893485.1. Taxonomy (NCBI): domain Eukaryota; kingdom Viridiplantae; phylum Streptophyta; class Magnoliopsida; order Asparagales; family Asphodelaceae; genus Hemerocallis; species Hemerocallis citrina. Next base: position 442,511,403 of record CM030358.1, on the reverse strand, counting down.
GACAAAGATGAAGGCCAAAGGAGATGGTACCCTTCAAGTAGCGAAGAAGATGCTTGAGTGTCTGCCAGTGAGTCTCGGAAGGAGAACGCATGAATTGAGAGAGCTTGTTGACTACAAATGAGATGCCAGGGCGTGTAAGGCTTAGGTATTGAAGACCACCAATAAGACGATGGTAGGGAGTGGCATCCGTTGGGGAGGAGCCATCATGGAGCATAAGTGAGGTAGTTGTGGACAAGGGCATACTCACAGCCTTTGCACCATCCATCTTGGCATTGATGAGAAGATCATGAATGTACTTTTGCTGAGAGAGGAATAGACCAGTGGCTGTGGGAAGAACCTCAATACCAAGAAAGTAATGTAATGAGCCCACGTTCTTGACAAAAAACCTAGTGGCTAAGAGTTGAATGAATTTCGCCACAAGTGAGGAATTGGTGCCCATAATAAGAAGATCATCAATATAAACCAGAAAATAAATTACATTTGTCCCATTTTTGATGAGAAAGAGTGAGGCATCAGAGATGACATTAACAAAGCCATGGAAGAGCAAAAATGAGTGTAATTCCTTGTACCACGCCCTTGGAGTCTGTTTGAGGCCATAGAGGGCTTTCCTCAATTTACACACATGAGATGGATGATTAGAGTCAACAAAACCAAGCAGTTGGACCATATAGACATTTTCACGAGTGTGCCATGAAGAAAAGCATTGTTAACGTCCAACTGACGTATTGGTCAACCATGAGTCACGGCAAGATGCATGACAATTCGGATGGTGGTAGGTTTGACCACTGGGCTGAAAGTATCTGAAAAACCAACACCAGGGCGTTGGTGATTACCCTTGGCAACTAAGCGTGCCTTGTACCTGTCAATTGTGCCATCCGGATGTCGTTTAATACGAAACACCCACTTACAACCAATAAGATTTTGAGAAGGGGAGTGAAGGAATGAGCTCCCATGTACCATTGTGAATTAACGCATTGAGCTCATTGGACATTGCTTGTCGCCAAAGGGGATCTCCTTAACGGCCTGGGAAACACATGTCGGTTCAAGTGAGGAGGGGATGGAGTGTTTGGTAGCAGTTATAGCATATCGAGGATTAGGTTTGTGGGTACCTGCTTTGGCACGAGTAACCATGGAATGATCGGGGAGAAGAGGAGGTATAGGGGGGTTAGGAGGTTGTGGGTCAGAGGATGGAAAGGTGACAATAGTCCTATGAGGGTTTCTAGTGTATGTACGAAGTGGGCTGAGGTGGGGAGGTGGCTGGGCTGGGTCAGATTGGGTTGGAGAATGTGCGGGTGGGGTGAATATAGGTGCGATGGAGGTAGGGGCCGAGGCATGGGGGTTGGGTGACGGTAAGAGAGAAGCAGTAGTAGAAGCAAGGGGGGCCGGGGAAACCGATGGTGACGGCTCCAAGATGGGGGGTAGTTGGTGCTGTTGATGATGATGTGACATGTGGTGGCAGCGATGAAGAAACAACCGGTGCAACAGGCGTGGTGGGTGAGTGTATAGGAATATGAGTAACTAGAGGAAGAGAGGAGACTCAAGTGTGAGAGTTATCAATAGTGACATGGGGAATGGAGGAAGGGAGGTTGGCAAGCAGGAAAAGTGGACTCATCAAACTGCACATGCCGAGAGATAAAAAGTTTGTGAGAGGAAAGATCAAGACACTGAAAGGTACTTTGATTAGATGAGTAACCAAGGAAGAGACATGGGCGGGAACGAGGAAGTAATTTATTTGAATTGTAAGGACGTAACCAAGGAAAACACAAGCACCCAAAGGTACGAAGGCGAGAGTAATTGGGCTATTCATTAAAGAGTTGACTGAATGGGGAGAGATTGTGAAGAACTGGAGTAGGCATACAGTTGATAAGATAGGCAGCTGTTTTAAAGGCGTAAGACCAATAGGTGAGAGGTAAAGAAGATTGATGAAGAAGGGTAAGACCAGTTTCAACAATATGACGATGCCAGCGTTCGGCGACTCCATTGTGTTGCGGAGGTGGGGTGGTGTAAGAAGATGGGTGATGCCATTGGATGAGAGAAAATGTTGGAGTTTGATTAATCCCCCCCCCCCCCCCCCCCCCCATCATCAGTGTATAATCTAGTAATGTTTCTTTTGAAGTAATTTTTGACAAGTGCTTTGAAGGTGACAAAGGTGGAAAACACATCAGATTTCTTTTTAAGAGGATAGAGCCATATGTATTTTGTGAAATGGTCAATAAAGATAACATACTACGAAAAATTATCAATAGAAGAGTATGGAGCAGGGCCCCAAACATCACTATAAAGGAGATCTAATGGACCATCATCGGTGAGAGACGAAGTACCAAACGGGAGCTGATGGCTTTTATTTCATAGACACAAATGACAAACGGACTCGAACAACTTGGAAGACACATTAATGGAAGACAAACGAAGGACTTGTTGGAGAGTTTTGTGGCTGGGGTGACCAAGACGACGATGCCTGAGGTTGGGAGAGACCACCACACCCGCCATAGCTTGCGGTTGACAAAAGGATTTGGGAGACCACTCGTACACATCAACCTTATTCGGGCCTTGAAGAAGAACTGCCCCCGTGCTCAGATTCTTGACATGAAAGAAATCAGGAAAAAGAAACACAGCGGAAGGACAAACACCTTGAATTACAATCTTTTCTTTACAACACATCTTTTACAATTTTTCATAAGCCATAACATCATTCTATCTCAAGCATCCAAATCCAAAGCTATAAGCAACTACCTGTAAAACATGAGGCTAGAGATAACTCTAACCCCCAAAACTACAGGGGTCAGCCATAACGGTGTGAGTGACATAAAAATAAATAAGTAAATGCAACATAAATAAACATGAAACATAATATCATAAATAACATGTATCAACAACCAGAGTAAATGAGATAAGGAACAACAATAAATAAAATATGAAGACGTCAAGTGAAACTAGACTAAGTGTCAAGTGTAGAAAAACATGAAAACAATATGCATAAAACCATGTCAAGAAGACATCAATGCTATATGCTGACTCTCTAATGCATACTTGTCGGATTCTATGCATCCCACTCTACATAGGTTCGGTGCAAGCCCTTAACGTTCTCCACTTGATAGGGTTTAATCCCCCGCTTATGCAACTAATCCTACTACGATGACTACTACGAGATATAGATAAACTGTGAGTATTAGCCCATGCTCCGATAATTCTGGAGGTCAATCTCTATCCACAGATAATTTTGGAGACTATTTCACTCACACTTGGGAATCTTCGAGAATACCCCATACCGCAAGCTATGGCGCCTCATCACATGAATACCACATGAGTGTCGCCACAATCCCGATAATTTCGGAGATCAATCCCACACCACAGGTAATTCCGAAGACTATTTCACCCACACCTCAATAATTTCGGGGATTATCTCACACCACAAGCCATACTGATGTCCATAACCCATGTTCTCATTTCATTATATCACCATCTAGTGCATGTCCTTATTATTTTGTTAAGTTAATTAATTAATTTCTAATCTCCTAGAGTTGGTGCACCCTTACCGGGCTTAACTCAACAAGCCTCAACAGGCCAAAACACAATAACTCAACTGCCGGTATACTAGGGTCCCACACACCCTTTAGAGACTCACACTCAACCAACAATCTCAAACCTTCCATATCGATACTTTTATAAAACATCTTGAAAACATATAATCTGTAGTATAAAGATATTTATAACAATAGGTCATTAATCTGAAAAACATTGAAGAACCAATTGTTTAAAATGAAAATCAGAAAAACTCGAGAAAACATCAGTCAGAGCAGTGGCAGTCGACTGTGAACACCAGTTGGTCGGCTGTCCCGCGTGAAAACCCAACACTTCAGAAAAATATAAATCTAAGTATAGTTAGTCGGCTGTATAAAGTTCTAGGTCGACTGTCCCGCATAAAAAGTCCAAAACGAAAAGAAACACAAAATAGAGCAGAGGCAGTCGACTGCATACTGTAGTCGGTCGACTGTCCTGCGTGAAAATCCAGAACTTCGAGAAAACACAAATTAGAGCAGAGGCAGTCGAATGTATAAAGTGGTCAGTCGACTGTCCTGCACGAAATTTCACAACTTCGAGAAAACATAGCAGCCAGGTAGCGACGGTCGACTGTTGAAATTAACCAGTCGACTGTCACACCTACAGACTGCAGTTTTAGCTTGTGCGCATTTCAACCGATACGGAGTTTTACTTCATAAAAATAAATTCTGTAAAAAGTACATTTCTGATATGATCAAATACGGCTTTTAGAGTATATAAGAGTCCATAAAAACCAATCAAAACCACTTTGAATTGATAAAAATAGTTTTTTGATGAATTTCTTCAAAATAGAACATGAATGTGTGCATATATAAAAATAGAGTTTTTAAAAATCAATTATACATTAAAATAACTTCGTATTATGTTCCAAACCATATCAATTCCAAAATAAGTTAAGATATAATCCAAATCCACAAAACACACAAAGATGCAATTTCTTCAAAGACCATAAAATAGGATATCCATGTAGAAATGATTGTGCATGTTTGTGCACCAAGAAAACTTCACAAATCCATCAATTAGAAATAACAAGTAAAACTTCAAAAAATCACAAAATCCCCAATTTAGTCATATCGTATCAACCCAAATCTAGTTATGACAACTCCAACCACAAAACTTGATCTTTTAGATTCATTAATCCTTCTCATAACTCATCAAACTCACTTACAATTTTCGCAATAGTTAACATATGAATATAGACAAATATAACATTTCCATGGTCAAGTTGCATTCATCCAAACTCATTAATAGTCAAAAATCTCATCTTTAATCAATTTATGCATAACATCCACCATACTCAATCCAATCAGCAAAATCCGAAAGAAAATAGCATACTCATGATTTCTATTATGTTCTTTAACAATCTCAAAGAATCCTTGTTTGAAAACTCCAAGAAATAAGAATAAGAAATCCCTTTTCATTGTGTAGCAAAATACGGCTGCACCTCACCCTAATATAGGCCGGGAATAGGGGATCTAGGGTTTTGAGTAGTTTTGCAAAATACCACTTTTGAAATATACCTTTACATATATAAATCTCTATACTTGGAAATTGAATAAAAAAATTTAATTGAGTCTTAAAAGCTAAAACAACCAGCCTACAGTCAGCCGGCACTGTTTGAAAGCCCAGAAAAATGAATTTGCACTTTCACCCCTCTAAATAGCAATTTTGAAAAAGATCCTCCTTTACCAAAACTTGCAAAATAAACCAAATTTATTAAAATAAAAAGTAAACTCTTTACCTCTGAGTTGACTAGGCATCATGCCAAGCCCAAAAATCCAAAAATCTGGAGTTTTCACTCCAAGTGGTAATTTTGCACAAAAGTCCATCTTTTTTGTAATATTTGCAAATAGGTCCAATAATTATCAGAAAATTCCAGAAAATTCAAAAATAATATCTAATAATAAATAATAAGTTTCCACAAAATAAATTTTGACTTTGAACTCCTCAAGAAGATATTTGCATGTGTTTCACACATGTAAAAATATAAATTTTCGAAAAATGTTCATTAAATACCCAAAAATCATTTTAATTCATTTATAAATCTTAAAAACATTATTTAGAAAATCTGGGGGTATTACATTGTAATGCCCCTGCCCCGAGCTCAGACAATTTATACAATTTAGGAGATAAATTAGATACTATGTAGTACAATTGCCCACCACATGTTGCCTCTCAAAAGATGGTTAACCGAATTGGTGACTCTTGATCATAGGCAAATTTATTTATTATTATTTATATTATAGTATATTACCAATATGGGACTAATCCCAATACTATCTCTCCTCTTTTCTTTTTGTGTACAGCCGCAAATCCTCAAGGTGGACCCCATTCAATTTGCTGACGTCATCAGATCCTTTCAAATAGCCAACCTTGCTGGTTTTTCTCTCACGTGGGGCCCCCACTACAAATCAACATCAATCTATTTACAACCATGCCATTGGCCTATTAATATCATATACTATATATATATATATATATATATATATATATTATACTTTGAAAATTTACGGGGTGTTACAAGGACCATCATATGTAGAGGCACCAAAGAGAGTGTTGAAATTGGAGGTAACATGGTGAGAGGCACCGGAATCAAGCAACCATGTTGGAGAAGAGGTGGACTGGCCATGGGTGGTAGGATTGGCCACTGGCTGACTGTGAGGTCCAGATTGGAGTTGGGGGCAGTGTTTGGCACTATGACCTTGAGTGCCACACCATTGACAGAAACCACGATAACCTGTGCTGTTCATGTTGGTAGAACGGCGACTATTGTTAGTGAAAGATGGTTGGGCAGGCCCGTAGGAACCACGAGAATGGTTACGAGAGGCAAAGGACCCACAGTTGGAGTTGGAGTTGTTAGAGTGGTAGCCATGGTTTGAGGTGTGGGATCGAGATGTCTGAGCGACATTGGTAGTGATCACTGGGGCGACAATAGCGGTATCATCACGCTTGAGAGCAGCTTCATGTTCAACCAGTTTGTCATGAAGGTTTTCAAAAGAAATTGAGGTGTCGCGGGAACGAACACCGTAGCAATTTCCTTGAAGTCAGATCCAACACCATTAAGAATGTAGAGGAGGATATTGTCATCCGAGAGGGGGACATCAATGATGGAGAGCTCATCTGCAATAACGCAGACTTCTTGTAGATATTCAGAGACAAACTTGTTCTCACAGCGCAGGAGAGTTAGGCATTCTTTAAGACCAAGAACAGAAGCACGGGCTTTGCTAGCAAAGAGATGGAGAAGCTTGTCCCAAGCCTCCTTGGATGTCTTGGCAGAGGTGATAAAGGAGATGACCTGTGGTGAGACGGATGCAAGAATCACATGGAGGAGGAGTTGATCTTGCCGAATCCAAAAGGCGCGAAGCACGATTTGAGTAGTTGATGGGCAAAGACTAGAACCTTCCACATAACCCATAAGGTCGTAGCCGTAAAGGAGGGTGTTGAATTGAGCACACCAGGATGGGTATTTGCTGGGTGTGAGTTTCACGGGGAGTTGGGCTATAGATCAAGGTGGGAGTGTATGAGTTGATATCTGGTGCAAGGATGGTTTTAGAGGCGTCAGTGGCCATGGATGAAGACAGAGAGGAGAGGGATCAAAAGAAAAAAAAGTGCTCGTTGGAGTTTTTGGGCTCTGATACTATGTAAACACTTGAATAATTGGTATATTATATTGATTTGTTTACAGGTACAACTCTATGATTATATATAGTTTTAATACAATCCTAATAAAGTAAATACAATCAAACTTGAATGACTGAATCAATCCTAATCAAATAGAATATGAAAGACAGCTTAGCATATATCATAGTTGACAGAGGAGCTGATTGTGTGGGTTGATGGAGCAGATTGTGTTGTTGATGAACTGATCTCCTTTGATGTAGGAGATTCCCTAATAAAATTGACTTTTTCATTAAATACGAACTTTGACTAATTATTTAAAGTATCTTCAAAGCAAGGCAAAAGCTGGATCCATTGTAATTACAATCATGTTAGGAATTTTTATTACTCTTTACATTATCCATAACATAATTGTTTCTCCATTTCAAGTTGGTAGCAGCTACAAATAGGCTTAAATCCATTACAGTAGTAAAAAATGAATGAACAACAATTGGGTTGTATACTACTGTAGGACTATGTACTGGGATCATGTAACTACTTGTTCCTGGCTAACTTTTATATTGGAAGTTTGAGGCATGTTTTAGAGTAAAAAATAGTTATCTGCTAGAACAGTGACATCCATTTGCATATTACTAACATCCATCATCCACAAATACTCATCAGACGTGCTTATGAAACTTTTAGTTGTATAAAAATTAAGCAAGCAATTGAATCTAAAATTGGATGTAAGGCTACCATCTAAAATCTGAAATTAAGCAAGTAGTTTACAAATTAGCTACTAGCTAAAAATCTAATCAAAATCAAAATTAACTCAGTGGGCTATTGAACTACATGTAAAGTTGGATGAAGGTAATTCAAAACCATTATCTGGTTCAAAAGCAATTAAATGTCACTGAATGCTGTTGAGTTACGGTTCTAATTCTAAATTAACTCAGTGGAAATAATCAAAATTCATGTAAACCATTTCACAGATCAACTGCTTGCTTAATTTACTCAATGAAGCATAAAGAAGTTCTCAAATCAAAATTTAATCTGGAGATCAGCTACTCTGTAAAGCAGTTCATAGATCAAGAGAGTTTACTCACCTGAAACATAAAAAAGTACCCAAATCTGAAAATTTTCTAATCAAAATCTAAATGAACTTACACAGTGAAGCATTTAGAGAGAAAGAGAGAGAGAGAGAGAGAGAGAGATGAAATTCATATTAGATCAAAAGTTTATTTATCCCAAAAATATAATTAAAAAAACATAATTTTTTTGGGTAAAAAGCAAAAAACACGTCTGATCTATGAGGTCAAAGCAGAAAATGCCCTAAACTATTTGCCCCCCCCCCCCACATACAAAACTGTGAAACGTGGTCAAAACTCGTACGGGAACCCTAAAAATGAGTGTGAAAAGACCAAAATGTCCCTATTTAAATAATCCCTTAATAACTTATTCTAATCACTTCTCTTATTCACTTAATTCCCGCTGACTCTCTCTCCCGTTCTCTCCATCTCCGACAACCTCGCTCCCCTTGTCTTATATTTCTCTGACCAAATTCGGTAGGGATGGCAATCAGGTAATTCGGACCGGGTCGGTTCGAACCCGTTCGGGTCGGCCCAATATTCGGGCGAGTCCAGGTCGGGTTGCCAGCATAACCAGACCGGGCTCGGCTGGGTTCCAAATCCAAATATTCGATTCGGTCGACACGCGAACCAATTTGGGTCGAACCCGTTTCGGGTTGGGTAGGGTCGCAGGTTGGCCCGGGTTGGATTTCTAAAAAAAATAAGTTGGTTAATATTTTAAATTTTATATAAAATGGGTGTGAACAACAAAATTAATTGCTCACTGCCCACTACTCAATTAGTCCACACCACTCTAGCTATTTATAGCCAACTTCACATCCTCACTTCTTTCATCTCACCAATGTTGGACTAAATATATTTGGATTTAAAACTTTGAAAACTTTTAGTCTCACATTGGTGAGATTGAAGAAGTAATGATGTGGAGTTGTCTATAAATAGCTAGGGTGGGGGTTGTCTAATTGAGTAATGGGTAGTAATTAATTAATTTTGATGTTTGCACTCATTTTTATAAAATTTTGAAATATTATATATATATATACCTATATTTTGTAGCAAAAAAAGATTTTAAAAAAACCAAACGGGTCAAATTCGAAAATTCAATGGATCGAAACCCGACGGTCGACCCGCGGGTTGGCAGGCGGGTTTGACTTGGTCAACGGGTTCGCAGGTCGGGTCGAGAGGGTTTGGTCTACAAATTTAGCGACCCGGGTCGATCCGGATCGATTTGGGGTTCGACTCGGACCCGAACCGCTTAATTGCGAGTCGGGTTAGAGTGGGCGGGTCGCGGGTCAACCCGGCCCAGTTACCATCACTAAAATCCAATTCCCACTCCCGAGCGAGGATCCGATAAGGTGTATGAAATTGTAGCATTGAAGATTTGTAACCCAACATCCCCAAAATCCCCAAATCCTAACCCTAAACCCAAAATTCAAATAGCATCGAAGTCGAAATCGGGCCTAAGCTTGGTCAGTGGTGAAGTCCTCATCTGCAAACTGCGGTGTGCAACAACCAATTTGAAGAAATCCATGTACAATTATCTCTATCAATCATCTACTCTCTCTTTCTTTCTGAAATAGCTTTTAATCAATCGCTTTATTGTGATTAGGCAGTTGATTGAATTTGGGCCTTTTTTAAACATCTTAAAAAATTTCAAAATTTGTGAGAAGAAGATTAAAAAAGTGGATGTTTTGCCTCTAATTGTTGGGGGTGGTAGGTTTGATGGTCACGATAACATGTAATTTATACTCCATTAGTGTATGTGTTCTGCTAATGTGCAATTTCCAGTGGTAAATAATGTTCATCATGTAGATTACCACGGGCATGGAACTCATGATTAAGCGAAACATATAATAGGGCATAACACATATAGAACATCAATCCCTTACATGAACATTGTCATCTTGTTTATCATAGGCTAAATGGTACACGACTTGGGGTCTACATTCCAAAACTAGCTGCAAATAACGTATTAAAATAACTAATACATCACTCCTCTACACTTTGATGATTTGGAGGACTACATGCATCATATAGGGTTGCGTCGGTGGTGGTAGCGAGTCATTCTGGGTATATGCATGTTGGATCCTGTAGGCGAGACAACAAACACTAGAGGGGGGGTGAATAGTGTTAATAAAAAAACTGCGGAAATTTTCTTCGGTGCAGTCGACTTGGTTATGAACCAGTCGACTGATATGACCAAATTAAAGCAAAAACAGTAACTCTGTGCAGTCGACTTATAGATGAGACAGGCGACTAAAGACACAATGAAAATACAACTTATACGAGACTGACCAGTCGACTGATAGTGCAAGGAGTCGACTGTCCAGACAAAATTTGCAGAACTTAAGTAAACAAAAGTAAATGCAAAATCAAGACAACCAATCACAGAGTACACAAGATATATCCTGGTTCGGTCCTCCCGACCTACATCCAGTCCCCAAGCAACCCACTTGAGATTTCCACTATTCTTGAAAAAGTTTACAAGAATACCCTACGGCGTTAAGACAACAACCTTGTCTCACCCGTAGTCCTTTCTCTCAACCAGAGAAAGCAGACCCACTCTACTACCAAGAGTGAAACAAACCGACTCTACAACCTAGAGTCTAAAACCACTCTCCAACCGAGAGCAAAATGAACAAGAAAAACTTTACAGTCAACCTATAGCCTTGTTGGTGTATTGTGTTGTTGCACGTGGCTAAAAACAAGGTCGACTTCTATACCCAGTCCAGAGCAAAATCGTTGCTATACTGGACTGAGTGTAGAGAACCAGAGAATTTGAACTTGAAAGCTTTTTCTCACTTTTCACTTGAAATTTCTCAAAGAGTGCTCGGTATCTTAAAAAGTTGTTGTAAGATGTTGTAAGATCTTTTCAGTGAGATCTGAACTCTATTTATAGAGTTTGATCTCCTGGACATTTGGGGACAGTTATTCCAACTGTCAACCAACGGATCTTTAGCTTTTGATTTTGAAAAATCAATTTTTGAAAACAGAAAACGGTCAAAAGCACTCGAACAGTCGACTGGGTTGCCAAATGAGTCGACTAGTCAGAGTTTGAATGAATTTTAAACAGTTTTGTACTGTCAGTCGACTGCCAGAGGTATCAGTCGACTGGTACTCAACAGTTAAATTACTTCAAACTGTTTTGACTCTTTTGGGGTTTTTGAAAAACACACATTATGAAATTGTGAGTGTATGTGTGTGTGACAAGGCTTTACAATCAGACTAAGACTCAACAATGTTTTACAAGACATAACAACTTGACACATTTGAGCTTGAGGTCTTGAGTCTTGATTTGAGTCTTGAGTCTTGTCTTGAATCTTGTCTTGAGTGAAGTCTTTGTCTGTAGCCTTTGAGCTTGTTCATTTGTTCAGCTGAAATAATCTTTTGTATGTGCAACCTGCAATGTTAGCAGTATAACATAGACACATGTTGCAGTGTGTTGTGATCATCAAAATCAAGAATCAACATTCTCCCCCTTTTTGATGATGACAACACAATAGCTGATAATAACAGCTAACATTGCAACCTGCAATGTTAGCTGTATAACATAGACACATGTTGCAGTGTGTTGTGATCATCAAAATCAAGAATCAACATTCTCCCCCTTTTTGATGATGACAACACAATAGCTGATAATAACAGATAATATACAAGCATAGTAAAGATATGCTCCCCCTATTAAAAACACATCATGCATACAGATAAAAATGTATCTTTAAAGCATGTATCAGTCGACTTAAAAGTATATCGGGCGACTGATCAGAAAACACATACATAGTAAAATTACAATCACAAATAATAATAATCACAGATGCAGCAGTCGACTTATATGCCTGTAGCCAGTCGACTGACCAGAGATATTTTCAATACACAGAATCAAATACTTAGAGGATATCTCTCCCCCTTTGTCATCAACAAAAAAACACAAAATAAACAGTCTTTTGCATAGAAATAAACTAAGAAATGTCTCATACATAATTAAGTTCATCAAGACAAAAATAGAAAATTACATAATAGAAAAAAGATAAAAGTCTTCAATTGTTCTCATCGGAGTCTTCATCGGCATCATGAGAAGGAGGACGAAATTGAGAATGGAAAAGATCAGTTATGTGATCAAGTTTGGAATCAATGGTGTGAAGCGGGTATCCACAGTCTCTGAATGTTTCATGAGATAAGTGACACGATCATAGAGAGTACGTGGATCGTCATAGTTAGCTTTAGGAAGATCTGAACTAGTAGAGGCAGAGGGTCTAGAAGGTCTAGAGGTAGAAGCCAAAGGAACTTGAGAGAGTGGAGGAGACCTAGGGGATGTTGTAGGAGGAGGATCAAGAAGCTTCATACGTGCTAAACTAGCACGATCGAAGCAGTCATAGTGCGTAACGACATTGGTCTCGGAATCGAGATCAATATCATAAGCAGTAAAGACTCTAGTGAGAAGACCTCCAAAAGGTAGAAAATGAACATGATGTTGTTGGAATCTAGAAAAAATGACACGACCCCAATTTATAGCTATTTTACCAAAGATGGCATAAACAGCTTGTTGCAATTCTAGTGAATATTGATCATAACTTCCTCTTTTAGGAAGAATGTTATAAGCTAATATTTGTGCAACTAGTTTTGCAACAGGAGTTATATTTTTGCTTGTCATTGGGGGTCCTTGATTAGGTAGAAACATTTTAGATAAGATAGAAAAGTCATCAAGGACTATGTCACCTAAGTCAAGTCCTTCGTTATCAATATCCATTACTTGATTGATTCGCTCGGGTGTGAGAGATATCTGGGTATTTTTAACGGAAGAACGAATCACAATATTTCCATCTCTTAGTTGGACAACTCTCATATTTGTATAAAAGAGATAGATTAATTGTGGATAATAATTGGGTTGGTTAGCAAGAGAAAGATATTCATAAAGGCTACAATTTTGGAATATGGGTACTAGATTAAACCTATCCAAATCATTAAAGTTAACAAACCGACCCGGAAAAATGATAATGCTACACATCAAATGCCAACGTTCTAGAAGATCCGGTTTCAACAAGTATTGAGAGTAATCTTGAGAGGAACTGCCCTCATGAGATCTCTTAGATCTTTTAGGTGCCATTAAGAGAAATGCAAGAGATGAGATTATACGAACAGGGAAGACAGCAAAATGAGAGATGAGGATCAGCGGCTGCAGAAGATGCGGCAGTCGACTCTTCGGAATTGATCTTCTTCTCTCCTTGGGGTTTGAGATTTAGGGATAAAAGTAAAAAATGGAAGATGACGGCTGTGAAGAAGGAGGCGGTGAAAAAGGGGTTTTTAACCAAGAATAGAGGGCTGAGATTGAGAGAATAGAGATCAACGGCTGAGATAAGAGGTCACAGGGGAAAAAGTAAAGAGATGTTTATCTCAAAAGCTGCGATGAATAGTCGTTGAAGACATTTGAACTCGCGACAGGCGACTGGTAGGGTATATCAGTCGACTTAGTCGAGAAGAGACTAAATTTTATAACTGCTGATCAGTCGACTGGTATCAGGACCAGGCGACTGGTCATAAAAAAAATAGATATGTTTTAAAGTACAGTATAGTCGACTTATTGAAAACACAGTTGACTTAACAGAAACAATTTTCAACAAATATCAATAAAATCACAAATTCCAAGTTCTCTTCTTAAGTTAATGAAAGTATCTTCTTTAAGGGGTTTGGTAAATATGTCTGCTACTTGTTTATCAGTAGAGATAAAGTCTAAAGATATATCTCCTTTTAAAACATGATCACGTAGAAAATGATGTCGAATATCAATATGTTTCGTACATGAATGTTGAATCGGATTTTTAGATAGATTAATTGCACTGGTATTATCACACATAATTGAGGGTTTCTCAAATGAAATACCATAATCTAATAAAGTTTGTTTCATCCACAAGATTTGTGCACATGCCAAACTTGCAGCGATATACTCAGCTTCTGTGGTTGATAGGGACACTGAATTTTGCTTTTTACTGCACCAAGAGACTAGGGAATGTCCCAAAAAGTGACATGTACCACTAGTACTCTTGCGATCAGTTTTGCTTCCAGCAAAATCAGCATCGCTATATGACAGAAGTTGAAAATTATCGGTGCGTGGATAAAATAAACCATATTCAGATGTGCTTTTAATATATCTTAAAATTCGTTTCACTGCTTTTAAATGAGACTCTTTAGGACTAGATTGATATCTAGCACATAAACATACGCTGAACATAATGTCTGGTCTACTTGCGGTAATATATAAGAGTGAACCAATCATACCTCGATAGAGTTTTTGATCAACACTCTTACCTAATATATCTTTGTCAAGAGTAGTAGTAGTAGCCATAGGTGTTGATTTACTACTAGTACTATCCATGTTAAAACGTTTGAGTAATTCCTTTGCATATTTTCCTTGATTGATAAATATGCCACTTGAGGACTGTTTAATTTGAAGTCCAAGGAAATAATTGAGTTCACCCATGTGACTCATCTCAAATTCGTTTTTCATGGTATTAGCAAACTCTTGACACAGATTATTATTAGTAGAACCAAAAATTATATCATCAACATATATTTGTATGATTAGGATATCATTCTTAACTCTTTTGATAAACAATGTAGTGTCTACTTTACCTATTTCAAATCCTGTTTCTAAAAGAAAAGTTTTCAAACGATCATACCAAGCATGAGGTACTTGTTTAAGTACGTATAAAGCCTTTTTCAATTTATAAACATGATCTGGAAATTATTCATGTTCAAAACCTGGTGGTTGTTTAACATAAACATTTTCTTTAATAAACCCATTAAGGAAAGCACTTTTAACATCCATTTGATAAAGTATAAAATTCATGAAACAAGCAAAAGATAATAAAATACGAATAGATTCTAGTCTAGCAACAGGAGCATATGTTTCATCAAAATCTATACCTTCTTCTTGATTATACCCTTGAGCAACTAATCTAGCCTTGTTCCTTACAACTTGTCCTGATTCATCTAACTTATTTTTAAATACCCATTTGGTACCAATAATAGTCTGATCAGGAGGTCGAGGAACTAAATCCCATACATCATTCCTTACAAATTGGTTTAGTTCATCTTGCATGGCATTCATCCAATATTCATTCTCACAAGCTTCTTGTATGTTTTTCGGTTCAAAATCCGACAAGAATGCTATATAAGAGATCATATTAACATGTGAACGTGTCTGAATACCATGGGAGATGTCACCAATTATTAAGTCATGAGGATGATCTTTAACTTCAACAAATGATTTTGGTAAAGTTGAAGATATCATAATAGGATCAGTCGACTTGACAGGTTCTTCAGTCGACTGCTTCACTTCAGTCGACTGGAAGTCCTTATCAGTCGACTTATCAGTCAGATTAGTTTGTTCTAAAGATTTAATCACATTATCTAAAGGTGATGAATCAATTTCATCATCTTTATTTAAAGTTGATGAAGGCAGAGATTCATCGAATGAAACATGCATTGATTCTTCAATAGTCATTGTAGACTTATTGAAAATTCTATATGCTTTACTCCTATTTGAGTATCCTAATTAAAAAGATACCCTCATTAGATCTAGGATCAAATTTGTCTAGATTATCTTTTGTGTTTAGAATAAAACACTTACAACCAAATGTCTTAAAGTAAGAGACTTTAGGAATTTTATTATAAAACAATTCATAACAAGTCTTCTTTAGCTTAGGTCTTATAAGAATTCTATTTAAAACATAACAAGCTGTAGCAACAGCTTCAGCCCAAAAGTGCTTTGGTAAATTGCTTTCAATAAGCATAGTACGTGCGCATTCTTGCAAAGTCCTATTCTTCCGTTCAACCACTCCATTTTGTGGTGAAGCTCTAGGAAATGCAAGTGAATGTGTTATACCATTCTTGTTGCAATATTTTGTAAATGTCTCATTCTCAAATTCTCCACCATGATCACTTCTAATAGTGACTATGGTTAGAGATTTTTAATTTTGAATACGTTTACAAAAATGTGCAAATTCATCAAAAGCATCATTTTTATGTTTTAAAAAGAATGTCCAAGTGAATCTTGAAAAATCATCTACTAAAACAAATACATATCTACTTGTATTTAAAGAAGCAACTCTAGCAGGGCCAAATAAATCCATATGAATTAATTCGAGAGGCCTACTAGTAGAAATTACTTCTTTTGTTTTAAAAGTGGATTTGATTTGTTTTCCTAGTTGACATGCATCACATAACTTATCCTTTTTAAAGGATAGTTTTGGCAGTCCTTTAACTAGGTTATATTTAGATAATTTTGAGAGATTTTTCATGTTCACATGTCCAAATCTTCTATGCCATAGCTAAGATTCATTGTTAGAGGCTATTAAACAAAAATCATTTGAAAATTCAATTGCATTTAAACACAATTCATAAATATTATTTTTACGAAAACCTTGAAAAATAACATTTTGCATAGTGGAATCATAAATCAAACATGCATCTTTTTAAAAACTATTTTATACCCTTTATCACATAATTGACTAATGCTTAAAAGATTATGCTTTAAACCATTAACTAATAATACATTTTCTATGGTTGGATTAGAAATTTTACCGACCATGCCAATTCCTATGACTTTGCCTTTGTTGTTATCTCCAAAGGTGACAGTTCCTCCATCTATGCTTTGAATGGTGGATAGCAGGTTGGCATGTCCTGTCATATGTTTTGAACACCCGCTGTCTAGTATCTAGCGTTCTTTCTTGGGTACCTATAAAAAATTTAAGGTAAATATGGTACCCTTTTTATTGGGTCCAAAACACATTAGTTTGGGAGAAACCAAACCCATAAAGAGTTTGATCTTCCTCCATAAGCAGGAATATAATTAATAGAATTACACACAGTTAAAACATATGAGTTAATATAAGTAATTCTATCATTCTTATTTAAGCTGACTGGAACCCATACAACTTTGTTCTGTCCAGTCGACTTACCAGTGTCCTTCAGTCGACTGCTAGTGTGAGTCAGTCGACTTGATGGTACACTAGGTCGACTTATATGAGGTTTTGATCTCGTTGAATGAGATTCAATTCCTCTGGACAGACGACTGGTAGATTGGCTCAGTCGACTTAACCGAACATTAGTCTTGCTTTTATCACTTACATTAACAACCTTAGGCTTTTCAAAAAATTCATACAACTTGTGTGTAACACTAGAAATAGATGCTGATTTATTTCTATTAGTGTTTTTAGCAGGAGATTCTTTTACAAAAGAATTTTTAAAACCAAGACCATATTTTTTGACTAGATTTTACTTGATAATGAAGGATATCATTTAAATTCTCTTTGCCTTTGTTAAACTTAGATACGTTCTTTGATATCTCTTCATAACTCTTTTTGAGAGTTTCAAGATCAGTATCTAAATTTGCAATGCGAGAATTTAAAGATTTCACTTCCTTATCAAGGTTAAGATTTTCTTGAGAAAGTGTTTGATTAACTTTCTCTAGACTCTTAACTCTAATCTTTTCTTTTTTCAATTCTTGAAATATTTCATTAAAAGCATCAAGTAAATCTTCCGATTCATAATCATTACTTACATGATCTTGTGAAGCCATGAAGCACATGTTTGCCACTTTATTGTTTTCATCCGTTTCTTCTTCGGAAGACGAATCACTATCATCCCATGTAGCTTGATAGGCCTTCTTGTTCTTGGCAAACTTATTCTTTGAATATTTGTCCTTTTTGAAGTTGGATGATTTTCCCTTGTTCTTTGCATTTTCAAGAGGGCAATCCTTTTTCATGTGTCCTGTTTTATTGCACCTGAAACATGTAGGAGGGTCATTAGAATCTCTATTTTTAGAATTAAACTTACCCTTCTTTAAGAACTTTTTGAATCGTCGAGTGAACATTGCTATCTCCTCTTCATCTTCTTCCTCATCTTCTGAATCTGTCATGGCTTTAAAAGCCAATGATTTCTTCTTTGCTTGGTGTGATTCTGTATCCTTCTTTCGATCTTCAAGTTGGACCTCGTATGCCATGAGATTGCCCACAAGATTCTCAAGAGAAAGTTGTGATAAGTCATTTGCTTCTTCTATTGCTGTGGTCTTCTTTTCCCATTCTGGAGTGAGTGCACGTAAGACTTTTCTAACCATCTCCGCTTGAGTGTAAGTCTTTCCAAGGGCCACAAGGGAGTTTGTGATATCTGTAAATCTGGTGATCATCTCGGATACAGTCTCATTGTCCTTCATTCTGAACATCTCAAACCTGTGCACAAGAACAGAAATTTTAGACTCCTTAACTTTATTTGTCCCTTCATGTGTTACCTCGAGTGTATGCCAGATTTGATGTGCAGGTGTAGCATTGGATACACGGTTGAATTCTTCCTTTGTGAGTGCACAAAATAAAGCATTCATTGCTTTGGCATTGTTCATCGTTTGGTTCTTTTGATCATCGTTCCATTGTGCATATGGAATGGTAGGGGCAGTGAATTTCGTCTCTGTCATTTGCCATATCTCGTAGTTGATTGATTGGAGGTAGATTCTCATTCGGCACTTCCAATAATTGTAGTTAGTTCCATCGAATAGCGGTGGCCGTTGTGTAGATTGGCCTTCATGGTACTGATTTGTATTTGAAGTAGTTGCCATAGCCTGTAACCTTGCTCTGATACCAAGTGTTGGATCCTGTAGGCGAGACAACAAACACTAGAGGGGGGTGAATAGTGTTAATAAAAAAACTGCGGAAATTTTCTTCGGTGCAGTCGACTTGGTTATGAACCAGTCGACTGATATGACCAAATTAAAGCAAAAACAGTTACTCTGTGCAGTCGACTTATAGATGAGACAGGCGACTGAATACACAATGAAAATACAACTTATACGAGACTAACCAGTCGACTGATAGTGCAAGGAGTCGACTGTCCAGACAAAATTTGCAGAACTTAAGTAAACAAAAGTAAATGCAAAATCAAGACAACCAATCACAGAGTACACAAGATATATCCTGGTTTGGTCCTCCCGACCTACATCCAGTCCCCAAGCAACCCACTTGAGATTTCCACTATTCTTGAAAAAGTTTACAAGAATACCCTACGGCGTTAAGACAACAACCTTGTCTCACCCGTAGTCCTTTCTCTCAACCAGAGAAAGCAGACCCACTCTACTACCAAGAGTGAAACAAACCGACTCTACAACCTAGAGTCTAAAACCACTCTCCAACCGAGAGCAAAATGAACAAGAAAAACTTTACAGTTAACCTATAGCCTTGTTGGTGTATTGTGTTGTTGCACGTGGCTAAAAACAAGGTCGACTTCTATACCCAGTCCAGAGCAAAATCGTTGCTATACTGGACTGAGTGTAGAGAACCAGAGAATTTGAACTTGAAAGCTTTTTCTCACTTTTCACTTGAAATTTCTCAAAGAGTGCTCGGTATCTTAAAAAGTTGTTGTAAGATGTTGTAAGATCTTTTCAGTGAGATCTGAACTCTATTTATAGAGTTTGATCTCCTGGACATTTGGGGACAGTTATTCCAACTGTCAACCAACGGATCTTTAGCTTTTGATTTTGAAAAATCAATTTTTGAAAACAGAAAACGGTCAAAAGCACTCGAACAGTCGACTGGGTTGCCATATGAGTCGACTGGTCAGAGTTTGAATGAATTTTAAACAGTTTTGTACTGTCAGTCGACTGCCAGAGGTATCAGTCGACTGGTACTCAACAGTTAAATTACTTCAAACTGTTTTGACTCTTTTAGGGTTTTTGAAAAACACACATTATGAAATTGTGAGTGTATGTGTGTGTGACAAGGCTTTACAATCAGACTAAGACTCAACAATGTTTTACAAGACATAACAACTTGACACATTTGAGCTTGAGGTCTTGAGTCTTGATTTGAGTCTTGAGTCTTGTCTTGAATCTTGTCTTGAGTGAAGTCTTTGTCTGTAGCCTTTGAGCTTGTTCATTTGTTCAGCTGAAATAATATTTTGTATGTGCAACCTGCAATGTTAGCTGTATAACATAGACACATGTTGCAGTGTGTTGTGATCATCAAAATCAAGAATCAACAATGCAGGGGGTAGAACTGTTAGGTCATACAACCAAGTATCAACCTGGGTCAATTCCTCCCACTGCACACACATAATTACCAAAATGTTTTCCTCTACCATCCTGTATGCAAGAGAGGTAGTTGGGAGATAGGAGAACAAATCATAATACCCAGTTGAAGTTCCCTCTCCATACCCGCATTTCCAATACCTCCCACTCCATATTGTGGCATCGCACCCTGAAGTAATCCACATAGTATATTCTTTGCTTTATTCTGCATCATATATCTTTTGTGTAATATGATCTCTATTTTTTTTTTCTTTTCCTCATTTTTTAAATTTTTTTCGTCTTCCTGCCAAACTTCAAGCATATGTTAGACTATATATAGAGATTGATGGTGTGAAGAGTGGTTGGAATAGATATAGATAAAAGTTAAAAAATGTGGGCCAAACCGATGAATGGTAGCTTATGCAATTATATGATATAGATTTGTAAACAATGTTAAGTTAAAAATGAAGCAATGTTAAAAAGGTGGTTTTAAAGTTCAAAATGTCGGTCAAACAAATCAATTTCTGTACATTTCTAAATTGTCTTGCAATAAAGTCCTATAAGATGTGTACACAAATGGTATGTTATGTATAAAGTGAAGCTATAAACATATATTACTGTTTGATCCACCTGTGTAGACTCTCCTGACAGTGAGGTTTATATAAGTCAAGTAGTAATACATTTCTAAGATATAGATTGGGAGGTATTGGAAATATTCCAAAATACTGTATAAATACACGTATAATTGTAACACATCAGTCACATTTCCAATAGCTCCCATTCTACATCTTAGCTTGACAAATTGGAGATGAGTTGTAAAATTTGAGAGGACATGTGTTTGGGCATACTTTAATTTTTGTTGTAGGGATACAAAACAATTTCATGTGTGATAGCCTCATATTTATAGCAAGTCCAGTGTTTAGAATTTACAGCTATCTCTATATGGTTTGATATGATTAAATGTAAAGGAGTAAGCCAATATTAGACAAAAAATGCAACTCACAAGTCTAATGGAGAGCAATATGGTGTATTTCTCAATGTAGGTACCGATAATTATAAATGTTTGTTGTCTACATATTGTTATGGGGTCGAACATCACAGGTGTGCTTTTTTTGAATATATACAATCCTTCAAGTTTTGTGATTTAATTGTTTTGACTGGGCATCCTATTTGTATGCTACATATACTGACCCATGTTTTGTTAATTGCTTAAGACATTATGGGAATCAAGTTCCTTCTAATAAATCTGTTAACTTAAACGGTAACAAATGTACAAGTGTCATGTGTTGTACCCATGATGATGAGGAAATTGTTCAGGTGTAATAAGAACAAAGAACAAAGGGAGATACTTTGTAGAGTGTCCTCATTAGAGGTATGATGACTGCAAATACTTCAGGTGGGTTGAAGATCTGTGCAACCATGGTGGTGAAATGAAGGTGAAGACAGTGTGTGATCAAGAACAAGAGAATGAATATTTGATAAATGATTTGAGGATACATGAGTTGGTCAAAGAGAACTTTATAATAAGGGACAATGTTGAAAGGATGAAGTATACTAAAGGTGTATACCTAGGGATAATATTTTCATTTTTTGTAGTAATCTGTGCTTTAATTAGGGCTGCAAACGAATCGAGCTATTCGCGAGCTATTCGGCTCGAGCTCGGGCAAAGCTCGGCTTGAACCGAGCTCGAGCTCAAAACTAAGCTCGTTTCCTTAACGAGCCGAGCTCGAGTTTGGGTTTTTTTTAAGGCTAAGCTCGTGAGCTATTCAGCTCGAATACGGTCAAAGCTCGGCTTGGACCGAGCTCGAGCTCAAAACTGAGCTCGTTTCCTTAATGAGCCGAGCTCGAGCCTGAAGGTATTCGGCTCGGCTCGGCTCGATTGCAGCCCTAGCTTTAATGATCTATAATTTATTCAAGTGCTGTAACAAGCAATTTGGTTCAAATTATGATTGTATTGACTGCACTGGTCATTGTATTCTGAATGTTTATCAATGAAACCTCTTAAATATATAGGTGTTTCAGTAATTGTGTATATAATT
Source organism: Hemerocallis citrina (assembly GCA_017893485.1). Classification (NCBI taxonomy): domain Eukaryota; kingdom Viridiplantae; phylum Streptophyta; class Magnoliopsida; order Asparagales; family Asphodelaceae; genus Hemerocallis; species Hemerocallis citrina. Next base: position 442,489,072 of record CM030358.1, on the reverse strand, counting down.
TTCTGATCTTCCTCTGTTGTTGAGCATATTAAACATTCTTCTGATATTTTCATTAGTGTATTTGGAGATTCAAGTGATTTAATACATGTTCGTCTACAGTTTGTGTTCATTGTATTAAAATTTGGAACACTGTATTGTATAGTTAGATATGTTGTTTTTCCAATACTAGTGTACAAAAGCTGGAGACTTGATTGATTACAACTGCAACATTTTTGAAATACAATACAATAGGTATACAGTGTCATATGTTGATACACAATTCAAGACACCATTAAAACCCACAAAGCTCTACTCCAACCTGAAAGAAACAAGGTCATGAATGACAGTGCTACACAATGACAAGAAAAATATATAGACTCAGGCATGAAATAACTTAGCACATTGATACAGATTTGGAAGTTATGAATATCATCAAAAACTTTGTATCATAGTGCAACATTCTAAGATCTCAATTCAATGATGCAGATTTTAAGGGAATATTGTGTTTTCAAAAGTTAAAAAAAGCCAAATTCAAGATTAGATAAATCTTTCCCACAATGATGTTTACACAATTGAATAAGCCAAATACATTGTCATTGCATATGCATTTTAGACAACTTGTCATGAGTCAACAGATGGCATATGCATATACTTTAGCTCACTAAAACAAACATTTTTTAACTCGTGCGCATAATTTTTTTGAAGAAAAACTTGTGCAAATAATTGAACCCACACACCTGGGTTTACAATGGATGTTTGCAACAAAAGGGAACTTTTTCATGCACTTGTTTAACATTCAAACAAGTAGTTAAAAATTCACAATCATCATATACCATAGGTGATCAATACACCCCTCAAAATGGCAACAACCATCAAAATTTACAAAGTGTATAGACCTCCACATATACACACAGACAACTATCCTTCATTCATTCTTGTTTATGATCTTGTTCTCACTTGAGATGGATAAACTGATTTAGCATTCCCAACCAGCAATGAATATACACAAGACATGCGTTTCAAATCTTTGATAATACATACACAACACAATGTTCTTCTATAAAGTTACCTGAGTTACAAAATGTCCTCTGCCTCTAATTGTTCCTTGGCCAACTGATACATAATTCCCTCTACCTATAAAACTCTCGGATATCCCTCTACCAATTGGTAACCGTGGGGCCTCTCACAGTTTTCACCAATCTGGCCATTTGCAGCCAACATTTTATAATGAGATACAAGATACACAGTTGTAAAAATTATGAAATACATATGTAAAAAATATAATGATGATTGATATGGCTAAAAATGGGGTTAAATCGGGACCGTCCAGATCGAGCACGAATCCTGAAGCACGGGGGTAAAAAGGTAATTTCACATACAGATGGATCCAAAATGGGTATTGGGCCTCCTTCTCACAGAACCAACCACCCGCGAATAGATCCACTTCAACTGGGCACGGGTCCCGACCGGATACAAGCCCGGTCCACCAAGAGGAGAATCAGGCCACTGACTTGATCAAATCAAATCAATAAACCTGATTGACTCTCACCAGGGAATCAGGGGCTAACTTCCCAAAAACAGAATAAGAGGATTTTTCTCCTGACTGTTAGGCAGGAAATCAGGCCCCAAATCATTCCAAAGGCGACTATAAATACAACCCCTCTACCACCAAGACCAGGTTAATCACTTCTTCACCACTTAAGCTCTTTCTTAATCTTTATCTGATTACTGACAAGAGCGTCGGAGGGTGCGTCGCCGGAATCAACCCCGGTGTCTCGCACTTCCTTGCAGGTTGTGGCGGGAACAAGAAGGCCGAGACAGCTGTTCAGGTTTTCCTCGGATCCACAAATTCTATCTGTTTACCCCCACACCGAAATCAGCGGTAACAGATTGGCGCCGTCTGTGAGAAAGCCACACGAACAGTCTCAGCCCCTTTTTCGTCGTCCTCTGCAGCCATGCCGCCGAAGAAGAACAGATCCAGAGGGTCGAACCGTGGGGGCAACCCCACCGACCCAGCAACTGAAGCTCCGGTCAATCCTATCCTTCAGTCCGACCTCCTCCCTCGGCTGACCCAGTAGGTCCCACCTCCTCCTCCTCCTACCAAACAGCAGCCCAACAATGGTCCGTCCGGTCATAACGGTCGGAAGGAGAAGCAGCCTCTCAATCCGGGTCATGTCTCCGTCCATAACGGGTCCTCGGACTCGATGGCTTCACATCACCCCGACCTCCGCATCACACTTCTGAACCGTCAGAAAGACGACGACCTCCGTACCCATCTTGACGAGAGGCGGGCCCGAGAGGGAGCCTCCCGCCAGCGTCGAGGTGAGCGGTCGCCACGTCGTCGGGACGGCAGAAGGACCCCGGAGCGCCGAGGCCGAGCGGCGTCCCCCGATCGCCGAGGGAGGAGGTCCCGCTCCCCCAGGGATCGGCGTCATCCGAGGGACCGGAATGTGCCTATCAGCCAGGCCGAATTCCTCCAGTTTCAGGAGACCGTTCTGCAGGCCCTCAATCTTCGGCAGAACGTCCAGAATGCTCAGAGGGCTCCGACGCCCCCCAGGGATCCCAGTCCTCGGCGCCGAACCAGGAGCCCTTCCCCGGCTCCCAGCTGCCAGCAGCGAGAACAAAGCCCACGCCGGTCTCAGGATTACCGGCGCCGCAGTCCACGCTCCCCTTCCTATGAAGAGGAGTCCGGAGGGTCATACGACTACCAGCGGAGGGACGACGCGCTCATCCGCCATATCCATGAGGTGGAGAGGCGCATCGGCCGCATGGACAGGGAGGAAGAGTCCCGAGCCGGAACCTTCCGTCCCAGCCGACCCCCCTTCTCAAGGTCGATCATGGAGGCCCATATACCGAGGAGTTTCAAACCGCCACAATTTGAAACATACTCTGGGGAATCCGACCCGGTCGACCACGTTGAGAGCTTCAAGACCCTGATGCTGATCCATCAAGCTTCCGACGCAGTGCTCTGTAGGACCTTCCCTGCCACCCTCAGGGGGTCGGCTCGGGAATGGTATTCTAGACTCGCCCCCTCATCTATCTTCTCGTTTGAACAGTTCGAGACGCTGTTCATCACTCACTTCGTGAGTAGCCGGCGAGCCGAGAAGACGAGTCTTTCCTTACTGAACCTGCGGCAGGAGAAGGAAGAAAAGCTGCGGGACTATGTGAAAAGGTTCACCGCAGAAGTCAGGTCGATTGCCTCCCTAGACCAGTCCGTGGCCACCGTGGCGTTCCAGTCGAACGTCCTTAACGCCAACCTCCGATCATCCCTGGCCAAGAAGCCCCCGCAAGACTTCGCGGACCTCCTCCTGAGGTGCGAGAAGTACATCCGGGCAGAGGAGGCCGAAGCCCTTCCACGCTTCGGGGGGCCCTCCGCAGGGTCGAAGAGGAAGGCGACAGGAGAAGAAGGGTCCAAGAAAGCTCAGAAGGACACGGGCGGTCAGCGCCGCCCTCCCCCCAGGTTCGAGAAGTTCACTCCCCTCACCACAAATGTCTCTACTATCCTCATGGAGGTGGAGAAGGAGGGAATCATCCCTCCAGCCCCGAGGATGCACACCCAGGCGAAGAGGAGAAACAAAGATAAGTGGTGTCGTTACCACCGAGACCACGGGCACGACACGAACGACTGCCGGGCTCTGAGAGATGAGATTGAAGCCCTCATTCGGAGGGGGCAGTTGGCCAAGTTCGTGAAAGCTAACGATCGGACAGATCGGAACTCTCCTCCCCCTCGGGGGGCTAACAAGCGCTCCGAGCGGCGCGAGGAGACACCCGAGTTCGAGAAGGAACGGGTTCTGCACCTGATCCACGGAGGCCCAATGGGGGGCTCCTCTAATTCCTCCCGAAAGGCCTTCGTCCGGGAGGTCAACTCGGCCCACAGTGCCCCTCCCCCGAAGGGTCTCGGCATCCCTGTGTCTTTCTCCGATGCCGACCTCGAAGGAGTCCGAACCCCCCATTGCGATGCCCTCGTCATCGACCTCCGCATGGCCAACTTCAAGGTGCAGAGGATTTTGGTGGACAACGGGAGTTCGGTCAACATCCTTTTCCTCTCGGCCTTCCAAGGCCTGCAGCTGTCCCGAGACCGTCTCAAGCCGGCCGGTTACACTCTCCACGGGTTCACGGGGGTCCCGGTAACCGTCGAAGGGGTGATAACCCTAGACGTTACTGCGGGAAGCACCCCTACTACCCGGACCGAGCCGATGGACTTCATGGTAGTCGACGTCCCGGCAGCATACAATGTCATCCTAGGCCGACCCGGCCTAGCCGCCCTTGAGGCCGTCCCCTCGGCATACCACTTGAAGATGAAGTTCCCCACTCGGTCGGGAGTAGGGGAAGTCAGGGGAAGCCAGGAAACAGCTCGGAAGTGCTACATGACTTCCACAGGGGGACCAGTGCTCTCGCTCGAGACACTCGAAATCCCCGAGCCGAAGGCCCGCACAACGTCCGAGCCGGCGGACGAGTTAGAAGAAGTACTCTTCTCGGATGAGGATCCGAGCCGAAAATTCCTCGTCAGTAAGTCCTTGCCGACCGTGCTGTTCTCGGACTTGGTGAGGTGCATCAGGAATAACTGCGACCTATTTGCTTGGTCAGCCGCGGACATGCCCGGCATCTCCGAAGACTTGCTCGTCCACCGCCTAAGCGTCGAACCGGGCTGCAAACCGGTTCAGCAAAAGAGGCGAAAGTTTGCCCCCGAGCGACAGCAGGCAATCAAGGAGGAAGTGGATAAGCTGCTGAAGGCCAAGTTCATCCAGGAGGTAAATTATCCCGAGTGGCTGTCGAATGTCGTAATGGTCAAGAAGTCCAATGGCTCGTGGAGGATATGCATCGACTTCACTGACCTGAACAAGGCGTGTCCGAAGGATCCATTCCCTCTCCCGAACATCGACACCCTTATTGACGCCACCTCGGGCCATGAGCTCCTCAGCTTCATGGACGCCTTCTCGGGGTACAATCAAATCCGGATGTTTCCTCCGGACATCCCGAAGACCTCCTTCGTCACCGATCAAGGCCTCTACTGCTACCGGGTCATGCCGTTCGGTTTGAAGAATGCAGGCGCCACCTACCAGCGCCTCGTCAACAAGGTCTTCCAGCACCAAATCGGCCGAAACATGGAGGTGTACGTGGATGACATGCTCGTCAAGAGCATCCACGGCACCGATCATGTAACCGACCTCCAGGAGGCCTTCAGTGTGTTGAGGAAGTACAACATGCGGCTGAACCCGAACAAGTGTGCATTCGGGGTCTCCTCGGGAAAATTCCTCGGCTTCATGGTGAGCCAGCGAGGGATCGAAGCTAACCCCGAGAAGATCAAGGCCAAATTAGACATGGCCCCGCCTCGGAACGTCAAGGAGGTGCAGAAGCTCACCGGTCGGCTCGCGGCCATCGGTCGTTTCCTCTCCAAGTCAGGGGAAAAGTGCCTCCCCTTCTTCAAAGCACTCCGGGGGGCTAAGGGATTTGAATGGGGCCAAGCACAGCAAGAATCGTTCGACCAGCTGAAAGCCTATCTGGTGAACCCCCCTCTGCTCAGTAAGCCGGTCCCGGGCGAGCCTCTCTTCATCTACTTAGCCACTTCCGAGCAGACCTTGAGCGCTGTCTTGGTGAGAGAAGAGGACCGGACCCAAAGGCCCATATACTATGTGAGCAAGGTGCTTCGGGACGCAGAGCTCCGCTATCCGAGGATAGAGAAGATAGCCTACGCTCTGGTCATGGCAGCAAGAAAGCTTCGGCCCTACTTCCAATCTCACTCGGTCGTCGTCCTCACCGATCAACCCCTCAAGCAGGTCCTCCACAAGCCGGAGACCTCGGGCCGGCTGATGAAGTGGTCCATAGAGCTAAGTCAGCATGACATCTCCTATCAGCCTCGGACGGCAATTAAGGCACAGGCACTCGCCGACTTCATTGTAGAGTCCACCATCCCTGAGGTCGGCCACGTCCCAAATGGGCCCCCCATTTGGACAGTCTTCGTGGACGGGTCCTCTTGCAGTGAAGGAAGCGGCGCCGGCATTATCCTGAACGGTCCTGACAGCTTCGTCCTGCAGTATGCGATCCGCATGGACTTCAAGGCCTCGAACAACGAGGCGGAGTACGAGGCCCTCATAGCTGGTCTCGGACTCGCACGAAGTGCTGGGGCGCAGCGCCTCCGGATTCACAGTGATTCCCAGCTAGTCGTGAACCAGGTCTTGGGCGAATATGAAGCCCGGGACAAGCGAATGGTGAAGTACCTCGCCAAAGTCCGGGATCTCATGGGCCGCTTCGAAGAAGCCATCATCCAACGGGTCCCCCAGGAGGAGAACTCACAAGCTGACGCTCTCTCCAAGTTGGCCTCGTCTTCTCTACAAGGTCTCGAACAGACCGTACTGATTGAAGTCCTCTCTAAACCGAGCATCGAAGACGAGACACCTAGCTCGGTGGAGTCATTGCCGGTCATGCTGCAGGACAATTGGATGAAGCCACTGGTAGAATTCTTAAGGGATGGAGTTCTGCCCTCGGATCCCAAAGAAGCACGCCGAGTCAGAACTCGGGCCGAGCGCTATGTCTTGATCGAGGGCATCTTGTACAAACGCTCCTTCTCTCAAATAGATGGCCGACCTTATCTAAGGTGCCTCTCTCCGGAACAGGCCGAATATGCCCTACAGGAGCTTCATGAGGGCATCGGTGGGGCACACTCCGGATTCAGGTCTTTGGCCCGGAAAGCTTTGAACTATGGGTACTTCTGGCCGACCCTTCTTCGAGATGCCGAGCGACATGTTCGGCAGTGCAGCTCCTGCCAGAGACACTCCAGTATCCGATGCCTCCCTCAGGCCAACCTCACCTCCCTATCGAGCCCTATCCCCTTCACGATGTGGGGAATGGACTTACTAGGGCCTTTCCCTCCAGCTCCGGGTCAGCTCAAGTTTTTAGTCGTAGCCATCGACTACTTCTCGAAGTGGGTCGAGGCCGAGCCCCTCGCCACGATAACCGAGAACAAAGTGGTGCAGTTCTTCTGGAAGAACATCATATGCAGATTCGGCGTCCCCCGCATCCTCGTGACGGACAACGGGACTCAGTTCACTGGCACAGCATTCCGAGCCCTATGCGACGACCTCGTCATTCAACAGCGCTTCTCGTCCGTCTCACACCCTCAGTCGAACGGACAAGTCGAGAACGCTAATAAGCAGATCCTCGCGGGAATCAAGAAGAGGTTGGACAAGTGCTTCAAAGGATTGTGGGTCGACCAACTCCCTAATGTGTTGTGGAACTACCGCACAAGCAAGCGGACGCCCACCGGAGAGTCCCCTTTCAGCCTTACTTATGGGGCCGAGGCCGTGATACCCCTCGAGGTCGGAATACCTTCCCCTCGGCTCATAGCCTATGACGAAGCGCAGAATGCCAGGGACCTCAGAGGAAACTCGGACCTGATAGATGAACTGAGGGAAAGGGCATCGATTCGGCAACAGAATTACAGAAGGAGGGTCGAGCTAGCGTACAACAAGAAGGTCCGACCCGCCAACCTTGAACAAGGAGACCTGGTATTGAGAAAGCTAGCCATATCCCTCCCCAGTCAGAGGAGCAAGCTAGCTCCGAATTGGGAGGGGCCGTACCGGATCACAAAAGTTGTTCGGCCTGGGGCATATCGACTTGAGGACATGGATGGCAGAAAGCTCCCGAGGACCTGGAATGCCGACCACCTCCTGAAATACCAAGAGAGCGCTCTGGCGCCTCTCTAAGTAATCCGAGGGGTCGAACCATTCCTCTCCTCTAACTTGTAACCTGTTCCATGAATTGTACTATGTAAAATGGTTCGCCGTCAAATATCAAATAAAGAAAGTTCTATTTTGTTTGTGAATTTGCATGTTTCTCTCCCCTCTTATTATACCGATGGTTCGGAGTCCAACACTCGGCTTGACTTTACCTCCTCGGCTCGTCTCCGGACGAACCAGGGGTAGATCGCCGTTCGGAACTGCTCCCACAGCCGTTGAACTATACCGATGGTTCGGAGTCCAACACTCGGCTCGACTTTACCTCCTCGGCTCGTCTCCGAACGAACCAGGGGTAGATCGCCGTTCGGAATTGCTCCCACAGCCGTTGAACTATACCGATGGTTCGGAGTCCAACACTCGGCTCGACTTTACCTCCTCGGCTCGTCTCCGGACGAACTAGGGGTAGATCGCCGTTCGGAATTGCTCCCACAGCCGTTGAACTATACCGATGGTTCGGAGTCCAACACTCGGCTCGACTTTACCTCCTCGGCTCGTCTCCGGATGAACCAGGGGTAGATCGCCGTTCGGAATTGCTCCTACAGCCATCGAACTCCGCGACAACACCGGGGGCAAATACTTGGTTAAAATCCTGCCCTAAAAGATTGCTTTCCGGAAATCCCCCATGTTGTGACGAGCGCACGGCTTGCATTCGGAACGGGAGAGGATAAGAAGGGTGGACCTACTCCTCGGTCGGAATCCGAGCAAGTGCCATTCCGAGCCCGTAAACGGAGAAAATTCACTTTCCCCTCAACTTTCGTGCGTGATCTCGATCAGACGGCTCAGATCATGCCACCTGCGCAAAACGACAAGATAACGTTTTCTTGGGAACTGAGCCGCCTCGAGATTCGCGCCTACGTTCGACGGCTCGGATCTCGCCACCTGCTCTAAGCGACAAAATAGCACTTTCTTGGGTACAGAGCAGCCTGGGGAGTCGTGCCGTACCGTGTCAGAACCACTAAACGACAAAGCGCCGTACCCCTGCGGACCCATTCGGCTAAACAGACACACTCGGTTCAAAAGACCTCGGTGCGGAAAACACAGTTACAAACGAGATAAAGGCGCAGAACAATAAAAGAAATTTTATCAAACAGCCAGGCTGAAATACAAAGCACGTCTGTCCCATAGTTACAAAGTGTTCGCAAACAAGATACAATGCCGACCTACAACACTTAGTGTTCAAAAAGAAATATCTTCACTGAATTCTTCGGCCGACCGTTCGTCCCCCTCGGCTGGCAGCTCCTCTGCCTCCCCCCGGAGCTTCGCCATTACAGCCCGCAAGTACCGCATCTCCGAGAGCAAGTCGTCCTGCTCGGCAATAATCTTCGACTGGATGTGTCGAATGCTTTTGACCCGAAGAGCGTTGCTGAATGCGGTCTGCGAGTCTTCATCCTCTCCTGTGGGGCTTAGCTCGACGATCTTATTCTCCAAGCGTTGGATCTCGGCTTCACGGAGACTGAGGACCAACGAAAGGTGGTCCCACTCACTCTCGGCTCGGCGTAACTTCAGATCGGCTCTCCTGGGGCTCAGAACCACCGTTCCAGAGGTAGCCTCGGATTCGGAATCATCTTTCGAACGATCGGGGTCCGAGCCATGGATCGTAACAACGAGCTGAAAAGAAGGGAAAGAGAATAACACAATTTCAATACACCTCCGAAGTCCTACACAATTTCAAAACATTCTAAGGAAATTTTCAAGATTCACATTCAGATGTAATAGTGTTACAGATGACCGAGCCGACCCTACAATCAAGTTTTACAACAACCAACGAAAGTGAAAAACAACAAGGTCAAGGTCTCCTCGGAAGGGGAATGCTTCGGTTCAGGGATACGCGAGAACGACGAGGTCTGCCCTCCGAACTCGATCCTAAACCAACGAAGCGCGACCCCCCTTTGCTGCTAGCCCTGACCACGGCACCTGCCGAGGCCCCGCTCGACGAGACAGCCGCGCTGCTCTGCGCGTCAACCGGACTCCGCCTGGTCATAGGCGAGCGTGTCGCAAGCTCATAAAACGTAATCCCCTTTTCACTTTCTTCGCGGGTGCACGAAGTACTGCGAACGTTAGCCCTCTCCGGCGCAGGCTTGAGCGACGCGATCTCCTCCTCCAGTTCGATAATCCTGTCTCTAAGAACGTCGTCCCTCGCTGACTTCATCGGGCGAGAAGGCCTTGACGAGCCGGAGGCATTAGCACCCTCGGCAGCGAGCCGACGGAAGTGGGTGACCTCAATTCCCCTATCTATCGTGATCCTTCTGAGCCTGTCGACGTCGGCCACTAACCTCTTGCGCTCGGCCAACGCCTTCTCCAGCTCAGAGGCCAGCTTCACTGCCTCCGCCGAGCATTCCCTCTCCGCCAATTCCAAGTGTCGGACCTCTGCCAAAAGATCGGCATTCCTCTGCTCGGCAGCGGTTAGCTCCCCGCGGAGCCGCTCGACTTCCCCTTCGGGACAAGGGGCTTGGTAGTGCTTCCGCAGCTGATACAGCTCGCGGCACTGCCTCCGTAGAACTGCCTTCACCTCCTCCGCCTGGCCGAGCAGAAGAAACCGCCTCTGTCGGCTGTCCTTGAGCTCACGCTTCATTTTGGCCAACTCCTTCCGGAGGCAGACGAGCTCCGTGACCGGACCGAACTTCACTTGAAAAGTAGAGATAAATCCGATACCCAACACTCGGAAACATCTACGGCTAGTCACACACAAATCCGAAGCTCAACACTTGGGCAAATTTTGGCCAAACAAAATATTTTCATTTCAAAATCAAAGTGAAAGCTTTACACTAGCGGTGGCCAGTCCGCAGTTAGGCTTACAAAAGAAAAAAGACAAAAAAGAAGACAACCGAGTCAGGGGTCGACCTTTTTGCCGCTCGGGTCCGTCGACCCCTCGGTCTTGCCCTCGCCACCGTCCTCGCCTTCGCCTTCGCTCCAGCTCTCCTCCTCGGAGCCGTCCACCTTCTCGTCCTCGGCCTCGGACCCCGCAGGACCCTCGACGACTTCCGTCTCTCCCGCAGGCCCGAGCATCCCCGTGGGCACACCCTCCTCCCCTTCCACGGGGTCGTAAAAGTGGTAGGAGGAGATGTCGAAGCCCGGGTTCCTGGCGGCTATGTGGGTCAGCGCTCGACCATAGGCTTCCTCCATGTTCTGGAGCATATGCTGAGCAGCCTCCTCCTGCACGGCCTTCTTCACCCTCTTCACCTTCTTCTGGTGCTTGGCCTGGGTCCTCTCGGCCCTCTTCTGGGCCTTCTCCGCCTCCGACCGAGCATTGGCCAAGGCCTCCTTCAGTTCGGTGACCTCCTTCTCCGCAGCCTCAAGTTTAGCCGCCGTGTCCTTCGACAGCTGAATGGACTTGGCCAGCTGCCCCTCCAACCCCTTCACCTCGTCAGCCCTCCTCGTCGAGAGGAGCTGCTCGGCATCGAGCCGCTGCGTAACCTTGACGCGCTCCGCCCTCTCCCGTTCCTTCTCCTGCTCCTTGCTCGCCATCTCCTCGACCAGGAAGTTGAAGTGGCAGAGGGTTTGGAAAAGAGCGACGGATTAAAATCCAAACCCAAATACTTGGTACAAAAAAAAAGGGGAGAAGAACTCAAGGGAAGAAAAGCCAAAGAGAAAGAGCCCGGCCAACTTACCAACATAGTGTTCTGAGCGATCTGCATCACGGCGTCCCCTGCTTGCCCGGCCTTCAGGGTCGCTCGATCCTTCGGGGTCGGCAGGTGCTTCACGGCCTCCATACAGATGTTGCCATCGCCCAAGAAGCCGTCGACCTGCATGACTTGCCAGTCGGGGACGAAGATCTGTTTGTGACGCTCGGTCAGGATCTTCTCCGCCTCGGCAGTCAGGGGCTGAACTTGGAGGGACAACACCTCCGTCACGCCGAACGTGCCGATCGACGGACCAGGAGCGTCCCCCTTCGGGGTCGGTGTCGGTGCATCCGGGGCGGGCGGGTCGAGGACCTGGACCTCCGCATGGTCAAGGACCATGACCTTCGGCTGCTCGGCGGTCTTCGCGACCGAAGGCTTCTTCGCTGGCCGGCTCTCCTGAGTCTCCGCCGCCGACCTCTTCTTCTTCTCCTGCTCCGAACGACCTTTCGCCATCAGGGCCCTGTAGTCCATCTTCATCGTCTCTGCAAAAGCCGAATGAAAGAACTTAGACAAATTTTCATGAGCTTTAAACAATAAGTATAAATACCAGAAGCGTACGAGGGTCGATCGGACTGAGACCCCCACGGAACAGATCCTCCTCTGTAATATCTTTCCAACTCATGGTTGGCAAAGCGAGGAGCCTCTTCCAGACCTCGGCCTCTCCCTCATTCAGTGGCACCTCCTTCTTGGTGCGCTTGGGCAGGCCCTCTGTCTCCCAAACCGCCGGTATCACCCATGGCGTCAGGGATCGGACGAGGAAGTACTTTGTCTTCCAATGTTTGATCGAGTCCGGATTCTCGATCAGTTTCACGCCCGGCCGGGGCGACAGATAAAACCTCTGTTCATCTTTCCTCGGCTGGCAGGGTCGATAAAGATTACGAAAGAGGAACATGCTCGGCATAGCGCCAACCTCTTGGCATCGAAGGACGAAGGCTGTAACGTGCCTCCATGTGTTCGGCGCCAGCTGAGCAGGACTCAAACCGTAAAAGACCAAGACCTCAACCACGAACGGATGGAGGGGAAAGCGGAGTCCGGCGATAAGGGAATCGACCGGGAAGACGCACACGTCTGGCGAACAGCTCGTGTTTGCTCGAAAACCCGGCCCAGGGAGAAGCAGGACATACTCTAGCGGGATCCGGAATCCCTCTCGGATCATCCGAAGGTCATCCTCGGTGAGCGACGAGATAGCATGGTCCACCTCGGAAACTTCCCTCGGCTCATTCTCCTCCACCAGTGGGGCTGTACCCTGAGTCACTTTCTCCAAGACGTCATCAGCGTAGTCCCGAATGCCGCCCACACTCGACAAGACAATGGGCTGCCGGCCGAACGCCCCCACCGTCTTCGGCGTCTCCACAATGGTGACCACGCCCTTGTCCTTCCGGAACGGAGCCTCAACCTCCCTAGGCCGCTCGGCCACATCGCCTTCTCTATCCGGGCGAACGACCTCCTGCTCGCTCAGCTCCGCCACACCCTTCCCTTTATCCCCTCGGCCAACGGTTTGTTCCGAGGCGGGGGTCTCAGTGATCTTAACCATTTCAAAGAGAGAAGGGATAGAAACTGACCTTGAAGTGATGTGTACGGTCGGAGAGTTCACCGGAGTCTACAAACGCTACCGCGACAGCCAGTAACACCGCCAGAGAGCAGAAAACTTCGCAGTAAAGTAAAAACGGAGGAGAGAGAGTAAAAACGAAAAGTGAGACTTGGTCTAAGGGGGGGTGAAGATTTATAGTGAAAACAGGACGTCCCTTGGACTCCCAAAGCGACTTTTGGGCCGCTCTCGAAACATCGCGAAGGCCCACAACCGCTGTCTCCATCACCAAGTCAGCTAGCTCGGCACCAGGGGATCTGAATCCGAGCTGCAAGCGAAACTTACATTATGGCTACAGGGTCCGGTCAGAATCCGTGCAAGTGCCTTTCCGAGCGCGTAAACAGACAAAACTCACTTTCTCCTCAATACTCGTGCGTGATCTCAATCAGACGGCCCAGATCTCGTCGAGAACACTACACGACAAGATAGTGTTTTCTCGAGAAACGCGCCCGTCTCGAGATACGCGCCAGCGTCGAACGGCTCTAATTACGCCGCGTCGCTCGGACGATCGAACCTTCGGATGCCCCACCTACGTCCAAGGAAGGCAGTAAAATTTTGATTCAGTTTTGAGGCGCCGCCTTCGGCAAGCGCCCCCCAGGTCCCGTGGCTCGGCTGGTATTCTACCGACCCACGGGCCCCGGTCAGAAACAGATCGGCACTCCCCCCGTCTCTAACTCCCCCGGGCTGACGTCCATCAGAAGCCATCAGCCCGGAAGGAAGACAGAGATGAGAGGGGACCCATCCACACTCAGGGATCGGGAGAAACGCACCATTCCGAGCCAGTTGTTTGCAACTGGAAGGCGCGGCTTGCCAGAGGGCTCTAACCGCAGCGCCTTCACAGTTGCTAACAACAGGCTCGGACGGTCCAAAAGCCCGAGCTGCAACTCATGATGAAGCGCACCATTCCGAGCTGGTTGGTTGCGACTGGAAAGTCCAGTCTGTCAGAGGGCTCTGACAGCGGCGCCTTCACAGTTGCAACAAACGGACTCGGATGGCCCGGAGATCGGCATCGGACATGGATCGTCACTCTCTCGCCAAGACCTCCGCTCACTCCGACGCTCGCTTCGGAGCCACCAAAGAAAGCAGAAGATCTTGGTGAGAGAACGACCACCCGTCCTTCCGAAGAGGCCCACACCCTGGGTCCGGACTATTGCCGTCGACCCTACTGTCTTATTGCTCCCCGCTCCTAACACCCCCTTTCGGAGCAGTGAGGAATGGGGAAACAACAAGACAACAAGGCGACCGCCCGTCCTTCCGAAGTAAATCCTCCCTCGGATCCGAACTACGGTCGTCACCACTACTACCTCGTTCCCCCCTCGCTCCTGACATCCACTTTGGGGCCGTCAAGAACAAAGGGAAAACCAGGTAGAAGAGCAACCACCTCTCCGGACCTCAAGAGAGAAACTACCCAAGGCAAAGTACCCCCGAGGTCTGAAACTCTATGTTGATTGTGACAGAAATAGCAAAGGGAGTGGAGTACTTATAGCCAACCTTCAAGAACTAGTCATTATGACCCTCGGAAGTTGAAACGCCGTGTGTTAATTAAGGGACTTATCCTTAATGACATTGGGAAGGCGGAACGCCGCGCAAGTCCCGGAGCACAATTAATACCATTGAGAACATAACCATCCCGGATTGCCAGAAACCACAGGTCCTCGGTCGGCGTCCGAGCAAGTGCCTTTCCGAGCTCGTAAACGGGGAAAAACCACTTTCCCCTCAACTTTCGCGTCTGATCTCAATCAGACGGCCCAGATTTCGCCGAGAGCACTAAAAGACAAGATAGTGTTTTCTTGGGAGCTGCGCCCGTCTCGAGATACGCGCCGACATCCAACAGCTCAGATAACGCCACGTCGCTCGACCTACCGAACACCACTGCCTTCGGTCGGCGTCCGAGCAAGTGCCTTTCCGAGCTCGTAAATGGAGAAAAAAAGACACCGATCAACCGCGACTGTTCGATCTCTTAGAAATTCGTGCTCCTGACGATGAATGGTCCAGATTGCGCCACGTGCGCTAAAAGACAAGATAGCGTTTTCTTGGAAAACGCGCCACCATCCGATGGCTCAGATTGCGCCACGACGCTCGGAACGCCGAACCCCCTAGTCTCCGGTCGGCAGCCGAGCAAGTACCTTTCCGAGCTCGAAAATGGAGAAAAACGCTGCCGAGCTACAACAGCCGTCAGATCCTTCCGAAATTTGTGCTCGCCCATGATCAACGGCTCAGATCAAGCCACGCCATTAATCGGTATTTAAATCATTTTTTATTTATTTTAATCGTTTTATTTGTTTAAAATTTGCGAAAAAATCGCTAAAAATTCGGGAAAATTAGCTAAAAATTCTGGGAAATGATTGAAAATTCGGGGACACGCTTTCGGACCCCGGAGCGAACAATTATTACCCCGAATGCACCGCTAAAGTCCCCGAACGATTAGCAAACACATCGCAGAATTAAACAAGTACTTCGAAAAAAGTAGATAAAAGACTATCAGATACCCGACTCAGCTCAAGAACAGCTCACCGCGTCAAAAGTTACCTCATTACCCCCTTTCTAGATTCAAAATCCCACATTTGGACTCCGATACAACTCCACCAGCCACTGAGATAGCTGAACTACTCCTCAAAGTCTGATCACGCTCAGTCTTTAGGAGTGGGGGGCTCGTGATATGGCTAAAAATGGGGTTAAATCGGGACCGTCCAGATCGAGCACGAATCCTGAAGCACGGGGGTAAAAAGGTAATTTCACATACAGATGGATCCAAAACGGGTATTGGGCCTCCTTCTCACAGAACCAACCACCCGCGAATAGATCCACTTCAACTGGGCACGGGTCCCGACCGGATACAAGCCCGGTCCACCAAGAGGAGAATCAGGCCACTGACTTGATCAAATCAAATCAATAAACCTGATTGACTCTCACCAGGGAATCAGGGGCTAACTTCCCAAAAACAGAATAAGAGGATTTTTCTCCTGACTGTTAGGCAGGAAATCAGGCCCCAAATCATTCCAAAGGCGACTATAAATACAACCCCTCTACCACCAAGACCAGGTTAATCACTTCTTCACCACTTAAGCTCTTTCTTAATCTTTATCTGATTACTGACAAGAGCGTCGGAGGGTGCGTCGCCGGAATCAACCCCGGTGTCTCGCACTTCCTTGCAGGTTGTGGCGGGAACAAGAAGGCCGAGACAGCTGTTCAGGTTTTCCTCGGATCCACAAATTCTATCTGTTTACCCCCACACCGAAATCAGCGGTAACAGTATTCATTTAATTCTTCTGTGCTGTTGTAAAGAATATTGTTGTAATAAAAAGTTTTAAATTCCTTATAAATTTGTACGAAGTTAAAGTAAAAGATCCTGTATATGCTACGAATTACCTGTGTTTGGGATTCGGGGCGTTACACTAAGCTTAGAAAAGGTGGAACAAACTAAGGTGTGGATGGTGTCTTCAATATGGCCACAATTCAAGGAGATGTGCAAAACAACTTGTTATGCCCAATAAAAGAGGGGGCAAGTGTAACGCCCCTGCCCCTATCTCAGAAAATTTATACAATTTATCAGAAAAATTATTAATAGTATAGTACAACTGCCCACCACAGACTGCCTCTCAAAAGGGGGTTAACCGGATTGGTGACTCTTGATCATAGGCTATTATATTTATTATTATTTTAATCTATGTTAATTCCCGATATAGGATTAATACAAATCCAATGTCTCTCTTTCCCCCCGTGCACACTCAAAGCTCGTGGGCCCTTCATGTACACGTCAGCCTCAAGAAGAGAACAAACAGCACAAAGCCTCTATTGCTCTTCATAATTCCAGGTAGGACCCATCTTGGTGATGTCATGCTGACATCACCGCAAAACAAGCCACATCAGCATTTGCTGTTAATCAATTCGTGCCCCCCCCACTATCCATTTTCAATTTATTTACCACACTGCCATTGACTCTTTTATATATATATTATAATACCATAGCTCTTTGAAATTACGGGATGTTACAGCAAGGGTGGTAGGCCCTCCAACCCAAAAAATGTATGTTTCACAAGAGTTAGATTGGATGGAGGTAATATTTGTCAGCAAGGACCACCTGCATCAGTTAAAGGCAGGAAGCCTAGGGCACAAGTTCAAGAGATGCATAATAATGACAATGATTTTACTCCTAAGAGGAGAATGTTAGAGCCAAAAACTATCTTTTTACTAGTTGGGAAGCTAAATTATACCTTTTGTGAAGTTAATAGTAATATTACTAATTTACATAGCTGAACACTTTCCTTGTTTGTGCAGTAGAAGTACATGTACACCACCACCAGTTCAACCCAATGTGCATGCCCAAAATGCTGCACAACAAAGTGAACCCCAAACACATTACACTAATCTAAGGAGATCCATGTGATCTTACTTCAATTTTGATGCCCAAACATTATTCAGACAATCATATCCATTTCTTATATGACCTAAAATAACACTTTCAAATTTTTTTTTCAAATTGCTGTAGAAGGACTGCATAAATTGGAGAAGAACAAATCAATATTGAGAAAGTTGCAGCTGCAACACAACAGGAACCATATGTCCTAATCCAAAGGAGAACTACGTAATATACATTCTCCTTTTAACTTTGTAGCCTAAATTGATAATTCCTATGATTCTGATAGTTTGTTAATGATATTTTTAGGAGAAGATTATCAGCTGAAGATCAAGAAGTGGCAAATTTGAACCAAAATGCTGAATTGAACGAAAATTGCATAAATTCGACCACTTAAGTATATGATGATATATTTACATTAAGGGAATTGCCATATCTTCATTGTTCATTCATTAAAGAGTTTGATTTAATTCCTTTGTGGCTTCATTGTTTAGGAGGGGTAAGATTATGATACCAAGAAGGAATAGAGGGGCTACAAATTCATCTTCAAGATTCCCAGTTGGTTATGGCAACTTAGTGGCTATACAATTGTTGACATATACATCATTGTTACCGCTGATTTCGGTGTGGGGGTAAACAGATAGAATTTGTGGATCCGAGGAAAACCTAAACAGCTGTCTCGGCCTTCTTGTTCCCGCCGCAACCTGCAAGGAAGTGCGAGACACCGGGGTTGATTCCGACGACGCACCCTCCGACGCTCTTGTCAGTAATCAGATAAAGATTAAGAAAGAGCTTAAGTGGTGAAGAAGTGATTAACCTGGTCTTGGTGGTAGAGGGGTTGTATTTATAGTTGCCTTTGGAATGATTTGGGGCCTGATTTCCTGCCTAACAGTCAGGAGAAAAATCCTCTTATTCTGTTTTTGGGAAGTTAGCCCCTGATTCCCTGGTGAGAGTCAATCAGGTTTATTGATTTGATTTGATCAAGTCAGTGGCCTGATTCTCCTCTTGGTGGACCGGGCTTGTATCGGGTCGGGACCCGTGCCCAGTTGAAGTGGATCTATTCACGGGTGGTTGGTTCTGTGAGAAGGAGGCCCAATACCCGTTTTGGATCCATCTGTATGTGAAATTACCTTTTTACCCCCGTGCTTTGGGATTCGTGCTCGATCTGGACGGTCCCGATTTAACCCCATTTTTAGCCATATCACGAGCCCCCCACTCCTAAAGACTGAGCGTGATCAGACTTTGAGGAGTAGTTCAGCTGTCTCAGTGGCTGGTGGAGTTGTATCGGAGTCCAAATGTGGGATTTTGAATCTAGAAAGGGGGTAATGAGGTAACTTTTGACGCGGTGAGCTGTTCTTGAGCTGAGTCGGGTATCTGATAGTCTTTTATCTACTTTTTTCGAAGTACTTGTTTAATTCTGCGATATGTTTGCTAATCGTTCGGGGACTTTAGCGGTGCATTCGGGGTAATAATTGTTCGCTCCGGGGTCCGAAAGCGTGTCCCCGAATTTTCAATCATTTCCCAGAATTTTTAGCTAATTTTCCCGAATTTTTAGCGATTTTTTCGCAAATTTTAAACAAATAAAATGATTAAAATAAATAAAAAATGATTTAAATACCGATTAATGGCGTGGCTTGATCTGAGCCGTTGATCATGGGCGAGCACAAATTTCGGAAGGATCTGACGGCTGTCGTAGCTCGGCAGCGTTTTTCTCCATTTTCGAGCTCGGAAAGGTACTTGCTCGGCTGCCGACCGGAGACTAGGGGGTTCGGCGTTCCGAGCGTCGTGGCGCAATCTGAGCCATCGGATGGTGGCGCGTTTTCCAAGAAAACGCTATCTTGTCTTTTAGCGCACGTGGCGCAATCTGGACCATTCATCGTCAGGAGCACGAATTTCTGAGAGATCGAACGGTCGCGGTTGATCGGTGTCTTTTTTTCTCCATTTACGAGCTCAGAAAGGCACTTGCTCGGACGCCGACCGAAGGCAGTGGTGTTCGGTAGGTCGAGCGACGTGGCGTTATCTGAGCTGTTGGATGTCGGCGCGTATCTCGAGACGGGCGCAGCTCCCAAGAAAACACTATCTTGTCTTTTAGTGCTCTCGGCGAAATCTGGGCCGTCTGATTGAGATCAGACGCGAAAGTTGAGGGGAAAGTGGTTTTTCCCCGTTTACGAGCTCGGAAAGGCACTTGCTCGGACGCCGACCGAGGACCTGTGGTTTCTGGCAATCCGGGATGGTTATGTTCTCAATGGTATTAATTGTGCTCCGGGACTTGCGCGGCGTTCCGCCTTCCCAATGTCATTAAGGATAAGTCCCTTAATTAACACGCGGCGTTTCAACTTCCGAGGGTCATAATGACTAGTTCTTGAAGGTT
This sequence comes from Hemerocallis citrina, assembly GCA_017893485.1. Classification (NCBI taxonomy): domain Eukaryota; kingdom Viridiplantae; phylum Streptophyta; class Magnoliopsida; order Asparagales; family Asphodelaceae; genus Hemerocallis; species Hemerocallis citrina. The sequence continues at coordinate 442,469,421 of CM030358.1, read as the reverse complement.
GGCTATAAGTACTCCACTCCCTTTGCTATTTCTATCACAATCAACATAGAGTTTCAGACCTCGGGGGTACTTTGCCTTGGGTAGTTTCTCTCTTGAGGTCCGGAGAGGTGGTTGCTCTTCTACCTGGTTTTCCCTTTGTTCTTGACGGCCCCAAAGTGGATGTCAGGAGCGAGGGGGGAACGAGGTAGTAGTGGTGACGACCGTAGTTCGGATCCGAGGGAGGATTTACTTCGGAAGGACGGGCGGTCGCCTTGTTGTCTTGTTGTTTCCCCATTCCTCACTGCTCCGAAAGGGGGTGTTAGGAGCGGGGAGCAATAAGACAGTAGGGTCGACGGCAATAGTCCGGACCCGGGGTGTGGGCCTCTTCGGAAGGACGGGTGGTCGTTCTCTCACCAAGATCTTCTGCTTTCTTTGGTGGCTCCGAAGCGAGCGTCGGAGTGAGCGGAGGTCTTGGCGAGAGAGTGACGATCCATGTCCGATGCCGATCTCCGGGCCATCCGAGTCCGTTTGTTGCAACTGTGAAGGCGCCGCTGTCAGAGCCCTCTGACAGACTGGACTTTCCAGTCGCAACCAACCAGCTCGGAATGGTGCGCTTCATCATGAGTTGCAGCTCGGGCTTTTGGACCGTCCGAGCCTGTTGTTAGCAACTGTGAAGGCGCTGCGGTTAGAGCCCTCTGGCAAGCCGCGCCTTCCAGTTGCAAACAACTGGCTCGGAATGGTGCGTTTCTCCCGATCCCTGAGTGTGGATGGGTCCCCTCTCATCTCTGTCTTCCTTCCGGGCTGATGGCTTCTGATGGACGTCAGCCCGGGGGAGTTAGAGACGGGGGGAGTGCCGATCTGTTTCTGACCGGGGCCCGTGGGTCGGTAGAATACCAGCCGAGCCACGGGACCTGGGGGGCGCTTGCCGAAGGCGGCGCCTCAAAACTGAATCAAAATTTTACTGCCTTCCTTGGACGTAGGTGGGGCATCCGAAGGTTCGATCGTCCGAGCGACGCGGCGTAATTAGAGCCGTTCGACGCTGGCGCGTATCTCGAGACGGGCGCGTTTCTCGAGAAAACACTATCTTGTCGTGTAGTGTTCTCGACGAGATCTGGGCCGTCTGATTGAGATCACGCACGAGTATTGAGGAGAAAGTGAGTTTTGTCTGTTTACGCGCTCGGAAAGGCACTTGCACGGATTTTGACCGGACCCTGTAGCCGTAATGTAAGTTTCGCTTGCAGCTCGGATTCAGATCCCCTGGTGCCGAGCTAGCTGACTTGGTGATGGAGACAGCGGTTGTGGGCCTTCGCGATGTTTCGAGAGCGGCCCAAAAGTCGCTTTGGGAGTCCAAGGGACGTCCCGTTTTCACTATAAATCTTCACCCCCCCCTTAGACCAAGTCTCACTTTTTGTTTTTACTCTCTCTCCTCAGTTTTTACTTTGCTGCGAAGTTTTCTGCTCTCTGGCGGTGTTGCTGGCTGTCGCGGTAGCGTTTGTAGACTCCGGTGAACTCTCCGACTGTACACATCACTTCAAGGTCAGTTTCTATCCCTTCTCTCTTTGAAATGGTTAAGATCACTGAGACCCCCGCCTCGGAACAAACCGTTGGCCGAGGGGATAAAGGGAAGGGTGTGGCGGAGCTGAGCGAGCAGGAGGTCGTTCGCCCGGATAGAGAAGGCGATGTGGCCGAGCGGCCTAGGGAGGTTGAGGCTCCGTCCCGGAAGGACAAGGGCGTGGTCACCATTGTGGAGACGCCGAAGACGGCGGGGGCGTTCGGCCGGCAGCCCATTGTCTTGTCGAGTGTGGGCGGCGTTCGGGACTACGCTGATGACGTCTTGGAGAAAGTGACTCAGGGTACAGCCCTACTGGTGGAGGAGAATGAGTCGAGGGAAGTTTCCGAGGTGGACCATGCTATCTCGTCGCTCACCGAGGATGACCTTCGGATGATCCGAGAGGGATTCCGGATCCCGCTAGAGTATGTCCTGCTTCTCCCTGGGCCGGGTTTTCGAGCAAACATGAGCTGTTCGCCAGACGTGTGCGTCTTCCCGGTCGATTCCCTTATCGCCGGACTCCGCTTTCCCCTCCATCCGTTCGTGGTTGAGGTCTTGGTCTTTTACGGTTTGAGTCCTGCTCAGCTGGCGCCGAACACATGGAGGCACGTTACAGCCTTCGTCCTTCGATGCCAAGAGGTTGTTCCTCTTTCGTAATCTTTATCGACCCTGCCAGCCGAGGAAAGATGAACAGAGGTTTTATCTGTCGCCCCGGCCGGGCGTGAAACTGATCGAGAATCCGGACTCGATCAAACATTGGAAGACAAAGTACTTCCTCGTCCGATCCCTGACGCCGTGGGTGATACCGGCAGTTTGGGAGATGGAGGGCCTGCCCAAGCGCACCAAGAAGGAGGTGCCACTGAATGAGGGAGAGGCCGAGGTCCGGAGGAGGCTCCTCGCTTTGCCAACCATGAGTTGGAAAGATATTACAGAGGAGGATCTGTTCCGTGGGGGTCTCAGTCCGATCGACCCTCGTACGCTTCTGGTATTTATACTTATTGTTTAAAGCTCATGAAAATTTGTCTAAGTTCTTTCATTCGGCTTTTGCAGAGACGATGAAGATGGACTACAGGGCCCTGATGGCGAAAGGTCGTTCGGAGCAGGAGAAGAAGAAGAGGTCGGCGGCGGAGACTCAGGAGAGCCGGCCAGCGAAGAAGCCTTCGGTCGCGAAGACCGCCGAGCAGCCGAAGGTCATGGTCCTTGACCATGCGGAGGACCAGGTCCTCGACCCGCCCGCCCCGGATGCACCGACACCGACCCCGAAGGGGGACGCTCCTGGTCCGTCGATCGGCACGTTCGGCGTGACGGAGGTGTTGTCCCTCCAAGTTCCGCCCTTGACTGCCGAGGCGGAGAAGATCCTGACCGAGCGTCACAAACAGATCTTCGTCCCCGACTGGCAAGTCATGCAGGTCGACGGCTTCTTGGGCGATGGCAACATCTGTATGGAGGCCGTGAAGCACCTGCCGACCCCGAAGGATCGAGCGACCCTGAAGGCCGGGCAAGCAGGGGACGCCGTGATGCAGATCGCTCAGAACACTATGTCGGTAAGTTGGCCGGGCTCTTTCTCTTTGGCTTTTCTTCCCTTGAGTTCTTCTCCCCTTTTTTTTTGTACCAAGTATTTGGGTTCGGATTTTAATCCGTCGCTCTTTTCCAAACCCTCTGCCACTTCAACTTCCTGGTCGAGGAGATGGCGAGCAAGGAGCAGGAGAAGGAACGGGAGAGGGCGGAGCGCATCAAGGTTACGCAGCGGCTCGATGCCGAGCAGCTCCTCTCGACGAGGAGGGCTGACGAGGTGAAGGGGTTGGAGGGGCAGCTGGCCAAGTCCATTCAGCTGTCGAAGGACACGGCGGCTAAACTTGAGGCCGCGGAGAAGGAGGTCACCGAACTGAAGGAGGCCTTGGCCAAAATGAAGCGTGAGCTCAAGGACAGCCGACAGAGGCGGTTTCTTCTGCTCGGCCAGGCGGAGGAGGTGAAGGCAGTTCTACGGAGGCAGTGCCGCGAGCTGTATCAGCTGCGGAAGCACTACCAAGCCCCTTGTCCCGAAGGGGAAGTCGAGCGGCTCCGCGGGGAGCTAACCGCTGCCGAGCAGAGGAATGCCGATCTTTTGGCAGAGGTCCGACACTTGGAATTGGCGGAGAGGGAACGCTCGGCGGAGGCAGTGAAGCTGGCCTCTGAGCTGGAGAAGGCGTTGGCCGAGCGCAAGAGGTTAGTGGCCGACGTCGACAGGCTCAGAAGGATCACGATAGATAGGGAAATTGAGGTCACCCACTTCCGTCGGCTCGCTGCCGAGGGTGCTAATGCCTCCGGCTCGTCAAGGCCTTCTCGCCCGATGAAGTCGGCGAGGGACGACGTTCTTAAAGACAGGATTATCGAACTGGAGGAGGAGATCGCGTCGCTCAAGCCTGCGCCGGAGAGGGCTAACGTTCGCAGTACTTCGCGCACCCGCGAAGAAAGTGAGAAGGGGATTACGTTTTATGAGCTTGCGACACGCTCGCCTATGACCAGGCGGAGTCCGGTTGACGCGCAGAGCAGCGCGGCTGTCTCGTCGAGCGGGGCCTCGGCAGGTGCCGTGGTCAGGGCTAGCAGCAAAGGGGGGTCGCGCTTCGTTGGTTTAGGATCGAGTTCGGAGGGCAGACCTCGTCATTCTCGCGTATCCCTGAACCGAAGCATTCCCCTTCCGAGGAGACCTTGACCTTGTTGTTTTTCACTTTCGTTGGTTGTTGTAAAACTTGATTGTAGGGTCGGCTCGGTCATCTGTAACACTATTACATCTGAATGTGAATCTTGAAAATTTCCTTAGAATGTTTTGAAATTGTGTAGGACTTCGGCGGTGTATTGAAATTGTGTTATTCTCTTTCCCTTCTTTTCAGCTCGTTGTTACGATCCATGGCTCGGACCCCGATCGTTCGAAAGATGATTCCGAATCCGAGGCTACCTCTGGAACGGTGGTTCTGAGCCCCAGGAGAGCCGATCTGAAGTTACGCCGAGCCGAGAGTGAGTGGGACCACCTTTCGTTGGTCCTCAGTCTCCGTGAAGCCGAGATCCAACGCTTGGAGAATAAGATCGTCGAGCTGAGCCCCACAGGAGAGGATGAAGACTCGCAGACCGCATTCAGCAACGCTCTTCGAGTCAAAAGCATTCGGCACATCCAGTCGAAGATTATTGCCGAGCGGGACGACTTGCTCTCGGAGATGTGGTACTTGCGGGCTGTAATGGCGAAGCTCCGGGGGGAGGCAGAGGAGCTGCCAGCCGAGGGGGACGAACGGTCGGCCGAAGAATTCAGTGAAGATATTTCTTTTTGAACACTAAGTGTTGTAGGTCGGCATTGTATCTTGTTTGCGAACACTTTGTAACTATGGGACAGACGTGCTTTGTATTTCAGCCTGGCTGTTTGATAAAATTTCTTTTATTGTTCTGCGCCTTTATCTCGTTTGTAACTATGTTTTCCGCGCCGAGGTCTTTTGAACCGAGTGTGTCTGTTTAGCCGAATGGGTCCGCAGGGGTACGGCGCTTTGTTGTTTAGTGGTTCTGACACGGTACGGCACGACTCCCCAGGCTGCTCTGTACCCAAGAAAGTGCTATTTTGTCGCTTAGAGCAGGTGGCGAGATCCGAGCCGTCGAACGTAGGTGCGAATCTCGAGGCGGCTCAGTTCCCAAGAAAACGTTATCTTGTCGTTTTGCGCAGGTGGCATGATCTGAGCCGTCTGATCGAGATCACGCACGAAAGTTGAGGGGAAAGTGAATTTTCTCCGTTTACGGGCTCGAAATGGCACTTGCTCGGATTCCGACCGAGGAGTAGGTCCACCCTTCTTATCCTCTCCCGTTCCGAATGCAAGCCGTGCGCTCGTCACAACGTGGGGGATTTCCGGAAAGCAATCTTTTAGGGCAGGATTTTAACCAAGTATTTGCCCCCGGTGTTGTCGCGGAGTTCGATGGCTGTGGGAGCAATTCCGAACGGCGATCTACCCCTGGTTCATCCAGAGACGAGCCGAGGAGGTAAAGTCGAGCCGAGTGTTGGACTCCGAACCATCGGTATAGTTCAACGGCTGTGGGAGCAATTCCGAACGGCAATCTACCCCTGGTTCGTCCGGAGACGAGCCGAGGAGGTAAAGTCGAGCCGAGTGTTGGACTCCGAACCATCGGTATAGTTCAACGGCTGTGGGAGCAATTCCGAACGGCGATCTACCCCTGGTTCGTCCGGAGACGAGCCGAGGAGGTAAAGTCGAGCCGAGTGTTGGACTCCGAACCATCGGTATAGTTCAACGGCTGTAGGAGCAATTCCGAACGGCGATCTACCCCTGGTTCGTCCGGAGACGAGCCGAGGAGGTAAAGTCGAGCCGAGTGTTGGACTCCGAACCATCGGTATAGTTCAACGGCTGTGGGAGCAATTCCGAACGGCGATCTACCCCTGGTTCGTCCGGAGACGAGCCGAGGAGGTAAAGTCGAGCCGAGTGTTGGACTCCGAACCATCGGTATAGTTCAACGGCTGTGGGAGCAGTTCCGAACGGTGATCTACCCCTGGTTCGTCCGGAGACGAGCCGAGGAGGTAAAGTCGAGCCGAGTGTTGGACTCCGAACCATCGGTATAATAAGAGGGGAGAGAAACATGCAAATTCACAAACAAAATAGAACTTTCTTTATTTGATATTTGACGGCGAACCATTTTACATAGTACAATTCATGGAACAGGTTACAAGTTAGAGGAGAGGAATGGTTCGACACCTCGGATTACTTAGAGAGGCGCCAGAGCGCTCTCTTGGTATTTCAGGAGGTGGTCGGCATTCCAGGTCCTCGGGAGCTCTCTGCCATCCATGTCCTCAAGTCGATATGCCCCAGGCCGAACAACTTTTGTGATCCGGTACGGCCCCTCCCAATTCAGAGCTAGCTTGCTCCTCTGACTGGGGAGGGATATGGCTAGCTTTCTCAATACCAGGTCTCCTTGTTCAAGGTTGGCAGGTCGGACCTTCTTGTTGTACGCTAGCTCGACCCTCTTTCTGTAATTCTGTTGCCGAATCGATGCCCTTTCCCTCAGTTCATCTATCAGGTCCAAGTTTCCTCTGAGGTCCCTGGCATTCTGCGCTTCGTCATAGGCTATGAGCCGAGGGGAAGGTATTCCGACCTCGAGGGGTATCACGGCCTCGGCCCCATAAGTAAGGCTGAAAGGGGACTCTCCGGTGGGCGTCCGCTTGCTTGTGCGGTAGTTCCACAACACATTAGGGAGTTGGTCGACCCACAATCCTTTGGAGCACTTGTCCAACCTCTTCTTGATTCCCGCGAGGATCTGCTTATTAGCGTTCTCGGCCTGTCCGTTCGACTGAGGGTGTGAGACGGACGAGAAGCGCTGTTGAATGACGAGGTCGTCGCATAGGGCTCAGAATGCTGTGCCAGTGAACTGAGTCCCGTTGTCCGTCACAAGGACGCAGGGGACGCCGAATCTGCATATGATGTTCTTCCAGAAGAACTGCACCACTTTGTTCTCGGTTATCGTGGCGAGGGGCTCGGCCTCGACCCACTTCGAGAAGTAGTCGATGGCTACGACTAAAAACTTGAGCTGACCCGGAGCTGGAGGGAAAGGCCCTAGTAAGTCCATTCCCCACATCGCGAAGGGGATAGGGCTCGATAGGGAGGTGAGGTTGGCCTGAGGGAGGCGTCGGATGCTGGAGTGTCTCTGGCAGGAGCTGCACTGCCGAACATGTCGCTCGGCATCTCGAAGAAGGGTCGGCCAGAAGTACCCATAGTTCAAAGCTTTCCGGGCCAAAGACCTGAATCCGGAGTGTGCCCCCCCGATGCCCTCATGAAGCTCCTGTAGGGCATATTCGGCCTGTTCCGGAGAGAGGCACCTTAGATAAGGTCGGCCATCTATTTGAGAGAAGGAGCGTTTGTACAAGACGCCCTCGATCAAGACATAGCGCTCGGCCCGAGTTCTGACTCGGCGTGCTTCTTTGGGATCCGAGGGCAGAACTCCATCCCTTAAGAATTCTACCAGTGGCTTCATCCAATTGTCCTGCAGCATGACCGGCAATGACTCCACCGAGCTAGGTGTCTCGTCTTCGATGCTCGGTTTAGAGAGGACTTCAATCAGTACAGTCTGTTCGAGACCTTGTAGAGAAGACGAGGCCAACTTGGAGAGAGCGTCAGCTTGTGAGTTCTCCTCCCGGGGGACCCGTTGGATGATGGCTTCTTCGAAGCGGCCCATGAGATCCCGGACTTTGGCGAGGTACTTCGCCATTCGCTCGTCCCGGGCTTCATATTTGCCCAAGACCTGGTTCACGACTAGCTGGGAATCACTGTGAATCCGGAGGCGCTGCGCCCCAGCACTTCGTGCGAGTCCGAGACCAGCTATGAGGGCCTCGTACTCCGCCTCGTTGTTCGAGGCCTTGAAGTCCATGCGGATCGCATACTGCAGGACGAAGCTGTCAGGACCGTTCAGGATAATGCCGGCGCCGCTTCCTTCACTGCAAGAGGACCCGTCCACGAAGACTGTCCAAATGGGGGGCCCATTTGGGACGTGGCCGACCTCAGGGATGGTGGACTCTACAATGAAGTCGGCGAGTGCCTGTGCCTTAATTGCCGTCCGAGGCTGATAGGAGATGTCATGCTGACTTAGCTCTATGGACCACTTCATCAGCCGGCCCGAGGTCTCCGGCTTGTGGAGGACCTGCTTGAGGGGTTGATCGGTGAGGACGACGACCGAGTGAGATTGGAAGTAGGGCCGAAGCTTTCTTGCTGCCATGACCAGAGCGTAGGCTATCTTCTCTATCCTCGGATAGCGGAGCTCTGCGTCCCGAAGCACCTTGCTCACATAGTATATGGGCCTTTGGGTCCGGTCCTCTTCTCTCACCAAGACAGCGCTCAAGTCTGCTCGGAAGTGGCTAAGTAGATGAAGAGAGGCTCGCCCGGGACCGGCTTACTGAGCAGAGGGGGGTTCACCAGATAGGCTTTCAGCTGGTCGAACGATTCTTGCTGTGCTTGGCCCCATTCAAATCCCTTAGCCCCCCGGAGTGCTTTGAAGAAGGGGAGGCACTTTTTCCCTGACTTGGAGAGGAAACGACCGATGGCCGCGAGCCAACCGGTGAGCTTCTGCACCTCCTTGACGTTCCGAGGCGGGGCCATGTCTAATATGGCCTTGATCTTCTCGGGGTTAGCTTCGATCCCTCGCTGGCTCACCATGAAGCCGAGGAATTTTCCCGAGGAGACCCCGAACGCACACTTGTTCGGGTTCAGCCGCATGTTGTACTTCCTCAACACACTGAAGGCCTCCTGGAGGTCGGTTACATGATCGGTGCCGTGGATGCTCTTGACGAGCATGTCATCCACGTACACCTCCATGTTTCGGCCGATTTGGTGCTGGAAGACCTTGTTGACGAGGCGCTGGTAGGTGGCGCCTGCATTCTTCAAACCGAACGGCATGACCCGGTAGCAGTAGAGGCCTTGATCGGTGACGAAGGAGGTCTTCGTGATGTCCGGAGGAAACATCCGGATTTGATTGTACCCCGAGAAGGCGTCCATGAAGCTGAGGAGCTCATGGCCCGAGGTGGCGTCAATAAGGGTGTTGATGTTCGGGAGAGGGAATGGATCCTTCGGACACGCCTTGTTCAGGTCAGTGAAGTCGATGCATATCCTCCACGAGCCATTGGACTTCTTGACCATTACGACATTCGACAGCCACTCGGGATAATTTACCTCCTGGATGAACTTGGCCTTCAGCAGCTTATCCACTTCCTCCTTGATTGCCTGCTGTCGCTCGGGGGCAAACTTTCGCCTCTTCTGCTGAACCGGTTTGTAGCCCGGTTCGACGCTTAGGCGGTGGACGAGCAAGTCTTCGGAGATGCCGGGCATGTCCGCGGCTGACCAAGCGAATAGGTCGCAGTTATTCCTGATGCACCTCACCAAGTCCGAGAACAGCACGGTCGGCAAGGACTTACTGACGAGGAATTTTCGGCTCGGATCCTCATCTGAGAAGAGTACTTCTTCTAACTCGTCCGCCGGCTCGGACGTTGTGCGGGCCTTCGGCTCGGGGATTTCGAGTGTCTCGAGCGAGAGCACTGGTCCCCCTGTGGAAGTCATGTAGCACTTCCGAGCTGTTTCCTGGCTTCCCCTGACTTCCCCTACTCCCGACCGAGTGGGGAACTTCATCTTCAAGTGGTATGCCGAGGGGACGGCCTCAAGGGCGGCTAGGCCGGGTCGGCCTAGGATGACATTGTATGCTGCCGGGACGTCGACTACCATGAAGTCCATCGGCTCGGTCCGGGTAGTAGGGGTGCTTCCTGCAGTAACGTCTAGGGTTATCACCCCTTCGACGGTTACCGGGACCCCCGTGAACCCGTGGAGAGTGTAACCGGCCGGCTTGAGACGGTCTCGGGACAGCTGCAGGCCTTGGAAGGCCGAGAGGAAAAGGATGTTGACCGAACTCCCGTTGTCCACCAAAATTCTCTGCACCTTGAAGTTGGCCATGCGGAGGTCGATGACGAGGGCATCGCAATTGGGGGTTCGGACTCCTTCGAGGTCGGCATCGGAGAAAGACACAGGGACGCCGAGACCCTTCGGGGGAGGGGCACTGTGGACCGAGTTGACCTCCCGGACGAAGGCCTTTCGGGAGGAATTAGAGGAGCCCCCCATTGGGCCTCCGTGGATCAGGTGCAGAACCCGTTCCTCCTCGAACTCGGGTGTCTCCTCGCACCACTCGGAGCGCTTGTTAGCCCCCCGAGGGGGAGGAGAGTTCCGATCTGTCCGATCGTTAGCTTTCACGAACTTGGCCAACTGCCCCCTCCGAATGAGGGCTTCAATCTCATCTCTCAGAGCCCGGCAGTCGTTCGTGTCGTGCCCGTGGTCTCGGTGGTAACGACACCACTTATCTTTGTTTCTCCTCTTCGCCTGGGTGTGCATCCTCGGGGCTGGAGGGATGATTCCCTCCTTCTCCACCTCCATGAGGATAGTAGAGACATTTGTGGTGAGGGGAGTGAACTTCTCGAACCTGGGGGGAGGGCGGCGCTGACCGCCCGTGTCCTTCTGAGCTTTCTTGGACCCTTCTTCTCCTGTCGCCTTCCTCTTCGACCCTGCGGAGGGCCCCCCGAAGCGTGGAAGGGCTTCAACCTCCTCTGCCCGGATGTACTTCTCGCACCTCAGGAGGAGGTCCGCGAAGTCTTGCGGGGGCTTCTTGGCCAGGGATGATCGGAGGTTGGCGTTAAGGACGTTCGACTGGAACGCCACGGTGGCCACGGATTGGTCTAGGGAGGCAATCGACCTGACTTCTGCGGTGAACCTTTTCACAGAGTCCCGCAGCTTTTCTTCCTTCTCCTGCCGCAGGTTCAGTAAGGAAAGACTCGTCTTCTCGGCTCGCCGGCTACTCACGAAGTGAGTGATGAACAGCGTCTCGAACTGTTCAAACGAGAAGATAGATGAGGGGGCGAGTCTAGAATACCATTCCCGAGCCGACCCCCTGAGGGTGGCAGGGAAGGTCCTACAGAGCACTGCATCGGAAGCTTGATGGATCAGCATCAGGGTCTTGAAGCTCTCGACGTGGTCGACCGGGTCGGATTCCCCAGAGTATGTTTCAAACTGTGGCGGTTTGAAACTCCTCGGTATATGGGCCTCCATGATCGACCTTGAGAAGGGGGGTCGGCTGGGACGGAAGGTTCCGGCTCGGGATTCTTCCTCCCTGTCCATGCGGCCGATGCGCCTCTCCACCTCATGGATACGGCGGATGAGCGCGTCGTCCCTCCGCTGGTAGTCGTATGACCCTCCGGACTCCTCTTCATAGGAAGGGGAGCGTGGACTGCAGCGCCGGTAATCCTGAGACCGGCATGGGCTTTGTTCCCGCTGCTGGCGGCTGGGAGCCGGGGAAGGGCTCCTGGTTCGGCGCCGAGGACTGCGATCCCTGGGGGGCGTCGGAGCCCTCTGAGCATTCTGGAAGTTCTGCCGAAGATTGAGGGCCTGCAGAACGGTCTCCTGAAACTGGAGGAATTCGGCCCGGCTGATAGGCACATTCCGGTCCCTCGGATGACGCCGATCCCTGGGGGAGCGGGACCTCCTCCCTCGGCGATCGGGGGACGCCGCTCGGCCTCGGCGCTCCGGGGTCCTTCTGCCGTCCCGACGACGTGGCGACCGCTCACCTCGACGCTGGCGGGAGGCTCCCTCTCGGGCCCGCCTCTCGTCAAGATGGGTACAGAGGTCGTCGTCTTTCTGACGGTTCAGAAGTGTGATGCGGAGGTCGGGGTGATGTGAAGCCATCGAGTCCGAGGACCCGTTATGGACGGAGACATGACCCGGATTGAGAGGCTGCTTCTCCTTCCGACCGTTATGACCGGACGGACCATTGTTGGGCTGCTGTTTGGTAGGAGGAGGAGGAGGTGGGACCTGCTGGGTCAGCCGAGGGAGGAGGTCGGACTGAAGGATAGGATTGACCGGAGCTTCAGTTGCTGGGTCGGTGGGGTTGCCCCCACGGTTCGACCCTCTGGATCTGTTCTTCTTCGGCGGCATGGCTGCAGAGGACGACGAAAAAGGGGCTGAGACTGTTCGTGTGGCTTTCCCACAGACGACGCCAATCTGTTACCGCTGATTTCGGTGTGGGGGTAAACAGATAGAATTTGTGGATCCGAGGAAAACCTGAACAGCTGTCTCGGCCTTCTTGTTCCCGCCGCAACCTGCAAGGAAGTGCGAGACACCGGGGTTGATTCCGGCGACGCACCCTCCGACGCTCTTGTCAGTAATCAGATAAAGATTAAGAAAGAGCTTAAGTGGTGAAGAAGTGATTAACCTGGTCTTGGTGGTAGAGGGGTTGTATTTATAGTCGCCTTTGGAATGATTTGGGGCCTGATTTCCTGCCTAACAGTCAGGAGAAAAATCCTCTTATTCTGTTTTTGGGAAGTTAGCCCCTGATTCCCTGGTGAGAGTCAATCAGGTTTATTGATTTGATTTGATCAAGTCAGTGGCCTGATTCTCCTCTTGGTGGACCGGGCTTGTATCGGGTCGGGACCCGTGCCCAGTTGAAGTGGATCTATTCGCGGGTGGTTGGTTCTGTGAGAAGGAGGCCCAATACCCGTTTTGGATCCATCTGTATGTGAAATTACCTTTTTACCCCCGTGCTTCAGGATTCGTGCTCGATCTGGACGGTCCCGATTTAACCCCATTTTTAGCCATATCAAATACAATACAATATACAATAATGAAAATTGTTCAATCTTGTAACAAGTCATCATACTGATTTCAAGTCCATGTCAAGTCCAATCCTGCAACTGGGAAACTGTGGGCACATCAGTTGCATACAACTGATGCAATGCTATAATACAACGATTCTTTAATTTAGCGATCACACACTTGAATGCAAACAAGAAAAGTGACTATCTTAGTTGTGACACTAATGCACACTTGTTCGGATTTTATGCATCTCATATTATATAGGTCAGAGGGCAAGCCCTTATCGTACTCCTCATTATAGGTTCATTCCCTCGCCATGCAACCTACTACTATGACTACTACAAGATTTAGATACTTTACAAGTATTGGTTCTCGTCTCGAAATACTGGAGATTAATCCCACTCCGCGGACCATTTTGTGGCCTATTTCATCCATCGTCCCGAAATACTAGGGATTGTATCACTCCACGAGTCATCCTGGAACCCTCATTGTACAAATACCCCGGGAGCGTCGCTCTCGCCCCGAAATACTGGAGATCAATCCCACTCTGTAGATTATTCTGTGGCCTATTTCATCCATCGTCCCAGAATACTAGGGATTGTCTCACTCCGCGAGTCATCCTGGAATCCACAACTTACGTTTGCTCTTATTTAATCATATCTCTAACTAGTGCCGACCTTAAGTTTAAATTGTACTTATTAAGACGTACAGCTAGGTTACCCATCGGGCTTAAACCAAAACACTGAGAATATTAGCCCACACTGGCTACTTCTCAAAGAGAAAGTCAACCCACACTGGTTACTTCTCAAATTCCATTTATTACAACTGTCGATATTCTGGGTCTCACTTAGCCTCTAGAATCTACACATTTCATGTGCACGACATCCTAGGTTATTCATACCCTCTTTATTCACATTTTGAATTTTCATTCATTCACATATCCAACTATTCCCTTGTTCACACAACTCAGTTATTTGTATAACTAGTTTCATAGTCTTATCCCACCTTTCAAATCAACATTCTCTATGTGAAATAGATAGTTTATTCACCCCTTTAATAGGATTCTCAATGAAGTTGTAATTACATTCAATAGATTCTTTTTTTCTAAACGAGGTGATATTCAACTTCCAATTCATTCTTTAACAAACTCAAATTAACTCTATATCGATTTTAATCCAATTGATAAAGCTTTTTAAAATCCCTCTAATCGAAATAATCAAAATTTGCGTCTTAAAAATGTAAATTAGTATTTATTTAGTTCCAACTCAATTTTTCATACTCAACTCGATCCCCGAAGTTTCTCCTTAGTCCATATTTTAAATCTCATAATATAATTTCTACTTCAGAATAAGATAACTCTTATCCAAATCAATTGCTATTCATTTTATCCCCAAAAAATATTTTATAATAGTATAGAATCATTTCCCAAGGTTCTAGTAGTATTCTAAGATAATTCTACATTTCTTCCAACTTTTTAAAACATGAAAAAAGACTTAAAATAATGAATGTGCACAACCAGATTCAAACCCAGGTGCAAAGCACCCAAACCGCAACCCAATGCACCCAACAACCAATATGCCAATTTTCTATTGGTGAAGAAAACTCACTTCAATTGTTCATATATTCACTCTACGGTTATTATGTAAAAATCAAATTGTGAAAAAGAAAAGAGACTACCAAGACTCGAACTCGCACACCCAGAGGCACCAAACACCCTCATGCTCACGCGCTGACCAAGAAGCCAAACGTCATTTCCAATTATAAGTGAATTATATTGTTTCTATACCCACTCTCCGTTTCTCGATTAATTTTGATCTAATCATAAAACTTTAAGTTTTCTTCTTCTTTCATTATTTTCAGGATCATTACTATACACAACACCTCTAAAAATTTCAGAACGTTAAATCTCTCTAATTTAATATATTTTAATTTAGAAATTATTCAAATCAATTTAGATAGTGTAATATTTAACTTTTACATTCTAGTTTCTTATTAGTTCAAGTTAGACTACAATTCATAAAATTGGCATGAATGCCCTACCAATTATTATAGGATTAGGAAAAATACCCATACCCCTAATCTACATGCAATTCTAACATAAATTCCTAAGAGTGTGTTTGGTTTGTTGTTTTGAAAACAGTTTTCTGAAAATGAGAGTGTAAAAGCTGTCTGGAATAGTTTTCTGAAAATGAGATTGTAAAACCTGTTTGAGTAAAAAAAAAAGTCTGAATGCTGTTTTCTTAAAACTAGACTGTAAAATGCTGTTTGGTAATAATTTATTTTGAAATCCTTTTTTTTCTTCCGTTTTTTTCCAGTTTGGCAACAATTTTTTTATTTTAAGTTTTCCTGACAAGGAGCTTATCCAGGGTGTATGTTTAATGAATTTGCATTAGTTTTCTTATGATTTTTTTTTATTTTTTTGCAGATACAGACCCAAGTTCTACCAATATACGAACAAGCAACGTGCTACAATATGGAAGTTTTCTTCGCTAGATTTTTTTCCCTTTTTGGTATCTTCCCATCATTGGCAAGCTTTCGACTCTGTAAAATTTTATTTGAATTGTGTAAGAGTCGGCTAATACAGCAATTGGACACAATATGCAAATTTCCAATAAATGTACAAAATAGACATTACAAATTTGTGTTTGGTTACATTTATTTCACAAACTGGGATAGCCCAACCATCAATTTCGCATTACAAGCATGAGAACCCTTCAAATTTTATAACATAGTAACAAGAATTATCACTTTCTAATGTGAAAATTACACCTCAACCTCTTACAAAGCAAAAAAAAATTCAATTCCAATCCATCAGTGTCCATCATATGCCATTAGCAGCATCAGAACTCATCATAGGAAGGTACTTGTACACTCTATCGATATTTTACAATTTGAAACTGACAGAAAAATTGCGCAAAGCCTGAAGCAGCCATTACATAAGTCCATCAGCAGCCATCACATCCTTCACAAGTATCAGAAGCCAACACAAGTATCAGAATCCATCAATACAAACACCTTGTAAGATCTACCATCCAGCATGCCATGAGACCTTATTAATAACCCATTACAAACCTAGAAAGAATCCATCCAGCAGCCATCAGTTGGTGATAATCTCCTACCATAGGTAGCATCAATACTCATCACAGGAATGTATCGGTTTGTGTACAATATGGAAATTAACCAAGTTAAACTGAAAAACCTTCCTCAAATCACAGTAGCAGTCATCACAAACAGCCAGAAGCCAGCAGCCATCAGTAGGTTATAATAACCCAATACAAAGCCTTATTAATAACCCAGTACAAAGCCAATACAAAACCAGAAAAAAGCCATGTAGCAGCCATCAGTAGGTTATAATCTCCTACCATAGGCAGCATCAATACTCATCACAGGATTGTATTGGTTTGTGTACAATATGGAAATTAAACCCAGTTAAACTGAAACCTTCCTCAAAGAATAGAAGAAGTCATCCCAAGCAATTAGAAGCCAAACTTATACCATCAGTCATGTGTGTTGATACTACAGTATGGAAATCTTCTCATAATACTGTACACAAACCAATATATTTGGAGTAATGACAACTTTCAAAATAACCATGTTGTTACTAATATATAAACCATCAGTAGGTGATAATCTCCCACCATGATGGACATCAATACTCATTACAACATTGTATTGGTTTGTGTACAGTATGGAAATTAGAATCAGTTAAACTGAAACTGCTTTCTCATATCACAGATCGTGTCATCCCCAGTATTTAGAAGCCAAACTTAATAGGTATTCATTCATGTGTGCTGAACCTACAGTTGTTATCTTATATTTGGAGTAATGACAACTTTCAAAATAACCATGTTGTTACTAATATATAAACCATCAGTAGGTGATAATCTCCCACCATGATGGGCATCAATACTCATCACAACATTGTATTGGTTTGTGTACAGTATGGAAATTAGAATCAGTTACTGAAACCTTCCTCAAATCACAGAAGAAGTCATCACAAACTGAAAAAAAATCAGTCCTTACTTTCTTTTAAAGCAAACAACAATAATTACTCCAAAGAGTATTAGAGTATTAAAGGATCAGAATATATCATCATCACTTCCAAATTTTGAAAGTGTAGTATCCATTACAAAATTCATCATATCCATTGATTGCCTTATTTATCAAATTCCAACACATTCTGATGGCTACCTCAAATTTGTGATGAGCTCTTCTGGTTTTGAGGAAGGTATCAGTTTAACTGGGTTTAATTTTCATTAGTGTACACAAACCAATACAATGCTGTGATGAGTATTGATGCCCATCATGATGGGAGATTATCACCTACTGATGGTTTATATATTAGTAACAACATGGTTATTTTGAAAGTTGTCATTACTCCAAATATAAGGTAAGAACTGTAGGTTCAGGACAACATCAACAAGGTTGTCATTATCCCAAATAAGAACTGTAGGATCAGAATATATCATCATCATATCCATAATTTGAATTCTAGTAATCAATCACAAAAGTCTCACAAATAATGTTATATAGGATCAGAATATGTCTTCATCATATCCCTAATTAGCCGTAGCATCAAAACATATTATCATAGAACAATTATTCAACCAAATCATCACGATTAGTGTAGAGCTGCATTTTTTAAAATTGCCACGCCAGCTACTACTAATGTCTTGTGCCCACCCCATCCGTCACCCATAGTTGAATACATCATTCATTTAGTCAGTATAATGGGAATATATGGTAGCAATATATTGTTGTCTTCTAACGTAAAAATTTAAAAAAAATCTGGATTAGAATGTACCATATCCATCATTTCCAGCCAAACTCAGTGGCACATGATGTGTCCCACAACCTGCATCCATAAAAATATATCATCATAGATCACATGCTTAAATCATTAATATACGTGATCATCAACACAAAGCTTAAATCATTAATATACAACCATATATTACAACAACACAAAGCATATCATCATCAAGTACATGCTAATGCTTACATCAATGTCTAGCATTCCACATTGCCATAGCTATTTGATCTCTTTTATTATTCATGCGATTCAACTGAGAAGATGACATATCCAAAGGTTGAGATGTGGAAGCATTATCTTGATTTTGTAGGTGATTATTTTGTTCATCTTCTAAATCTGAAAACAATGAATCATCCGCGGAATACTTACGTATAAAATTATGGACTGCACAACATGCTGGTACCATCATAACTTGTCTAGTGTAGAAGTAATTGGGCATAGTCTTGAATATGGCAAACCTTTTTTTTGAATACACCAAAGATTCGTTCTATGACATTTCGTAGCCTAGCATGATGTTTGTTGAAAAGTTGCTTATATTGGGTGGGTGCATGGTTACGTCCTTGGAAATCCTGCAAGTGATATGGCTCCCCGCGGTAGGGAGCTAAAAACCCTAGCATGTTTGTGTACCCACAATCTACTAAGTAGTACTTATCATCGGGCGGGATTGGCAACAATCCATTTGTTAATGCACTATGTATTACGCGGGAGTCATTAGCGCTTCCTTCCCAACCCGCATAAACAAAAGTGAACATCATGTCAAAATCACAAACGGCCAGCACATTTTGACATATATCGCCTTTTCGACCACGACAACTGTTTTGTCGGCTAGCGGGTACGGTAGCAGGTATTAAGGTACCATCGGCAGCACCAATAGCTCCCTACATTATTGAGGAAGAAAGCTACTACTTTATTGAACACATTTGAATCATTAGAATAAATGGTTTTAAACATGAAATGCACAAAATACCTTAAACCATGGATAGAAGTCTGGGGGACCACTGATCTTTACATTCGTGTCTGAGTGTTTGATAAGAACTGTTGATGCTCTTACCAAACCTTTCAACACATTAGTGAAATGTCTTTGGATTGTTTCCAATGAATGATCAAACCGACCACAGGCAAGCCTTATTCTATTACTATGAGCGACAATGTACAAAAAAATGGCAACACTTTCATGATGAGATATACGCCTTTTTTGTATT
The DNA here is from genome assembly GCA_017893485.1 of Hemerocallis citrina. Taxonomy (NCBI): domain Eukaryota; kingdom Viridiplantae; phylum Streptophyta; class Magnoliopsida; order Asparagales; family Asphodelaceae; genus Hemerocallis; species Hemerocallis citrina. The sequence goes on along the minus strand of CM030358.1, from coordinate 442,450,743 downwards.
TCCTCGGGCGTTTTCTGAAGGTAGTTGCCATTTATTATAAATTGACACAAAGCCAAAAAATAGTCCTTATTCATGCGAAACACCCAAAAGAATTTGGCCGGTGGACCGTCAAGACTTCTTGTAGGTATTCACGACCTGATAGTTTGGACGTGGAATTGGGACTTTTATTATTATAAAACTGTTCCATCTCTTGAAGAAACAACAAGTCCTCAAGATCGGATTCATCAGAACTTGACGACGTGTTACTTGAAGAGTCCATCAGTATGGTAGCAAGTGCAATAGTACAGAACACTGTAAAAATTAGAATACATTTGCATAAAGAATACTTCTAATTTTAAATACTCTATGAACATAATGGATGTCATATAAATAATAACAGCAACTCATAAAATTGAAACATAAGCATTCATAAACAGCAAGAATGTAGGAAAACGAGTGCAGCTGAAATTAAAACCGTTACCGTAGTAAATCAAACTCATTGTGCCAGTACATAATCACCCAACTATTAATACAGAAATATGTCAATAAACTGCTACATTTAAATAATATATAATGAATTTTGACCAAATTTAATAAATAAGATTTATTTTTTCACAAGAGTGCGTAACCACCTTACTCTCCACTCCGGATTCATTAGACTAAAGCTTCTACGCCAATTAGGGTTATGAATTATGTTGTCCATTGCCACAGCGATCATATCATCATCAAGCCCATCCAAACCATTTAGTATTAACATGACATTGTCAATGGACGACTGATCGTCTGGGACGAAGCGGTCAAGATTGCTGGTCTTCTTCTTATAATATTCTGCTTTAGCAATAGACTTTTTGGCATTGGCATCAACAGCAACATCCATTCTTGAGCTTTTTGTTGCTCGATCGCTAGACCCACTAGAGCATCTCTTATGAGACCCCGTATGCATTGGTTCGTAATCATCATCATCAACCAAATTTACATGTGGTGCATTGGGGGGAGTGGGGTGGGTGAACTCAAGGTTGACCCTTTGTTCCTCATCGAGGTCATACACCCTTTGAGATGAAGCCCTAGAAAGTAAACCCTCGGCAGTAGAATCAGCAAAAATTTTGGTCAACACATCATAATTGGCCAAACCCTTCGTTTTGAATTTTGTAGCTTTAGGGTGTGCCTATTTACAAATTATTGTGTTGTTAGTTTACAAGTATAAAAGTCAATAATAAGTATATTACGATCATAATCCCACAGCAGCATAAAAAAAAAATTTATATGCGAACCTTGACATATGCCTGCCAAACAACTGGATCGCAAGTCACTGTTTGATTCTCTTCATCCCAACCCATACCGCTTTGATTCTTCAAATCGTGAAACGCTTTCCACTGCATCTTAAGTCGTCCATATTTTTCTTTTATTTGTTTAAGCGTGTATGCACGATTACATTGTTGGTTCAAAGAAGCCATCAATTGAGACCATTGTCTTGCATCAAATTTCGCACTTTTCAAACTATTTCGATCAACCTCGGCCTCCATCATCTCAATAAATATACGCACATTACTTGCTGTCCAAAGCCCAAGATCACTCTCCATCTCAATCTCCTTTCCCTTAACGATCAATATAAAATAACATTCATCAATTGGTAAACATTAACAGTGAACAGTATTAATTTGAGGTTACTATAGCAACTGTAGATGATGTGTACTATCCACCTCCACTTCAATCGAAATCAAATTTAAAAAAATAAACTCCATTTCCAGTTCAGCCACCATCATTAATCCTGTCTAATTGAAATATCCAATTTCAACTACTAACAAAAGCGACGTCGACCGTAGGGTGAAAACACCTCATTCCGAATTTCAATTCAGTACAAAAATATGTCTCAATTCAGTATAGCCCCAGTATTAAAAGAAATAATTTTTTTTTCGGATATGGAATAAACAAATCGACATCGAATTTGAGAATCAGTACTCAACATCTCCAAATCACAGCAAACCAAAAAAAAATAAAATTGGTCCCTCAAATCGTTAGTCCGTCCATAAAATTAACACCAAAAAAGGGATTTTTTGTGAAGCAAATGTGGAAATAACGACCCAATACCATAACAGAAGCAAAAAAATTGAATAGATTTTAAACATACACTGGTTTGTTGGTTTTCAAACCTCAAGAAGTTGTCTCCGACAGATTCCCTCGACCGGCGTCTGATTCTACAACTACGTTCTCGAAGACACCTTCTTGTAAAAGCAGATCTGGTCTCACAGACCATGAATCGAGCGTCGTGCGGGGTGAGAAGGGGTGAGAAGAGCGACACGCTATCATGCGGGGTGAGAAGGGGTGAGTCGTGCGGGGTGAGAGTGAAGATGGAGTAAAGGATTCGCAAGATGTGAGGAAATGGGAGTAAAGAGGGCGTTAGGGTTTTCAAGATCTAAAGTCGGCTGTCAACAAAGAAAGAGGAAGGGGGAAAAGGAAGATAGAGGAAGGGTCAGATCTGGAGAGAAAACAGCCTTTGGCTTGTTTTCTGAAAATTGGGCCAAAACGAAAATATAACCAAACGGGTTTTCACAAAAATATTTTGTGAAAATGGGCCCGAAAAACGTAACCAAACGCACTCTAAACTTAGTTGTTCCCATCCCTTGCAACAACACTTAATAGGACTCCCCCCCCCCACTTGCTGTCGGGTGACAGCCATCCAGCAAAATAGTGGCCTACAACCAACTAAAAACCCTCTAATCAATGCACTGAAGCATATGAAGCATTTGTCAAACACCTTGCCTTCATCATAATCAGTTAGTCCTAGCTGTTCTTGTAACGCCCCTGCCCCTAGCTCAGACAATTTATACAATTTAGAAGATAAATTAGATACTATGTAGTACAACTGCCCACCACAGGCTGACTCTCAAAAGGTGGTTAACCGAATTGGTGACTCTTGATCATAGGAAATAGTATTTATATATATTATATTCTTGTTTGAAATCCGATATGGGACTATTTTTAACATCTCACAAATGCCTTTTCTCTCCACAGTCGGATGAAGCCAATAGGGCTAAGGAGGTGCCCCCCCCATGAATGGTGATGTCAACACGTCAAGAGCAAACACAACACTTTTGCTGTGTCCTTGTTTCACGTGGCCCCCACCTCCATTCACATTTAATTGTATATACAACTCCTATAGGAAATCCTATGGGGCCAACTCCAAATCCTCATATATATATATATTAACACGTGGTGTTACAGACACCCCCCCTCAGAAATCAGCATCCTCGCTGAGCACGGGGCATGCACAATCTAGTGCAGGATCTCCTTTCTAGCCGATGTGGAGCATCTGCTCTCCTATCCGTCCAACTAATCATGATCCCAGAATTCACCGTCTGATCAATTATAGTCCCGGATTTTAATGAGCTGCTCTCCTATCCGCCCGATTAATCATGATCCCGGAATCCACCGCCCGATCAATCATAATCCCGGATTTAATTGAGGCACCACAGTCCCAGAATCCACCGCTCAACTGGGTCTATATGCCCCACACTCGGTGTCGAAAGTTGGCTCTGATACCATTTGTAACGCCCATGCCCCTAGCTCAGACAATTTATACAATTTAGATGGCAAATTAGATACTATGTAGTACAACTGCCCACCACAGGCTGGCTCTCAAAAGGTGGTTAACCGAATTGGTGACTCTTGATCATAGGCAATAGTATTTATATATGTTATATTCTTGTTTGAAATCCGATATGGGACTATTTTTAACATCTCACAAATGCCTTTTCTCTCCACTGTCGGATGAAGCCAACAGGGCTAAGGAGTTGGGCCCCCCATGGATGGTGACGTCAGCACGTCAAGAGCAAACACAACACTTTTGTCGTGTCCTTGTTTCACGTGGTCCCCACCTCCACTCACATTTAATTCTATATACAACTCCCATAGGAAATCCTATGGGACCAACTCCAAATCCTCTTTTATATATATATATATATATATATAAAATATTTTAACACGGGGTGTTACAGTTCTTGTGTTGGTATTTTAGATGCAAATTGTACAGGTACTCTGGGATCTTCCCATATTGTTGAAGATCATTTCCTTGGACAATAGTCAGGGGTAAGAGTTTGGCTCTGTTTGCTTAATCAATTGATATGTTAAAATCATAATCTTTCTTTACAAGGGTTTGGAAGGTAGCACCACTGATCTTGGGGTTCACTCTAAAGATATTGAGATAATGCTTGCCTAACCATGTGGAATTACATTGTGAATTCACATAGCTTCTGATGCATGTATGCTCATTCTTTAGTGTTTTAATCTGTAACGCCCCGAATTCCTAATAAGACCGAATTCGAGATTCCACAGGATCTTTACACTTCACTTCGTACAATTTTACAAGGAAATTTAAACTTTTCAATGATACATCAGAGTTCTTTACATTTGTTTACACAGCGGAAGAGAAAATGAAATACAACAATGAAAACAATATACAACTTGTACAACTTTATCAATGTAATTAATCAACAGCATCATAACATCTTTACTTCTTCATGAAAAGTCCAGTTCCTACATAATAAGATGCGAGCACGTCAGTTGCTTATAACCGACGAAATGTTATACACGGCTATCCTCTTTATACCTGAACAACATAACGATCTTAATACTTTAACAACATCACAAATCTTGCATGAATTAAAGTGTTAAATTGTGACTACGCTAAATATGTAAGTGTATGTCATGCCTTAATGCCTAATGCAGATATTTTATACTAGGATGACACTAATGCATACTTGTTCGGATTCTATGCATCCCATATTAGATAGGTCCGAGGGCAAGCACCTACGTACTCCACAATAAAGGGTTCGATCCCTCACCATGAAACTACCCAATAATAAGACAAAATTAAGACATTCCACGAGTACGGATTCTAGTCCCGGAGAACCGCCACAACAAATTCCTCATCGGACTGTTATACAGACTCTTCATCGTGCGAACCTCCCGCAAGTGCCCCTCTAGTCCCGATACACGTATGTACATGGAGTACGAAAAACTATCCGCCCGATTATGCATAGTCCCGAATTTAAAATAAAAGCTCATCTCCCATGAGGTAACTACAGTCCCGGAGTACACCGCCCGACTGGGTCTATATTCTCGATGAACCGCCACAACAAGCCCACCGCCCGACTATATAGAGTGCCCCACTTACGTTTGCCTACGTCTTACTACATCTTCACATATGTGCCTAGTTCTTAAGTTCAAGACATGAATAAATTGTCATTCCTAGAGTTAGTATTACCCCCTACCGGTCTTAATCACAAATACCGAGATAGCTCCATGGCCATATCTCAAAATAACTCAATTCTTTTATCTCAACAAAGCCGGTACCCGAGGTCTTACTAAACTCTAAATCATCACTTTTCATGTACATGAACCAAGGGTATTCATACCCTTCATCAAATCTCAAACTTAATTATTCTCATCTTATTCCACAACTCAAACATTGTCTCATTTTATCACTATTCATGATTCGCTCATCCATTCTTAATTCTTTCCAACCAATAATTCTTCACATGAAACATTTAATTTAAACGCTTTATTAATTTGAGCACAATAATAATCAAGAATTTCTTACTCAATACAAAGCATACTTCCATCAAGAGAATTAATTCTCACATCAAAATTTTACTTTTCTTCTAAGGGTATAAATCATGTTTTGAAATAATTAATTTTTGAAGACAAAGTCTCATTCTATCTCGATGTCTCTTTTATTTCTCAAATTATGCATGAATCTTTAAAACTATTTTGTTTTTATAACTTCCCCATCACACATTATGAATACTAGGATTTTTTCTCCAATTGTTAAAGGCTTTAGAACTCATCAAATCCCTTTAAGACACAGAAAAAAAAAACCACCCTGGGTTTCGAACCCGTGAACACCCAGGCAGTGCCCAAAGCACACACCAACAGCCAAAGAGTCCAAGTGGACTAGATGTCCAGAACTCACACCGAAATTCCCTGAAACATTCTCTCGGGTCTATGCATATTTAAACAAAAATACAAAAAATGTTTTTGGGGTTAACAGGATTCGAACTCAGGCCAAGCAAGGAGATAGCACAACGCCAGAACACAGGGCCAGACGCGCCCAACGATAACAAGTCACCTGGATGGCCTTTGATCCGAAACTCTGCTACTCCATTATTTTTACAAAAAAAATCGATTTCTCAATCTTTCTAATCTTTTGTTAGACTGAATTTTGTTCATATAAACTGAGTTACTCTCTAACAGTAACTCATAAATTTCTAATCCACATTTTAGACACTTAATCTAACCTTCAAAATTCCTTCTTATTGATAAACATAAAGTTGCATCTATTCATTTTAATCAAGGATGTATTTTGTATCTTTTATAAACACTCAAAATGAGTTCATTGGTATCCAATTAACTTTACAAACTACATTTGCTTATCAAGAGAAGGTCTCAATAATGGTTCATATAATCAAAATTTCTATATTCATACATACTAGTCCATGGCCAAATAATCCATCATTTCTTTTCTCATTAATAGCTAACATGATGTTAATTAATTTACTAACTACAACATATTTCACTACTATTCTCATTATATTTAATAGTATAGAGTCATTCTACTTTATCACATCAAAACTACTCATTTTATCATTATTAGCGTGCAAATTTCTATGTTGAGAAAGTAAGAGAACACTCACCTCTAATGAAGATTGAATCAATGAGAAAGTTGGAACACTACTCCTAGCTCCTAGCAATTTCCTTCTCCTCTAGCAAGAACTCCTCCAAGCACAAGAGCACTCTTTCTCTCTTTCTTTTTCTTTCTCTTATTTGATTTGCTTTTGGTGCGTGAAATGAGAAGAGATGAGGAGTATTTATAGGACAATATTAGGGTCTAAAGTGCAAAATTCTCAACCTAATAACTCCTCATTTAAATTCTTCATTCCTTCACTTTCCTAACTCCTCCCTCAAACTCTCCAATTATCCTAACTCCCAACCTTTCCTCTCCCCACTATTACAAAACCCTAACTCCCATCCTCTCCCTTTCCATTCACCCCCCCCCCCCCCCCCCCCCCCCGTGCAAACTGACCAACTCTAATGTGTACAAAAGTACACATGCACACAAAATAAATACAATTTATAGTTCTAAATATGTACTAGAAATTATAACTTGTCATGTATTAGTCCATACTTAATTCAAACTAGGTTTTAATTGATGGGCTTGATTCATGGGCTCTCTTTATATTCAACTAATCAATTTGTCTAGTGGGCCAAAATTCATTTTTAGGTCCATGGGTCAAAGGAAGGCTAATTAAAAACTTGTGCATGCTAAAAATACATAATGAGAGTAATAAAATGAAAATAAAAATTAGCACATGCATCATACGTGCAAAAATTGAAAAATACATTTTTAATTAAAATAAAAATGTGGGGTGTTACATAATCTGGAATGCAGCCACATCTCTGTCCCAAGATGCATGTATCAACCATTTACACTATTTTTGCGGACACTTGGCTCTGATTCTTGTCCATTCATTCTTCACATAATGGCATGTCCTACCATTTTCTGCACTTCACTTTCTCAAATCATCCCTAAATTGTCTTGGATCTTTAAACTTCAAACCAACTCTTAAGACTACTAGCTTGTCATTTTTGTTGTAAACATGATACTTACCTCACTTGCTTCACCATCAGATGAATTACTTGTAGTTCTTAACTCCTCTGATGGTTCATAATCTGAGTGAACCTCTCCCACATCAACATCTCCTTCAAATAAGCCACCTGCATGGGAGTCAAACCATGCCACACCCTCAGTGTTAATATGAAGTGTTCTATGTCTACCATTAGTGCTTGCTTGTACATTAGTCATCCTACTTGGCCTTAGTTCATACTACATTACTTCATCATCTGAAGAAGAAGATAGATGATCCTCATCTGTGTCACCAAAAGCAGTGTATATACTGTCACTGTCACTGTCACTCTCCTCATTTGTGTCACCCATAGCTGTGTACACATCATCCTCTTCTGAACTATCATAATCCAACCCAAGCTTACTGCAAAATTCCTTTGCTTGACTTGAAATGCCAACTTTGTTTCCCTCTCTTATTTTAAGTTTCTCAATATTTTGTTCTATCACAACATCTTCACAATATACATTAATTTTAAGTTTTTTGATGTCAATTTCATTCTGCTCATCTTTTCCCCCTTCAACAACAACATTAACTTTTGCTTCTTCTTCACCACCATTACCAACTTCTAAAGGTTCATCTACATCCATGTCCACAACATCAGCACAATCACCAACATTCATCTTTCCTAAATGACCTGGATCTACTACATTCGCCTCCTTAACATTATCAGGACTACCACCAAGAATCAACTTTTCTCTAGACAAACATTGTTCTGCTGCAGCCATACCTTTCCTTTATCAATGTACAAATAAATACACCAAACATCTGGCTCTTTGTTATGAACTTTGAACATTTGTTTCATTGAATCAGTGTCATAACACAAACACAGATTGTCCTCCAATTCTCCCTCCCCTAACTTGTAGTACAAATTATATTCTTCAGTGTAGTTCAATAAACTTAACAAATTCTTCAATCCTTCCCACTTAGTCAAGCCAAGGATGAAATGCCGTACTCCTGTTTTCCTTCCATTCGCATACTGAATGTTGGGATTCTTCACAAAATGCCCATCACATTGAACTACAATTGCATTTAACATCTTGTAATAAAAATGCAATAAACATATTGTCACTAAATATGCATAATAACAATGCAAATCTCTACAAATTTAAGAAATGGTCCCCTCCCCCGAACACGCACGATCAATTTTAAGATACATTTTCCCCATTAAAAGTAAGTACAAATTCAACCTAATTCCCCATTCAAAAACCATGTTGATAACTTCATTCAGTGGGACCCAAAATAATATGGACAGAGATTATTCTAATTAACCAACTGTGTGTTATCTGATATGAAAACACTGCTCAAAATGTACAATTGGGTCTCCTCTGGCCTCCTCCAAATAGACACGAGGACTTCAACAGAGAGCAAGATTGATGATTTCGAGTATTATATGGTCTTCAAATATCGAATTGGGGGTTTATGGTTTGAAAATTTTGAGATTTACGGTTAGGGATTTGAGGTTTTACGTCTCAAATTCCACCTTCAAAACAGCTACCTTCGATTTCAGTGGGAGAGAGAAAGATAGAGATCGACAAGTTCAGACAAGGAAGGGGGAGCGAGGTTGTCGAAGAGAGAGAACGGGAGAGATAGTGTGCGGGAATTAAGTGAGTAAGAGAAGTGATTATAATATGTTATTAAGGGTTATTTAAATAAGAGCATTTTCGTATTTTCACACTCATTTTTAGGATTTCCGTACGTGTTTTGACCGTGTTTTACGGTTGAGAGGTTTATTGCTCTGACCAATAATTTAGGGGGTTTACCGCTTTGACCTTATAGATCAGGGGTGTTTTTTTGCTTTGTACCTTTTTTTTACATACCTAAGTAATTTTTTGGGAGAGAAAGAGAGAAAAAAAAAGAACTCTGAAAAGGAGGGGGGGATTGATTGTGTTTCAATTGAAGGAGAGCCACTTAATAGCTTTTTTCAATATTGCCTTATGATTTATTATATATATATATTTTCCGGTTATTGGAGATAGATACTTACGGTATTTCAACACTTTAGTTATTACATATTTCTTTCCATTAAGTTATTTTATGTTCTCATTCGGAAAACATGACTCATAAATTTTTGCGCAATGGAACCGTTTCATTTATATTTAAACATGTTCAAACAATGTATTGAGAATTTGGGAGCGAGTATGAATCAAGAAATTTAGTGCAATTAGATATTGCACAAACTTCTCTATTTTATGAAAACTGCTAAAATTTGTACAATGATCAAATGCCTATAGAGAAAATTTGTGCTATCACATGTCATATTTTTTTCTATAATTTTTAAAATGCATTGCCTCTTCTTCTTCCATCCTATCATGCATTTATTTCATAATCCATTTTCTCCACCATACCTCCTCATCTCCATCTCGCCCACTCTAAAAATTCAACCAGGGTTTTCCCTTCCAAATGACCCCTCTGTCGCAGCTCTTGCATTCGTAATGGTTTCATCTCCTAACTCTATGAGTCGAAGGTATTTATTTCTTTGGTGGGACTAGTAATACTATTTCTAGTAATTTAACTCATATTATGCATCTTATTTTCTTTTGAGCCATAGCAGCAACATCGAGACCGTAAGAAATGATTGGCAGAGCCTTCTAGATGGAGGAGTACGATGATGAGGATGTGGTGATTGGGCTGATTATAGAGTGAGTTCCAGTGTTCGAAGACCCCACCCTCCAGAGAATTGTTGGAGATACCTCATATGTTATGTTTGTACTCCTTTTACTCCATGCTCTTTGTTGTTTTTTGTTCCCACCCTCCTATGCTAGTTGGATGTAGTATGTGTTATTTCATGTATTTTTATTTTAGTTGATTGTATTTTACCCAGTTTTCTGGGTGGTTTTGTTAACATCTTATGAATGAAACATAGTGGCTATACTTTACCTTTACCCTAATTTAAAAAAAATCCTACTAATCGGGTTCCGAACAACCTACCACTTTATTAAGCGCTTAAGCGATACATCTTCATCAGCTTTCAGCATGACCTCCACCCACCAACCACCTTGTCTGCTCTAAAACACTCTTCTTCTCCCCATTGTCATTAACCCAACCCCCCCCCCCCCCCCCCCCCCCCCCCCCGCGCGCGCGAATTTTTTTACCAAACTATCCCACTTTTTGAAAGTATATACCAAACTATCCCTATTTGAAAGTTAAATACCAAAAATCCCATGTCGCTAACTGAGATAGCGCGCCTGGTAAAAATATGCGCGCTATCTCAGTCAGTGTATATTAGGGGCTACTATTTTTTCCCTCAAGTAAGAGTGTGCGAAAAAAATCTCAAGTATAGACTCGCTAACTCAGCTAGCGCGACCATTTAACCCTAGGAGCGCTAACTGAGATAGCGAGTGTAGATTGGTTTAATTTTAAAACACACTTTGGAGAAAAAAATGAAGAAAAATACCAAGTATAGACTCGCTATCTCCGTTAGCGAGTGTGTTTGTATCACACTCGCTAACGGAGATAGCGAGTGTATTGGCTTGTAGGAAAAAATCATTGGGTTTAGACACGCTATCTCAGTTAGCGAGTGTGTTTGTACCATACTCGCTAACTGAGATAGCACGTTTTGGGAGAGAAGAAGTGAGATGAAAGTGCGACATTGAGTGTGATTTAAGTGAAATCCAATCGACACTCGGTATCTCAATTAGCGCGCCTGATTTGAATGGGCGCGGTAACAGAGATAACAAGTCTATACCTGAGACTTTTCACTCTGACTCGAGGGTGAAAGTAGTGCCTCCTAATTCACCCTGATTGAGATAGCGCACAGATTTTTACCAGGCTCGCTATCTCAGTTAGCGATAGGAACTTTTTGGTATTTAACTTTCAAACGGGGACAATTTTGGTACATACTTTCAAAAAGTGGGAAACTTTGGTAAAAAATCCCCCCCTATCAATTCCAAATTTCAAATAAATTGATAATTTTCAATTAAGTTTATTGTAATTTTAATATTAATTTAGTGATCTAAGTTTAATCTATTGGGAATGAAATGGCCCAAACAGTATGGTTGATCTCTTGTGGAGATGGGGAATTTTTAGAATAAATTTGAAAAATTACAAGTTAATTGGTGTAACTGTGGTTGTGATGTTTGTTTCTCTCTACTTTTTTTTTCAATTTTTTACTTGGAAGTGAGGTTAGAGGAGTTTTGTAATTTTGCAATTGACGAGATTTCTTAATTTCAAGTGTGGAGTGAAAGGTTTGATTCGAAATTAATTTCTTATGGTGAAAAGTTTAATTTTTGTTAATGTGAGCAGTTATGCCAAAAAAGAAAAAAAAAAACTGCAACAAAATCAGAAGAAAAAAACTATCCATTTAAAATGTAGAAAAAACACCATGAAGATAGGCACGCCGAAAATACAACAAAAGGTACCAAAACTCAAGATTACAAAAAATATCCTATAAAAAAACAGAGCATATCAATTTTTTAAAAAAAAAGAAAAAAAAAAGTGGGTAACCCAATCTTCAGTGTAGGCAAAATCTGCAAGGGAGACGTGGGTCGGGGCGGATCCAAACCCTCCCATCAGAACCCAAACCCACATCCCCCAACCCATTCCTGCCATTATAATATTACATTTCCTCAACTTCTTATTAATTCCCCTATCCCCAAAAATGGGTTCCCTTCACCACCAGGTAAACTTAAAAATCTCACTTTCAACTCCTGTTCTTCTCACAAGCCCCCACTCCTCCAAACCCCAATCCCTCTTTCTCCTGTCAAAGCTCCAACCTTTCCCCTCACTCCGAACTCCCCACCCAATTCCCCACCGATCCAACATCTCACCCTCGGACGTGGACCCCACTGACGACCTGGTGGAGTCGCTCAAGGTCCCGGAGGCTTGGCTTGACCCTCCAAGAGCATTGCAGGTTTGGCTTCTTTGATTTGATTGTGGTGGTGGTTTTGAGTTTAAAGGAGAGATTTTGTTGATGGGTTTTTGTTTTTATCGCTTGAAATTGGTTGTATTGATATTGGGTGGTGGTTGGTGATATAGTAAGTAAGACTGGATTTATTTGTGCATTTATAACTGTGTTGAGAATTGAATATTGGTAGGAAGTGTTGGAATTAATTTTGCAGTTTTCTGGGCCGGATTCCGGCAGGCTCCGGCCACCGGCGGCGCCGGAAAATGAGTGGATTGCGATCCTCTCGACGAGTATTATTCCGTAGTATACTCACTTGCCAAAAACGAATTCCGTATGAATGAGAAATGTTGATCCAAAGTTGGGTACTTGAAAGGTACTAACTTGGCAAATAGATAGTCCCATATCGGAAATTGGAAAAGTTTTTCTCTAGTATATATACTAGAAAACTGGACTAAAGGGCGTGGCCCGGGGTTACCACTAACGTGTAGTGGAGAGAGGACTTAGCCAAAATGACAAACACGTGCGCGCGCCCGGCCCCGGGCCCGGCCCGGCCCGACCATATTCAGTAACTGGTACCCATTACTCTGTAATAGCAGAGTAATGGCTCACCAGTTATGAATCTGAAGAGTCTCCATTACTCTGCTCTTACAGAGTAATGGCATCTGATCAGTCCAATTTCCTCTATAAATCCAGACAGTAACTTCTATACAGATATAGAGTTTTTGTATTTCGTTTTCTTCTTCTTCTCCTCTGCGTCAGTCAGTGTCAACTGAGAGTACACCACAGACAGAAGTTCGTTGTCTCTGAAGCAAGGGTGCTGCATTCTTCAGAGAAGGTACAGTTGTATTCTGGGAAGCAATTCGTCGATAACCATCACACTACGGGGCGAATTCTGCTTTAAGGACAGAGATTCTAAATCTCGACTCTGTGCAAGTTCTTTACTTACTGTTTTTCTTCCTGTATTTGATTTCTTCACAATTTTTGTTGGAATTTCCTATTATTTTATATTTAGGTTTTAACAATCTTAAAGCAGAATTTTTTCCTCACAGATTCTAACAATTTTGTGAAGTCTGTTTACAGGTTCTGTTCGGAAAAAGAACTAACAGTTTCTGTTTCAACCAATTTCAGAGAAGAAAATCAGAACATGGAGAACACACCAACTGAAGTTGCTAATGGGCTCCTCAGTACCCAAACACCGGTGACCCAAAACGTGACTGCACAATCGGTTGCGGCACATTCGGTCGTTCTGCCCACGCACATAACCGTGGGAGAAAAACCGGAGAAGTTCAATAGAACTGGATTTAAAAAGTGGCAAGGGAAGATGCAGTTCTACCTTACCACATTGAAGCTGGACAGATTCCTCAATGAATCTGTCCCGATGCTGGCGCCAATGGATGCACACTCCGTTGCTGCAGTTGATGCGTGGACTCAGGGCGACTACATCTGCAGGAACTACATCCTGAATGGCTTGGTAGACTCCCTGTACAACGTCTACTGTGTCTTCAAGACGTCCAAATTCCTGTGGGGGTCTCTGGAAAAGAAGTACAAAACAGAAGACGCCGGGTCCAAGAAATTTGTTGTCGGCAAATTTCTGGACTACAAGATGATTGACTCCAAAACTGTGGTGAGTCAAGTCCAAGAACTGCAGGTTATAATGCATGACATTGCTGCAGAGAATATGACGTGCGAACCATTCCAGGTTGCAGCGTTCATTGAAAAACTTCCACCTGGGTGGAAAGACTTCAAGAACTACCTCAAACACAAGCGAAAGGAGATGTCTCTTGAAGATCTAATTGTCAGGTTGCGGATCGAAGAAGAGAATCGCAAGGCTGATAGGTCCTATGGAAATCAGTCCATAGAAAAGGCCAATGTGGTCGAGCACGAATAGAAGGGCAAGAAGAGGAAGTTTTTGCCACAGGCCTCAAACAAAAAATCTCTTGCAAAGAGGTTTCCTGGGAAATGCCACAAGTGTGGTAAGCTGGGGCACAAAATTTCTGAGTGCTGCAGTAAGGACAGTAATCATTCAAAAACAGGACATGTAAAAGGAAATGAAAAATTCCACGCACACATAGCTGAGAACTTGTCCACTGGTCTCTTTGACCTGGACCTCTGTGCTGTTGTATCAGAGGTAAATCTTGTGGAGAGCAATCCTCGTGAATGGTGGTACGATACAGGGGCTACCAAGCATATCTGCTCGGACAAGGAAATGTTCACTTCCTACCAGAAGTGCAACAAAGATGAACAGCTGTCCATGGGAAACTCTTCCACCTCCAAAATTGAAAAGAACAGGGAAGATAGTGCTGAAAATGACTTCAGGCAAAGAGCTAACACTTACTAATGTGCTGCATGTTCCAGACATTAGAAAGAACTTGATATCAGGTTTTTTGCTAAGCAAAAATGGGTTTAAGGTTGTTCTTGTTTCTGATAATTTTGTACTGTCCAAGAATAGGGTATATTTGGGTAAAGGATATGTAAAGGATGGACTGTTCAAGTTTAATGTAATGACAGTCATCCCTAAAACTATTGTTCCTGCTGTTCCCAAAGTTAATGAAATAACTCCTATTGCCTATGTTGTTGAGTCTTCCTCTGTTTGGCATGAAAGACTAGGCCATGTTAATGTAAATTCTATGCGTAGATTAGTTAACATGAATTTGCTACCAAAATTTAAGGTAGATAACTCAGAAAAATGTGAAGTTTGCACGGAGGCCAAACTCACTAAAACTCCATCGCGTTCTGTAGAAAGAAACACAGAAACTCTAGGTCTAATTCACACGGATCTGTGTGACTTAAAATATGTGCAGACCAGAGGTGGCAAAAAGTACTTTGTGACGTTCATAGACGATTGCACAAAATTCTGTTATGTATATTTGTTACATAGCAAAAATGAGACTTTGGATAAATTCAAAGAATATAAACTTGAGGTTGAGAATCAACTTGGCAAAACGATTAAAATCGTTAGAAGTGATAGAGGAGGAGAATATGATGCACTATTTAACATGTTTTGCTCGGAACATGGAATAGTTCATCAGACAACTGCTCCATACTCACCCGAATCAAAAGGTACTGCCGAGCGCAAAAACCGAACTCTAAAGGAGATGATGAATGCCTTGTTGAATTCTGGCTTACCCCAAAACATGTGGGGGGAAGCGTTACTGACTGCCAACTACATTCTCAACAAAATACCTCACAACAAAACCGGTAAGACACCATATGAACTGTGGAAAGGTAATTTACCTTCGTATAAATACCTCAAAGTGTGGGGGTGTCTGGCAAAAGTGGCAGTACCTAACCCGAAACAGGTCACCATCGGACCTAAGACGATCGATTGCATATTCATAGGCTATGCACACAACAGTAGTGCATATCGGTTCTTGGTATACAAATCGGATATACCGGATATCCATGTAAATACAATAATGGAATTAAGGAATGCTTCATTCTTTGAACACGTGTTTCCGTGCAAGGATACTACGTGCCCCAAACGTACACGTGAACAAGGGAATGCAAGCACTTCAGTTGATGAACCAGAACATGATACTGATGAGCCTAGACGAAGTAAACGGGCTAGAACATCAAAATCATTTGGTCCTGACTTTGTGACGGCCTTTCTGTTAGAGAATGAGCCCAGAACTTTCAAGGAAGCCATGTCTATGCCTGATGCTTCTATGTGGAAGGAAGCAATCAAAAGTGAAATAGACTCCATTATGCAAAATCATACATGGGAGTTAGTCGACTTGCCTTCTGGATGTAAAGCTCTAGGATGCAAATGGATTTTCAAACAAAAATTGAAATCAGATGGTTCAATAGCGAAGCATAAGGTTAGACTTGTAGTACAAGGATTTAGGTAAAAAGAAGACCTAGATTTCTTCGATACATATTCCCCAGTTACAAGAATAACATCCATAAGAATGTTGATAGCTATTGCAGCTCTACGTAACCTGGAAATACATCAAATGGATGTTAAAACTGCATTTCTAAATGGGGACTTAGAAGAAGAAATATACATGAAACAACCTGAGGGTTACGTAGTTCCTGGACAGAAAAATAAGGTATGCAGGCTTGTAAAATCACTGTACGGCCTGAAACAAGCTCCAAAGCAGTGGCATGCAAAATTTGACAATGTTATGATGTCAAATGGTTTCAAAATAAATGAATGTGATAAATGTATCTACATCAAAGATACTCCAAATGGATATATTCTGGTCTGTCTATACGTAGACGATATGCTCATTA
This sequence comes from Hemerocallis citrina, assembly GCA_017893485.1. Taxonomy (NCBI): domain Eukaryota; kingdom Viridiplantae; phylum Streptophyta; class Magnoliopsida; order Asparagales; family Asphodelaceae; genus Hemerocallis; species Hemerocallis citrina. The sequence goes on along the minus strand of CM030358.1, from coordinate 442,434,006 downwards.
TTGGAAGCAATAACGACATCATCAAACAAACTAAGAGCATGCTTAGTGGCAAGTTTGACATGAAAGACTTGGGAGTTGCAGATGTTATACTAGGAATCAAAGTTTCCAGGACATCTGAGGGGATTACTTTGTCTCAAGCTCATTATGCTGAGAAAGTAATTGAAAGATTCAAGAATTACTCAAATGGGACAGCAAAAAGTCACGTCGATCCAAGTCTTCACCTGTTCAAAAATACAGGCGAAAGCATATCACAACTGGAATATGCACGTGTAATTGGTAGTCTGATGTACCTAACAAATTGTACAAGACCGGACCTAGCACATTCGGTAAACGTACTGAGCCGATACACGAGTAATCCAGGACGAAGTCACTGGAAAGCAATAACTAGAGTATTGAACTACTTGCGACATACTCAGAGTTATGCACTGCATTACACCAGATATCCAGCAGTACTGGAAGGCCACAGTGATGCCAACTGGATATCGGACTCCAAGAACTCAAAATCTACAAGTGGATATGTCTTTACACTTGGTGGTGCAACTGTGTCATGGAAATCCTCTAAACAAACGCTATTGGCCAGATCCACCATGGAATCTGAGTTCATTGCTTTAGACAAAGCGGCAGAAGAAGCAGAATGGCTTCGCAACTTTTTAGAGGATATTCCTATGTGGGAAAAACCAGTGCCTGCCTTATGTGTACACTGTGACAGCCAATCGGCTATAGCACGGGCACTGAGTTGCATGTATAATGGTAAGTCTCGTCATATCAGAAGGCAACACAAAACCATTAGACAACTGCTCTCAAATGGAATAATCTCTATAGAATATATAAAATCGGCCGACAACCTAGCGGATCCATTTACTAAAGGTCTGTCGCGAGAGCAGGTTGTCAGATCATCAAGAGGAATGGGTTTAAAGCCTATGACGAAAGAGGATACTTGATGGAAACCCTACCTAGGAATTGGAGATCCCAAGATCTAGGTTCAAGGGGACAACTAAATCTTGTTGAATCAACGGGAGCACTGAGAGATTACAATCTCATACCCACTCTTAGGATGATAAAACAGTGCTGCTTGCAAATAGTTAGGATAAGCTTGGCTTTTAATGATTTCCATAGCTTTGAAATAAAAGTGGGGTATAGCATGATACTCTTTATGGGCAATCACCTTGTGAGTGTGAAATGGGGCCGTTTCTAGGAGAATGAAGAGAGGCTACATTCTCCAAGTTCACTCACGATTAACCAGGGATGTTCAAGGCCAAAATGAACACAACAAGAGAACTCAGTTCTGTGGGGAGATGAAACTGTGTGATAGTTATTGTCTAGGTTCACATCAACGCCCGGGTAGTTCAAGACATCATGATCACTACCTGGTCAAGTGAATCCGATAGCTAATTACTAAGGGTGGTTCAAAGTTGAAAAATTACTATCAATCCTGATGCAGTGATTTTCCAAATGTACTCTCAGAGTCTTTCTGTCATGTTTTTGTTTTTTCTGTCGTATCTGGATTTCATGGTCTGGTAATTTCCATTCATGTGGGGGATTGTTGGAATTAATTTTGCAGTTTTCCGGGCCGGATTCCGGCAGGCTCCGGCCACCGGCAGCGCCGGAAAATGAGTGGATTGCGATCCTCTCGACGAGTACTATTCCGTAGTATACTCACTTGCCAAAAACGAATTCTGTATGAATGAGAAATGTTGATCCAAAGTTGGGTACTTGAAAGTAACTAACTTGGCAAATAGATAGTCCCATATCGGAAATTGGAAAAGTTTTTCTCTAGTATATATTCTAGAAAACTGGACTAAAGGTCGTGGCCCGGGGGTTACCACTGACGTGTAGTGGAGAGAGGACTTAGCCAAAATGACAAACACACACGCGCGCGCGCGCCCGACTCGGCCCCGGCCCCGGCCCCGGCCCCGGTCGGGTCTGGTCTGGTCTGGCTTAAATTTTTTTTTTGCCCAGACAGAAAACTCTTTCCCTACTGAACTGGAAAAACTTTTCATATTCAGTAACTGGTACCCATTACTCTGTAACAGCAGAGTAATGGCTCACCAGTTATGAATCTGAAGAGTCTCCATTACTCTGCTGTTACCGAGTAATGGCATCTGATCAGTCCAATTTCCTCTATAAATCCAGACAGTAACTTCTATACAGATATAGAGTTTTTGCATTTCGTTTTCTTCTTCTTCTCTTCTATGTCAGTCAGTGTCAACTGAGAGTACACCACAGACAGAAGTTCGTTGTCTCTGAAGCAAGGGTGCTGCGTTCTTCAGAGAAGGTATAGTTGTATCCTGGGAAGCAATTCGCCGGTAACCGTCACACTACGGGGCGAATTCTGCTTTAAGGACAGAGATTCTAAATTTCGACTCTGTGCAAGTTCTTTACTTACTGTTTTTCTTCCTGTATTTGATTTCTTCACAATTTTTGTTGGAATTTCCTATTATTTTATATTCAGGTTCTAACAGGAAGTGTCATATATATGTTTGTGGTGTTTCTTGAGTCTCGTAAGTGTTGTGGAAATATATAATTATGTGGGTATGAATGTAGGTTACTGATCAAAAGCATAGATTAGTACTAAAAGAGCAGGAAGGAGGCTAATGACACACCTGTCCTTCTGTAATCTAGTAGTTTAGAGTTTACTTAGTATGGATGTTTGTAATGCCGCGAACCCAAGCACGTACAAATTGGGGGCGTTATCCAACAATTAATAAGAAATCATCCTATAAGTTATATCCTTAATGTTCTTTTACAGTATAAATTCACTCAAGATGACAAATATCTTTACAATAATCAAATATCCATCAAATAAACATGAATACATACTGATGCGGTTTGTTTTTGGTCGCAGTGTGGATGCACCAGGTGTGAGTTCGGACTCAATTTGTAACGAGGGAAGAGTACGGTGCCGGACGGAGAGCGAGGGGCTCGCTTCGGCGCTTGAGGATCAGCTCGGATGGCCTCGCCTCGAGTACCTGCAGACGGTCCTGAAACACCGAGGTTTATCCCGGTGGCGGACCCTCCGACGATCTAGTCAGTCTCTGTGAGAGAGTAGCAGTAACTAGGAAAATTTAAGTGGCAAAGATTGATTACCTGAAAAGGTGGGTGAGGGTCTGGTATTTATAGGGAATCCCAACCGGGTTTGGATCCGCTTGGGGGCCGGGTCTGAACCCGAAAGCCTATGGGCCTGACGTGGCAGGAGGCCCAGGGGGTTTAGGGCGGACATGGCAGTGCCAAGAGTGGTATAGGGCTGACGTGGCAAAGCCCTAGGTGGTATTTGGAGCTGACATGGCTGATCATGGGGTTCCTGTGCATCTGGGGAAATCGGATGGCCTAGGTTGTGCCAGGTCATCCTCATTCCTCGCCAGACTGGGCGGACGGCCCGTGGGGCTGTCGCGGATCGGAGGCCGAGGGCCATCTTGGCTCGTCGGATACGAGGAGACCAGTTCTGTGGGGTGAACTTGCGGCTCGGTGCCGAGCCTGTAGTGGTCCGAAGCCGAGCCGGATTGTTGTTTTTCTTATTTTTGAGCGAGAGCCATCCTGGGCCTTGGCTGGGCCCCAGGCCATTTTTACCCTACCACACAAGCCCCCCACTCCTGCGGGGGTGCGGGAGTTAGCCGTGGAGGAGTGTTTATGGTCGTGGAAATGGGATGGCGAATCGCTGGGCCTTCATGAGGGGGCTGCCCTGATGCTAGAACGAACCTCGAGCTGGCGAGGGTTTATGGGTCGGTAAGGGCGATGGCGAGCCGTTGTGTCTTCCTGAGAAGATTACCCTGGTGCTAGGCCGAACCTCGAGCTGGCGAGGGATTATGGGCCGGCAAGGGCGATGGCGAGCCGTTGAGCCTTCCTGAGAAGGCTACCCTGGTGCTAGACCGAATCCCGAGCTGGCGAGGGATTATGGGTCGGCAAGGGTGATGGCGAACCGTTGAGTCTTCCTGAGAAGACTATCCTGGTGCTAGACCGAACCTCGAGCTGGCGAGGGATTATGGGTCGGCAAGGGTGATGGCGAACCGTTGTGTCTTCCTGAGAAGATTATCCTGGTGCTAGGCCGAACCTCAAGCTGGCGAGGGATTATGGGTCGGTAAGGGCGATGGCGAGCCGTTGTGTCTTACTGAGAAGATTACCCTGGTGCTAGGCCGAACCGCGAGCTGGCGAGGGATTATGGGCCGGCAAGGGCGATGGCGAGCCGTTGTGTCTTCCTGAGAAGGCTACCCTGGTGCTAGGCCGAACCGCGAGCTGGCGAGGGATTATAGGCCGGCAAGGGCGATGGCGAGCCGTTGAGCCTTCCTGAGAAGGCTACCCTGGTGCTAGACCGAACCCCGAGCTGGCGAGGGATTATGGGTCGGCAAGGGCGATGGCGAGCCGTTGTGTCTTCCTGAGAAGGCTACCCTGGTGCTAGGCCGAACCCCGAGCTGGCGAGGGATTATGGGTTGGCAAGGGCGATGGCGAACCGTTGAGCCTTCCTGAGAAGGCTACCCTGGTGCTAGACCGAATCCCGAGCTGGCGAGGGATTATGGGTCGGCAAGGGTGATGGCGAACCGTTGAGCCTTCCTGAGAAGACTACCCTGGTGCTAGACCGAACCTCGAGTTGGCGAGGGTTTATGGGTCGATAAAGGCGATGGCGAGCCGTTGTGTCTTCCTGAGAAGATTACCCTGGTGCTAGGCCGAACCTCGAGCTGGTGAGGGATTATGGGCCGGCAAGGGCGATGGCGAGCCGTTGAGCCTTCCTGAGAAGGCTATCCTGGTGCTAGACCGAACCCCGAGCTGGCGAGGGATTATGGGTCGGCAAGGGTGATGGCGAACCGTTGAGCCTTCCTGAGAAGACTACCCTGGTGCTAGACCGAACCTCGATCTGGCGAGGGATTATGGGTCGGCAAGGGTGATGGCGAACCGTTGTGCCTTAGAAGGTTTGAGCGGGGCGGTATGCTGTCTTTGCGGAGCATTGAAGGCGCTCCGGGATCTGTGCAAATGTTCCAATTTCCTAGGGGCATTAATGGCGCCGCCTAATAAATGCATGGCGCATGGGCTTCCGTCGTTTGGCTTTCCCAATGTCAGAATGGCAGGTCTATGGGGGAGGTTATAAATACCCCTCCCCCTACAGCGGGTTTGATCACAGCAAGGGTGGTCCATCGGCCATCAGAGGTGTCTGCCCTGGGGCGGACGCCTGTCTCTTGCAAAATTTTAACCCTGGTCGTGTCGGAGGGGTGGTTACTCTGCCGCCCGGATCTTCTCTTGGATCTGATGGCCCTGATACGGTAGCCAGATCTAGGGGAGTCAGGGCGAGAGGGATAACGACCGAAATCCGGACCGGGGGATAAGGAGCCTCGAATTGGTGGTGACTTTGCCGTCCGGATCCTTTTTCGGGTCAGACGGCCCTGACACGGTTGTTTGGCCCGAGAGAGATCAGGACGGGAGGGGTATCAACCGTATTCCGGACCTGGGGCTGAAGAGCCTCGGACAGATGGGTCGTCTCCGACCTCTGTCTTCCTTCTGGTGTTGACTGTTTCTGATGGTCTGTCAGCCCGAAGGAGCTAGAGACTGGAGGCGGGCCGATCTGTCTTCCGATAGGGTTCCAGGCGATGGTGGCTTTTCTCCCACCCTCGAACAGTTCGGGGTTTCGGCTGTCGAGGCCGTAAGCCCCGAGCTGCTCGTGGGTGAGAGGGGAGCCGACCGAGCCCTGGAGCCCGGGGCGCAGGCGATGGTGGCTTTTCTCCCACCCGGGAACAATTCGGGGTTTCGGCTGCCGAGGCCGTAAGCCCTGAGTTGTTCGCGGGTGAGAGGGGAGTCGACCGAGCCCTGGAGCCTTAAATCTTAAGTAAAAATTTTTCTCCGCCGAACAGTTCATCCGAACTGACCTCTGTGTGGTCTCCAACCGGCGCTAGGTGACGTCAGCAGCGCCAGTTTCGAGGATGACATGGTGCGATTCTATTGGTGGCAGACGCGCGCTATTCGAGGAACAGTAACGCGATAATCGAGGCGTCGCCTCTTTCTCTATAAATATCCCCTCCCCTCTCTATTTTGCTCATTTCTCTCCTGCTGTCTTCTTTAAAAAAAAATCAAACACTTCAGCGCTCGGCTTTGACTGTTTTAGCGTTACCGGCTCGTCAGTCTGAGGCATTCAAAATGTTAGTCTGTAAGTTTCTTTTGTTAGGCACAGATGGACAGGGCTCAGTCTGGCTCGTCGGCGTCGACGTCGAGGGGGAAAGGGAAACCTGCCTCAAAATCGACTTCGTGGGAGGAGCCAGTGCTCGAGGAGTCAGTACACGGTGTGAAGACTTCCGATTCGACTTCGTGGGAGGAGTCGGTTTGCGAGGAGGAACCAGTGCACAATGTGAGGCCGTTGCGCTCCCGGAAACCCTTCGTGGTGGAAAGCAGCGACTCTGAGGAGGCAAGCGACAGTTCGGACGAAGTCCAGATCCTAGAGTCGGCTTCCGAAGAGGAGGGTGGCCCAGAGGAGGGTCAAGCCGGAGGTGCGGGGGGGAGATCCATAGGTCAGGGTGTGGGTTCGAGCTCCGCTCCGACCGGTCTGGGGCGATTATCTACCCCCTCGCCGGAAGGAGCCAAGAAGAAGAGGGCTCCGAAGAAGAAGGGGTCGAGGGCCGGTGGCTCGAGCCACGCGCCTGTTTACCGTAATTTAAGGACAGGGTCGCCCGTACAACCGAAGCCGTTCCGTCGGTACCCCGACGACCTTTCCGATAAGGAGCTTTTTGGGGTCCAGCCATCTTCGCCGAGCCGGAAGAGGGTGAAGATGGACACGCTTCCGACCGTCTTGGAGGCTGGTGACTTGGAGACTTTACAGTTGGCGTATCACATAGGGTCCGGCTACGAGCTCATGTTGCCGAACTCTACCCTGCGACCGACCGACCCACTGCCTGCTTGGTACTGCGTCTTCCCAGTGGACGCCTTCATCTCCGGACTGAGGCTGCCGGTCCACCCGTTTGTTCGGGAGGTGTTGAATTGGGCGTCCCTGGCGCCGATGCAGTATGGGCCGAACTCCTGGAAGCAGATCATCTGCTTCGTGCTGTTATGCGAGGAGCAGAGGGTACCCCTCCGGCTGAATGTGTTCCGAGCGATATTGATGATCAGCTCGTCAGGGGAGTCAGAGGGAGTTTATTATATCTCGCCTCGGAGTAAGGGGAAGGTCGTCCACAGTCACCCGGACTCTATCAAGGAGTGGAAGAAGAAATATTTGGTGATCCGGAGCGAGGAGCCTTGGAACATCCCTACTCGATGGAACCATTCTAAGCCGAGCTTTAAAGCGCCGAGGCCGAGGGACCTGACGGCCGAGGAGTGGGGGTTTGTTGAGCATCTCCGTCTGTCGCACAGTATCAGTTGGACGAAGGTCACGGAGGGTCACCTGGCGAGCGTCGGACTGAGCCCGGCCGTGCTTTGTATGTAGTTGTTTCTTTTCTCTTGGTCTTGTTCTTTTGCACTCATTGTTCTTAATGGATCTTTTCGCAGGTATGGATCCTGAATCAATCAAGGCAAAGAGGCTCGCCATGAAGAAGGAGAAGGCCGAGAAGAAGGGGGACGCGATGAAGACGAGGGGGTCATCCCAGGTGGTCTCCGAGGTCCCAGTTCAGCCGAGGGGCAAAAGGACCCGCTCGGAGACGGGCAAGGACGTGGCGGTTCAGGGGAGCTCGGACCAGGTCAAGGCAGCTGATCTTGATAAGGGGAAGGGTCCCCTGGTGGAGGCAGAAGTAAAGGAGAGGTTGCGGCGACCGTGGGTGCCGGCTTGGTCGATCCGGGAGGGTGACTGCTTAACCCGAGGGCGCCAGGCTGTCGAGGTGGCGGCTAAGCTGGCGACTCCTCGGGACCGCGCGGAGATGAACGTCGAGGGCCTGGAGGATGCGTACACGCGCCTCGCGCAGGCTAATGTGCTGGTAAGTCTGCCGACCCCACTTGCCTTGTGAAATGTTTGTAAAGGAGGTTTTCTCAGTAGTGCTTGGTTGCTGCAGGCGACCATGCAGGGGGCCCACGTGAGGGGCCTTTATGAGGCGGCCTTGAAGCGGGAGCGAGACCGGGCTGACAAGGCCGTGCAGGAGATGAAGAAGCTGAAGATAGAGCTCGAAGGCTCGCACCAGAGGGAGCAGAAGATGAAGGTCGAGTTCGACGCCAAGGAGGCGGAATGGGCGAAGAAGACGGCGGCTCAGAAGAAGAAGTTCGCCAAGGAGAGAGAGGAGTTGACGGAGGCGGGTCAGACCATGGTGATCAAAGCCCAGGACGAGTGTTATGCGAAGGCCCTCAGCCATGTGAGGCACTTCTACCCGACCCTCGACCTGTTTAACTTTGACTACGACATGGAGATCGAGGGGACACCGAAGACCCCGAATGAAGAAGGGCCCGTTGATGACCCGGCTGCCGACCCCCCTGTGAACCCGGCCGATGCTGAGGTGGGAAAACAAGTTGTATAGTTTTGTCTTTCTTTTTCCATCTCTCGATTGTATTTGCCTACCGCGGACTGGCCACCGCATTTTTTGTATGAAGTAATTTCATTTATAAAAGATGATTTTTGACTGGCCAAGTGTTTTGACCTCGGATATTTCCGAACCATTTTTGCCGATGTGTTTTGAGTGGGCTGGTTCTCTTGTAGGTTGCGGCTCCCCTTCCTGAGGTAGACCCCCGTCGTTCCGACGTGGCGTGGCTCCGGAGCAAGGTTGAGGCCCTGGAGGCCACGTTGGTTCGCTACCGAAAGGGGGCTCGTGACACTGATGCGGCCTTTAACTATTATCGGAACAAGTCTGAAGCCCTAAGTGAGGAGGCGAGCCGACTGAGGAGGGCGATGGTGGATCGGGACCTCGGAAGTGTCGGCCTTGGATATACCATGTCGAGTGCATCGGTGCAGAGGCCCTCCTCGGAGAGGTTACTTCGTGACGTCATTGTGGAGAAGGAGATGGAGATACACCGTTACAAGACGATGCTGGGTGTCTCGGTATCCTCCTCGGGGGGTCGGCGAGCGGAGGGGGTTCCCTCTGCGTTGCTGTTGCTTGAGCGTATGCGACCAGTTGATGCCCAGAGCTCTGTGGCTAGTGTGTCGACCGTGGCTGAGCCTAAGGACCACCATGACGAGGAGGGGGCTCCAAGTCGTTCGGTCGGAGTGGTCCAGCCATTCGTCGGACCCGAGGGGCCCTAAGATGGTGGCTTCCTTCAGTTTGAGATGAGTGGAGTGGTCCTGTAACGGTCTTTGTTTGTTTTTTCAGAACTAATAAGGGAGTATGAATAAAGAATTCTTTTCACTCTTTGCTCTGGTCAATAGTGTAGTGAACGATGGCGGAGGTGAGGTTCGGCCCCGTCGATCCGTGAGGGATCGGCGCGGGGCGTTAGGAAGACTCTCCGACCTGAAGCCGAGTCAGACCTACCGAGACATTGGGGACGATACCGGAGTGAGGACTCGGGTGCCGATCCCATTGTTCGGTGTTAGGTCGGAGCTGCCAAGGCATTTGGAGTTTGACAAAAAGAGATTTCTTTCATACAAGATAGGGAGGGTCGCTAAAACGGCCCTGTACACTTGAAAGCTTACAAAAGATTTTATTTACATTAGCCAAGCTAGAACCTATGTTTGCTCTTCCAGGAACTTCATTAGGTGCTCGGCGTTCCAGGGTCGGCTGATGAGCCGGCCGTCCATATCTGCCAGTCGGTATGTACCAGGGCGTACAGCCTCGACTACACGGTATGGGCCTTCCCAGTTGGGAGCCAATTTCCTCTTCTTGGTTGGATCGGAGACGGACAGTTTTCGTAACACGAGGTCCCCCGCCTTGATGTTTGTGGGGCAGACCTTCTTGTTGTAAAACTTCTCGATCCGTTGTTGGTAGATGCTTCTCCGGATCGAAGACTTCTCTCTGATCTCGGCGACGAGGTCCAGGTTGGCCCTCAGGCCGGACGAATTGCCAGCTTCATCGAAGGCCATGATCCGGGGAGAAGGTAGGCCAACCTCGACGGGGATAACTGCCTCCGTCCCGTAGGTCAAGCTGAACGGCGTCTCTCCCGTGGGGATCCTCTTGGTGGTTCGGTGCGCCCACAGCACGCTAGGCAATTCTTCGACCCACAGCCCTTTGGGGGAACTGTCGAGGCGCTTTTTGAGGCCGTCGAGGATTTGCCTATTCGCGTTCTCCGCTTGGCCGTTGGACTGAGGGTGGCAAATAGCGGAGAAACGTTGCTGGATGCCGATGTCTGCGCAGAAGGTTTGGAAGTTCTGACCTTGGAATTGGGTTCCGTTGTCCGTGACGAGGACCCGAGGGATTCCGAACCGGCAAATGATGTTCTTCCAAAAGAATTGTTGTACTTGGCGCTCGGTGATGCTGGACAGAGGCTCGGCTTCGAGCCACTTGGTGAAGTAGTCGATGGCGACTATCAAGAATTTCTTTTGCCCTACCGCTACGGGGAAGGGGCCCACAAGGTCCATGCCCCACATGGCGAAGGGCGTAGGACTAGCCAGGGATCGGAGATTGGCTTGAGGAAGCCTCTTGATAGGGGAGAACCTTTGGCATGGGCCGCACCTCTTGACTAGGTCGTGCGAGTCTTGGAGCATGGTCGGCCAATAGTACCCCTGATTCAGAGCCTTCCGAGCGAGCGTCCTGCTCCCCATGTGGCATCCGCCGATTCCCTCATGAAGATCTTTCAGCGCGTAGCTGGCCTCGTCACTGGTGAGACAGCGGAGGTATGGTTTGCCGTCGGCCAAGGTGTATGAGCGTTTGAAGAGGATGCCATCAATCATGACGAACCTTTCAGCTCGGACCCTCACCCGTCTGGCCTCGGCTCGGTCTTCAGGAAGCTCGGCATTAATTAAGAATCTCCGGATGGGGGTGGTCCAGTCGTCTGGACTGGCAACGCCTTGCACACACATTGCCTCCTGGTCTTGGTCATTGATACTTGGCTTCAGGAGGATTTCTATGAGCACCGTCTGATCGAGACCCTCGAAGGAGGAAGAGGCGAGTTTGGACAACGCGTCTGCTTGAGCGTTCTGCTCCCTGGAGACTCTGATAACCGCGGCGCAGCTGAAGGACACCAGGAGACGTCGGACCACCGCCAAATACCTCGTCATCCGATCGTTGCGAGCCTCGTATTCCCCAGTGATTTGGTTGACCACGAGCTGAGAATCGCTGTAGGCTCGGATTTGCTGGGCACCGGCTCGGTGGGCTAGGGTCAGTCCGGCGATCATGGCCTCGTATTCCGCCTCGTTGTTGGAGGCCGGAAAGTTGAGGCGGAGGGAGTATTGAAGTAGGAATTGGTCGGGGCCACGAAGGATGATGCCAGCCCCACTTCCCGTTTCGCATGATGACCCATCGACAAAGACCTACCAGGTCGGGTCCGTGCCTTCGATGCAGGGCTGCTCGGAGACGGTGCACTCAGTTATGAACTCGGCGAGGGCCTGCCCTTTGATGGCCGTCCTCGGCTGGTAGCTGATGTCGAACTGACTCAGCTCAATTGACCACTTGACTAAGCGGCCGGAGTTTTCGGGCTTGTGAAGGACAGTCTTCAATGGCTGGTCGGTCAGTACTTGGATGGAGTGGGCCTGGAAGTAAGGACGAAGCTTCCGGGCTGCCATGACCAAAGCATAGGCCACCTTCTCTATCTTTGCGTACCTCGTCTCGGTGGGGAGCAGGACTTTGCTCACATAGTATAATGGTCTCTAGACCCCATCTTCCTCTCGGACGAGGACGGCACTGAGGGCGCTATCCAAGGCGGACAGGTAGAGCCATAGTGGTTCGCCTGGCTCGGGCTTGCTGAGGAGAGGAGGGTTGGCGAGGTACTGCTTCAGCTGTTCGAAGGCTTCTTGTTGATGGGTACCCCACTCGAAGCCCCCTTTTCCGCGTAGGGCCTTGAAGAAGGGGAGAGACTTCTCCCCTGACTTGGAGAGGAACCGGCTGATCGCAGCCAACCGGCCTGTAAGCCTCTGAACCTCCTTGACATTCCGGGGCAGGGCCATGTCAATAATAGCTTGGATTTTCTCTGGGTTCGCCTCGATGCCGCGCTGGCTGACGATGAACCCCAGGAATTTTCCAGTGGAGACGCCGAAGGCGCACTTAGCCGGGTTGAGCCTCATGTTGTGATGCCGGAGGACTCCGAAGGCTTCCTCGAGGTCGGCGACGTGGTCCGGCCCGACCCGGCTTTTGACGAGCATGTCGTCGACATAAACTTCCACGTTGCGGCCGATCAGGTCTTTGAAGATTCTGTTGACGAGCCGTTGGTATGTGGCTCCGGTGTTTTTCAGCCCGAAGGGCATAACGCGGTAACAAAACAGATCCTGGTCGGTGACGAACGAGGTCTTGGAGATGTCTGGTGGAAACATCCGGATCTGATTGTACCCCGAGAATGCGTCCATGAAGGACAGTAGCTCATGCTCCGAGGTTGCGTCGATCAAAGCGTCGATGCGGGAGAGGGGAAGGGATCTTTTGGACATGCTTTATTTAGATTCGTGAAGTCGATACTGATCCGCCAGCCCCCGATTGCCTTCTTTACCATGACGACATTAGCCAACCGCGCGGGGTAGCTGACCTCCTGAATAAATCGAGCCGACAAGAGTTTGTCGACTTCTGTCTTCACAATTTGCTGCCTCTCCGGGGCGACTTTGCGCCTCTTTTGGACGACCGGCTTAGAGTCCGGGATGACGCTCAGCCCGATGCATGATCAAGTCTTCGGACATCCCGGGCATGTCGGAGGGCTTCCAGGCGAAGAGGTCAACGTTGCGGCGGATGCAGGCGATTATGCTTGGCTTCAAGTCCTCGGGGAGCGAGCGGCTCACCAGGAACCATTTTGATTCATCTTCGGCGCCGAACGGGACTTCTTCCAGCTCGTCGACAGGCTCGAGAGCGGGACCGTCCCTCTCGGGTTCGAGCTCAACGGCGTCGAGGGGGAACACACCCCCTCCGACGGCAGTCATGTAGCACGACCGCGCTGCTTCTTGGCTACCCCGGACGATGCCGACCCCTTGCGGGGTGGGAAATTTAAGTTTCAGATGGTAAGCCGAAGGTACCGCTTGGAGGGAGCATAATCCGGGTCGGCCGAGTATGGCGTTGTAAGCTGCCTTGACGTTTACCACCATGAAGTCCATGGACTCGGTCCTCTTGATAGGAACCGATCCTGCGGTGACGTCGAGAGTAACAATCCCTTCTATTACGACAGGGACGCCGGAGAATCCATGCAAGGTGTATCCGGCTGGCTTGAGTTTGCCTCTGGGGAGCTTGAGATTCTCGAAGGCTTCGAGGAAGAGAATATTTACCGAGCTGCCGTTGTCGACGAGAATTCGTCGAACCTCACAATTAGCCATGTGGAGGCCAATGACGAGGGCGTCGCAATGAGGGAGGCGAACGCCTTCGAGGTCCTCTCCGGAGAAGGAGACAGGCACCGGTTGCAACTTGGGCGAGGGGTTGTCTTGGACAGCATTCACCTCTCGGATGAAGGCTTTTCGGGAAGTATTTGACTCTCCTCCCATTGGCCCCCCGTGGACACAGTGCAAGATGAATGGCGTATCCGTGGCTCCCTCGGGTTCGGGGTCCCGATCCTGGATGCGGTTCGGAGTAGGGTTCGGAGGCGAAGACCTCTGGTTCCTAGCATCTCGCCGATCCCGTGGGCCTTCTCTGGTGAATTCTCGGAGGTACCCTCGTGAGATGAGTTCCTCAATCTCGTCTTTCAGGGTCCGACATTGGTCGGTTTCGTGCCCATGATCTCTGTGGAAACGGCAGTAGAAGCGCTGATCTCGCTTCTTGTTGTTATTTGATCGGGGAGGTAGTCGGACAATGCCCTTATCCTCGATTTCTAAGAGGATGGCGGACACGTTATGTGTCAAGGGAGTGTACCTTTCGAAGCGAGGGACCGGAGGTGCCCTCTTCGCGCCGACCCCTTCCTTTGCTGTTTTCTTGGCAGGTTCGGCCTCATCGGCCCTGCGCTTGTCCTTCCCCGCGACTTCTTTGCTGCCCTCTGGGTTCAGAGCTTCTTCAGCTCGTATGTACTTCTCGACTCGGTTGAGAAGGTCGGGGAAGTCCAGAGGTGGCTTCTTCGCAAGGGAGACCTTTAGCTGGTTTTGGCGGACATTGTGTCGGAAAGCTGCCGAGGTGACCCCTGCGTCGAGGGCAGAGACGGAACTGGCCTCGGTCGTGAACCTCTTGACGAAGTTACGGAGTGACTCCCCCTCCCTCTGACTGAGGTCGAGCAGGGAAGCGCTCGTCCTTTCGCTCTTCCTGCTAGGGATGAAGTGGGCCAGGAAGCTGGCTTCCAGCTGGTCGAACAAGAAGATCGAGCCAGGGGAGAGTTTGGAGAACCAATCCCTGGCCGGACCCCGGAGGGTGGCCGGGAAGGCTCGGCACAGCAGGGGATCCGAAGCGCTGTGAATCATCATGAGGGTTTTGAAGCCCTCCATGTAATCAGCTGGATCACCCTCGCCGTTGTAAGTCTCGAACTGCGGTGGCCGGAAGTTCCGGGGATCTCCGCTTCTATGATGTTGACGGAAAATGGAGGTCGAGAAGGCCCCCGTCCTTGGACTAGGTTGGGATTCCTGTCGCCGATGCGCTCGATTCGATTCTCCATCTCTAGGAGGCGTCGGAGTACCTCGTCTGTGCGCTCAGGAGGGGGAGTCGGCGCACGAGTGTGACTTCTCCCTTCGCTCATTTGAGGGGGCCGGCCATAGGTTGCGGACCTTGGCGCTCCATGGAGGGCCTCCATGATTTCATCTCTGAAGCTTCTGAACTCGCCCCTGGTGACCGCGCCATGGTCGGAAGGATCGGGTCGGGGCGTAGGAATTCGGCCGATGCGGTTGAGTGCCGACGGCCTGTCCCCTTGTGCAGGCCTGGAATGGTTCGGGGCCGAGTTGGAAGCGGTCCCTCCCCTAGCCTGGCTAGCCATACTGTTCAGAATGACCCGACGAAGGTCGGGTTCGACGACGTGTGAAGCGCTTCGCTGGGGTCCCGGGTTTCCACCCGGATTATTGGATGCTTGTCCTCCGTCGAGGGCCCCCTCGGGAGGAGGCCCGTCTGGTCGGGCGGAACGGGCTGATCTTCGGGCTCGGGGAGCCATGGGTGATCGAGTCGAGGGAGAGCGTCGGTGGCGAGGCTCAGACTCTCGTCCGTACCGGATAAAGGGTTCCCACAGACGGCGCCAACCTGATGTGGTTTGTTTTTGGTCGCAGTGTGGATGCACCAGGTGTGAGTTCGGACTCAATTTGTAACGAGGAAAGAGTACGGTGCCGGACGGGGAGCGAGGGGCTCGCTTCGGCGCTTGAGGATCGGCTCGGATGGCCTCGCCTCGAGTACCTGCAGATGGTCCTGAAACACCGGGGTTTATCCCGGTGGCGGACCCTCCGACGATCTAGTCAGTCTCTGTGAGAGAGTAGCAGTAACTAGGGGAATTTAAGTGGCAAGGATTGATTACCTGAAAAGGTGGGTGAGGGTCTGGTATTTATAGGGAATCCCAACCGGGTTTGGATCCGCTTGGGGGCCGGGTCTGAACCCGAAAGCCCATGGGCCTGACGTGGCAGGAGGCCCAGGGGGTTTAGGGCGGACGTGACAGTGCCAAGAGTGGTATAGTGTTGACGTGGCAAAGCCCTAGGCGGTATTTGGAGCTGACGTGGCTGATCATGGGGCTCCTGTGCCTCTGGGGGAATCAGATGGCCTAGGTTGTGCCAGGTCATCCTCATTCCTCGCCAGACTGGGCGGACGGCCCGTGGGGCTGTCGCGGATCGGAGGCCGAGGGCCATCGTGGCTCGTCGGATACGAGGAGACCAGTTCTGTGGGGGTGAACTTGCGGCTCGGTGCCGAGCCTGTAGTGGTCCGAAGCCGAGCCGGATTGTTGTTTTTCTTATTTTTGAGTGAGAGCCGTCCTGGGCCTTGGCTGGGCCCCAGGCCATTTTTACCCTACCACACATACTAATACCACAAAAACCTTCCAACCTCCAATCCGAAGAATAATCAAACGCTCCACAATCTACATCCTAATCCTGCAAGTAGACTAGGGGGTAAGCTTTCTTCTAGTGAGTTCAACATATACACAACAACAAAAAAAAAACCAAATAAAAATATCCAAAACTTCATAAACCCCAGAAAACCAACTTCAAATACAAACCCGATTACAAAAGAATATATTGTATATTAAGATCTGATTGCATTTACAGCTGTAAGATTAGTAGGAAGCATATGGTGTATATTCTTCTAATTTGTGCTCTGGAAAGATATAATCCATATGCGTAAGAATGTAGATTATTAATCAAAAGAACGAATGAGCATTGTCTAGGCTTGTTTGGTGCTTTTTGGTGCTATAGTAAGCAGGAGTATATCTATTTGCAATTACAACTGAGTTGAAGATTGAAGATTGAAGATTGGTAGGAGGTGTTATATGTTATATGGTGTTTATTGCTTCATGTATGTGCTTTGGAGAGATATAATCACATGGGTAGGAATCTGGATTGTTAGTTGAAAGAAATTTTGAGTAATGAAAGAGAGGGACGAAGGCCACTAATGTAGAGGATAGATATTAAATAGTGCGGATATCAATGAACTGTCTGGATGAGAGTTGCAGTATTTGTTTAAGGAAGTATAGTCATTTTTCAGTGGCAATTACATTTGTCTAGTAAATTACCTCAGATAAAGAGAGAGCATTTGTATTCAGCAAGTGAAAGGGTATGTATATGTGAAAATGTGGATAAGTAAGTTGTGTGGCAAACAAAATGGTACAATGTATTGAGAATTGACAGATAAGAAAAGTATTGTGAAGGGATTTTGGAAGCAAATAGAGTTTCTTTAGTTTTTTAGAGAAGGAGGGTGACATCTGAAAAAATTGATAATAAACTATTAATTTTCTTGTGCTGAATTGGCTGTTCTTCATTTCTACTTACATGAAATTGAGAAGCAGTTTGATGGTTTAGTATATTACACTTGGTAACGGTTGGGCGACAAGTGACGCGGTGAAATTGATGGACTGTTTGCGTGTAACACCGTTGCAGATAAACAGAATAAAAGATGCAGCTCTTAATTTCGCTCAAAGTCCAAAACTAAATTACTCTATTTAACTACAAGATAAACTTTGTCGGATGTCTCTAAACCTCTCGACTTCCCCCCTTCCTTCTCACTTCAATCAAGCCTTTGTTTATTTTGTTTCCCAAATGGGAAGACAACACACCCATAATAATAGGTGCTATAGTAGGCCATTCTAAAAATATATGGTTAAGGCAGTCAATAAATTTGTTGGTGCAATCAATATACTGTGAGATTTATAGAGATTTAGATATAGAGAGAATACTGAAAAAGAGATTTCTGGTTTGGGGCAGGCTGGTAGCAACCTCCATCCCCTTCTTTCGTTGTGGCACCCTACGCATTATACATTAAGTTAGCTTCTGCTAAAAAAATTTCAGCAGATGAGCCATCACGAAGACATAAAAATATGCAGCTGAAGACTTGAAAGTGACTTGCAGTTGATCTCATGGATCATGGAAGGGTGACGAGAACCATATTTTGAGTTTCTTTGCTGAATGATTACTTAAAGAGTTGTCTTCTTGCATTTATCCAGAAGCGTCCTAACATGTCATTGGCATGTAGCATGCTTGTGTATCTCCCCAGGTGTCAATTATTTCTTCTTGCAACACTATTCTGTTACAGAATATCTTAAGATGTTAACTGATGCCGATCCTGCACTCATGTAGACAGTCATTCCACAAAGGTGTACTGTCATCATAGCACCAAATTTTCTTGCAGATCTTTTGTTCGACCTTTTCGTATAGTTCCTTGAATTTGACCAACTCCATGGACTTATCTTTCAGAAAGTTTACTTAAGTGTACCCTGAGTAAGTGTCCATGAATGTTACTGCACACTACATCCTGTGGACTGAAGGTTGCTTCACTCGAGCGTACACATATATGCAGTCACAGACCCACACACACAAAAGAATATGAAGTTACAGTGAAATAGGAAGCATCGTGTCTATCATGTGGATCTGAGACAAGTGTTCATCATGACAAAATTTCCTAGCAGAAGTGCTCAGCCTTAGAGAACAGGCATGTGTAATAACCTTATGGTGCAAAAATTTCTTATGGCATCACCATGAGATATTGTGCTGCATAATTTTCTTTTCCTTTTCCATTTTTTCTTAAAATATTCTTTTTAACGTTGAGCCTTATAGTTAAGGGTTCTCCAATTTAGTGCTCTCCCTTTTGCTTGTTGATGAATTGAAGATGGCTGGGGAGATTTTCCATTGGAATGAATGCATTTTCTTACATCAAGTCAATTTTTTATCATGAAAATTGTGTCTCTTCATTTTTGTAAGTCTTTCCCTCTGTATTCCTCAGGGATTGTGATTTCTTTCTTCCTCATCATTAAAGATATTGATTTCAGGCCCGCTAGATTTCCTTAGTCCCATCACCTACGCCTTTCACAATATGTAGAAAGAACATATTATGCTGCAAAGAAGGTATCTCTAATATTTCGTCACTATTACTGATAATACTATCCTTATCGTCGTCCTAGTCTATTCTAATAAATATTTCGTTTAGGTAAACATTGAGGTACTTCCACTTGACTTCATTAATGACCATGTAAATAAACTAGTAAAGTTTCAAGTTTTTATATAGATGAGCATAACCACCTAATCAAGACAAAAAAAATTCACCATGACCATGTATACCAATAGAAGAGAGTGAGCTCGAATAACAAAATCAAAAGTGAGCTCGGGTGAATTCGGACACCTGGGGACCCAACTCAACATTGACAACCATTCCAGTCTGATTTTCATATAAAATACCCAGGACATCAAAGTGGCCAAAATTTTGTTAAGATCATTAAACAATAATGAGCTCTAGATTGAAACTTTTTAGAATTCTTCTCAGTTCTCAATATTGGTATTTGGTCCAATTGTGGAGCCTGTTTCTTGAATGGTGGCTTCAAATATAGTTTGACCGTGATTATGAATTATCAGCTTGGCATCAGACCACCACATGTTAACATTCTGCATTGTTATATATTAATAACACAGGAACAATATGTTACTCATGAACAACCCCTAAAAGTTATACTTTCAAGTTATAGCTGCTATTTGTTGCTGATTCTCAATATATCGTCTCTGTTAAATTGACATATGATAAGAGTATGCTGAGTTGAAGAAGCTCAAATGGATCGCACAAGCATGTACAAAGTAGACACTCTTTATATATAACTCACTAATTTATTACAATGGAGGACACTCAATTTTTTTTAAATACACCTCACTACACTTGCTTTCTCACTTAAGCCTTGACTTACCTATGAGACTCATCTTTTTATACTTGTTAAATGTAGGTTTGTGACCACCTAAGAAACTTCTAGATATTACTTGACTTTTCAACTCTCATCTATGTGGATATTTCTTGACGTTTGTGTACAATTCAATGGCTAGAAAACTGTAGATAAAAATCATGTTAGAGTGGCTAGATGATAATAACTACTATTAGATAGGTATGGATCTTTCTAGAGAGTTTGAGTTGGTATTGACATCCAACAGTCCCCTCAACACCAACTTTTCTTGTAGTCATGCTGAGCTGTTTTATGTTATAAATTTTCTCAACAACTGCCACATTGGCGTACTTTGGATTCGGCTTTTTCTGTCTCATCGATCTTCAGAGCGGTGGAGTTGATTCTTCGACAATCCCTTCTATTTGGCTTTGACACTCCTCGATTATTTGTTGATGTACACCAGATTGCAATGGGCTCTTCTCTTTTGCTCGCTCTAATGAGCTAGGCACTGTCTTTGTAGTTTGTTGCTTCTCTGCTTCTTGACTAGGCTCCCCCAATTTCTCATGTATCTTCTCTTCTAAATTTGTAGTATATGGCAAAATTACCTCTAGAGGAGCCCACAATGATGACGCTTCGTCGAACACGTCATTTCGTGATGTATGACACTTCCCAGTTGTTGGATCGCAACATCTCCATCCTTTTCATTCGTTGTCGTATCATATGAAGATGCATCAGATAGCCTTCTTATCGAACTTGCTGCATAGATGATCTGGTACAAATACATAACATACACAACTGAAAACTCAAAATTCGAAAATGACTTACAGTTAGCTTGATCCTCTATAACTTCTGGAAAGGTGGCACGAAACCCAATTTTGGTGTTGGCATCATGTTGATCATGTGTTCAAACAGTCTTCATATACTCTGCCCAGAAGCATCCCGACAATTTCTTTGCATGCAAAATGCTTCCACAGATCTTCGCCAGGTGTTTGTTCTTCAATGTTATAAAAGTTGCTAGGCGGTAGTCGGGCGGTCGATGGGTGCCTAGCGCCTAGGCCTTGTAAGAGGAGCTTAAGCGGCTAGGCGCTAGGTGATTTTATTTATATATTTTATTTATATATTTTATCATTTTATTTTGTTTTGCTGTACCAATTCTTACTCTTGATATTTCTCCTTGCAATTGCAGGATGAGCTTTACAAAATCGAATCGGTGTATTATTATTAGTCTTTTTCTTTTTTTGTAAAGTCCTATACTCATCTATTAGACTAGTATTAATCTATAACGAAGATTAGTAGTGGAGATTACCTGTTCGGTTATTCCAGTCCAATGAGCAAACAGTGTGGGGAAGCGGGAGGCTTGAGTCGGGGGATGGGGGAGGGTTGCGTCAGGAGAAGTATGAGAGAGAAGAGAACGTAGTGTTGACGTCGAAGGTGAAGCAAGGCGGGAGGCTGTGTGTGGTTGTGTTGACGACTTGACTTTGAAGCTGAAGAGAGGAGAGAGATTGTGTTGATGTTGGTTGAAGTTGAAGCGAGCTGCGACTGCAAGAAGGGAGGTGGAGGAGGAGGTTTTGACGACTGAGTGACAAAGCGAGTGAGAGTTGTGACTGCGGGGAGGGAGGCGGAGGAGGTTGTGTTGACGACCGTGAGCAACGACTGCGAGGAGGGAGGCGGAGGAGGGGGGCGAAGGAGGTCGAAATTAAAGCGCGTTGCGAGCTGCCAGCCTCCGACTGCGAGGAGGGAGGCGGAGGATGTGATTTGGGGGTTTAGAGAAGAGGAATTAGGAATTTAGAGAATAAAATTGATTTTGGGGGTTTTTTTATGGGGAATTTAGAGGAGAAAGAGAAGCTTTAGGGGTTTGAGTGTATTAGAGCGGGTCGGGTTGGAATAAGTTGGGTCCTTTCTTTTAATAATTAAGTCCTAAGCGGGTCTAGCCCGTCTAGATCCGCTTACACCGATTACGCACCGCCTAGATCCGCTTTTAACCGCCTAGAACCATTAACCGATTTTCTTAAACTCCTAGCCCCTAGGCGAGACATTGTAGGGCCGCCTAGCGCCTAGGTACCGCCTAGGCCGCTTTTTAGAACACTGCTGTTCTTCCATTCAACGACACCATTATGTTGTGGAGTATGCGGGCAAGTTAACTGTCGTCGAATTTTGTAGGCTTGTATATAGTCACAAAACTCCTTGGAGGTAAACTCTCCCTCTTTATCGGTGCGAAGGCACCGAAGCTTCTTTCCGACTTCTCACTCAACCTTTTCCCGGAACTCCTTGAACTTGGACAATACTTCAGATTTTGTCCTTCAGAAAGTAAACTCATATGTACCTCGAGATTTCATTTATGAAAGTGATCATGTATTTCATCCCACAGATAGATGATTGCTTGACTGGACTGAACACATCTGAGTGAACTAGCTCAAATGTTTCCTTTGCTCTAAACTTGGACTCCTTGTAGAAAAGTTGTTGTGCCTTGCCGTACTAACAACCTACACATACAATGTCACCTTGGATATCCAATTGCGGTAGCTCCTTGACCATAGATTGCACTCCATCATCACCTTGAGCTTGCATGCCACAGGTCCGCCGTCTCATTTCTTTGGGTCTTATCTACGTATGTCGATTCGGCTGACATTACATAAATGGAACCTAACTTGCGCCCTTCTAGGATCGGCTCTCCATCAGTCTTCAAATTTTTATAGACCCTGACGTCCTCCGATCCAAACACTACATAATTTCCTCTTGATGTTATTTGAGAGACAGACAAAATATTTTTCTTCACACCTGGCACTTGATAAACATTATGTAGTTGCACTTTCTGTGGATTGAAGTGTGGAATGATCATTGTCTTTCCAATGTGCATATGTAGTTTGGAGTTGTTAGCAGTGACTACCTTGCGCTCTACTTTGTACTCTGACACGCTCGCCAACTTCTACTTATCTTCGGTCATGTGGTTGGAGCACCCTGAGTCAACAATCCAATCCTCATCGTACTTGACTGTTCCTTGCTTTGACACTGCTGCAAGTGTTGGTTCACCTTTCACCACTATCGAGGTCAACACCAAATCAATGACCTCATTTTCTTGGACAACTGGTTTTTTCTTCACGACAGCTAGAGCGGCTTGTGGATCCCATTCATCTTCACTATCATCTTTGTGATTGCTGAAGGTTGCTTCATTACTCTTTGCTGATGTCTTCTTGTACTGGCAGTCCCGTGCGAAGTGTTCCTTTCTTCTGCAATTATAGCATCCTCCTTCACACCATCTGAATTGTTGATTACCGTCCTGATCACCCTGTTGTACATCAGTGTGTGCATTCCTTTCCTGATGCTTCCATGCATCGCCCTTTCGCGATCGTCTGATGGTTTGGCCTTGTACTCTGCGACTCTCTTTGCAGCTGAAGAGAGCCCCATCTTTGCTTCTCTTAGAAACTCTGCCCGTTTGTTGCAACAGAGTTTCTTGTGTCGTCAACAATTCTTCCAACTCTAAAAGAGAATGTTGGGTTGGTCAACCACGAATAGCAGCAACATACCCATTATATTTGGGTCTTTGACTATGAATGATAATTCTCCTCATGCGTACCTCCGAAATTTTTGAATCATCATCTAAATGGACAATTTTCTGACATAGGTGATCTTTCTTTAGTAAAATACTTGGCGATGGACATCTCACATTGGGTGATAGATAATAATTGATTCTCGAGAAATTGGAGGCGTGCATCGTTAGATCGTGAGAAGAGTGCAGCAAAGACATCCCACGCCTGCAATGTCGTCTTTGATGTGCTGGAGCAAGTCTTCTATTGTCATCTTCAAAGACAAACATGACTTTTCCAGCCTTAGTCTTCCACTTTCTCAGTGCCTCACCTGGAACTTGTGGAGTAGTCGTCTCACTTCCACCAACGATATCCCAGAGATCCTGTCCTTGCAGGTAGGACTCCATGCATGACTTCCAATTGCTAGTTATTTTCATTGAGCTTCTTGATGACACCAACAACATTTGCCAAATTTGCCATAGTGACGCGGTACACGTTCTCGTACTAGCCACGTAAGCCTCCCCAACCAACCGACTTAACAATCCCGGACTGTGCACTAACTCTGGCCTCCACAAACATGGTTGACAATAATGCTGCTAAGAACAAAACTGGTCTTGGACTACCTGCTCTGATACCACTTGTTGAGTTGAAGAAGCTCGAATGGATCACACAAGCATGTACAAAGTAGGCACCCTTATATATAACTCACTAATGTATTGCAATGGAGGACACTCAAAATATTTTTCATAATACACCTCACTACACTTGCTTTCTCACTTAGGACTAGACTTACAACGCTATGAGACTGATGTATTTATACTTGTTAGATGTAGGTTCATGACCACCTAAGAAACTTCTAGATATTACTTTACTTTTTAACTCATCTATGTGGATATTTCTTGACATTTGTGTACAATTCAATGGTTAGGAAACTCTAGATAAAAATCATTTTAGAGTGGGTAATTTCTAGATGATAATAAGTACTATTAGATAGGTGTGGAGCTTTCTAGAGAGTTTGAGTTGGTGTTGACTTCCAGCAGTATTTTTTACGTAAATTGCTTGCATATATAAAGTCTTATTTGTTTATCTGTATGTTCAAAAACGGGCGTAATGAAGGAGGGTTGCATTGGACAGTTATAACTTACTCATTGTAGATCTCATTATTATCAGTATTTTGTGCAGGAATCAGAGTGGCTTAGAATCACTCTTCACAAATGGTTAGATGACGAATACTGCCCGGAGCCCTCTAATGTAGAGATAAGCACAGTCGCTGCACGGTCTTATTACGAGTCTTTGACGGCGAAGAAGACTGATGTGGCTGAGATTTTGCTCAACATGGTAGGAGATCTTCAGACTATTTCTTTTCAAGAGAGCTTTCATGGCGCATTCTCTTCGGCAAATGCAGCTGTACAACTCATAACTTCAAGAATGGATTCCATTCAGGAGCAATGAAACTTCCCAAAAATGAAGAAAAGATTAAATTGGAAGATTCATAAGCATAAGTTTCGCCTCGTAGTGGAATGAGTAAATTGTAGTCAGGACTCTGAAAAGTGTTTTTTTATTTTAAATTCAGATTATGTACTTCGGATGTAATATGTTTCTGCATTCCGCTACCATGGGACAAGTGGGATTTTCCGTCATTAAAAATCACATTAAAACAAACTTCTCCCTTTTCTTTGTTAAAAATCTGAGATTTGCTTTGTCGTCCATGCAACTCATGTACTTCTATTACCAATTCCATATGTTACATCCAAGCATATTTGGGCCTTGAGATTTGCTTCCAAATCTCCATATGTTTATGCATGACTGGTCTGAGATCAAATCCCACATTTCTTCCTCGTCCTTTGAGAAATGATGGGTGTTGTTGAAGATGATAATGGTGACGACTGATCACCCAAAGAAGAAGATGAAGATGGATACTATTCCTGTGCTGCCGCCTCCACCTCCATTTCAAGGGTAGCCCAATCGCCCTCCTCCTGGTTCTGCTGCTGTTAAGGATTGATTTCCCATTAGAAAGGAAGGTGTGAAACCTAGACGACCCCTTTAGTTTGGGAGGGGCATTTGCTATCCTCCTCTCCCCGGTGATCCCAACTGCGAGGAGTTCCAGTACCGAAGGACTTTAAGTACACCAGGGAGGTTAACAAATCTCAGGTATCTAATCTATACCAACCCATCTAATATAGTTACCATCTTATCAACTAAAAGCATCATTCAAATATTACATTGTGTTGTTTTTCCTACATTGCAGGGAAAATGAAGGAATGCGATGTGGTGAATATGTTCGACCTGTGAACCTGGAGCCCGAGGATTTTCATGAGGGACCATTTTTAAAATTTTGTCCAGGCCGCAGCTGAACTACACAATAATGGATGGTTGACAAGGAGAATGATTTCATCCTCGGTGTTGTAGGCAGCAACCATGGTAAGGAAGTGAAGGTAATTTTCCCTTTAATGATGCAAAAAGAGTGTCAGCCACAGTTTTCGTTGAAAAGATATGTTTTATTTATTTTATGAAATTCATTCCCCGTTGTTAGGGGCAAAAATCAGGAATTTATATTTTGAGGGGAGGCAACACAGGTACAAATTTTACAATACAAAACATACAATTTTTTTTATCTTTTTTTAAAAAAAATAATGGGAAAAATCTTTCTTTAGAATTGTTAAAAATTTAAGATTAAACCACCAATATGCTCATTAAAATTTCAAGGATGTAAGCAAAACCAAAACTTAAATATTCAACTTTATATATTGAGAGAATAAATGACTCTTAAATCTTAATATACAACTCATGAAGGGGAAAAAAGCCATGTGTGGTGCATGTACTAATCATCTAGTTTCCATCATTGGGGTAGTTGGTGAGGATTAATATGTAGTTTTAGATAATTTTGAAATTTTTTAAAAAAATGTTAGAACTAAATATAACAGAGTAAAAAATAGCCAATGTTGGAACAGATCCATTTAATCTCTTGCCCTTATCTTGAAATTTGATAACATCACCTTGCAATCTTATATCACTTATATGATATTATATACAACAATGGGCATGGTTTATCAATTGATGTAGTTCGTGTATCATATGTAGAAATAGAAAGAAAATAAATTACTGAAGTTTCTTATCCTACCTCTTTAAAACTTTGGTTGCTTTGTTTGTCTTTTACATCATTCTCGTCTCCTTGATTTCATTATGAGTTAAACCGAGTGACACCAATTTTGCTGTTAGTCGGTACATTTTTGTTACTAACTGAACTGGGTACTTGGTTTCTTTTGCACTGTTGTGTTTGAGAACCTTGTGATTTTGGGTTAGCTATTGCAGAAAAGTTATTTCATTGTTTGTTTTGCATCAGGTTGTAAAGTTAACAGAAATTTAGGTCTACAAAACACTATTGTTGATCAATTTTAAAAGAGGCTTATGTTGTATCTCTAGCACTATCATTCAGCTTAGTGTACTATCATACACAAATATACTTTAGTGATGTTTGTTAGACTTCACTATGTGCAATTTTCATAGTTGCATATTGTATATTTGTGCTCAGGATATTGCTGTATCATCACTTATATTTCTGAAAAAGCATTACCTTATGCAGACTTGTCTCAGAAAGTTTATTGGAGTTTAAACAATCACAGGTCACTTATTTGGGAGCATTGCATAGATAGATTAAACTTTGGTGACTCTACAGACCTATATGTTTCCTTTGTCTCTTAATTACCCTCAATCCAAATCTTAAAAATTTACCTACATTTTGATGAAATACGAATATTTAAATTATTGTATCATTGATTGCGTAGATTTTGTCCATGCAATAATTGTCCAATGATATGATATACAATATGGTATGCTAGGACAACGATATACGATATGTATCAGACAACTGTGGCTATAGTATAATGTTTGCAAAGAAATAAAAGTATTGGCTAGTACTAACTATTCCAACTAAGACTCACACACTGACACGCAGTGCACTAACTATTCTAGCCGACGACACACTCATGTTGAGAGAGAGATTGGTGGGACTACTTTTTTAGTGCCACCATGAAAGCATGGAATAAGGAGGTTGATATAAAGAGAAATGAACGATCCAGAAATTTAATTCCCAAGGCAAGAAATATGAAACATGAAAAGGTGTTGATAAAAGTGGATAACTATTAAATTTTAATTGGATCTTAAATCTTCAAAAGTTCTCAATGGAGAATAATGCAAATGCCGTTGTATTTTAGACATATCAAGGTGTGACAATTCACAATATAAGATACTCCAATTCGGCAAACCTATGTTTTTTAATTTTTAATTTTTAATTTTTACCATGAGTGTTTATGTTACAGATCTGGATGCAGCCCCCATGAGAATTTCCTTGTCAAAAATGTTTACCTTATTTTTTAAATAAAAACTCTCATAGTGTGGCCAGGTGGAGTTTCAAAGGCTGATAAAAATCAATGCATCCGGCATCTACTGTTTCATTACATTGGAGGCGATATGGGTATTGCAGATGTTAAGACCAAAGACATTTCAAGCTATCATCGCGAGCATTCTTGGAAAAGGTTTAGATAGAAAGTTGCTGAAATTATTCAGAATGAAGCCAGGTATTTAATTTCAGTAACACTAATTTAAATTCGACAAACTTAAGTCTTGCCCCTGTGGACACACACCAAACCATTCCTTGAATTTAGGTGGTGAATTGCTCATTGGAGTATCTCAGAATCTCCTCATATTTGTATTAAATTCTTCATTCATTGATTCCCACAATAAACTGTTACTACAATAGATTGGAATTTTTTTAAAAGAAATTTATCGATTAATTTTAGTAAGGGTGACAACCTTTTTTTGCTTTTCGAGTTAGATGTTTTTTTCATAAGGGTGCAATGCAAAAGGCTGAGATGGTCTTATTTGATAGACTATTATCTTCTTTTTCATTTATTTTTCCCAGTAAGAGTACTTGAATTGTGCTGACTTTTAACTATCATTTTTATGGCATGGACCGTACGTTTTCTATAGTTTCCATTTTAAAGAATAAGTTGTCCTGAGTCTTAGAAATTGGTCATAGAATCAGTGACGGAGAAGGGTTGGGGCAGGGGGTGGCTAATGCAACCCCCAATTTCAGAACCCCCCCCACAATTTTATAATTTTACCACTTTAGCTCCTGACACAAAATTGTGAAAGATCCCTCACATATAAGGTTTTTAGATTCCACTACAAATTATTTCTAGCTTCGTCCTGGATAGAATATCGTCTTATTTTTAGTTGAGCCTAGTGTATTTATGATCAGGGCCGGCCCTGAGTTTCTGGGGCCCGAGGTGAACTCCCGAAATGAGCCCCCCACACAAAAAAAAACAAAAAAAACAAAAACAAAAACAAAAACAAAAACAAAAAAATTGCACATTGTTAAAAGCAAAATATGCAAAATATATAAATTTATTTTAAATTACCCAAATTTAAAGTCTCAAATTGAATTCAATTCAAGTCTTCAAGCCTAAACCTAAATTATTTTAAAAAAAATTTAAAGGCTCAAATAATTATTTTTGGGCCCCCTAATAACTATATTTTTCTTTTAAGCCCAAAATACGTGCCTACATTTACAAGGAAATTACAAATTTGGGGCCTCTAAAATCATAAAAATGCTGGGGCCTAAGGCGGCCGCCTCACCCGCCTCAAGGGTGGGGCCGGCCCTGTTTATGGTGAACCCCATTATGATGGGAAATGGCTAGATGATAGTGATGCTAAAAGAGTTTTCTGTAATCAACTAAAAGAAGCTTACTTCTAAGGTTCAACCACTCATTCATTTATTTATTTTTCCTGTTCATCCACTGGTTTCTTTGTGATTTCTTGTTCTTTCTTCTACTAGCAAGGTGCCATGCGCTTGCGCGGTGGTGAACATGGGAGCAAGATTAGAATAATACTGTATGACTTTTATGGGATTTTGCAACTATTGTTATAGTATATTTTGCAAGATTTGACTCGAACATTGCATGATGAGTTGTTAAGATAAGAAGTAGTGAAATAGATAGGTAGATATCTTTTTACATTGTTGAAAAGTTAAACCGAGCTATTTTAAAATACTACAAAATATTTGCAGGACTTGGACGATAATATATAACCTGGAAAAATAAAATCACAAGTAGACGGTAATACTAAATGATAGACGTTCGTTTATTTGTGTATGCTTGATAAAAAAGAAATGAAAGTAAGTTTGGCATAACACAGCAATACGATGGTGCAACAAAACCAAGAGAAGGGATAAGGTTTAAGAGAGTGGTATAATCCCATATCTTATTCAGGGCCCTGAGGTAGAGGCCAGAGAGGCGGCTGCCTCGGGCTCCCAATTTTTGCACATTTTTAGGGGCCTCCAAAAAAAATTCCTTACACACACGGTCAATATGCATTCTGCCTTAAAATCAGCAAGTTTTAGAAAGATTTGCTGCACTGACCCACTTTTTGAAAATATTTGGGGGTCTTACCCACTTTCAAAAACAATTAGTGATCTGACCCAGTTTTGGACACGTCAGCATTAACCGTTATTGAAAATAACGGCATAGGTTAAAAATAACGGCATATAACCTATGCCGTTATTTTCAATAACGGCATCATTTTACATTTTTTTTTGCATGCCGTTATTTGGAGTAATGGCATCAGTATATTTTTCATATGAGCGTGAATTTTCTAACTTGGAAAAAATTCTAAGTGTTAAAACAGCTTATAAATAACGCCGTTATCCCCAAGAACGGCATTAGAATTACTGATGCCGTTATTGGAGGTAACGACATCAGTTACAATAAAATGAACTGTTGCCGCTGTTCTAAACATGTGCAACAGTTCATTTTATTATAACTGATGCCATTATTTCCAATAACGACATCAGTAATTCGAATGCCGTTTTTGGGGATAACGGCATTATTTATAAGTTGTTTCAACACATAGAATTTTTTCCAAGTCAGAATATTCACGCTCACATGAGAAATATACTGATGCCGTTATTTAAAAATGTAAAATGATGCCGTTATTGGAAATAACGGCATTTATGCTGATGTGTCTAAAACTGGGTCAGATCGCTAATTGTTTTCGAAAGTGGGTCAGACTCCCAAATATTTTCAGAAAGTGGGTCAGTACGACAAAAAATTCCAAGTTTTATGTATATATAACATTCGTCAATCCTCCTACGTTTCGTTACACAAAAGCTTGAGCATGTGGTCTGTGCATACATTTGCAGCAAATATTACATAAGACAACGATAGTAGGAATAAACACGCAAAGGAATATGTACAATACTCCTGAGTGTTGAGCCTTAATGATAAATTTAGGACATTGTTTTATTGAGGGCTGTAGCTCTATTTAACACAAAATACAATATGCATGTCATTATAGTACCGTACTATGACCAAAAGTTTATGACATTGTTATACTGTGGGTTGTTGCTGTTTTGCCTTGACCTTCAACTGTCGCTATCATCTTCGTGCTCATCTTCATCTTCACTGTAGTTGCTGTCCGTGTGAGATTGCGATTCAGATTCAGGTTTTGTTGCTGTATCTGAAGAGGATGTGAGGAGTATTACTGTGGGCCTTTTACCTGCGATAGCAAGTGTCACATCCCGTTTTCCAGTATACGGAAGAACAAGCACGTAATTGAGGTCCAACAAATGATATACGTTATTCATAAGCCGTACAATACGAGTAAGCTTAATAATACATGTAACAATCACATGAACAAGAATAGAATCAATAACCAATATCTAAAATACAAAAATTTAGGATCAAAATGTCCGAGAATGTACAATATAATAAACAATTCGCTACAACTAGCTGCGACAAGAAAGTAGAGAAATAGCAGTAATAGTTTTGTCACGGCCGTCAGGAAAGTCTGTTCACCAAGTTTCATATGTATCTCATCATCTGTACCCGTATAAATATTAGCTAAAAAGAGAGAGAAAATGTCAGTTAGAGCAAGTTTCGGGCATCAAGTAGTACAAGCAGAGACACATTACAAGAACAACTGTAAGCATGTAACGGGAACACGCAACAAGAAACGATACAAGTAACAAGTGTAAACTTGTAACAGAAAAATAGAAACATGTAAACAAAACTTCATTGTATATTCAATCGATATGCAATAGTCTATAAATAGTAGTCGGTAACCAAGTGTCATGTGATCAAGAATCATGTAATTGGGATACATATAAATTTGTAAACGAGAACATGAAAACTTGTAAACGAGATCATGTAACTTGTAAGCGAATGTTAATCTTATGTATATGAATCTTTTATTAATTTATCTAATGCACACAATCCTATGTTTCATACCACAAGTTCGGGTGAATTCAATCAAGTAAACGTTCAGACTTAAGTGGTGAATTCTATAGGATTATGTACTGCAACAATAATCAATTAGAATAAACAATAATCGGTGCACGATACAATACACGATCCAATGGAGATATTGTAGTCAGTAATCCACAATTAATCGATAAAATAATAACCGATAGCAATAATCAATAGAGAAATACATGCCCCTCTTCCGAGTACAGTCTCCTATATTGTCCACTACTAAGTCGAACTCTTATTACTTCGGTTTTTCAGTCTTTTACTGTGATTAATTATGAATATGCAATCTGTACAATCAATAAGAACAGTGGTATTAATAATTATGCAATACATGATATTGAGTTGTTCTATCTATTTATTATATTAATTGAAGTCATTAAGTGCGGAATACAATAGGTTTATATGCAAAAACATCATGATGCAATTCTGGACAACAACACCTATCTGTGTTAAAGTTCACTTTCCTGTTGTTACAGAAAAGCAAATTCGATTCCGTCAGAGATTCTAGAAAGTAGACTCTCTGCCGGATCCAACGCATATTCATACGATATATTCCAAGGAGAGTAGCTATGCGTATAAATTCAATCCTTACTGGTTTCATGCACAATTTCTGTTTTGAAAATTACAACGTGACAGTACTAAAATGGTGATATCTTACAATCTATAAATCAGATTGTGAAACCGTAAAAGTTCTGGATTCTAGACTCAGAGGACTACGATTTATATGTAAAAAGTTTTGAATTTCAGTATCGGGAACTGGATCAAATTCTAAGTGTAAATTCGGATAACCAACATGGTAAAATATTTGAATATATTCAATAACATGATAGGAATTGTGTTATCGGTTCAATCAGTGATATGACATGATAAGAAAATTATGAAAAAGATTCACCGATGAATCAACTAGTTGCAAGAGTTCAAGAAATGCTTGCCTTTATTGATGATTTTAACGAAGAAGAAAAAGAGACGTGCTCGAAACACACAGCCCAATGGTAGCGACGAGCAAGTGCGAGGCAGCGGTAACACAACAACAAAGCAACGAGTACGAGCGACGATAACAACGACAAGAAAGAGCGACGACAGTGATCTTCGGCGATGAAGCTATGGGCAGCGAACAAGTGAAGTTCGGGCTTCGAGTTGGCTCCGGAAAGCAAGGAGATGGAGTAGGGTGATGGCAATGTAGGCAGTGGAGGTGGTGGCTCGGGTGTGAAGATGAGCTACGATGAAGAGGTGAAGTGGAGCTCGGGTTTCGATGGACGTCGGGTTGGAGCTTCCAGTTAATGGAGGCTTGGAGGCTTGGAGGCTTCAGGCGTGAAGTGGAGGGTTTGGGGTGAGATGGTGATGGAATGGTGGAACTTGGGGGCTGTTTAGGTTGTAGGAGAAGGAGAGCAACAAGGTGGTGATGGCAATGGGTTGATGGAGCTTCGGGCTGTTGTTCGGGGGAAGGAGCGGTAGTCGGGGTTGGCAATGGTGTAGGAGGAAATGGCAGTAGCGAGCAGCGAGGTGCAAGAGCGGGGTGATGGTGGCGATGATCGATGCCGCGGTGGACATGGCGACGCTATTGTTGGTGGTTGCGGGTGGTGATGGCGACGGATGGTGGAGGCAGTAACGGTGGGAGCTTCCAAGGGAAGCAAGAGGGATGCGGGAGAGCTGGAGTTTTGGAAGGGCTTAGAGTGGTGATCGGGGGAGCTAGAGGAGCTTCGGGATGACAGAAAGTGCAGGAGATGAGGGTGGCGGTCGGTGGTTGAAGCTCGGGTGAGAGAGGGAGTGGGTTTCGGAAGAAGAAGAAGGGTGGCTATGAGTTGAGTTGGAAAATATGTAGAATACATATAGAGTAATGCTCCATTGCAAACGGGTCCCGTGCAAACGGGTATACAAACCACTCAAACCGTTGTTGAAAACAATAGCTTAGGTTATAAATCTAAGCCGTTGTTCCAAAACAACGGCATAGGTTATAAACCTAATCTGTTATTCCGAATATAACCTAAGCCGTTGTTCGGAACAACGACTTCAGTGGTTTGCAATGGAGCATTGCTCATATATATATATATATAGGGAAAGCTTCGGTTGTGCACTACCTCTAGTGCACACGACGTGTGCACTAGGCCTTCGGGCATTCATATCGACGATCCGAACCGTTCACATTGATCTGCACATCTAAATTAGTCTAAATATGTAAAATCAAATCATTTGAAATTTATTTACCCATCCATTGAAGTGTTACAAAATTGTATGGCTGAAAATCATTATTTTTTATAGTCACATGATGGATAGGCAAATGAATTTCAAATGATTTGATTTTACATATTAGACTAATTTAGATGTGTAGATCAATGTGAACGGTTCGGATCGTCGATACACGCCCGAAGGCCTGATGCACACGCCGTGTGCACTAAAGGAGTGCACAACCGAAGCTTTCCCTATATATATATATATATATATATATATATATATATATATATATAGTCCACTTTCGTTGTGCACTAGGCCACTGTGTGCACTCGGCCTTCCCGCATTCGTATTAACGATCCGAACCGTTGACATTGATCTACACATTTAAATTAGTCTAAATATGTAAAATCAAATCAATTGAAATTCATTTGCCCATCCATCATGTGACTATAAAAAAACAACAATTTTCAGGCATACAATTTTGTAATACTTCAATGGATGGGCAAATGAATTTCAAATGATTTGATTTTATATATTTAGACTAATTTAGATGTGTAGATCAATGTGAACGGTTCAGATCGTCAATACGAAGGCGAGAAAATCGAGTGCACACGAGTGCACGCGGTGGCCTAGTGCACAACGGAAAGGGATTATATATATATATATAGGAAAATCTTTCATTGTGCACCACCCCTCCGTGTGCATTCGTGTGCACTCGGCCTTCTCGCCTTCGTATTGACGATCCGAACTGTTCACATTGATCTACACATCTAAATTAGTCTAAATATGTAAAATCAAATCATTTGAAATTCATTTGCCCATCCATCATGTGACTATAAAAAACAATGATTTTTAGCCATACAATTTTGTAACACTTCAATGGATGGACAAATGAATTTCAAATGAGTTGATTTTACATATTTAGACTAATTTAGATGTGTAGATCAATGTGAACAGTTCGGATCGTTGATACGAAGGCGGGAAGGCCGAGTGCACACGCTGTGTGCACCATAGGTGGTGCACAACGGAAGACTTCCATATATATATATATATATATATATATATATATTGTAAGTGTGTATGTATGGATGTAAATATTTGTATAAATATATAGGTAGGGGACATAGAGGTAGTAGTAAAAACAGGAGTTTCTGTGGAGTAAAAGGAGAAAGGGTTAGGGATGCATGTGTGTGTAGGGTGTTTGTATGATAGGGTGGTTGCAGTAGGGTCTAGGAGAAGGTGGAGTGGTTTAAGTAGTGTGTTAGGCTGCAGTTAGGTTGCCTGAATGTGAGACGAGAAGGAGGGCAAGGAAGAGAACATGTTCATGAGTTATGAGCCGTAAATATAGTTGGGGGTTGGGATTTCTGTTTGATTATGATTAGGAATTAAATTAGGATTGATCATGATTAGAGTTTAAACTCCAATAGAAATTATAGAATGGTTCAGGAAAATATTCGAGTTTCGATAGGAATCAAATAGTGCACGATAAGAGTCCAAAAAGAAAAGAAAAAATTGGTCGTATAATTGAAATACAAGATATGTAATTAATACGTACAACTGGAACAGGGAGTTACAGCAAGTGGCAATTTGTGTGTCTTTATGTTGTTCTTAATATCACTGACAATGTATCCACTGGATTGGATAAATCTGTGGTTAAATCTCGGGATTCAGATCTTAAATGTGTTCCAGTTGTCCGTACAACCATGTAGATGATTTCTGAAAGCATTGATCTCCTTTTTTTGTTAAAAACGAAAGTGATAGTGGTGATTTTCACTTATCATATGGCTATTTACTAATTATTGTGAATGAATAAATTTTGTAAATCGATTGCAGACTTTAATATCATAATTTTTTTGTAAATTAGTTTTTAATAATTGGGTGTAATCTGCATTCCAATTCATATGTAATGAATATTGGAATTTTGCAAGTAAAGTGTATGTTAGATATAGGTTTGTGCATTACTATTGATAAGCGTAATTACTTGTTTTGGTATGCAATTTCTGAAAAATCTAAGATGAAACACATGCCGTCTCATACATGTCGAGAACCTTATGAACTGTGCCCCATCTGTTTCATCAGCTATGGTACATGAAACTTTAAACCTGTCGTGAAAAAGACATTTATAGTGATACATAAATGAAGTTTACAAATATTTACGTATTATTACACGATAGAAGGAAACAACAGAGGGCATAACTTTAGTGGAAGAAAAAAAATGCATGTTCACGTAACATACTTTAGATCCGCATCACGACCAGAGTGAGGGCAGCCTTGGCAAGAGTACTCCGTATTGTTTGCAACTTGTACACCCTAACCACATTTTATGCATGCATATAAGTATGGCTTCTCAGTGGAGATGTAAATAATTCTTGTGTGCGCATCAAAGTTAGAGGTTGGAAGAAAAAATTGAAGATATAAAGTGTGCCGGTTATAGTTAATAAATATCAAGTGCAATACAGTGAGTGCAAATTGATAACTTATCTAGTTGTGGAGGGTTCATTGTTGCCTTTATGAGCCCATTAATCGTGATGCGAGTCACTTTGGATGGGGAAGAAGAGATGCTACCAAATCGTGGGAGTTGATACTTTGGAAGCTCAGTTGCAACCCTTTTAAGATAATGATTTGGATTCAATGAATAACATGTATATTTGAATTTATATGTATTTGGGCAATAGTATATTGACATGTATCGGTGTAGACAGATACTTGATTTACCTTAACAATGCGCATGTGGTTGGCGTTGATATGATAATGAATTTGCATGTAAGTTTTATGAGAGGGTAACAGAAGAAAGTCACTTACCAGCTCATAAACTCTTGTGCTTGAGGTATTGCATCAACATTGAATAATGAATATAAATTGCGTGAAGTTTGTTGTTTCCAATGTGAATGCCTCCGTGAATAATAATTTTCAATTTTCAAAATGGAGTTAATCTAAGAGTTGCACTACTTTAATTGTAAACACTATGAGTGGATATTCCATGTGTTGTCCATACTTACTTCTGAATTGTCTTATCTTTAACAACAACGCTACAAGGAAGAAAGGTTTGCCATCACTGTTTTGTTAAAAAAATATGCCTTTTTCGAAACTATTTGTCATGCCCCGCTTCCCGGAATGTAATAAGATACGGGGTCGTGACTGAGGCCCAACGAATGATTTACATACATCATTCATAAGCTGTTATACTCAACTCAACAATATGAAAATAAATACATCCACGCAGGCAAACTTATAATAACATAAACATGGATAACATAAATAATCATGTAGTAGTCCACAAATAACCAACATCCAGAAATAGATAAACTGCGTGACAACATGTCCGGAATACAAAGTTTGCAGTAAACAAATAGAACTGGGAATAAAAACATAAAGCAAGTAAAAGCAGGGTGGAATCCATCTCCATTCTTCAGAACACCTAATCACTGATTTTTCTAGAAATTCCTCTTCCACTCCTGTATATTCATCAACTTGAGTTTGGGAAGAAGAACACCCGTTAGAGCAAGTAACCGGCCGCAAGTAGTATAAGCAAAAGAACAAGGGTAGGAATATAACAAGAGAATCATACATATAGAAAACGAGTCATGCAACAGGAAGGTGTACATGTAAACAAAGATCATGTAAAAATTTGACTTATAAACAAGAATCATGAAACTGGTACTAAGCATGTAACATGTAAGAAGGAATCATGAATCTAGTAAACATGAATCATATACTTGTAAACGGGGCATGTAACATGTAAACCGGAATATGCAAGTGCTCAGTGTTAATCTTAGGTCTATTCATTTAACCAGTCCTAACTAATGCACGCAATCCTACATCTCATACCACAGGTCCGGTGCATACAAGCATGTTAACGTTTAGACTCTAGTGGCGAATTATACAGGGTCATGTACTCGGGTCTTGCCGTGACATTAACAGGAATCATATCATATCATGTAACCAGGAATCATATCATGTCATGTAATCAAGTAATGGATTCTAGAGGTGGCCCCAATCGGCTCTGGACGTGGCACTTAGTTCCATATAACTTGTAAACAGGAAAATAGGTAATCATGTAAACATAAGTCACTATTATGTGAAACACGGGCCTCCTTCCGAGTACATTTTCCTATATTATCCACTACTAGATTCTTTCCCTTATTACCCCGACTTGTTATTCTTTTACACTAGCTAACATGAGCATGAGCATGATGATAGGTAACAGGACAGTATCAAAGGGGTATCAAGGTCTATGCAATGCAGGTAATGTATTTCAAGTCATAAGTGTAAGAACAACATATTTATGTATAAACAAGCATGAAGTTACAAGTCTGGGTAGTCAGACGTCACTGTATAAAGATCAACTTTCCCGCTACCACAGAAAAGCAAATCTGGTTCTGTCAATGATTCTAGAAACTAAACTCCTTGCCGGTTCCATTGCATATTTACACGATATGTTATGAATAAAATAGATAGGTCAACCAGACGGTTCTTATTGGGTTTACTGTGAAGGCAGCAACTCAGCACGAGATTACACTACATGAAATTCAACTAAAAACTTTATTGAATTCTCCAAAAAAATTATGTTTGACTCCTGAGACCATTCAACAACAATTTCTGTAACTTCCATGTTCAATTCTTAGAAAAATATACTAATTGGATTATTTAAATATGACGATGTGTAATTAAGCAGTGAATCTGGAATTGTGATAGTGTAGTGATGAAATTAGGCTAACTTGCAATTTGTTAGTCGGATTACAAATCCGCCAAGTATTCTGGATTCCTAACACAGAGGTCTATATCTTCTATTTAGATGTCCCTAGCTGATTTTAACTTATACTGGGTCGAAACTTGGGTTCTCTACTGGTTTAGTGTGTGGACAACATTCTGGAGTCAAGTTCACATCTATAAAACGGTCTGAAAAACATATTCAAAAATTTCATAAAAATCATATTATGACTCCTAATCAAGTCTAGTATTGTGCTGGTGAATATCAAGTTTTAATTCATTTATTAACATGGCATTTTAAATTGTGAAACATGATGATGTACTATAATTGACAATCTGAAATGTGCGGACGTAGCAGTACAAAAAACCTCATAACTCATTGTCTATAACTCAGAATCCGAATACGTGGAATGTTCTGGAAACTAGATTCACAGAGCTACGACATTAATTTATAAAGTTTTAGTCGATTTAAACCGCAACTATGTCAAAATTTGGCTACAAGTTACAACAGACAGCATGACAACAGCTTGCCGGTTCAATTTAAAGTGATTCTTACTTGTAAGCATATAATTTTTGAAACTAGAACTTAACATGCATTTATATATCGAAATCAGTAAAGGGGTTTCTATTTGATCACATGATGAAGTTCATAATTCTACAATGTAAATTTCGAATACAACCATCCAAGCACATACAAATTCAATTCATTTAATCACCTATTCATCTACCTAAACAATCGAATATATGTTTCAGTTCTTGTGTTTGTGTGATGAATGCAGGAACGGCAAAACCACGCTTTTGACGGCGTTGAATCATAGAGGCAAAAGGAATGGATTCGACCAATTATATATCAAATATCACGAAGCATGGATGTTACAAAAATGATAAATTTCAACACGATGATCAATTTACTAAATGCGGGGATTCAAATGAATTGCTTGTACGGAACGAAAAAAGATGTACAATATATTTGCCTTAATATGATGATGACGATTTAGAAAATAATGAGAATAATGGGACATGCATCCCGACGGCAACACGTACACCGTAACACGTGCAATACACGTGCACCAACAACTGTGAGCGACAATAGTTGTGGGTGCAGCAACAACAACAATCGGCACGAGAGTGACGGCAGGGGCTTGGGTGGTCGGGGCTACGACTGCGGTAGGGAGGAGAGGGGTTGTCGACGATCGACGTAGGAGGAAGGAGGTGGTCGGCAATGGCAGCGACGAGATGGGCTGTAGAGGCTTCGGGATGGTGGTGGCTTGGAGGTGGTGAGACGGCAAAGGCAGCGACATGTTGCAGGTGGTCGCGCGGTGGCGCCGTCGCGACGAAGGGGAGGAGGAAGATGATGGGTTGAGGCGACAGCGATAGTGGAGGACAATCGGGGGTTATGGCGGTGGTTGTCGATGACGGTGGAGGCGGTCGAGGTTGAGGGGGTGCTCAGTGGTGGTGCGCGAGCGGGTGGAGGAAGATGGGGGAAGGTCGGGGTTGCACAGTGGAGGGTTGAATAGTAAGGGGGTGAGGGTTGGGGGTGTTTACACAGTGGAGGAGATGAAGGGTTTGGAGTATTATTGTGGAGGTTAAGAAGGAGAGAGAGAGAATCAAGGGATTTAATGAGGTAGTTAGGATTAGTGGGGGAGTGTGAGAGAGATTTGAGGGGGAACATGAGAGAGAGAGTTGATATGGTCAATAGGCAGGTAGGAGGGGGAATTGGGTTTGGGTTAATGGGTTTGTTTGGGCATCCAAAAGAGATCCAATAATAGTATGGGCTTCAAAAGTTGGGCTCAAAATAAAATAATACTAATAATATTGGGTTGGGTTGGGCTTAGAATTTAGAACAATAATAGAGTAGGAGTATGAGCTAGGAATTAGGTTCAAAACAAATGATGGAATTGAAAAATACAACTCAGGTCCATGAGAAGAAGTGAAAATTTGCATTTAAAAATAGAATAATACAATGAGAGAAAGGAATATAATTCGGTGCAATAAAAACCGAGAGTCACAATCCTACCTACCTTACAACAAATTTCGTCCTCGAAATTCATTCGGTGGAACATAGGATAGCCTCGAGAAAGAAAAAAAGAAACAACAAAACAACACACTACTCAAAAAGGTGAGGAAACTTCTTCCGGATCTCTTCCTCCAGTTCCCAAGTTGACTCACTGGGCGAGTGAGGATTCCATGCGACTCGAACAAGCTTGATGGCCTTATCCTTCGGGGCTTTCTCACGCCTGTCTAGAATATAGTCGGTCGAATCTCACATGATAAATCGGGTTTCACGGACAACTCCGAGTAGTCAATCTGTAACCTCCATTCCCGTAAATACATATTTTCTGAATAATTTTCTGTATTTCAATTATTTATAAATTTACTTTATTATAAACTCGATTTGGACCTTCTATTAAATTTAGTTTTATAAAGCCTATTCTATTTAATTATCTCCCTATTGGATTTAAACCCTATACCCAAACCCACTTTCCTATTGGATCATCTACCCAATAACCCAATAACCTATTCTATATAAACCCCCTACTATTCTACCCTAACCCTAGCTAAACCCTACCCCCCTAATGTTTTAACCTACAACCGCCAACCCCCCCTGCACTTCTTCCTCCCTGTGCTCGACTCCCGACCCCCTCGTCCTGTCCCCGCTCCACCCATCATCTTCCACCTCGAGATCCTCGCCCCGACCTCTCCTCTCCTCCTCCTCATCATCCTCTCGTCGAACCCTTCTTCTTCACTGCCACAACTGCACCCAATTGCCGAAGCTTCCCTCCTCCTCGAGCCTTGCCTACCATCGTCGAGCCGTCCACCGCAACTGCCCTACTCCGAAACCTAACCACCTTGACCCTTGTCACCCTCGTCGATCATCCTTGTCATCCCACCATTACCCTTGCCACCGAAGAACCCATCTTCCACCTCTATATCACCCATCACCACTCCTTCTCTCTTACCTCGTTTTCCTGCCGAAACAGAGCTCCTCCATCTTCCTCCTCACCTGTGCTCATCCCCTGCAGCCGCCTCCGAAGCTCCCGCACCTCTGCCCACCCTCATCGCCATTACTCCGTCTTCAACCTGATCGAAACCATCGAGCCTTCACCTCCTCCTGCCATTACCGTTTGACCTTGCTCTCGCACTCCATCGTTTCGCCATCAACCCTGAGCACCCCCAGCTTCCTGCCATCGCCGTCAGTACCCCGGCACTCCTCGCCGTAGCAATGCAGCCCTGCTGCCGTTGAGATGAAGTTGCATAGCGCTCCCCCCCTCCTTGCTCTGTTTTTGGTGATCAGCGATCATCAGCCATCTGATCACCATCGTGACCGTGATCATCATCTTCAACACCATCAAGTAATCTGGGCCGTCTGATCCTTCATCATAATTAGATCATCACCATCAAGCTCTTGGACCTCAGCTGTTCGATCTCCTCGTGATCATCGCCATCTTCAGATCAGATCAGATCTGAGCCATCGATTCCCTCGATCTTGATCTTGATTGTTGAATCTCAGCCGTCGATCTTTCTCGATCTTGATCGCCATCAAGATCAGCGCTGATCCGATCCATTCGATCTCGATCGTCGATCAATGTCCTCATCCAATCAAGGCAAGTATCTTCTTTGTACAATTCATTGTTCTAGTACAAGCTTTTATTTGAAAATACTGCAAGTAGATTTTAGTTGTGACTCTCCATTGGCTTATCATTTAATTATCTCATTTTACTTGTTGCTGTCATTATCAATTCCATGATCACAAGAGTCAAAATCTTTCGCTGGTATATATTCGTTTCACACTAGTTAGATCTATTTTATCATCTAATTATTTGAACACATAAAATTAAGAATCACCTTGACTTGTAGATGTATATTGTATGATGTATGTAGTGATTTTACTTTCTTTTGAGCTGAGAAATAAATGTGACTTGCTGATTTGATACCTATTACCCTGATTTGTATCATATATTAATTTAGATTCATAATAGTCATTAATCATGCCACTTTTTATATAAAAGAAATCACTTATGTTGTTGTTCCTGTCTTTGCTTGCTGTTTCGACCCTGATAACATCAGAATCTAGACCTGAGTTCTAAACATGAAATGTAGCCCCGGATGTCTAGTTTACTACCCTTTTAACGAAATTAAATTCAGAGTTATAGTTTGTGAATTATCACTATTTTAGTGCTGCTGTGTCTGAAATCTCAGATCCATAAATTTGCTGTATCACTTTGTTTCAAAAATTAAATTAACTATGTTACCTGTAAGATAATGACTTGAAAATTTGCATGCTGAGACTACACACACTAAAGGACCTTCCCTAATTTTTCTGTAATTAATTAATGAAGTTTTAGACCTGTTTCATGTTTCTAAACACAATTTTACAAATTCCGGCTGAACACGAATTTTGTGTAGTCTCCTGTTTTGACACCAGCATTGGAATTCTCATCGTTCTTGATAATTTTAATTTGTTTTGACCTCGAATGTACTTCCTACCTAGCTTAAAATTGTTCCATGTTCTTGATCATGTTTACTTGACCTGTTTCGCACACTTTCATGCTTGTCTTGAAAATAATAATAAATAATAAGCTGGGGTTTAAGGGAAAGACCGTAGTAGTAGATAATATAGGTAAGTGTACTCAGAAGGAGCCCCGTGTTTCCTACTCGTATTTGCTCATGAACTTGTTATACTATTATTGTATTCACGAACTTGTTATTCATGAACTTGTTATACTATTATTGTATTCATGAACTTGTTATACTATTATTGTATTCATAAACTCGTTATTACTTGATTCACGAACTTTTTATATTATTATCGTATTTGTGAAACTCGTTAATACTCGACTCATGAACTTATTATGTTACTAGTGCATTCATGAGCTTGCTTGCTTGATACTTAATGCTTGAGTACACCGCCCTATAAAATTCACCACTAGGCCTAAACGTAACTTGTTTGTAAGTAGCAACCATGTGGTAAATAAATGGGATGCATGAAGTGCTACCTAGATAGAAAAACAACAGACTTAAGTATAACATGTTCACTTGCACATTCTTGTTACCCGTTCCTGCTACTTGTTACATGTTACATGTTATTTGTTACTTGATACTTATTACTTGATACTTGTTACGTGATACTTGTTACTTGACGCTTGATACAACCACATGCTCCCTTGTTACTTGTTCCTGCCACTGTATTTGTTATCCGATCCTGTTATTTGATTTGCCTTACTTGCTAGCTAGCCTCTTGAACTTCACTACTTATTGCATCCTTGTCAAATCATGTTGTATACTCTTGATTCCAAATCTTGTTTCATATTTTCTTGCACTTATTTTCACACCCTTGCTTGTACTACTTGCGGCCCGAACTTGCACTAAGGGCGTCTGTCTTTGTTTCTCTATTTTTCTTCTACATGATAAATATATAGGTTTTGAAGACCAATTGCCTGCGGAAGTT
The DNA here is from genome assembly GCA_017893485.1 of Hemerocallis citrina. Lineage (NCBI taxonomy): Eukaryota > Viridiplantae > Streptophyta > Magnoliopsida > Asparagales > Asphodelaceae > Hemerocallis > Hemerocallis citrina. The sequence goes on along the minus strand of CM030358.1, from coordinate 442,390,663 downwards.
GGTGAGCAAACATTCTAGGCTTCGCTTGGAAGAAACTTGCTTTAATTATTTTGTATCTGAGTTTATTTAATTTTTGTTGCCACTTGAAACTTGTAACAGGCTTGTAGTCCCGTAAGTTTTACTTTTGATCCAGATCTAGAAATTATTTGGGGATATTTATATTAGTTTCAAATATTTTCTGTTGATTAATAAATTATTCATGCATGCGTGGTTGAGTATATTTTGTTATGTTTCTTGTTATGATGCTGAGTCGATCCTACAGCTTATGAATGATGAAAATCATTCGTTGGACTTTGTCATGTACTCGTATTCCGTATTCTGTTTGGGAAGCGGGGCATGACAGGTTTTTAGTGGTATCAGAGCTCAGGTTTGGCTAATGTGTTAGTTTGACTAATACGTTAGACAGGCTTGACTCAGCCAGGATTAACTCAACAATCAACAGGTCACGCAATTTCATGAACAATTGATAATCAACATGATCTGGATACTAGCCTCTTCGATTCATTTTGATGTCTTCTTATTTGATTCCTTGATTCCTTATTGTCTTCCGTCTCTTTTAGTCATCCTCATTGTTGATTCCTTATTGGGTATAAATTTATTCTTTTGTACCCATATTCTTTTGATTCTGGTGTCATCCATTCTTTTATTTCTACTTGGTCCGTCGGTCGACATCAGTGGATCTACTACGAATTGTCAGCGGCTTGGATCATCACCAGGAGAAGAAGTGTCATCGTTTCTCCGAGATGTGCATGCAGAGTCCCAGAATCTCAGGAAGTGTTCAGAATCTCTAGTCACCATGAGTTCGAACTTCATGCTAGTGAGATGCCATTTGGACGCGTCAAGGATATAGTGAGCCACGAAGCAGATTGCTGGAGCTAAGGGATGATATTGGCAGTCTTCCTCGATCAGAGTGGCGCAGCGGAAGCATGTGGGCCCATAACCCACAGGTCACTGGATTTCCTTGTTGCTTCTTTTTCTTTGTACTATTTGCTTCCTTTCATCCCTTGCATTTATTCTCATCCGTTGACTCATTATCTGATTCAATTCTTCCCTATCCATTCTCTCTTTGATTTTAGTTCTACCTACTCCTTCATCTTCTTGCTTCGTTACCTTGCAAGTCTTGTATTATTTTCTTGTTTCTTTTCATCTGATGCCGTTTACTTCTTTTCTTGCATTCCATCTGCTATCATGCATCAATTCATTATTATGACATCATTCTTATCCACTTCTTTCTTATTCAGGTATTGCCACCACTTTGTTCATTTCCCTTTAATTCTCTATTTTGTTACCCCTGAAGTTTGCTTTTGCCCTGTCCTATGCACTGCCTAAGCAAATTTTGAGGACGAAATTTTGTTGTAAGGTGGATAGGATTGTAACCTCCGTTCCCGTAAATGCATATTTTCTGAATAATTTTCTGTATTTCGATTATTTATGAATTTAGTTTATTATAAATTCGATTTGGACCTTCTATTAAAATCTTTTCGATCCGAAAATTACATTTACTTCGAATAATAGTATATTCTAATTTTATTTTTCTATTTCTAAGTGATCGATTATTTATATTTTATTTTATTACTATTTGGATTTTAATGAACTTATTTATTTCAAATCCTATTTTGATATGTATATCATTGTTATTATTATTGTTTATTATCATTTTTATTATTATTGTTATCAGTATTATTATTAATATTTTTACTGTTATTATTATTACCAGTATTATTTTGTTAGTATTATTATTTGGCAGTATCATTATATTATTGTTAATATTAATATTAATATTATTTTATTTTAAGCCGACCATACTCTATTTTATACGTATTCATTATTTGACTTAATGTATATGTATATGTATGTTTTATAAAGCGTATTCTATTTAACTATCTCCCTATTGGATTTAAACCCTATTTAACGATCTTGACTGAAGAAAATAATAAAAGTTCACACACTCTGATCGTTAATTGAATGATTAGTTCAGAAGAATAATGATAGCAAGAGTTGAAGAATACTGAGTGAATTCACTTTTATTTATAAGATGAAGAATTATATCTTTCCAAAAACGAGGAGAAGATATTCCAAAAATAATCGGTTCAGCAAACATTGCGGTCAACCGCTTTGATGGGAAGTCGACCATCCACCTCAGTCCGTAGACAGAGAGGTGGTCGGTCAACTGTATGACGGTCGACCGACCATATGTGCTGTCGACCATACTTTTGACGGATCCGATTTTATTCAGTGAATCCACTTTATATTCTTTCCTTATCTAATTATGTAACCCCCATTTTCGTAAATAAACATTTCCGAATATTTTCTGTATTCTTATTAATTATAATTTAACTTATGTTAAATTCATTTCGAATTTTTATTAAAGTATTTTTCTAATCGAAATTTTTTATTATCTCGAATGATGGTATATTTTAATTTCTATCTTTTTATTCTTATTGATCGACTATTATAATTAGTATTACTGCTATTTCAATGAATTTATATTTTATTATATAATGTTATTATTATTATCGTTATTGTTATTTTTATCCTTGTAATTATTATCGTTATTTTTGTTGTTATTATTATTGTTATTCTCATTATTATCAGTATTATTATTTTGTTATAATTATTGATTTTATAATTGTTATTATTGTTATTATTTTTATCGTTATCATTATTATTATTATTTTTGTAAAGCCCGAACATACTTATCTATTTGTATTTCATTAATTGTTTTAATGCATGTTTATATGTACATTTTAAAAACCCTATGGCCTATTTCTTGGCCTAATTTCTTATTGAATTTTAAATACCTTATAGCCCACATTCTCTTAGTGGATCTAAACCGTATACCCAATAGCCCAAAACCTACTCATAAACACCCTATATATACTAATCCTATAACCTAACCTAACCTAATAACCCTACCCCTCCTAATCTACTATGCAGACCCTAGCCACCAACCCCTTCCCCCTACTCTCTCTCTCCCCCCATTCCCTTCTCTTTCCCTGTTTCGAAACGAAACAGAGAAGCACCACTCAATTCCCCCTTCGTCTCCTCCACCGAGCTCCGACGCCCCTCCCGCCGCTCACTTCGTCGTCCTCACGCCGCTAGAGACCAGAGCCACGACAACCACCCCAAGCCACCGTAGCGCCCCCTGCCTCTTCCCTGTCAATCTCCCCCCCGACGCCATTGCTGCACCTCCAAAGAACTCCATTGAACCCATCTTCCTCATCCTCGACTTCGTGGCTGCGACCCCGCTCGCACCACCATCGCATCGGCCGCATGCCACCGTTGCTGTCGCCCATCGCCATCGCTTCCCGATCGTGACCACCGCCACAGCTCGCTTCCCCTGCATTGCTGCCACTTGCGCCACCAGTCCCGTCGCCCAGTCGTCGTTTCCCTCTCCCACCATCTCTCTCTCTCTCTGTTGCATTGGAGAAGAAGAGAACGGGATTAGGTATCTTGGCTGTTTGGCATTTTGGATAAGGAGGGAGTGGATTGGGTGTTTTGCTAGTGGCTGTTTTGTTTGGGCGGACTGCAGTTTGGTATTTACTATTCTAGTGTGGGAGTTGAGTATTGTGTTCGCTGTTTGGATCCAAGGCCGCTGTTTGCTGTTTTGGTGTGGATGAGTTGGTGTTTGGTGTTCTGGATCTTGGTGTTTGGTGTTTGGGTTGATCCGGTATTGTGTGTTGTGTTTGCTGTTTTGCACGTGGAGTGCACGTGTCGTTGCCCGGGATTCTGATCCCGTTATTCTCTCGTTCATATTCAGAATCGTCTCCTAACAGGCTAGCGTCTCTTGAACTTATTTTTATTGTTTCTAGTTCAAGAAAATACTTCTTGAAATCCGACAAGTAGTAATCAAATTGAACCTCATATCTAATTGAACTCCATTGTTTATTTATTGTACCATGTTATTGATTCATAGTCTTCTCGTCATGCTATTATTGTTGACTTCAATCCCAAACCGTAAATTTATTGTACTATTGAACATTCACATATACTGCCATGTCGTTGCTTGACTTTGTACTAAGGTTTCGACCCGGTTCCTGACACAGAAACTTTAATCATTGCATATAGAAATTGTAGTACACTGAATCCATATATTGTTATGTTTTGTATATAAACCATGTTCTCTGTATTTAATGAATTGGACAACGTATATTTCATGTATTGTATAGTCTTGACATGATCTTGAAATTGTACTAGTGCTATTGGTCTCATCGAGTGTACCTGTTGCATGAGTATGGATATCATTGCCTACATTGATCACATGCATGTTCATAAATGACTGTTAATGAAATGTTAATTAAGACGGGATTAAGGGTTGACTAGGGTAGTTGATGACATAGTGACTGTACTCGGAGGAGGGGCTCGTATTTCCTTATTTATCGGTCTATCGGTCTATTGGTCATATCGATCATCGTTTAATTCTATATTACTGACTACAGTATCTTGATTGAATCGGTCATCGGTCATTATTGAATATTGTTCTCCAGTATATGATCTATAGAATCTACCACCTTGGTCTAAACGAAATTGATTGTATGCGTGGAACCTATGGTATGCGATGCAGTAGTACGTGCATTAGTTAGGATTAAAATGAATAATAGACTTATAGACACAAATGAACATTGAACAATGACACTAATACTGAATATTAGTTATTAAACTTTGATTCCTAATTTCTGAATTTATTGATTATCAACTTTTAGTTTGTTACCGTTTATCATTTATTGACTCCGATATCGTTCCAATTTCTGTTTTGTTATATTGTTCTTTATTTCCTATTTTACTGCTTCCTATTACTTGTCGCCCAAAGCTTGCTCTAATGGGTTCTTTTTCTCCTTCTTTTGAGTTGTGTCATTCAGGTACAGTGATGGGTAACCAAAAGGAACTCATTGAACTGTTACCGCATTGCATATTCTCAAACTATTTGGTAAGTTCTTGTATCCCAGATTTGGTTATTTAATTTTATTCTCGTTTATGTGATTATGCTTTATGCGTGGTTGTGATTATTTCTTTCCATGTTGTTGAGTTAAGACTGGTACAGCTTACGGATGATGTTAAAATTATTCGCCGGGCCATGTCACGTGCTCGTATTTCCGTATTTTGGAAAGCTGGGCATGACAAATTATTCAATCAACGATTTTTTACATGGTATTTTCTCATATAAACATAAATAAACGTACAATCTTTGATGGCTTCTTTGAGAATTAGAGCACATGTTTCTTGTGTTGAAATCTTCTTCATATTTCACAATTTTCTTTGATACCTTCCACTTTTGTTTTGATTGCGATTTTTTTGGCGTTTTGTTTTAAATTAGATTTCCTTTGAAGCCATGTATATATCAACTGAAAATATTAGTTTTAATAATATGTTTTGTGCACACCAAACTTAGGATCAACAGACTCTCGTCCCAAAATAACGAGGAAATTGTTTTCAAATTCAAATTCAAATTGATTTTTTTTTTAACAAGACCTATCTGGTTTTGATGCGAGCGAAATGGATTTTTTTAAAAATATATGCCATTTTTCGAAACTATTTGCAGAAAGATGATAGTTGCCAAACTATTTGTGCTGGGGGACTCAACAACTACACTCGTCGTTCTCAACGGCGAGCTTAGTTTTTGTGTGCTCTCCTTGGGACACAGCGAGTGTATTTTTTGTTGTTGAGAAACTCGTATATCCCAACGGCGAGTTTAGTTCCTAGACCCGCTGTTGGGAATGACGAGTTTAGTTCAAAAAAAAGTTATTTGGATTTTTTTTCCAAAAATTCACTAAGTCCAATAGATGGTTTCACTCTCTGTGAAATTTCATACATCCTCACCGTTCTCAACAGCGATTTTAGTGTAAAACACGTCGCCGTTGAGAAGGTTGAGTCTTGTTTGATAATTTTGAACTAAACTCGCCGTTCCCAACAATGAGTCTAGTATAAAGAACCTCACCATTGGGAACGGCGAGTCTTGTTTGATATTATTGAACTAGACTCACAGTTCTCAATAGCGAGTTTCTCCAAAGAAATAACATTATTCCTGTTGTTCCCAACAGCGAGCACGATATAGCTAAACTTGCTGTTGAGAATGGTGAGTTTAGTTGTTGAATCTACAAACGCAAATAATTTGGTCATTGTCCTTATTCGTAAATAGTTTTAAAAAAGACATTAAAAAAATCAACAAAATCTTATGTAAAAATTTTGAGAGAATAAAATATTTTTTACCAAAAACTAGAAGCACTTGTGTGGTGGGGAAAAAGAAACCACGTTGGTGAATGGTCCAACGCATTTTTGCATAGAATTGGTTATGACAATCCAGTAACCAGTCAAAATCTAGTTCAGAAAGAATCTACCAGAATTCGTAGTGCTAATAGCGGACGTACACCACAAGCAATAGAAACCACCAAGACTTAGATGAACCAAGAACAAACCACCAGCTATTGGGTCTTAAACTCGTCAGCCCAAAAACAATTAGCGCCAAAGTCGGTCGACCGCACCTCCATGGTCGGTCGACCGCAATGTGTAAAGCCAAATCCGAGACACGACCGGTCGACTGTACGGTCTACCGTCCCCCCCTCTGTTGGATCATGTATACTCAAAGAACTCTCAGCAGCTTGGGTCGGTCTATCGCACCCTAGATCGGTCGACCGCAACTCTCCAGACTACACTTCTCCTACTTGCTATTGTCTTCTTTTGCTGTCTTTGTCTCCTTCACTTCTTCTCCAACTTCAAGTACTTAGTGCCTACGTGTATTTGAGGCCAAAATCATAACAATCTCTCACTTGGACCAAATACACCACGCTTCAAAGTTATTGCAATTTTTACCTTGCATTATCTCTGCCAATCTCCCACTTTCATGGAAGACCCAAGTACTCCCCACTCTCATGAAGAGCACCTCCGCCATTCCACGACGTGGAGTGCACCAACCACCCCTCATAGCCTCATGAAGAATGTGCTCCACCAATCGCATAGGGCACGAATACCGGAGAAACAACCTCCCGTATCAGATTTAGTGTTACAAGACTCTCCAACTTGCAAAATCTCCATCAACACCAGACATGGTTCAAAACCTCTCAATGCACCCCCTGCACTAGAAGTTTCTGTGGACGACACCTCCACAATATTCGTAGACTGTTTCACCCCTACAGTCTCATTTCGGTTATCCTCATCGAAATCACCCCCCATATCGATACCAGTGCTCTTTATCACACAAAAGAGACTTGAAGCTTCGACTGCCATATCGCAAAGTACCCTTACAGTAGCAAAGTTTTGTCCTTTAGGATCACTTCCATGGCCAACAGCTCCCACTAAATTAGTAACCTCCCCTCCACAACTGAAAGAACACAGTTGCACCCCACACAATTTACTACTCGATTCCGGCTGAGAGTCAACTACAGGAGAAACGCCTCTCTCGTCTCTAAGAAAATACAACGTTCTCTCACGCTTCCCTTTTGCAATCACCCTTGAACCTGCAGCTATATGCCACTCCCCACTACCAACTGTAGTAGACAACCCCTCTTTGTCTAGCCTTCCAATCGAGATAAGATTTTTCTTCAAGTCTGGAACATGCCTTGTCTCCCGCAAGACAACACTTTGATCATCATTGACTTTCATGCGAACAGTACCAACCCCACGTACAGGACATCGGTGTCTGTTCTCCACACTCACATCTCCAAAAGAACCCTCCATGTAGTCATCAAACACCGCTTTCCTCGGAGTGCAATGAAAAGAATCTCCCGAATCAATACACCAATCTTCAGTGCCCAATTCCTCTCGAGCTGATAAGCATAACTCTTCGACAAGCCCCACTTGAGCTTTCTTTGGAGTATCTCTCTTCGGTTTTTCCTGCTTCCTCTTCATATAAGCCTTGCAACTGTGCATCATGTGGCCCTTTTTGTGATAATACCAACACTCAAGCCCATGTCCCTCATCACCGTCATCAGACCCACTCTCAGATAAACTACTCTGATCCTTTCTTCTTCGACTGCTCTTATATCTCCCACGTCTCTTCCGAACATACATTGCAAAATCTTTAGAAGATGATGATGGATATCCCCCGTTTCTCACTCTTCTCACCCCCTCGTTCAGAATGCTACTCACCACGTCCTGTAGAGTTGTCAAATTTGTCATAGTGACTATAATAGTTTGTTCCACCGTACCATGACTATCGGCTAAAGTAGATAGAAGTAACAATGACTGCTCCCTCACTGAAAACTTCAAACCTGCAGCTTCCATCTGGTTATAAACTGTACAGTAATTGTTCACATGCTCTGCTACTGAACCCCCTTCCCTCAACTTCATATTAACCAATTTCTTCAGATGAAGTATTTGATTAGATGCTGATGGTTTCTCATACATATACGTGAGAATCTCCAAAGCCTCCTTTGTGGTCTTTGCCTTCGAAATATGAATAATGCCTTCCTACTCAGCCCCAACTGAATCTACCCTAGCGCCTTCTGATCGAAACGATTTCAATCCGCCAAGATCTTTGCATCCTTGTCTACACCTACCAGCTTCTCATCAAACAACGGACCATCAAGATCTTTCTGATGAAGATATGCTATCATCTAAATCTTCCACATTGCGAAGTCACTCCCATCGAACCTCTCGATCTTCGACTTGTTATCGGTCATCTCAAACCTAGTTGCTCTGATACCACTTGTTGAAGAATCTACCAGACCTCGTAGTGCTAATAGCAGAAGTACATCACAAGCAATAAAAACCACAAAGACTTAGATGAACCAAGAATAAACCACCACAATATATGCAAGATCTCACAAGAACACAATCAATATGTAGAGAGAACAAATATTTCTTATTTCCCAAGAAATACAAAGATTACAAAAGAGATTACAACTCTCTCTCTCTCTCTCTCACCTTTGAAACATTTGGCACAATCCCCTCTTGAAGTTGAACAATGATAACGGCTCACCTCTTGATACGGCCATATATATAGCCACCAAGTAAACCCTAAAAGATAAACACAAATCCAACTATTGGGCCTTAAACTCGTCAGCTAAAAAACAATTAGCATCGAGGTCGGTCGACTGCACCCCCAAGGTCGGTCGACTGCAACGTGTAAAGCCAAACCCGACACACGACCGGTCGACTGCACGGTCGACCATCCCCCCCTCTATTGCTCCTGTACACTCGAAGAACTCTCAGCAGCTTGGGTCGGTCGACCGCATCCCAGGTCGGTTGACTGCAACTCTCCAGACTATACTTCTCCTACTTGCTTGTCACGCCCCGCTTCCCAAAAATATGGAATACGAGCACGTGACGAAGCCCAGCGGATGATTTTTACATCATCCATAAGCTGTAGGATCGACTCAGCATCATAACGAGAATATAACCAGATTTATATATAACCAAGCATGCATGAATAATTTATTAAGTAACAGAAAACAATTTAAACAAATAATAATATTCAAATAGTTCACAGGTCTGGATCAAGTGTAAACTCAAAAACAAGTCTTATACAGCAGAAGAAATAAATACCTTAAGGACGACAACTATTTAAACTGGTCCTTGCTCCAAGCAAAACCTGAAATGTCTACTCGCCAATCCCAGTAGGTAGCTCGTCTCCAAAGTCTGCTTAATAAATGTAAAAAGGGAAAACCGGAAAAAACAAGAGAAAACGCCCTTAGTGCAAGCTAGGGCCACAAATAGTGAAAGCAAGTACAAGTGCGAGGAACAGGAACTGGAATCAAGAATGTAACAGAATTATAATAAGTAGTGGGAACAACCAAGAACTAGCTAGCAAGAGGGGACTTCCTAGTAAACAGGCTAATTAACAACTACTAACGGTAAAACATATGTTAGGTGAACCTGTAGGGGTAACTAACATCAAGTATCATGTTTCATGTGTCAGGTTTCACGTATCAAGTTTCTTATATCGTCTCATCAATATCAAGTACAGGTGTCATGTTCATGTTTCATGTATCAGATATCAGGTAACCAGGTAATCAGGTAACAGGTTAATCAGGTAACAGGATAATCATGTATCAGGTATTAAGTTCAAGTCTTATGTGATTACTATCTAGGTAGCATGACATGCATCCATCTTTTTACTACATGGTTGCTACAGTCAAACCAATTTCGTTTAGACCTAGTAATGGAGTCTATAGGGCAGTGTACTCAGGTATCAAGTATCAAGCAGGCACGGTTCATGAATACGAATTAAATAACAGGTTCACGAAGCAAGTTCGTGAATACTAACAGGTTCAAGGACCACACAGTGGTTCCATGAATACAACAGGTTCATGAGCCAAGTAACTGACTCCATGAATACATCACATGCAACAGGTTCATGAGCCAAGTAACTGACTCCATGAATACATCACGTGCAACAGGTTCATGAGCCAAGTAACTGACTCCATGAATACATCACGTGCAACAGGTTCATGAACCGAGTACTGGGAAATACGGGCCCCCTTCCAAGTACACTTACCTATATTGTCCACTCTATAGTCTTTCCCTCAAATCCCGACTTGTTACATTTGTTCAGGCAGAATTGTGTATTTGAGTTTATATATGTGAAACAGGGTTGAAATAATATAAATTAATTCTAAGAAAAATTGGGGATGTCCTATAGGGTGTCCAGCAACTACATATAAAATTTTGAGTCAAACGCTCACTGTTTACATAGCTAATTTAATGCGCAAGGTAATTGTATACAGCAGTTTTGCAAAACTGCGTCTACTGACACAGCTGCAGTAAACTACCACAACTCCTAGACCGTAACTCCAAATTCGAAAATTTTGGAGTCTATCGATATCTACACATCCAGATCTACAATTTCTATTCAGGGCTCGGGCCCAGATTCAAATGATAAGGGGGTCGAAACAGCGAAAGGAAATTCAGGTCAGCAACTCGTAGAAATAATTTACTAGCATAGATTACATGGGAAAATGTTATTTGGTGTCTAAGTCATTATGTGGCATCAATACATGATAATAGAGGTCAAAACAACAAATAATAAATGTTTTTCAAGTTATAGGGTCGCAAGTTCGTCCAAAAATTAAATGTGACATGTATCTACAAATTTAGGGATCCTAAATTCATATGTCTATGTTTTCATGTGTCCAAGGGTAAAAGAGTCCAATAATTATAAATTAAATACGAGGAGATTTTGTGACTCTTAGAATTGTCAATTTGGAGGTTCAATGTTGATCCACAACGATATTTCAAAGAGGAGTCACAATCTAACTATTTGTAGTATTTCAAGGGTGCTTGTACTAGAACAATAAAATGTACAAGGATACTTGCCTTAGATGATGATGATAAACTCCACTAGTGGTAGCAATTTTGGTAGAAAAATCCCGGAAGAAGTCCTAAAAAAGCGCGTGCGAAAAACTACCGAAGATCGAGTTTTCCCCCACACCGGATCAGCCCAGAACAGCGGACAGCGAGAGTGGATTTGCTGCGCCAAAACACGGGACACCAAAACCGTCCAATGGAAACTCTCCTGTGCAGCGGATCTGGCCAGAACAGCGTGCAGCGGAAATGGGATTCGCTGTGGCCAGAACACGGGACACCGATCACAGCGCGAATCTTGATGCGATCTGATGGCTAAGATTCGATCCCGCCTTCTCCTCCTCCTTCTTCTTCGTTCGTTCTCTTCTTCGTTCTTTTCCGGTTGGTTCGACGGCGACTGAAGGCGGCGACAGCTTGGTCGGGGTTCGACTGGGGAGCAGTCGACGACGATGACGACGGTAGGCGGCGGCGACGACGACGTCGAGAGGGAACCCGTCGCACGACAACTCTGTTTGGGTTCAAAGAACAGGGGAGGAGCAGAGGAATGGTTCGGGGGTGTTTGCGGCGTGGACGGAGGTCGGATTGAGGAGGCGACGGCGAGGCAATGAGGCTGAGTGGGTGAGGGAAAGGTGGAGGTCGAAAATGGCGAAAATGGGTTCGGGAGTGCTTGGGTTCGATGGAGGAGACGACGGTGGGGTCTGAGGTGGATGACGATGGTTGTAGAGGCGATGGGATAGGGAGGACGTGCACAGGGGATCGGGGGCGCTGCACTGCGCTGCTGGGCGGCGCAGGGAGGCCGTCATCGAGGTGGTGGTTTCAATCGAGTGGAGAAGAAGACGGGGAAAAGAAGAGAGGCGGCGGGGTATTTGGGTTAGCACAGTAAAATGGGGGTTAGGGTTAGGGTTAGGGTTTATATAGTATGGGTTTTGGGTTATAGGGTATTTGGGTATCCGAATTGAAAATGACCCAACTAGAGAATTGGTCAAAAATGTATCAAAGTGGGGGAAAAGAGATGAATATGAAGAAATAGTCATTTCTTCATGAATAATGACACAAAGAGCATACAAACGAACTCGATAAAAGGACCAGAAATTGAGTTGAAAACAAATTGATGGTATTATTCGAACGAAAATAAAATACTGGATCTCAAATAGATAAAAGAGTACAATTGAGAAAAATACAGTATAAAAATACAAATACGGGAAAACAGGAGTTACATTGCTGTTGTCTTCTCTTGCTGTCTTGGTCTCCTCCACTTCATTTCCTACTGTATTGAGGCCAAAATCCTAACAAACAAAATGGATTTTTTAAAAAATATATGTCATTTTTCGAAACTATTTGTAGAAAGTTGATAGTTGCCAAACTATACGCGTTGGGGGACTCAACAACTACACTCGTCGTTCTCAATGGCGAGCTTAGTTATTTTGTGCTCGCCTTGGGACACGGCGAGTGTATTTTTTGTTGTTGAGAAACTCGTATATCCCAACCGAGAGTTTAGTTCAAAATTTTCAAATAAGACTCGTTGTTCCCAACAACGAGGAGATTTATACTAGACTCGCTGTTGGGAATGACGAGTTTAGTTCAAAAAAAAGTTTTCTCGATTTTCCCCCAAAAATTCACTAAGTCCAATAGATGGTTTAACTCTCTGTGAAATTTCATACACCCTCACCATTCTCAACAGCGATTCTAATGTAAAACACCTCGCCGTTGGGAACGGTGAGTCTTGTTTGATACTATTGAACTAGACTCGCAGTTCTCAACAGCGAGTTTCTCCAAAGAAATAACACTAATCCCGTTGTTCTCAACGGTGAGCACAAAAATAGCTAAACTTGTTGTTGAAAATGATGAGTTTAGTTGTTGAATTTCTGAACGCTAATAATTTGGTCACTGTCCTTTTTCTGTAACTAGTTTTAAAAAAAGGCATTAAAAAATCAACAAAATATTATGTAAGAATTTTGACAGAATAAAATATTTTCCCCCAAAACTAGAAGCACTTGTGTGGTGGGGAAAAAGAAACCACGTTGGTGAATGGTCCAACACATTTTTGCGTAGAATTGGTTCTGACAATCCAGTAACCAGTCAAAATCCAGTTCAGATTTTTCATGTTTGGATTCTTTAAATTAAGTTCAATGCCTAATTATGGAAAACCGAAATTTAATTATTGATCAGTCATAAGACCAAAATGGGCACAAAATCTTAACAAATTTTAATTATTTTTGAATAAAATTGGGTTTATCTTTTTTAAAAAATATTAAACATTGAAATTTGCAAGCCGAAATCAATTGGATTCAGTTATTGGGTTTCGATCAACTTACACTCAACGAGGTACGCAAGGTGACATGTTTTTTTATTGGTGTTCCATTTTTGTTATATACAAAAGGATCGAATCCTACAGTATCCTAATCGGCAAAATATATATAAACTAAACCAAGTCAAACAACCAATAGAAAACACAAACCGGTGCAAAAGAAGCATATGGCTTCACAAATAAAAAGCAACTAGGAGGCTCAGAAAAGTTGAGAGTATCAGAATACAAAATAATAACTACTACAGAATGGACAATATCAAGGATCAAGCACACCAAAGGGCTCCCCTCATGAGTCACACCACGCTCATAGGCAGCTTGGAAAAAGGAGACCGGAAGAATCCCAATCATGGGAAGACAACGAAGAAATAGTTACAAAGTAGATGAAATAGGATCAATATCAATATTGTCTTCAACAGGATCAGTAGAAGCAAACGATTAATTAAAATATAAAACAAACGATTGATTAAAATATAAAGCAAATGATTAATTTATTGGTGTTCCGTTGAGTTTAAGAACCTGTTCACACACCCGATTAATTAAAATATAAAACAAAATGCAATGTTTATATTCAAAATATACAAGTTTTTGAATAAATAAACTTGAAGTGCCAATTACCTGTTGATTGCCCATATCCTTGTGCCCAATGGTCGCTTTGATTTGCTAAGTTATATAGGAAATCAGATTAGATGGATTAAGCAACAAACCTTATCTTCCAACAATAAAACAGGCTAAAGCTAAAAAAGATGGGAAGAGTTAGCAGCCCCCACCAAAGCAGCCTCCACCAATATCACGGTAAGCATTCGGGGGGAGAAGAAGAGCACATCATGAACAAGCGTAGGAGGGAAGAGGCACCAGAGAGGTTAGAGCGCAAGAGGAAAGATGATAGATCGAACTACGGGGTCTTGAATAGATCGAGAAGCCGTTCAATTCTGAGGCCTTCTCGCTCATCCTATAGAGGGATGGCGAGTGGGAAGACTAGAGGCGAACTTGAAAGAGTAGGGGAGAAGACGACGAGGTTCAGATCGCCAAGATCGGACGATGAAGAACGAAGCTACTCAAAACGACAACGAAGATCTTATGTTGAGGTGGCTAGGGGATCGGAGAGGAAGTTAGCTCCTGTCCATAACTGGTCAAGGAAGAGCTCTCCTACTCTGCCAGAAAAGAAACCAAAGAACGACGAGGAAGGAGAATGGGTCCTTGTTCGTTTCCGAAAGTTGATCAAGAAGCGGCAGTTCAAAGAAGACTCGGAGTCGGAGGGCTCAGGCCAACAGTGTCACAAATGTGCTCAGAGGGACACACGATCACGAATTGCATCAATGACTAGTTCTGTTACGCCTGTAGATGCTCCGGCCACATCTCCAAAGACTGTCCCAAGGCTAAATGTCCAGCGGCGCCTACGGCAGTAGCTCTGAGGATTGCATCACCGACTAAGTTCAACAACAGCATAACACAAGAGAGTTTTGTGGAGGGAAGGGAGGTGTTTAAAGCTATCATCACTCCAACTCCGATCATGGAGAAATTCGAACGTAGGTTTCGTATGTGTCAGCATTAAAGTGCAGAGTGGGAACCCCTCTAACAAAGAGATCGAGAGTCTGCTCTACGCTAACACAACCGTCGACCCTAATCTGACATGGAAAGTTCAACGTCTCAATGCTAATGGCTTCTTCGTCCATTACCATGACGAAGATAGACTAAAGGAGGTCCTTGGTAAAAGAGGAATGGGTACGGACGATTACTATTTGACTTTCTCGCAATGGTCCAATCTGGGAGCGCTGAAGGTGAATGAGATGCCGACGGTTTGGATTAGATTGTTCAATTTTTCATTTCACTGCTGGGTACGATCGGGGTTCCGAAATTTGATTAAAGTGTACGGTTATGTTGTGGAAGTAGATAGAAGCACGAAAACTCAGGAACGGAGGGAGTTCACTTGCATCAGAATTGGTATCGAAAATATATTCGACATACCATCCATGATCCAAGTAAAGTTTGAGGGTGAGTTCTACGATGTTAGAGTGATCATAGAGAAGAAAAAAAGAGTTTATTTTGGGAAGATTTCGTTGTGAGAGGAAGATGAATTTTCAGATGATAGGAAAAAACTAAGGGAAGAAGATGACGGTGGACCGTCAGATCGTATAAGAGCTGATCCTGAGCGTTCATCAACAAAAAAAACGAAAGAGAGTTACTCACCGTTAGATGAATATGGTTCTAATCTCCATCAGCTAGCTATCGAAGAGCAGGAGCCACCTGGGATTGAGACAGATGCTCCTAACGAGCAGCACGATGGGAAAATGGCAACTTTTCAAAAGCGAAAAGACGGGTGGGCTCAGAGGAAGGTACGACAGCAGCATGGGTACAACGTTCGACAGCCGAAATGCCGGTATTCTTAAATGCTCATTTGTGGCGGATAAAGAGGGGGGCACTCAGTCTTCGAGGGACACAGGGTTCATGGATTTATCTAAAGAGGATTTGCAAGATTCCATACGGAGCGCTATTGAAGTGCTGGCACACAATGGGCTTTTTGGAGACGTTGGGCCGGTTAAAGAACGGGGTGGGCATGTCATTTCAATTGTTCAGCCCATTAACGCATTTCAAAAGCACTCCGGCCTTCTTCAATTGAGAGACGAAAAGCGTATTGATTTAGGAAAAGATGAATTGGTTTCTATTCTGCCCTTAGAGGAAGGTGAGGGGGGTGAAGCACATCTCAGCGACAGAGTGGAGAGGGTAGAAGTAAATATGACTGTAGAAGAGGAGAGTGATGACTATCCCCTGGAGCAGATTGTGGAGCGGAGGGTTCTTATATCACACATTGAATCACCAGAGGGAGTATAGAAGCATTAGACGGAATACAAAGCGGAGGATGTCCATACGACTCTGAGCACGAAATGTGGGCAATGCAGGTTCGAGAGCTGGCGGGAGATGGTTTGGGAGACAACGCGAAGACAAGTGCATCTAGGAGTACTATAGAATATCAAAGAAAAAGCAAAAGGCAGATGGATAAATGGGGATCGAATGGACCAAGAGAAGATGATTTGATTAAGGCAGCGGCAAAGACTATGGAACCAGCTTCGGCATGTCGTGGTATTTCCTCAAGCAATTTTTCGGTTCTAAATTTACTTAATGACGATTCTCTCATATATTTTGCTAGTCTTTACGGTATAGTCATGGGTTCCAATAGAGAATAGAAACTTCATCACGTCAACATTATTAGAGGGGAGAGTCATCAAAGGGAAGTCTAATGCAGTGGCCCGTATTGGCGATTAGGGTATAGGGGTTGGGATTTTACTGTTTTTATGTTATACATCTTTTGGAACGTTAGGGGGATGCGTCAAAAAACAAAAAAAGTCTTATTAGCGATACTATCGTTAGGAACATGCCAAGTATTTGTGCCTTTCAAGAGACCAGGGTTGAATTTCCTACTAGGGAAGAGTTTCAAAACATTAAGGGTATTGGAACTTTTGGGTGGAGGTTCAAACTTTCGAGAGGGTTTTCTGGTGGCATCGCTATTGGAGTCGATCCTAGATTGTTTGAGATTATAGAGGATATTGCTGGACTTTTTTCCGTCACGGTGGTTATTAGACGTCGTAGTGATAACAGGGTGCATACGGTTACTTCCGTGTACGGTCCTTATGAGGAGATTTCAATATCACTAGATTTCAGAACGAACATCTTGGAAGAGGAGCGACAAGGAACTATAGAGACAAGTTCAATTCAATCATGAATGAGCTAGAGCTATTAGAGATCAATGCAAGGAATAGGAAGTTCACGTGGATGAATATGCAAGCCTCTCCCATTCTTGCAAAGTTGTACAGAATCTTTGTGATCACTGAATGGGAGGATAAATTCCCTTTAGCTCAGGCTAAAGGATTAGTGAGGTTCACATTTGATCATACACCGCTAGCCCTGGATTGCGGTGAAGGAGAGAGGATGAACAGATTTCAGTTCCGATTCGAGAAAGCATGGACGTTATGCGAAGGGAGTCGTAAGGTCATCGAAGAGTCATGGAGCGCCACTACTACGTCGACTACTACTGTTGGATGCTGGATTGAAAAGCTTAGGAGACTCAGAAAAAAACTTAAACAGTGGGCAAAGACGAAATTTGGTCAAAACCAAAGGATGAAAAAAGAAATTGGAGGGAGGATTCAGTAGCTGGAAGTTATAAAGGAGGAAAGAGATTAAATAGAGTCTGAATTTGAGGAATTATGTAAGAATAGATACGATATCTTACAAATTGAGAATATGGAGGAGCAATACTGGAGACAACGATCAAGGGTTCAATGGCTACAGGAAGGCGATGCCAATACCAATTTCTTTCACAGGATTGCCAATGGAAGAAGGTGGCTTAATAATATCTCCGAGTTACAGGTGGAGGAGATTGGTGTGAGAATGAGGATAGAATCACGCAGCACATTAATGAGAGTTATAAGGGCAAAAGAAGAGAACATAGATGTAAATTGAATCAGGATATGTGGATGGCAACGAGGCTGAATGGAAGCGATAATATCGAGGGCAAGTTCAGCGAAGATGAAGTTCTAGCTACAATCAAGAGTCTGGGGCAGGACAAGGCGCCGGGGCCAGATGGATTTTCGCTATTCTTTTATAGATTATACTGGAAAGTTATTAAAGCAGACTTCATGAGGATTTTCCAAGAATTCTATAATGGTGACGTTGATTTGGGAAGGCTGCGCTACGCGAATATTGTTTTAATTCCTAAAAAAACTGAAATCAAGAAGGTAAGAGACTTAAGGCCCATCAGCCTACTGAACGGGTTTTTCAAAATCATTTCAAAAGTCTTGGCTAATAGACTAGGTCCACATCTAAATGATATTGTTGGTGAATCGCAGAATAGATTTATTAGAGGAAGAGACATTATGGACAGTGTAGCTTCGGCTCATGAAACCGTATTCAGAGGAAACAATGATAAAACAGATGGCTTTCTATTCAAAGTGGATTTTCAAAAAGCATACGATAGTGTAGAATGGGATTGTGTAGACGAGGTTTTACTTCTAAAAGGGTTCGGGGAAAGGTGGAGGAGGTGGATCCATCAGTGTGTTAGATGAGAAAAATTGTTTCTTATTATCAACGGGGTGCCGGGAAAGGAGATTAAATGTCAAAGGGGGCTAAGACAAGGAGATCCATTGTCATCTTTATTATTTGCCATTGTGGCAGACGGATTAGCAGAGATGATTATAAATGGCAGAAAGGAAAACGTCAGTCATGGCATCAAAATCGAAGGAATTCATGAAGTAATATCCATCCTTCAGTACGCTGACGATACTTTGTTGTTCGGCTCAGCGTCAAGAGATGAAATCACTGCGATGGGTACAGTACTTAGGTGCTTCGAGGCTTGGTCCGAAATGAAGGTTAACTTCAACATGAGCTGTATTATTCCACTTAGAGACAGATGTTCTATCCCCATTACTTCTATCCAATAGATGCTAGGTTGCAATAAGGGAGATTTTCCCTTAATCTATTTGAGGATTCCTATCAGACCGGGGAAGCTAGCAAGGGATGACTAGCAACCGCTAATCAAAAAGATCGAGAAAAGATTAGCTGGTTGGAAAGGGCACATGCTCACATTAGGTGGTAGGATTACCCTGTTGAATTCAGTTATTAGCAGCATTCCTATATATCTCATGTCTATTTATGAATTACCGGGTTGGGTTATCAACATAATTGACAAAAGCCGAAGGAGATTTCTATGGAAAGGGGTAGAGGGGGAGGAAAAGGGTTCGGGGGATTGGGAATCATCAATCTTAGAGATATGAACAAAGTCATGCTCAGTAAATGGTGGCGGAAGTTGGCGAACAGGCACAACAATTGGTGGTGTAAGTCTTTCATTAAGTATCGGTCGAGGAAGAAATTCAGATACGGGGAAAGAAGCGCATATAGTAGGAATTCCTTTTTATGGAAAAGGATATCCAAAATGGGAGACATTTTCCATAGCAACACTACCTGCAAGGTGGGGAACGGCAAGAACACAAGATTCTGGAAGGATAAGTGTGGAAACAACACTATCTTGAGACTTTTCCCGTCAACAGCAAACAAAGTCCTAAACAGTGATATCTTAGTGAGTGACGTTTGGCGCAACAACAGGCTTCGACTAGAAGTCAAGAACTCCCTAGATCAAGATTCTTTCAATCAACTCCAAGCTCTAAACAACTTCATTCGTATAGAAGAGAGGTACACCCAAGAGGCTGAAGATGAGAGACAATGGCTATTGAAGCCGAGCTTCAGATTCACAATATCTTCATTATACAAAAGGCTCAACGATGGAGGAAGACGAAGCGAGGTCGCTGACGTTATATGACACATTAAAGCCTCTACTAAAGTTAAAGTCTTTCTCTGGCTGGTGTCTAACAACGCTATTTAATCCAAGGTCAATATGACGAAATGAGGATTCGCGGTGAAATTGCTTGCGCTAGATGTCAATCACAGGACGAGGATACGAATCACATTTTATTTAACTGTCCTCGAGCTAGAATGGTATGGGAGATTATGGGTCCTAGATTTGGGATTTTAGAGTGTCCTGGTTCGAGTACGCAGGTTTGGGATTATGGTAGAAATAATAGAATTAGGAAGGATGATAGACTAAATTGGGACATTGCTGTTGCCTCTACAATTTGGAACCTATGACTAGACCGAAACGACTTGTGTTTTCGCAGTATTAATCATAGATTTTCAGTTTTGATGCACAAAATTTACCTCTTCATTCATGAATGGACAAGGTACGTCGGATCCAAGAAGAGATTACGATTGGAGGAGGAGGAGTAGCTGATTTTCAGTCTGGGCGACAATTAGGTTATGCTTTTCATTTGGGCGACTGTGGCTTAGGTGTTATTTGTATTTGCTTTTGTTAGATCGCCTCGTGATGGCTATTGAGGTGTTAGCCTCTGTTTTGAGAGTTTTTAATGTTTGATGTGTCTTCGGGCTTACTATGTATTATTATTTGCCTGTTTCGTTAATTGTCATTAATGAAGCGATGACTGTAGTCATCTTCTTATCAAAAAAAAAAATTTATCAGATTAGTTTATAAACACGAATATGAAACATATGAAATTTAACGATTTAATAAAGTTTAATAAATAATTTGTTTAAAATAATACTATTTACTATAACCAAAGCAGAATTTAACCTGTTGATAGAATCACAATCTCTTCTCTCTGCCAGAGAGTAGCGAACCTTTGCCAATAACTTGAGCTGATAATAAGAAAGCAATAACACCACAGGTCATTTAGCGCGTAAAATATTGAGAACCAACGTGATATCAAACTCTTAAAGGTCAGATATATTATTCACTTTCCTCACCCCCATTGAATCTTCGCACTTCTCTCTGCATTTGAACAGTATTACCGATTAATGAGGGGGTATAGTATTTTGAACAGGGATCGCTACAATGTAAGACTATTCATACAAGAAACTATGTCCTTTACTATCTTAATTAAGGGTTCTGAAAGTTGTGTGAACACGAGACCTGCAATAATCAAATAGGATAGTTGTCCTCCTTCAATGTGATACAGGACCTTAGAAATGAAAAAAAATGTCAAGAAAGTAATGATAAATCAAAACCAGTTCACCTAGAACCAATGCCAAACTCAAGATTTTCAAATGCTACAGTGATGCCAATTGCTTACTAAATGCATGCGAGGTTGAAGAACTGTCTGAACTTTCATTAAGGTCACATTTCGGATAATGCCAATTTCAGCAACATCTCCAGCAAACCTGACAATAAAAGTAAAGAATTGGCCCAACAGCGTCAGCTTCGAACATAATGATTGGAATGTATAACTGATATGGGCAAAAATAGAACTAGATCGGGACTGTTCAAGTCGGGCACGAATCTTAAAACTCTCAAGGGGTAAAATAGTAATTTCACCTATAAACGGGTCCATAAATGGAAATTGGGCATCTTTCAATCCCAATAACCCAACAACGGATCTATCTTATTAGGTTATCATAACAGCCCCATACAAACAAGTCCGGATTATTTAAAAATGATTTAAACTCATTATTATCTATAAGAGACGGTTCAAAAATCATATCTCTTATCTAAGAGAAAGTTTATAACTCAAATCCCCTCAACTACTCTTATCTCTTCATGAACAAGAGATAATTGATTCAATCCAAAAATACCGAAAAGTAGAGATAAATCATTATCTTGAAACTGACTCCCAAGACGACTATAAATACCCCTCTACCTCTACCAGAAATAGGTAATCAATAATTTGCTCCACAAAAGCTCTCTCATACTCTTTTTGATTTCTGACTTGAGCATCGGAGGATCTGTCGTCGGGATCAACCCTGGTGTTTCAGACTTTTTGCAAATCATCGGAGGTAATCGTAACCACACGAATTAAATCCTGCGGAGCAAACGAGTCAGATTGTCAAGTCAATAGCAGTAAAAGGCAGTCAACACCGTTAAAAGTCAAAAGGTAAAATTCTTGTTTATTCCTAAAAAAGAATCCACATCATCTGATTACTCCCACACCGAAAAAAGCAGCAACAAATTGGCGCTGCCTGTGGAAAAAGCAAAGAAAACCAGAACCTCACCGATGAGAACAAGCCATCCAGCATGCCTCATAAGGGGAAAGGGAAGGCGGCGGCCTCAAGCTGACGAGCCAACCCTCTTCCTCCACCTCCTCTACAGGAACTCCATCCCACCTTTCAGTCACAACAAGAGGGACCCCTCCTTTCGCTCGCCTTGCCTTCACTAGGAGAGGCCCCATCAGGGGGCTCTCGTCGGAGTCACCCCGAATCATCCGCCAAACCCTTTGTCGAAAATAGGGGATCAGTATACACCTCTATTCCTTCCTCACTCCCTCAATCACAGCCCGACCTCCGTCAAGTCATCGTAGATCGCCTGCAGGAGTCGAACCTTCGGACCCATCACAACGAGAGGAGAGCTCGTAAGGAAGCCTCCCACCCCGAGTAGAGGGGGAGTAGAAGAAGTCCCTCTCCACATAGACAAAGGCGATCCCCCTCTCCCATGGGACGCGAAAGAAGTCTCTCTCCTCTTAGAAGAAGGAGATCCCCCTCTCCCAGGGGGCAAAGGGGTCGCCGTTCCCCAAGAGATCACAAAAGAACTCCTTATCGAGAAAGGAGGCATCCAACTCCAACAAGCAGGATAGCTTCTAGGACGGGAAGGAATGAAGAAATGCCAATCACTAGAGCCGAATTTTGAGAGTTCAAGGATGATATCCTCTAGGCCCTCAGCGTTCCACCTCAGACTCGAAAACCTAGTTTTCACTATCCTTCTCCTCCATGACGCGAAGAATCCTATGGATCCACCATATTTGATCAACAAGAAGATTTCGTCCTCCGACATCCAAAAGATGGAAGACCGCCTGACATCGTTGAAAATGGAAGGAACCAAACAAGAAGAAAGATACCATCCCGTCAGACCTCCATTCTCCAAAAAGATTATTAAAGCTCTTGTCCCTACCAACTTCAAGGTCTCGACATTCGAACCATACAATGGAGAGACCGATCTAGTAGACCAAATCGAGAGTTTTAAAACTCTCATGATGATCCACCAAGCGTCTGACTCCCTCCTGTGCAAAACCTTTTCGACAACCTTAAAATGCTCGGCACGAGAATGGTTCTCTTGCCTTTCCACTACAAAAGAAACTCGATTTACCGGCGAATATTCCCCGGCGTTTTTCTAGTAGCGCCGGGCTAGGTAGCGAATAGGAATGGGGCGCCAGATGGGATGGTTATATACCGGCGGTCGAATTAAAACGCCGGTGAATCCGCGTATTCACCGGCGTTTTATTTAAAAATGCCGGTGAAGTGTATTATTCACCGGCGTGTCTAATTAAAACGCCGGTGAAAAGCTGCGATAAATCCCATCTACCCTAACCTTTCGCTCGCCATTTTCCCAAACCCCCAAAAAATAAAAAAAAAGGGGGCGCTTCGTTTTCCCTCCTTTATCGCGCTACTTCCCGCGTGTTTGCCTCCGCCGCTTCGTCCTCTTCGACCTTTCGTCATCGTCCCTTCTTCCCTTCGCCATTTTCGATTTCCCTCCTCCCTATCACGATTTGGAGGTGAATCGGCGATCGGAAACGACCGTGTCGCCCCGCTATCTCTATCTCCTCCCCCCCCCCGCGCTCGTCGCCCCACTCTCTCTTTCTCTTCGGTATCATCTCTTGATTTTCCTTATTTTTGAAACTTAGCATGTTTTTTCTGATAGATGCATCTTGATTTCCTTAACATGAATGGTTTAGTTGGGATGAAGAATTAATAGAAAAATATATGCTTAGGTACTGGAAATTTTCATGTTCTTTTACTGTTAATGAAGCTGATTTCATGCATCTGATTGTCTTCTTGGCATGTTTTTTTGATGTAAAATGGGTTCACTGTGAACTGAGGATGCTATAGCTACGTATGCCAAAATGGTCCGGATATGCACAACAATTGGGTTTTAGATTTAGTTGGGCTGAAGAATTAGTAGAGCAACATATATGCTCAGATAATGGAAATTTTCATTTCAAGATACTGTTAAAGTAACCTGCAGATTGCCCTCTTTGGCATGATTTTTTAACCAAAAATGGGTTCACTTCCAAACTAAGTATGCTGCTAGAATTTTCATCTTCTTTTACTGCTAATGAAGCTTATTTCATGCATCTGATTGCCTTCTTGGCATGTTTTTTTGACCAAAATGGGTTCACTGTGAACTGAGGATGCTATAGCTATGTATGCCAAAATGGTCCGAATATGCACAACAATTGGGTTTTAGATTTAGTTGGGCTGAAGAATTAGTAGAGCAACATATATGCTCAGATAATGGAAATTTTCATTTCAAGATACTGTTAAAGTAACCTGCAGATTGCCCTCTTTGGCATGATTTTTTAACCAAAAATGGGTTCACTTCCAAACTAAGTATGCTGCTAGAATTTTCATCTTCTTTTACTGTTAAAGACGCTTATTCCATGCATCTGATTGTCATCTTGGCATGTTTTTTTTAACCAAAATGGGTTCACTGTGAACTGAGGATGTTATAGCTACGTATGCCAAAATCCTCCGGATATGCACAACAATTGGGTTTTAGATTTAGTTGGGCTAAAGAATTAGTAGAGCAACATATATGCTCAGATAATGGAAATTTTCATTTCAAGATACTGTTAAAGTAACCTGTTTGCCATCTTTGGCATGATTTTTTAACAAAAAATAGGTTCACTCCCAAACTAAGTATGCTGCTAAAATTTTCATCTTCTTTTACTGTTAATGAAGCTTATTTCATGCATCTGATTGCCTTCTTGGCATGTTTTTTTGATATTAAATGGGTTCACTGTGAACTGAGGATGCTATAGCTGTATGCCAAAATCCTCCGGATATGCACAACAATTGGGTTTTAGATTTAGTTGGGCTCAAGAATTAGTAGAGCAACATATAAGCTCAGATAATGGAAATTTTCATTTTAAGATACTGTTAAAGTAACCTGATTGCCCTCTTTGGCATGATTTTTTAACCAAAAATGTGTTCACTTCCAAACTAAGTATGCTGCTAGCATAGGCCTCATCTTCTTTCACTGTTAATGAAGCTGATTTCATGGTTTTGATTGTCTTCTTGGCATGTGTTTTTGATATTAAATGGGTTCACTGTGAACTGAGGATGCTATAGCTACGTATGCCAAAATGGTCCGGATATGCACAACAATTGGGTTTTAGATTTAGTTGGGCTGAAGAATTAGTAGAGCAACATATATGCTCAGATAATGGAAATTTTCATTTCAAGATACTGTTAAAGTAACCTGCAGATTGCCCTCTTTGGCATAATTTTTTTAACCAAAAATGGGTTCACTTCCAAACTAAGTATGCTGCTAGAATTTTCATCTTCTTTTACTGTTAATGAAGCTTATTTCATGCATCTGATTGTCTTCTTGGCATGGTTTTTTGATATTAAATGGGTTCTGTGAACTGAGGATGCTATAGCTGTATGCCAAAATTCTCAGGATATGCACAACAATTTAATACACCGGTTTAATTATCTTCCTATTTTCTACTGGTTGGTGTTATTTACATTAAACTATGCTTAGTGTCATTTGAACCAAACTATCATTGTAATTTAATTTGTTACAAATCTCATTTTTTAAATTTTTTTATAATTACGTTGGTTTGTTAATCCTACTAAAGTACAAATTTTATGATAGTTATTATAAACATGTTATTAATTAAATTTGCATCTCTAAAGAAGTTATTGAATCCTTAATAGGTACAACATGCCGAGGCGTGGAAAGAGGTTAAATATAAATGATGGCAACGAGAGCCATGGGGATGAGCAGCCACTACATAATAGTGGCAGTCAAACAGATGAGGGTGAGGGTAGCACGCCGCCCACTGTCAAAAAATATCGTGGGCGGACTAAGATGACGAATATTTGGAGGCTTCAGAATGACGAAAGGATCGAGGTGGAGGTGAACGGTGTCGGGCAATCGGTTGGCGATAACGCCAGCAAATTTTCTTCCTTCATTGGGGTTATAGCAAGGAACCCCCGGATACTTCCTTTGTCATACGAGAGTTGGCCGAATGTGCCAACCACGACAAAGGCCACTGCTATTACGACAATCAAGGTATTTCTCATCTAAAGTACATAATTGGTCGGCGCAAATATATTATTGAAATATGTATTTTTAGTGATGGGTAATAAATTTTGCAGCAATACTTCTCGTTCGCCGACTCCCTTACGCCGTGGGCGGAAAAGTCACTCTCCAAGAAGTGGAGGGACCACAAGAGTGACTTGAAGGCGAAGTTTTATGACAAAGACCTTTCAGAGGAGGAGAATGCAATGAATGTGCCAGAAAATGTGGAGCCTTCAGATTGGCAATTTCTTGTGCACTACTGGAGTTCGGCGATCGGTTAGGTATTTACATTAAACACACAAAAATCTAATGAGTATGTGGTTGTATGGCTACTGTAATGAATTTTTCTGCTAACTTCATTGTGGCATGTACAGAAAAGGGCGGAGGTGGGAGTTGCCAGTCGGTCAAAGCAGCTAGTGTTGCACACCGCTGGTACACAGAGCTTCGCTCTGGTTCGGGAAGAATTGGTAGGCACAATAGTATTGAACATTTTTTATTTACAGTTATTTGTTTATAACCATTTCATCTTACTAATATATAGGCAGAAGATTTGGGGGGTCCTACGGAGTTTGGCGACATTGACTTTTTCGATGCCACAGTTATTTGTTTATAACCATTTCATCTTACTAATATATAGGCAGAAGATTTGGGGGGTCCTACGGAGTTTGGCGACATTGACTTTTTCGATGCCACCCACAAATCGAAGGATGGAACGTATGCGAGCCCTGAGGCAGCACGGATTCTGGTAATTTGTGAACTAATATCTAATGAGTAGTCGAAATCTCATCTGCTTTTAACTCTGATTGTTATGTCCTTTTACAGACTAACGCTCGGAAAAGGTATGATGAAATCTCCTCTGCTTCAGATTCTGACCCTACAGTGGCACGCACAGATTGGCGTACCCGGCAAAGAGTTGCCTTGACCGATATTAGGGGAAAGGAGAGGCATGGACGTGTCCGTGGTATGGGCCTAGGACCAACCCCCTCGCGGCTATTCGGACGGAGTGAATCTAGTTCAAGTGCCAATCGGGACGAGGAGATGACTTCCTTAAAGGCACAAGTTGCACTCCTCCAAGAACAAATGGCCAATTTAATAGGGCAGCAATCCCAAGTCCCACCCTCGGTAAGTATTTAAATTGGTATTTTTAAAGAGATTATGGTCTTGAATGCACGAAAGACACGTACTAGTGTTTGTGAGTCTGCATTGTGGCTGTCGTCTATAAGTATTTCGTCTATGTTTCTTAAGTGGGCTGTGATTAGAAAGAAATGGCTGGAGTGGAGATCTGGAAACCCAAATAGAGACATCTCGTTTATTATAATCTATACTTATTATTGGACCAATCCCCTCTTGCTGTTGTTGCTGATGTCTCTATGTGTCCGTGTGTTGAAGGGAAAGAAGGGATGAGAGAGAGATGAGGAAAATGCCGCTATGTTAGCCTGGTGTATCCTCATTCTCTACCATCCCTCTTTCTGGCTCCATATATGGCTTATATATTAAATTGGTTTCCTTCCACGATGACAGTCCGTAATACTACACTTGATATGAGCCCTGTTCATAGCTGCACCCTATTGCATACTCACAAACAACTAATACGTGTCATTCATGCATTGTATGACCAACCCCACTTTGGCACATAACATGCTTAGATGACATTGTATGACCTGCTAATAAGGTTTGTTCAGCCGTGTTGTTGTACTGATTTGGAGGATTTTGGTATGCTAGCAGTATACTTAGTTTCACAGTGAACCCATTTTTTGTTACAAAATCATGCCAAAGATGGCAATCTGCAGGTTACTTTAACAGTACCTGAGCTTATATGTTGCTCTACTAATTCTTGAGCCCAACTAAATCTAATACCCAATTGTTGTGCATTTCCGGAGGATTTTGGCATACGTACCTATAGCATCCTCAGTTCACAGTGAACCCATTTTGGTAAAAAAAACATGCCAAGATGACAATCAGATGCATTAGATAAGCTTCATTAACAGTAAAAGAAGATGAGGATGGCAATCATGCCAAAGATGGCAATCAGGTTACTTTAAAAGTATCTTAAAATGAAAATTTCCATTATCTGAGCATATATGTTTCTTTAACAGTGACTGTGACCAATTGTTCTTAATTGGGCTGTGATTAGAAAGAGACGAGTTGGAGTGGAGATCTGGAAACCCATATAGAGACATCTTGTTCATAATAATTTATTATTATTGTTGTTCTTGTCGATCTTGCTGTTGTTGCTGATGTCTCTATGTGTCCGTGTGTTGAAGGGAAAGAAGGGATGAGAGAGCTGAGGAAAATGCCGCTATGTTAGCCTGGTGTATCCTCATTCTCTACCATTCCTCTTTCTGGCTTCTATATTTGGTTTCCTTCCACGATGACAATTCCATAAAACTACACTTGATATGAGCCCTATTCGTCATTTTCGATTTCCCTCCTCCGCTCTCTCTCTCGCTCTCTTCGGTATCATCTCTTGATTTCCCTTATTTTTCAAACTTAGCATGTTTTTTCAGATAGATGCATCTTGATTTTCTTAACACGAATGGTTTAGTTAGGATGAAGAATTAATAGAAAAATATATGCTTAGATACTGGAAATGACCAATTGTTCTTAATTGGGCTGTGATTAGAAAGAGACGAGTTGGAGTGGAGATCTGGAAACCTATATAGAGACATCTTGTTCATAATAATTTATTATTATTGTTGTTCTTGTCGATCTTGCTGTTGTTGCTGATGTCTCTATGTGTCCGTGTGTTGAAGGGAAAGAAGGGATGAGAGAGAGATGAGGAAAATGCCGCTATGTTAGCCTGGTGTATCCTCATTCTCTACCATTCCGCTTTCTGGCTTCTATACTTGGTTTCCTTCCACGATGACAATTCCATAAAACTACACTTGATATGAGCCCTATTCATCATTTTCGATTTTCCTCCTCCGCTCTCTCTCTCGCTCTCTTCGGTATCATCTCTTGATTTCCCTTATTTTTCAAACTTAGCATGTTTTTTCAGATAGATGCATCTTGATTTCCTTAACATGAATGGTTTAGTTGGGATGAAGAATTAATAGAAAAATATATGCTTAGATACTGGAAATTTTCATGTTCTTTTACTGTTAATGAAGCTGATTTCATGCATCTGATTGTCTTCTTGGCATGTTTTTTTGATATAAAATGGGTTCACTGTGAACTGAGGATGCTATAGCTACGTATGCCAAAATCCTCCGGATATGCACAGCAATTGGGTTTTAGATTTAGTTGGGCTAAAGAATTGGCACAGATAATGGAAATTTTCATTTCAAGATACTGTTAAAGTAACCTGCAGATTGCCCTCTTTGGCATGATTTTTTAACCAAAAATGGGTTCACTTCCAAACTAAGTATGCTGCTAGAATTTTCATCTTCTTTTACTGTTAAAGAAGCTTATTCCATGCATCTGATTGTCATCTTGGCATGATTTTTTGATATTAAATGGGTTCACTGTGAACTGAGGATGCTATAGCTGTATGCCAAAATCCTCCGGATATGCACAACAATTGGGTTTTAGATTTAGTTGGGCTAAAGAATTGATAGAGCAACATATAAGCTCAGATAATGAAAATTTTCATTTTAAAATACTGTTAAAGTAACCTGATTGTCATCTTTGGCATGATTTTTTAACCAGAAATGGGATCACTTCCAAACTGAGTATGCTGCTAGCATCCCCATCTTCTTTCACTGTTAATGAAGCTGATTTCATGCATCTGATTGCCTTCTTGGCATGCTTTTTTGATATTAAATGGGTTTACTGTGAACTGAGGCTGCTATAGCTACGTATGCCAAAATCCTCCAGATATGCACAACAATTGGGTTGTAGATTTAGTTGGGCTAAAGAATTGGCACAGATAACGGAAATGTTCATTTTAAGATACTGTTAAAGTAACCTGCAGATTGCCATCTTTGGCATGATTTTTTAACCAAAAAATGGGTTTCACTTCCAAACTAAGTATGCTGCTAGCATAGGCCTCATCTTCTTTCACTGTTAATGAAGCTGATTTCATGCATCTGATTGTCTTCTTGGCATGTTTTTTTTATATTAAATGGGTTCACTGTGAACTGAGGATGTTTTAGCTGTATGCCAAAATGGTCCGAATATGCACAACAATTGGGTTTTAGATTTAGTTGGGCTGAAGAATTGATAGAGCAACATATAAGCTCAGATAATGGAAATTTTCATTTTAAGGTACTGTTAAAGTAACCTGCAGATTGCCATCTTTGGCATGATTTTTTAACCAAAAATGGGTTCACTTCCAAACTAAGTATGCTGCTAGAATTTTCATGTTCTTTTACTGTTAATGAAGCTGATTTCATGCATCTGATTGTCTTCTTGGCATGTGTTTTTGATATTAAATGGGTTCACTGTGAACTGAGGATGCTATAGCTACGTATGCCAAAATGGTCCGGATATGCACAACAATTGGGTTTTAGATTTAGTTGGGCTGAAGAATTAGTAGAGCAACATATATGCTCAGATAACGGAAATTTTCATTTCAAGATACTGTTAAAGTAACCTGCAGATTGCCCTCTTTGGCATGATTTTTTTAACCAAAAATGGGTTCACTTCCAAACTAAGTATGCTGCTAGAATTTTCATCTTCTTTTACTGTTAATGAAGCTTATTTCATGCATCTGATTGTCTTCTTGGCATGGTTTTTTTATATTAAATGGGTTCACTGTGAACTGAGGATGCTATAGCTATATGCCAAAATCCTCCGGATATGCACAACAATTGGGTTTTAGATTTAGTTGGGCTAAAGAATTGATAGAGCAACATATAAGCTCAGATAATGGAAATTTTCATTTTCAGGTACTGTTAAAGTAACCTGATTGCCATCTTTGGCATGATTTTTTAACCAGAAATGGGATCACTTCCAAACTGAGTATGCTGCGAGCATCCCCATCTTCTTTCACTGTTAATGAAGCTGATTTCATGCATCTGATTGTCTTCTTGGCATGTTTTTTTTACCAAAATGGGTTTACTGTGAACTGAGGCTGCTATAGCTACGTATGCCAAAATCCTCCGGATATGCACAACAATTGGGTTTTAGATTTAGTTGGGCTAAAGAATTGGTAGAGCAACATATAAGCTCAAATAATGGAAATTTTCATTTTAAGGTACTGTTAAAGTAACCTGCAGATTGCCCTCTTTGGCATGATTTGTTAACCAAAAATGGGTTCACTACCAAACTGAGTATGCTGCTAGCATAGGCCTCATCTTCTTTCACTGTTAATGAAGCTGATTTCATGCATCTGATTGTCTTCTTGGCATGTGTTTTTGATATTAAATGGGTTCACTGTGAACTGAGGATGCTATAGCTACGTATGTCAAAATGGTCCGGATATGCACAACAATTGGGTTTTAGATTTAGTTGGGCACAAGAATTAGTGGAGCAACATATAAGCTCAGATAATGGAAATTTTCATTTTAAGGTACTGTTAAAGTAACCTGTTTGCCATCTTTGGCATGATTTTTTAACCAAAAATGGGTTCACTTCCAAACTGAGTATGCTGCTAGCATCCCCATCTTCTTTTACTGCTAATGAAGCTTATTTCATTAAGATCCAGGATGGCAAATTTTGATTGGGCTGTGATTGGATTGTTCAGTGGCTGTTGTCTATGTTCTTAGTTGGGCTGTGATTAGAACGAGAGGGCTCGAGTGGAGATCTGGAAACCCATATAGAGACATCTTGTTCATAATGATTTATTATTATTGTTGTTCTTGTCGCTCTTGCTGTTGTTGCTGATGTCTCTTTGTGTTCGTGTGCTGAAGGGAAACAAGGGATGAGAGAGATGAGGAAAATGCCGCTATGTTAGCCTGGTGTATCCAAAGTCTCTACCATTCTTCTTTCTGTTTCCATTTCTGGCTTCTATATTTGGTTTCCTTCCACGATGACAGTTCCCTAAAAATACACTTGATATGAGCCCTATCTTATTTTTCTTATTTTTCTTATATTTGGTTTCCGTCCACGATGACAGTTTCATGGATTGTATGAACAATCCATGAAAGACATGCTTAGATACTGAATTTTCATTTGTTTTACTGTTTTAGGTAGTGGATATTCCCAATCAAAGGAGAATATAGAGTTTTCAAGTTAGATACTGAATTTTCATTTATTTTGTTATTTTAGATATATTTAAAAAGCAAAATTAAGTACCGGATTTTTAGCATTGCAATGTAATTATTTTACCTCTCTATATATCATCAACAATTTTATTTGCAATTGGCACTTTGATCTTATAATTTAAGATACAGTTAGATTTTTTTGCAAGTTCAAAAAATATGTATATTCTGTATTGTGGTCTACTGTTGCATTTAACTATTGTTTTTTTTTCACAGAGCGGTCGCCCAGGTGAAGAAAATGCTGATGATCAGAACTGAAGCTCCTCGAGGGGTATGAATCTGTGGTCCTCCTTGCTGTTCTTGTGTCCTTGCTGTATGATTGTTCTTATGTCCTCCTTGCTGTTATGTCAGACTGTTTTTTTTTATGAGAGTTATGTCAGACTATTAATTTGGGATATTTGTCAGACCTGAGATATTTGGGATGTTCATCGGTATATTAATTTGTTAATTATGACTGTTAATTTTGCGGTGAATTTGGTTGTGATTATGACACTGTTAATTAGTTTGTTGAGATATTTGGGATATGACACGTGTTAAACTTTATTATTCTTGTGTTTGGTTGTGATTTGCGCATTAATATGAAACGAAATTGGTTGAATCAGTTGTGAATTAATTTACAGGTTTTGTAAAAGAAACTGTGAATTGAAATCGAACGGAAAACCGGAGAAAGAAATACAAACGGGCATAGCTAGACCGGCGTTTTATAAAACGCCGGTCTATCTATTGAATTAGTTGCAGTGTGCGATATACCGGCGTTCACACAAACGCCGGTGTATGCCGCTAGACGCCGGTGTATGCCGCCAGCTGTAACGGTAAAAAGAAACACCGGCATTTTTAAAACGCCGATGTAGTACAGTTCACCGGCGTTTTTGACCACGCCGGTGCTTGTAAGTAGGAAAAAGCGGACACTCATAAACGCACATACACCGGCGGTCACAGACCGCCGGTATACATTCATTCTACACCGGCGTTTCTATAAACGCTGGTGAATTGATGAACAACGGCGGTTTATAGCCGCCGGTGAATGTATATTGGGAGTAAAAGACGGCACTCAGAGGCCCCCATACACCGGCGTTTTCTGGCCGCCGGTGTAGGTATCACATTTACCGGCGTCCACTAAAACCACCGGTGTATACCCCTTCCTTTCCGCGACACTCGCTTCGGCGGCATTTGGACCGGTGCTATTATAAACGCCGGTGAAAGTTTCACCGGCGTAAAAAAACGCCGGGAAATCGAGTTTCTTTTGTAGTGTTCCCCAGGTTCCATATTTTTTCTTCGGCCAACTTGAAGAACTCTTCCTCATGCACTTCGTCACCAGCTGCAAGTTGGAGAAGACCAGTGCCTCCCTGTTAGACCTCAGGCAAAGGGACAGGGAGTCCCTCAAGAGCTATGTCCAACGCTTCACAGCAGAATCCTGATCCATCCCCTCACTCGACTCTGTGGTGGTGTAATACCCCGAATAATATAATATATATATATATGAATGTTGAAGTGTGATTTAATTTGCTGGATTGTCCGCGTGGATGGTTGCATTCATGGTGGTGCGCGAGAATGAGAAGGACCGATACTAGTACATACACTAGTTTTGAGTGTGATGCATATGCAAATATGCAATTGTATGGTACCACAATGGATATTCTTTGCATGCACTCAAATCTAACCTCTCATCTTTCATCTAAACTTGTTCAAGGGCTAAAAATTTCAGCCATGCAAATATCTTCAAAACCATGAGCTATTAGGAGATTGTTTTCAAGAAAACCACTATGCCACATCACCCCCTCGTACCCCTATGGCCGGCCTACCCCCCTCACACCCCCAATCCTTCTCACTTCTTAAAAAAACCCTCCTTACTCTCATTTTAGTTCTGAAATTTTAGAAAGAAAAAAAGGAAGGAAAGAGTGGAAGAAGGCAAGAAAAAAAGAGGCAAATCAAGAGCTTTGGAGGAAGAATCAAGGAGGAAGGCCAAGCTATTTCATCTCTCAAGCTACACCAAGGGAGGGGAGTTCTCTGAACTTTAGTCTTATTTCTCTTGTTTGATTTTCTTGCATGAGAATCAAGTATTTTCTTGCCATGCTATTTTCTTTCTATGAGAATGATTGATTAGGAGTAGATTGTTAGAATCTGAAAATGGAAACAAAAAACATGATCTGCATGCTAAGTTCCCAAATTTAAAGAGAACAAAATAATTGGAATTTAATCATGAAATTTTCACAGAATGATCTCATGTATGTCTAGAAGATACATAATTTATTTCGGATTTTTCTAATGTTATTTGATATTTTAATAAAATCATTTTTGAGGACTGAGTCGTAAGGTAGAGACTGGGTCTGTCTATTGTAACAACTGAACTTGTGGGAATTCTTAGAATTAATTGACATATGATCTATTTCTAAAATTTGTTTCATGTTATCTTGCATGCATCTAGACTCTACAGAAAAATAATGAAATTATTTGGACGAAATGTGATGCATGTTCAAAATTAATTAATCAAGAGTAGTGAAGACAGTGACTGAAGAACAATAGAACTTTTATACCTGATTGTAATAGGTAGAACTCCTTGAATATTTGGAATCAGGATGTGATCCTTTGTGAATACTATTCATGATGTTGTCTAGTTTCTGGAAATTCAAATTTTTTGACCATTGGTTATGCATGTGATTTATTATGAATATTTAAGCATGTACTATGCAGAACCCAGTCAGGATTGACACTCTGATAAGATGGTACCCTTATGGCTCTGTATGAGCAGAATTTGAGAAAGTGTACAACTAGAAAGTTGTAGTAGACATCATGATCTTTCCGAAAATCCTTATTTCAAGAAATTACTGTACGCAGAACAATAGATATGATTTTTGCAAGTTGAGTCAGAAACCAGATTTTCAACTATAGGCTCTATTTGAGTAATGCTTTGTGTGTGGTTCTGTATACCTGAGGAAAAATGACTGTTTTAGGGTAATCAAATGAAATAATTGGGATTGGTGATCAACTAGATAGTTGTAGAGGACACTCACACCTTTCCACAGAACCTTAATTTATATCATTCCAATGAGCATGTAGAGTTCTATGCTATCAGTAAGGTGCAGCCAGTGTACAAGAAGTACACATGCTCAGGTTTGTGAGGCTATTTTAAGGAATTAGATGACTGAATCTGAGATGATGATCAACTAGAGAGTTGTAGCCTAGGTCTTTAACTTTCCAGATTGGGCTAGATCACCCAAATCTGAGTTGTATTGTGGGAGTTATGATCTTTTTAAATTTCAGGTAAAAATACCATAGTTTTGTTTAGTCATGGTTTTTGGCTAAGTGTTGGAAGAACCCTTCCCCTTTCGTACATAAGAGTTGATAACTCATTGTTTGGGGATGAATGGTGTCTATTGCTAGTCTTGTTGGTGTTTGAATCCTGTTGAGGATGTTGTGACTCGAGTTAGTCACTAGGGTAGGGTGATTCCTTACGACTATCGACCCTAAGATTAGAACTTTCGCCGAGGCATTGGATGCCCGATCGGTTTCGACGAATTGAATTCATGCCTGTGAAGGGTGAACGTGGGCCGTGGTGATGGATGAATTTCCAAGCTAGGGAAAGTGGCGAGCAGGACTTGTGTCGTCAGGGCCAGTGGTCGATGGGCAGAATTTTGGAAGCAATCTTTTTACCTGAAGGATTAGAGTGAGTCTGGGATAGAGTGATGTTTATGTATATTGCATTAGCAGACTATAGTCGGGTGATGTACTTTTCCTGTCATAGGGATACGAATTCGGTTCTCAGGTTTTGAGTTCGCTGGTCTCGTATCTCGATCGGTTAATTCCTAAAGAGCCGGGGTAAAGAACGAAAGAGGAACTCCTGTTGGATAGGGGGATTTGACCCTCGAGGCCATCATGTTCCTATGCACGTGGGTTTTTTTTAATCATTGACGTCATGGGTACATGGTTTTGTACCAAAAGGTTTGACACGATTTTTTGAGTGAGGTCCATGCACAGGTACTAAGTGGCAAACGCGACCACCACTTTAGGGACTGCAGTACGGGACTAGACCGAAGGACTGCAACCTCCTCAGACATGGAAATCTATTGGAAACAGGTTGAGTACAAGAGTAGGATGCATGGCGAGGGTTCAAATCCCTAAAATTTGGAGAAAGACGGCTTGATTCTGGAACGTATGTAATATGGGATGCATGCGGATCCAGAGTCCCAAAGTCTTACTTGCATTAGAATAAGGCATGTGACTGGTGTATTTAGTTGTTAGATCATGGCATACACGAATACTAGGGAATTAGGATGCACGTTTCTTTTCCTATTCAAGATGGTTTTTGGTTTCCAATTTGGAGATCGGTGTTTCTTATCAGCATTGCGTCAGTAGAATTATTGACGTTCCCCACTTTTTAAGTACCGGTCCTACCTTTCGAGCAGGTGCAGAAATATCAGAGTTGCGCAGCGGAAGACTCAAGACGAGGGCCAATTTCCAGGGAAGCAGATTGATCACTCAGCGGAGCTTCGGCGGTTATTAGTCGATTACCATTGCGGGAGACAGCTGATAGCTTTATAAGAGGAGTTGGTAAATATTTTGTAATAAGATGTAATGAGTTAATGTAATTTGTCAAGAACAAGATATTGGTTGTAATCGATGATGTAATGACCTTATTTAGTAATAAAAAGTTTTTAAATTTTATGTTATTAATGTGTTGAGATGCATTTGAAGGCAAAGATTCTGGTTGCATCATGGATGTCCAGTAACGGGGATCCGGTGCGTTAAAAAAATTGGTATCAGAGCTTACTTCAAGTTGTAGGCTAACGCAATAGGAAATTTGATTTAAAATGCCAAATAGCTGGGTTTAGTTTGGATTGCAGGAAGGTCATAACCATGATTGTTGCACTTTCCCACTTATGTTTATGATCTTCCCTGCATCCAGAACTAACCCTGTGTGTTTTCTTTCTTTGAAGAGTGTCCAGAAGAATCAAAAACAGCCACCGTGGAATGGCTGAGGGCGAAAGCAGTATGACCAATGGCACCAACTTTAATGTTCAAGCAGAGTTTACTCATGTATACCAGATGATAGGAGCATTTGTGGAAGCTAGCAGAAACCAAGCACCGCCACAGGAAGCACCAGGAGTTGCTGTAAATGCAGATCCGGTGAAGATGGTGTAATCATTCAAGAGGATGAAACCGCCAGTCTTCGAAGGACAGGCTGACCCAATAGTTGCTGACGACTGGATACGTCAGGTGGAAATGGTATTCGAAGTAATGATGACTCCAGAAGACAGCAAGGTTCGTCTGGCCACAATCTTGCTAGAGAAGGACGTCGGGGTATGGTGGCAGTCTGTGAAGCATGGTCTTAGAGAAGGTACAATCACTTGGGAAGATTTTCTTGAAGATTTCCGGCAGCACTATTTTCCCAGGGATGTGCAGGAAGAAAAGGCAATGGAGTTCCACACCTTGAACCAGGAAAATATGTCTGTCAGGGAATATGAGACAGTTTTTCCTGCTGTCACGATATGCACCAGAGTGGTTCAGGAGGAAGCAAAGAAGGCCCAGAGGTTTGAGCAAGGGCTTAGGCCTGGACTGAGGTCGAGGATGGTTCCGTTAGGCATCCGCCGATTCGTTAAGCTAGTAAGGCGAGCTGCGGTAACAGAAATGGACATGAGATAGAGTCAAGGCGAGGCCGAGACGAAGAAAAAGAGGAAGAAGTATATTCTCACCCCTGACCATGACAAGCAGGACTCAACTCACGAGTCCAGAAAGCTTAAAGAGACTAGTTAGATGGTGGTGTGTTACTTTTGTAAGGAGCAAGGTCATTTCAAGAGTCAATGCTCAAAAAGAGCCCAGACAAACACTTGCTATAACTGCGGAGAAGCCGAGCACAAGAAACGAATTGTCCACAACTGCAGGGGAACCCTAATAACCAGTTACGGAAGGTGGTCGATAAAGAGAAGAAGCTTGTCCGCCAGGGACGAACTTCAGCTTAACTGGAAAGAAGTGTGAAGTGATGTATGGTCTAGAATAGCAATATATTTTGTTAGTTGCATTTTTGCAAGCCATGAATGACAAATTTGTAATGTGTTCTGTAGCAAGATATTATGACTTTTTATAAAGCATGAAAGTTTTTGTGCATTTGGTCATCTCTTGTCTTGTGCTTATTTTATTAAGTATTTTGGATAAGGCATAAAACTAAATTTTTTGCCTTCTCCTTCGTAAGCCTCACTTTCTTCTAAGGAGAGAGTGGTCACCAACCCTCAAGTAGTGCAACCGAGAGCTAGAAGATATGCTGAGAACTTGACTCGGGTACTAGAAGGGAGATATGATGAAGCAAGAACGATCGTGAGTAGGAAAGCTCCAGAATGATTCAATGAGTGAGATATTCCCCAGCATTCCAGACGAGGGATGAAATAGGTCCCAGAATGATGTGTGGAGTGGAATTGATCTCCAGTATTTCGGGATGAGAGCGACACACACGGGGAGTTCGTGTAATGAGGTCGACTCCAGAATGATCCATGGAGTGAGACATTCCTCAGTATTCTAGACGAGGGATGAAATAAGCCCCAGAATGATCTGTGGAGTAGGAATTGGTCTCCAGTATTCCAAGGACAAGAGCGACGCTCATGGGAGAAGATTGTGTGACGTTGGCTTCAGAATGATCCATGGAGCGAGATATTTCCCAGTATTCCGAAACGTGGGATGAAAGAGGCCCCAGAATATTCTATGGAGTGGGATTGATCTCCAGTATTCCAGGGACGAGGGCAATATTCACAAGTAGGTTAGTGGGACATTGACTCCAAAATGATCCAAAGAGCGAGATATTCCTCAGTATTCTAGGCGAGGGATGAAATAGGCCCTAGAATGTTCTGTGGAGTGAGATTGATTTCCAGTATTCCGACGACGAGAGTAATTCCCACGAAGGAATTCGAGGATGAGTAAGGGCTCCAGAATGATTCATGAAGTGAGATATTCCCC
Organism: Hemerocallis citrina; assembly: GCA_017893485.1. NCBI lineage: Eukaryota > Viridiplantae > Streptophyta > Magnoliopsida > Asparagales > Asphodelaceae > Hemerocallis > Hemerocallis citrina. The sequence continues at coordinate 442,351,458 of CM030358.1, read as the reverse complement.
AGTATTCCAGACACGGGATGAAATAGGTCCCAGAATGATCTGCGGAGTGGGTTTGATCTCCAGTATTTCGGGACGAGAACAACACTCATGGAGAGTTCGCGTGGTGAGGGCTCTAGAATAATCCGTAGAGCGATATATTCTCAAGTATTCCTGAACATGGAACGCAATAGGCCTTAGAAGTTTTGGTAGAGAGGGATTGATCTCCAATAGTCCAGGACGAGAGAGACATCCCCCAAGGTGATTCATCCCCAGTACGGTGGATGCGGGATGAGGCAGGCCCCAAAATGATGCGTTGAGCACTTTAAGAGTCAGTTTTCGAGGGTGTTCCTCGAGGAATTGGAGATGATCAAGGTAAATATCTTCTGATCATTGATGATTGTCTGCTATTTTTGTCCCTAGCGTCGTTCTGGGGATAGAACTATTCTAAGAAGGGAGTAATGTAATACCCCGGATAATATAATACTTTTGTATATATATATATATATATATATATATATATATATATATATATATATATATATATATATATATATATATATATTTATGAATGCTGAAGTGTGATTTAATTTGCTGGATTGTCCGCGTGGATGGTTGCGTTCATGGTGGTGCGCGAGAATGAGAAGAACCTGATACTAGTACATATACTAGTTTTGAGTGTAATGCATATGCAAATATGCAATTGTATGGTACCATAATGGATATTCTTTGCATGCACTCAAATCTAAGCTCTCATCTCTCATCTAAACTTGATCAAGGGCTAAAAATTTCAGCCATGCAAATATCTTCAAAACCATGAGCTATTAGGAGATTGTTTTGAAGAAAACCATTATGCCACATCACTCCCTCCTACCCCTATGGCCGGCCTACCCCCCTCACACCCTCACTCCTTCTCACTTCTTCAAAAACCCCTCCTTCTTACTCTCATTTCAGTTCTGAAATTTTAGAAATAAAAAGAGGAAGGAGAGAGTGGAAGAAGGCAAGAAAAAAAAGGCAAATCAAGAGCTTTGGAGGAGGAATCAAGGAAGAAGGCCAAGCCATCTTCATCTCTTAAGCTACACCAATGGTGGGGAGTTCTCTGAACTTTAGTCTTATTTCTCTTGTTTAATTTTCTTGCATGGATCAAGCATTAATAGCTATGAGAATGATTGATTAGGAGTAGATTGTTAGAATCTGAAAATAGAAACTGAAAACATGATCAATATGCTAAGTTCCCGAATTTCCAGAGAACAAAATAATTGGAATTTAATCATGAAATTTTCACATAATGATCTCATGTATGTCTATAAGTTACGTGATTTATTTCGGATTTTTATGATGTTATTTGATATTTTAATAAAATCAATGTTAAGGACTGAGTCGTAAGGCAGAGACTGGGTCTGTCTATTGTAACAACTGAAATTGTGGGAATTCTTAGAATTAATTGACATATGATCTATTTCTAAAATTTGTTTCATGTTATCTTGCATGCATCTAGACTCTACAGAAAAATAATAAAATTATTTGGACGAAATGTGATGCATGTTCAAAATTAATTAATCAAGAGTAGTCAAGACAGTGACTGAAGAACAGTAGAACTTTTATACCTGATTGTAATAGGTAGAACTCCTTGAATATTTGGAATCAGGATGTGATCCTTTGTGAATACTATTCATGATGTTGTCTAGTTTCTGGAAATGCAAATTTGATGACCATTGGTTATGCATGTGATTTATTATGAATATTTAAGCATGTACTGTGCAGAACATAGTCAGGATTGACACTATGATAAGATGGTACCCTTATGGCTCTGTATGTGCAGAATTTGAGAAAGTGTACAACTAGGAAGTTGTAGTAGAAATCATGATCTTTCCAAAAAGTTTATTTCAAGAAATTACTGTAAGCAGAACAATAGATATGATTTTTGCAAGTTGAGTCAGAAACCAGATTTTGAGCTATAGGCTCAGTTTGAGTAATGCTTTGTGTGTGGTTCTGTATACCTGAGGAAAAATGACTGTTTTAGGCTAATCAAATGAAATAATTGGGATGGGTGATCAACTAGATAGTTTTAGAGGACACTCACACCTTTCCACAAAACCTAGATTTGTATCATTCCGATCAGCATGTAGAGTTTTATGCTATCGGTATGGTGCAGCCAGTGTACAGGAAGTACACAGGCTGAGGTTTGTGATGCTATTTTGAGGAATTAGATGACTGAATCTGAGGTGATGATCAACTAGAGAGTTGTAGCCTAGGTCTTTAGCTTTCTAGATTGGGCTAGAATACCCAAATCTGAGTTGTATTATGGGAGTTATGACTATTTTATGTTTCAGGCAGAAACACCATAGTTTAGTTTAGTCATGGTTTTTGACTAAGTGTTGGAAGAACCCTTTCCCTTTTGTACATAAGAGTTGATAACTTGTTGTTTGGGGATAAATGGTGTTTATTGCTGGTCTTATTGGTGTTTGACTCCTGTTGAGGATGTTGTCACTGGAGTTAGTCACCAGGGTAGGGTGATGCCCTACGACTATCGACCCTAAGATTAGAACTTCCGTCGAGGCGTTGGATGTCCGATCGGTGCCGAAGAATTGAATTCATGCCAGTGAAGGGTGAACGCGGGCCGGGGTGATGGACGAATTTCCAAGCTAGGGGAAGTGGCGAGCAGGACTTGTGTCGCTGGGGCCAGTGGTCGAAGGGCAGAGTTTTGGAAGCAATCTTTTTACCTGAAGGATTAGAGTGAGTCCAGGATATAGTGATGTTTATGTATATTTTATTAGTACTAGCAAACCATAGTCGGTGTTATACTTTTTCTATCGAGGGATACGGATTTGGTTCTTAGGTTTTGAGTTCGCGGGTTTCGTATCTCGATCGGTTAATTCCTAAAGACCCGGGGTAAGGAACGGGAGAGGAACTCCTGTCGGATAGGGAGATTTGACCCTCGAGGCCATCATGTTCCTATGCGCGTGGGTTTTTTTTTTTTTTGAATCATTGACATCATGGGTACATAGTTTTGTACCGGAAGGTTTGACACGACTTTTTGAGTGAGGTCCGTGCGTGGGTACTAAGTGGCAAATTCGACCACCACTTTAGGGATCGCAGTACGGGACTAGACCGGAGGACTGCAACCTCCTCAGACACGGAAATCTATTGGGAACTGATTGAGTATAAAAGTAGGATGCATGGCGAGGGTTCGAATCCCTAAAATTTGGGGAAAGACGACTTGATTCTGGAATGTATGTTGTATGCGATGCGTATAGATCTAGAGTTCCAAAGTCTTGTTTGCATTAGAATAAGGCATGTGACTGGTGCATTTAGTTGTTAGATCATGGCATACACGAATACTAAAGAATTAGGATGCACGTTTCTTTTCCCATTCAAGATGGAGTGTGGTTGCCAGTTTGGAGATCGTTGTTTCTTATCAGCATTGCGACAGTAGAATTACTGACATTCTCCACCTTTTAGGTACCGGTCCTACCTTTCGAGTGGGTACAGAAATATCAGTGTTGCGCAGCGGAAGACTCAAGCCGAGGGGCAAGTTCCAGCGAAGCAGATTGACCACTCAGGGGAGCTTTGGCGGTGATCAGTCGATTACCATTTCGGGAGACAGCTGATAGCTTTACCAGAGGAGTTGGTAAATATTTTGTAATAAAATGCAATGAGTTAATGTAATTTGTATTCTTGTTCAAGAACAAGATATTGGCTGTAATCGATGATATAATGGCCTTATTTGGAAATAAAAAGTTTTTAAATTTCCGTGTTATTATTGTGTTGAGATGCATTTGAAGGTAAAGATTCTGGTTGCGTCACGGATGTCCGGTAATGGGGATCCGGGGCATTACAGGTGGCAACGGCCGCATTTAGATACAACGTCAAGCATGACTTCGTTAAAGCTCCTTCGTCAAAATACCTCCTCGGGACTTCTCTGACCTCCATCAGAGAGTTGAGAAGTACATCCGAGTCGAAAAGGCGATACGCCCCCAAGAACAGAAGGTGCCTCCGTCCAGGAACAAATGGAAAGGCGCTAACGAAGATAAGCCCCCAAAATCCCAGAAGAACACCTCTGGCCAGTGCCGCCCCCTCCCATGTCTCGTTTTAAAAATCACACCCCATTAAATGCAAGCATATCCTCCATTCTTATAGAGGTTGACAAGGATGGGATCCTTCGACCTCCCCCGAAGATGAATGCCCCAAGCAAAAGACGGGATAAAGCAAAGTGGTGTGCCTTCCACAAGGACCATGGTCACCTTACGGATGAGTGTTGAGCCTTTAAAGACGAAATAGATGAGTTGCTCCGAAGAGGATACCTCGCCAAATTTGCCCAGGTAAATGATCTCGAACCTCCTCCTCCGAGGGGACCCAACAAACGGGCAAAGAGGCCAACTGAGTCCCAGGGATCGGGGCGGATGGAGATATTTGATGCAATCCACAGAGGACCTATGGGGGGAGCCTCCAGCTCATCTAGGAAGGCCTTCATTCAAGAGGTAAATTTCGTACACAACATCCCTCCCCCGAGAGGTTCTGGAGTTGGCATCACCTTCTCGGACCGGGACTTGCAAAGCTTCCAAACTCCTCACTGCAACGCGCTCGTGATTAGCATGTGTATGGCGAACCATAAAGTGTGTCGAGTCCTGATTGATAATGGCAATTCGGTCAACATCCGCCTTTTAAATGTGTTTGAGGGCCTCAAACTCAAGCATGATCGCCTCAAGCCCGCCTGATACACCATCCACAGATTCTCAGGAGCCCCCATGATGATCGAGGGAATTTCGACCCTCGATGTTACTTTAGGGAAAGCTTCGACCGATCGTACAGAAGTGTTAGACTTTATGGTGGTTGACATGAAGTCTGCCTAAAATGCTATTTTCGGCTGCCCAAGGTTAGTAGCCCTCCAAGCAGTTGCATCAGCATACCACCTAAAAATGAAATTCCCTACAGTCGCAAAGTGGGGAAGCCAAGGGAAGTCAGGAGAATGCTCTGGCCTGTTACACAACTACCATGGGCGGCTCGGTTCTTCTCCTTGATGTCTTCAAACTCCCCTTTGATGTGGGGCAAGCTATCTCCGAACCCGTGGACGAACTGGCAGAAATCCCTTTCTCCGAGGAGGATAAAGCTAAGTGTTTCATGGTGAGCAAAGCACTCACCCACCGAGTAAAGGAGCAACTTATCATGTGCATCAGGGAGAATCAAGACCTATTTGCTTGGACCACCGAGGATATGTCAGGTATCTCCGAAGACTTGATTGTACACCGCTTAAGTGTGGATTCGAAAGCCAATCCTGTCCAGCAGAAGCACCACAAATTTGCGTCCGAGAGGCAACAGGCCATCAAAGAAGATGTTGAGAACTCCTAGCAGCCCAATTCATCCAGGAAGTTAGTTACCCCGAGTGGCTAGCAAATGTTGTAATGGTCAAGAAGGCCAACGGTAAGTGGAGAATCTGCATAGACTTCACCGACCTCAACAAAGCATGTCCAAAAGATCCCTTACCTTTCCCGAGCATAGATGCTTTGATAGATGCCACCTCATGCCATGAATCATTAAGCTTTATGGATGCTTTCTTGGGATTAATTAGATCTGAATGTTCCCGCCGGACATCCCGAAGACGTCCTTCATCACTGATCAGGGGCTCTATTGCTACCGAGTTATGCCCTTTGGGCTAAAGAATGCCGGAGCCACATATCAACGCTTGGTGAAATAAGTCTTTAGAGAGCAGATCGGTTGAAACATGAAAGTATACGTGGATGATATGCTCGTAAAAAGCCTCAGGAAAAAAGACCATGTGGCTGACCTCCAAAAAGCGTTCAATGTACTTCGGATCAACAATATGAGGCAGAACCCTTCGAAATGTGCCTTCGGGGTCTCCTCGGGAAAGTTCTTGGGGTTTATGGTAAGTCAGAGAGGAATTGATGTCAACCCAGGAAAGATTAAGGCCATCCTCGATATGTCTCCCCCAGCTACGATTAAGGAAGTCCAGAAGCTTACTGACCGTCTGGCCACCATTGGGCATTTCCTCTCCAATTCAAGAGAGAAATGCCTACCTTTCTTCAAAGCTCTTCAGGGAGCAAAGGATTTCGAGTCGGGGGAAGAACAGCAAGTGGCCTTTGAAGGCCTTAAAAAACATCTCACCAATCCTCCACTCTTAAGTAAACCCACACCGAGAGAAATCCTCTACCTCTATCTGGTCGACTCAGATCAAACCCTCAACGCTGTGTTATTAAGAGAAGAAGAAAAAAGTGCAAATACCAATCTACTATGTCAGCAAAGTGCTCCATGATGCGGAGCTTCGATACACAAAGATGGAAAAAAATGGCATATACTCTAGTAACGGCCGCCCGAAAGCTTAGACCCTACTTTCAAGCACAGTCCATATGGGTCCTCATTGATCAACCGCTCAAGCAAGTTCTCTACAAGCTTGAAAGCTCCAGAAGGTTCATGAAATGGTCTATTAAGTTGAGCCAGCACGACATCACCTATCACTCAAGAACTGCAATCAGGGCATAAGCTTTGGCCGAATTCATCGTCGAAAGCACGATCCCCGATCCTCCCGAGGAAGGAGACTACCCTCCCCCATCCCCCCCCCACAAACGCACACACACACATTGGAATTTCTATGTGGATGGATCCTCTTTCCTCGAAGGGAGCGGAGATGGGTTATCTTAATCGGTCCTGATGAGTTCTTCCTCCAATACTCGTTGTGCCTCTATTTCCCAGCTTCGAACAAGTTGGTCGAGTATGAAGCCATGATCGTCGGTCTCCTCCTAGCAAGAAAGGTGGGGGCACAAAGAGTCAAAGTATTTAGTGCTCCCAACTGGTGGTAAATCAGATTCGAGGAGAATACGAGGCGAGAGATGACCGAATGATCAAGTACATCGCGCGCGTAACAAAAATCATGTCCACTTTCTAAGAAGTTGAGGTCATTTGCATTCCGTGAGAAGAAAATGGACAAGCAGATGCCCTCTCCAAGCTCACCTCCCCAGTGTTCAATGGACTTAAGCACACCGTACTGATCAAGGTCCTCCTGAAATTAAGCATCGAAGAAGAAGAAGCAGTCGAACTCATGCATATCACCCTTCAAACACCTGAAGACTATTGGGTGAAACCTCTGGTCGACTTCCTCGACAGAGGGATCCTCTTGGCGGACATCAAAGAATCAAGAAAGATTCAGGTAAGGGCTGTAGGGGATTTCGCTGTCGGTTTCCTTTTATTGCAAGCGGTGGAGATGTGTCCATATCCTTTGCACGCATAACAGAACCAATCATTCTGGCACTCGCTGATCGTGTGACCGCGTTGGACACACTTGTGACACAATTGTGCAGATGCCGACCTAGAGGAATCTGAAATGGCGATACGAGTTTGAACTTTGCGCTCCGCCATTTTCTGCCTCTTTGGCTTAACAAGAACCCATTCTCCTTCATCGTCCTCCTTGGTTTTCTTGGCTTCCTCCTCCGATGAAACATGGCGCGGTTGATTGAGTTGAGTCTCGTGGCTCAACACCTGAGTCCTCGCCACTTCGGCATACGTTTTGGTGCCGATGGGTACTCTCCTTGCAGACAGTGGGCATTGCTCTGGGGAGCTTCTCCTCCATCCCAAATTGCTGCCTCTTTCGTCTTTCCCTCTAATCCTCTCCCTTGATCGTCCTCTATGGACCAGCGGAGATCTTCTAGGGTTGCGGGCGCCATAGCGGGACTCATCCTTGGCCTGCCTTGGGAGCTGACGATCGTAGTCATCTTCCCTCTCACTCTTTCCTATTTAGTAGCGGCTCGAGCTGTCCTTTCCTGATCGATTTATATCTCTCTCAGTCCTCATCCTATATCTATTAGCAAGGAGATGTTGAGATCGGAGATGGGTTAAGGAAGACGGAAGTGGAAGGCAGAAGGGGATGGGAAAAGGAGGAGGTAATGGGAAGTGGGATGGAGGGGGGGGTGGGTGGTCGGAGGGTGGGGGGAGCAGGGTGGTTTAGAAGGTGTTGGGAGGGGTGATGATGGTGGAGAAGGTGGTGGTTGAGCAGTCTATGCTGTGGGGCAGGAGAGAGAGAGTGTCCACATTTTTAGGAGCAAAATGAGTGTAGCATTTGATTTGAATCAAGGATTTTGATGTTCAGTATATGTGGGCTGCAAGATCAACCACGTAGTGCGAAGTTATGCCCGCCATTCGAGTACTCCTAAAACAACTTTGGACAAGTGTAGAGTCCATTCATGATTCATAGAGCCGCCATAGCCACATGTTCCCGAGAAAGTGTTTGGGGATCGGTTCGCCATTAGAGTGCTTCCGAAACTTGTCATCACCCTGTTCGGAGTCGACTCACGGTGCAGAGAGCAATTCTAGCCACTTTGCTTCTAAGCAAATGTGCAAAATTATGCCCACGGTTCGAGTACTCCTGAAACAACTTTTGACAAGTAGAGTCCAATCATGGTTCATAAAGAGACTCTAGCCACATGCTCCCGAGCAAGTGTGTGGGGATCGGTTCACCATTAGAGTGCTCCCGAAACTCGTTGTCACCCTGTTCGGAGTCGACTCACGGTTCAGAGGGAAATTCTAGCTACTTCGCTCAAACATGCGAAGTTATGCCAGCCATTCGAGTACTCCTGAAACAACTTTGGATAAGTATGGAGTCCACTCACGGTTCACAGAGCCACTCTAGCCACATGCCCCGAAAGCAAGTGTGCTGGTTACGGCACGTCGCCCGAGTGCCCCTGAAACGACCTGTGGTTCATTTGCTAAAGCACTCCAATAGACTTGCTCCCGAGCAAGTGTGTGGAGAATATCTTGTCGTACAAGTGCCCTCTGAACCAAGTTAAAATCAACAAGACATAATTCTTAAGAGATAATTCTCAACCACTTGGCAAAATTTTTATTTCAAAAAAATTATTTAGATACAAGTGTTGAAGAAAGAACAAGTCTCTATAAGAGTTACAAAATCTCACTCAGTTCCCCTTCAACTCTTTCGTGGTAGTAGGACACTCCTACTTAAGGACACACACGGTTTGCGGCTTCCCACTGAAAAACAAGCACTATCCCTTCCCCTCGAACCACATGAAGCAACATCCAAACCTACGGATCGGGTCGCGCCATCGGGTCTATTGCTCGTTCCGGCCCACCAACAGACACTCCACTAGACGAGCTGGCCACACCACTCTTAGCGTCACCAGGATTTCACGGAGCCTCAGGTAAGCCTAAAGCTAGTTCATGGAAGGACCTCCCCTAGACACGCTCATTGCGAGAGCAAGAAATGCACCTAACGTTGCCCCTTCAAGGAGTTGCTTCAAACAGTGGTTCTCAGTCTCTAGTTCAACAAGTCTCTCTTTCAGAGAGTTATCCTTCACACTAAATTTCAAACGAGGCACACCACTTGCTCTGTTCCCTGCAAAAATTCAAAATTAGTTCTCCTAGGATGGGCTGCTTCTAAACTCTTCTAGATCACTACGTTCTTCAGCTCGTTTCTCTCGGCTATGACCGCAAACAAATAGCGGTGAATGGCTTTAAGCTTCGAAGACTTCCCAACAGCTTCTCCATCTGGAGAGTGATCTTCCACACCCACCGTGGGTACTTCTCAAAGAATCTCATCATTTCGCCTCGCCTCGATATCCCTGTGGGTCAAGACCCTTCTCAAGTGGCCAAGCTCCGTCTCCACTTTGGAAAGTTTATCTCGCAAACAAGAGAGCCCCAGCTCCGTCACCCGAAGCATAGAATAGAGGCGGACTACTCCATGATCTCAAGACTCTCTTACATTGTACACAATAACTTGCTAACGAAAGAGAATGATAGATCACTTTAACAAAGAAAACCAAGTCACCAAATGCGTGAAAACTCATGAAGAATCAAAACATCACATGGGATAAGAATGAAAGAAGTCTCATAGCAATGTAAAGATACAATAAAGCGGTGGCCAGTCCGCTATTAGGCATCAATACACGAGCAAGAAACCAACAAAAAAAAGACAACTAACTATGAGAGGAGTCAAGGGTCTACCTCGGCCGACTGATCCACGGGAGGAGTAGACTCGCGACCGCTCCCTTCAACCGCCTTCGGAATAACTACTAAAGCGGATTTAGGGTCCGCTACAACAATCTCCTCCTCCTCTGCTTCCTCCTCTCCCTCCTTGCCCTCGTCCTCAGGAACGGGATCATGCAGGGAATATCCTGGGCGATCAAACCCCGGGACGCGCATTTCGACATGTCGAAGAGCCCTGACATACGACTGCTCCATGTTCAAGGCCAGATGACCCTTGACTTCATCCCTTACCACCTTCACCGATTCCTTCTTCTCCTTCGCAACCTTCTCCCTCTCCTCGGCTACGAGAGACATCCCTCAGTCAGCCCTCTCCCTTCCTTGAGCGGCCTGGTTGTTGGCCTTTGCCAAGTCCAACTCTAGCCAAGCAATTTACAATGCCTGGGACTCTGATAAGCGCATCGCCTCCTCCAATGCCTTAGCTATCTTTGCCCACTCAGCTCGATCCTGATCACTCGCCACATTTAGCTCCTTCTCTTGCACCGCAACCCGCTTCAAAAAGTTGTTGAAGTGGCAAGTGATGATCTACAAGAGTGAAAATATTCGAAGTTACAAAGGGAAAAACCAACTCTAGTAATTCATGGAAAGCTAATTATCAAGACAAAGTAATTGAGATCTTACCACCATGTTGGCCCTGGCAATATCCAAGGCATCATCGCCCACTGACCCCGCGTCCATGGCAGCTCTATCCTTCAGAGTCGGGAGGTGATGAACCGCTTGCATATAGGTAGCAGAGTCCCCAAGGAACCCATCGTGTTTCATAACATGCCAACCAGGAACGAACAACTTCTTGTGCTCCTTTGTGAGAATTGCTTCCGCTGTCGCGGTAAGGAGAGGAGCTTCCAGTGCAAGAGCAGCACCAAGTGTGAATCCCCTGGAGGATGGGACAGGAGAATCAGAAGGGGGAGACTCCAAGTTTACTCCCAGAGAAGCAAGCACAGAACCCCTAGCAGCTTTCGTAGATGAAGGCTTCGCAGCCGATCTCTTTCTCTTCTTCTCCTTATGGACTTTGTTGCTCAACCCCGAACGCTAGGAAATCATTGCCTTAAAATTCATACCAATAGCTTCTGCAAAATGAGTCACAAAAGGTTAAAATATGAAGTGAAAGAAGATAAGATATCTATGAAAGGGGGGGGGGACAAAAAAAATCAAAAACGCATACTAGGGTTAATAGGACTAAGACCCCACTGAAGAGAAACTCCTCGGTTACATCTTTTCAACTTGGGGGAGGCTGGCTCAGAAGTTTTATAACCATCCCATCCTCCTCGAGACTTGAAATGGGTTCGGCCTTCGCCCTCCTCGGGGTAGGGATGGCATTCGGGTCGACCGAGCCGGGCCGGGCCGGACCCGCCCGGGTTGGAGGTTGACTTGGGCGGGTTCGAGTAGGGTTGGTGGCTTAATCGAGTTGGGTCGGGCCAGGTCGAAAAGTGGAAATGGCGACCTGCCCAACCCGTGAACCCTTTTGGGTCCAACCCGGGTCGGTTCGGGTCGGGTCACGGGTTGGCCCTTTAAAATAGGTTTTTTTTACTTAAAATAATAATAATAATAATAATAATAATAATAATAATAATAATAATAATAATAATAATAATAATAATAATAATAATAATAAACATTAAAAATCGTAATAATAATAATATTGAAAGAGTGAAATTGCCAAAAAATATTGAAATATTATTCATATGATTTCAAGTTATACAAGTTTCACAATTTCTAATAAGAAATAAAGAATTCAAAACTTTGTTTTATACACTAACATATTTCTTATATACAATTTCAATTTACTTCAATTTTTCTAATTTGAAATAATAAGCAAAGATTTAATAAAATATTTTTAATCTATTTACAATTGTCTTCAAGTTGATGGCCTTCAATTTGTTGTTGTTGACTTATTGTTGTTGGTCTTGAATTCTTCATTTTGGTTGCTAATAATGTTGTTGTTGTTGTTGTTCCGGCGAGTTGCTCCCACTTGTGGATATAGATAATGCTTTTCCTTGTGTCCTATCTTCAGCCTTCAGCCAGTCTTCTGTGCAAATGAGCATCTCTAACAAGTCGGGCTTCAAGCGATTCTTGTAATCAGTTAGAACCCTGCCACTTGAAGAAAATACACTTTCAGAAGCAACTGCAGAGACATGAGGAGTTAGTAGATCTTTAGCCATATATTTAAGAATACTATAAGTGTGTTCATAGTCTTTCCACCATTGTAAAATATCTAGTGAAGAAGTAGAAAACTCAGAATCTTGTTGGTTATACTAATTTAATTCATTTGGTTCATTAGTCCTAGGTTTTTTGGATTGAATTTGTGCAAATAAATTAAATGTTCTATCATCAAATTTGCTCTTACCCTTATCTTTGGAAGTAGTAGAAGAAGAACTAACTACAGAAGTTATACTACTAGAAGCAAAAGATCTATCAAAATAATCATACAAGTTATTTAATGTAGATTCAAATTTAACTAAAAAAGAAGCACAATCAATTTCTATTTCTACATTTTTCCCAAGTAATGCAAAAAAATATTTCAATCAAACTCTTCGTACCTTCTAATTTGATACGAGGATCCATAACGGTAGCAACACAAAACAACATAGGAGGAGGATTAAAATACTTCAAAAAAAATTTGTATGCAGGTTTTACAATATCACCAACAAAAGCATCATTTAACATTTCGTTAAATATTTGCATCATAGTAACTATTGAAATAAAAAAACTACTAGAAGTAGATTCATATGATTTTGAAAATTTTAAAGTTGCGATTTTAAAAGGTTCCAAAAATTTCAACAAAGATACGGCATAAAACCAAACGGTGGGAGTCATTTCAAAATTTGGCATATTTTTTGCGATACAAAAATCATTTACACATGCTTTATAGTCGGTAACAACATGTGTAAATCAAAAGTAGAGTTCCATCGGTGTTTAACATCCTTTGGAAATCTTCTAAAAGGTACATTTGAAATCCTACACCAATTTTTTCATTCTTGAAATACGCTGGGACTTCATGCAATAAAATGTACACAATTCTAATTTTAAGTATATATGGATTTGCTATTTTCAATGCATCTTGAACACATAAATTTAAAATATGACATGCACATCTAACATGAAAAATATTATCAGATGGAGGGTTTAATGCGGATTTTAAAATACTAATTGATGCATTGTTGTTAGATGCATTATCAAAACTAATACACATAATTTTATCGCGAATATGAAAGACATCACAAATTTCTAAAATACGGTTTGCTATTTCAACGCCACTATGGGGATAGGGCAACGCGGCAAGTGATAAGATTCTTTTTTGAAGAATCCAATCATTGTCGATCCAGTGACAGGTTATTCCCATCATTGAAATATTGTTGATACCCGTCCAACAATCCGAAGTTAAACTAACTCTACAAGTTAAACTCCATAAAATTGCAATCAAAGCGTCCTTCATTTCATTGTATACTTTAAAACAATCCGATTTGCAAGTATTTCTCGGGATTCTTCTAAAATGAGGGTTTAAGGCCGTTTGATAAAATTTTCCAAGTTCCTACTCTCGGGATAGAAAAATGGTAACTCTTCCTTTATTACTAATCGGGTCATTTCCCGACGAACAAGATCGGGATCATAAGGGTGGCTTTCAACTAGACCGGTGCTATGGTGAATTTTTTGTTGACTGGGTAGGTCAACAAGAAGGTCTTTATGATTATTTTGGATGTGGCTACTAATTGTACCGGTGCCATCACCCCTCTTGAATTTGTATTTCTTAGAACATATTTTACAAACTTTCAAACCTATACCCGGAGTTTCTTCGTCCGGGATAAAATCGTAGAATTTATGCCAATCACTACTTTTCCCTCTACTTTTCCTACCACTTCGGGGTTGTATTGTTTCGGTTGGTTGTTCTTCTTCTTCTTTTTCTAATTGTATGTCTCCTACTAATTCATCGTGTGTACCCCATTGTTGGGTAGGAGGATCATGGTACTCTTCGGCAGGCTCACTAATTGGGACAATTGGTGGCCTATGAGAAGTGCCGGTGAAATCTTGCCCACTTTGGCTACGACCGCTACCGCGTGATCTAGACATAATGTAGTAATGTATGTATAAAAAAACTACACAATGTGGGAGCGATGAGTTACAAAAAAAATCTAGAAAACAAGAGGGTTGAGATAGAGAAGATCAAAAAACCAACAAACAGTTAAGATACGAAAAATTATAACTACAACAAAAATAAAATAAGAAGAAGAGAGGTATGAAATTTTGATACCGTTCACCGTGGATATGCGTATATAAAAAAATCCGTGAAAATAAGAATAGCAGTAGAAGTAGAAATCCTCAAATCCGGAATTGAAGAGTTGAGGAGAGCTTGGAGGAGAGTTGAAGACTTGATCACTTGGAGTTGGACGAGAGTTGAAGAGTTGAAGATGTTGTTGAATTTTTATTTCGATACAATCGGAATTTGATCGTGTATATGCCTCGAAGACTTGTTTGTTCAATACTTCAATTGTTCGCAAATTGCTTAGAAATGAGTAATAATAGTAGAGAGAGTAAGAGAGTAAGGTTTGAATTTTTTGATGGGGTTTTGGGGGGGTATTTATAGGGTAAAATTTAAAAAAACAAAAAAAAACCCAAAAAAACCAAAAAAATGGCTCTAAGAGCCGTTACTGGCTCTCTGTTCTACAGTGCCCAACGGCAGGCTCTAAGACTCGTTGGACCCGCGGGTCAATGGTCGACCCGGGGCGGGTCAAACGGTTTGCAACCCGTGGCTCGACCCGCGGGTTGGCGGGCGGGTTGGGGAAATTTTAGCGGGTTCGCAGGCCGGGTTTGGCAGGTTCGATTAGCTATTTTTGAGACCCGGGTCGACCCGTTACTGTTCACGGGTTTGACCCGAAGCCGAACTGCCATTTCGCGGGCCGGGTTATACGAGCGGGTCGCAGGCGGGTCGGCGGTTGACCCGACCCGATTGCCATCCCTATCCTCGGGACTCAAAATGGGTTCGGCCTTCGCACCTCCTCCCTCCACCTTGTGGGGATCACCCACGACTCGCGCTTGCGAATAAGGAACTATTTTTCTCTCCAAAATTTGATGGAGTCGGGATTATCGATCAGCTTCACACCCCAACGAGGTGAGAGATAATATCTATACTCCAACTTATTCTTCTGGTGAATCCGGTAAAACCTTCTAAGAACACTCAGTCAATGCTCGATCCTCACCGCTTGACACTGCAGAACGAAGCCGTTAACAGGCCTCCACATGTTAGGCATATACTAAATCAGACTCAGAAAGTACCACTTTAGAACCTCGGTCACAAATGGCGGAAGAGGGAGATGAAGACCTGTGAGAAAGGCGTCGAACGGGAAGAAGCAAGTATCTGGGGAGGTCGGTGAACAAGCTCTAACATCCAGTCCCGGTAGGAGAAGGTCGAACTCCCTTGGAATTATAAAGCACTCTCGAATACGACCTAAATCTTCCTCCGAAAGTATCGATGCTATGTCGTCAACCTCGGAGTGCTCGCATGGTCTGTTCTCCTGGTATGAAGGTTTCATTCTGTATACCACTCTCAACAAGAGATTGGGAGAATAGTCTTGAACTCCGTCAAGGTTTGTCAAGGGGCTTGGAAGCCTACCTAACTCCCCCACTTCTCTTGTTCTCTTAATAATTGTCTCTACGATGACCGACTCCACCACCTCCTTCCCCTTATCCAACCTCGGGGAGAGAGTCAGTTGTCGATCCCCACCATGGCTCAAAGGGGAGGTCTCGACCCCGAAGATACCCTAAACATCTTTGATAAAATTATATATATATATATATATATATATACATACATACATATAACCTTGATGTGACAGCTACGGTCGGAAAAGATCGCTAGAAAATGCAACGCCTAGCTACGACTGCTAGCAGAACCGCCCAAGAGAAGAAAATTCTTTTTGAGAGATGAAATGAGCGAATGAGGAAATAGGGGAAAGGGTTGAAGTCTTATAGGGACAAGAAGCGTCGGTTGAGCTTCTTAGGCCCCCAAACGGTTGGAAAGGCCTATAACAATAATGAGTACAAACGACCATGAAGACTAAACGAAAACAACTCAAATAGGCGGGAATATCAAACGACTGTTCAACGGTCAACGAGACACGTGTCGCCCAGTCGTGCCACCTCCATCGTTTGGTGGCAGGCTCCGAGCAAACGTGCTCCCATCGTGAAATCATGCAAAAGCTGTTGACTGGTCAATGGTCAATAGTCAATGAGACACGTGCCACCCAACCGAACCACATTCAACGTTCGGTGGTAGGCTCCGAGCAAATGTGCCCCCGACTGTTAAATCACGCAAAAACCGTTGACTAGTCAACGGGACACATGTCGCCCAGCCGAGCCACCTTCAACATTCGGTGGCAGGCTCCGATCAAACGTGCCCCCGATCGTGAAATCACGCGAAACTGTTGACGGGTCAACGGTCAACGGTCAACGGAACACGTATCGCCCAGCCGAGCCACCTTCAACATTCGGTGGCAGGCTCCGAGCAAACGTGTCCCTGATCGTGAAATCACACAAAATTCATTGACTGGTGAACGAGGCACGTGTCGCCAACTGAGCCACCTTCAACGTTCGGTGGTAGACACTGAGCAAACGTGCCCCCGATCGTGAAATCACGCAAAAATCAACGGTCAACGGTCAAAGGGATACGTGTTGCCTAGAGCCACCTTCAACATTCAGTGGCAGGCTCCGAGCAAACGTACCCCCGATCGTGAAATCACGCAAAATCTGTTGACTGTTCAACGGTTAGCGGAACACGTGTTGTCCAGCCGAACCACCTCCAGCATTCAGTGGCAGGTTTCGAGCAAACGTGCACCCGATCGTGAAATTATACAAAAACCGTTGACTAGTCAACAATCAACGGTCAACGGGACATATGTCGTCCAACCGAGCCACCTTCAACATTCGGTGGCAGGCTCCGAGCAAACGTGCCCCCGATCGTGAAATCACGCAAAAATCATTGACTGGTCAATGGTCAACAGAACACGTGTCGTCCAGCCGAACCCTCCAGCATTCCGTGGTAGGTTCTGAGCAAACTTGCCCCTGATCGTGAAATCACGTAAAAAACCGTTGACTAGTCAACGGTCAATGGTCAACGGGACACGTGTCGCTCAGCTGAGCCACCTTCAACATTTGGTGGCAGGCTCCAAGAAAACATGCCCCCGATCATGAAATCACGCAAAAATCGTTGTCTAGTCAACGGTCAACGGTCAACAGGACATGTGTCGACCAGCCGAACCACCTCTAGTGTTTGGTGGCAGGTTCCGAGCAAACGTGCCCACAATCATGAAATCACGCAAAATGGTCAAAGGTTAACGGTCAGTGCCATGTGTCAGCACGTTGAACCATTGCAATTGATCGGTGGTGTGTGCCGAACAAAGCTACCCCCGATCGAGAAATGAGTGAAAAATTCTCCTCCCGATATGCGCTCGATCGTGATCGACGATCCAGATTTTGCCACGTCATCATGGTGTTTTCATTTTAAATTAATTTTATTATTTAATTATTAAATCGAATTAATTATTTAAAATTTTGAAAAAATGATTTGAAATTCAAAAAAATATTAATTAAAAATTCTAAAAATAATTATTAATTTGAAAAATAATTTCAAATTCCAAAAATATAATTATTCAATTAGAATGTTTAATTAAATTTTTTGAAAATTAATTATTTATATACGAAAATTGAATAAAATATTTTCAAAATGGTTAAAAATTTGGAAAAAATTAGAAACATCACAAAAAATCCAGAAAATTATAAAAATATTTTCTGGTAATTTAAAAAGCTCAGAAAAACATTGTTACACCTCGAGCAAGATCCAAATTTTCCCGACAACCCCGATAAGTTCTGTAAACCATTGAAAACAGGCGAACTACTCCTCAAAGGCTATGAAACTCAGTCTTCGGGAGTGGAGGGCTTGTGATGTGGGTAAAAATAGAACTAAATCGGGACCGTCAAGTCAGGCATGAATCTTAAAGCTCTTAGTAGTAAAATGGTAATTTCACCTATAAACAGGTCCTTGAATGAAAATTGGGCATCTTTCAAGCCCAATAACCTAGCAACGGATCTGTCTTATTGGGTTGTCATAACAGCCCCATACAAATGAGTCCAGATTATTTAAAAATAATTTAAACTCATAATTATCTATAAGAGACGGTTCAAAAATCATATCTCTTATCTAAGGGAAAGTTTGAAACTCAAATTCCCTCAACTACTTTTAGCTCTTTACGAACAAGAGATAATTGATTCAATCCAAAAATACTGGAAAGTAGAGATAAATCATTATCTTGAAATTGACCCCCAAGGCGACTATAAATACTCTCCTACCTCCACCAGAAATAGGCAATCAATAATTTGCTCCACAAAAGCTCTCTCATATTTTTCTTAATTTCTGACTTGAGCGTCGGAGGGTCTGTCGCCGGGATCAATCCCGGTGTATCAGACTTTTTGCAGGTCATCGGAGGCGATCGTCACCACACGAATCAAATCCTATGGTGCAAACGAGTCAGATCGTCAAGTCAATAGCAGTCAAAGGCAATCAACACCGTTGAAAGTCAAATGGTCAAACTTTTGTTTGTTCCTAAAAAAGAATCCACATCATCTGATTGCTCCCACACCGAAAAAAACAACAACAATAACAAAGAAATTTCTATGATATTTAATGTTACGATTCCTACTTACACCGGCAGTGGATCGTTGCATCTATGAACCAAAATAAAAAAAAACAACAACAAAAGGATGAAGAAGAACAAAGATTCATTATCAATTCATTCATAAGAAAAAAGGATTACAGTCGAATATTAATAAGGGATTCCAAAATCATAAGCCCGTGCACAACCTGTAGGTGCACCTGTAGTAAAAGGAGGGCTTTATTACAAAATTTCCTTGAACTAAAGAAAATTTCCCGAGTAATACTTTAAAAGGACTGTTAAAAATCAATTAATGTGAATGTCTCTCCATTATCCCATTTTCTCCACTAACCCCATGATCTCCATGTTCTCCACTCACCATTTACTTCATGTTTGTCGTTTCAACTTCTTTTGTAAGCCTATAAATAGGCTTGTAAAAACTTGAAGAAATGATGAGAATAAAAATTATACTCTATTCTATTGTCTTTTATATTTTACAACATCGTCTCTATTATTTTTACAATACGTTATCAGCACGAGGCTTTACTTCAACTATTCGAGTTTGGTTTTGCTGTGTACTTTCTTGGCTATTCTGTCGATATTGTGTAGAACTTGTGTTCCTTGGTTTCTGAGGTTGACGATAAGCCTCTCATCTCAGACCAATGAACTATACCAATTGGCATCAGTCGCATTTTGTCTCCTCGTTGCTTGGGTTAGTGCCCTGTTCACTTTTCAAATTGTAATTTATATGTGTCACCTGCTAGTCATTTTTTCTCATTCTTATCATGTATACTAGTACTAGATAAAATTGGATGTTATGTTCTAAAAATTTTCCATCTGATTCTCACGAGTCCTAGTTTCATCCTGCAAAATGAACAAAACATGGATTATGTTAGTTTAATGAAATTGCATAACATTAGACAATATGTTTTCAAAATGTCAATTATTCAGAAACGCAGTTAAGAACACTGAAGATAATACCTTCTTGGTCTACCTAGTCTATAGCCTTAATGAAATTAAATGCTTATATCTCACCATTGCTTCATCATATCTCAAGCATATTTTTGTTAGGTAGGAGTTTAAACTTTAACTAAGTGCCTCCTGTATATGAAAATTTTATTTGTTTGTGGTTGTTTTCCCAATTTGCATAACCTTCTAGATGCTCAAACTGCATTGTAAAGAGCTTTGGTATATATTCGTGTTCCCTCATGTTGTGGGAGCACTTTCAATTTTGTCCAGCTGTCGGCATGTTTTTTTCACCGTCCTCATCCCCTGTTATAGATGCGCACTAGTTGTGTCAGGGACTCAGGGTGTAAGCTATAAACTTGACTCAAATCTAATATCATATACATAATCTACTATCACACTATTGATTGACTCAATACGACAATCAATGAAAAAGTAACAGTAGTAACCACCTTTCCCAAGCCATCCATCTTCTATATGAATTTAGTTGTAAATAAATATAATGTTGTGATGGTTACATGAAAGATTTATCTGATTTTACGAGCAGAATTCAGCCTGGTTAAAATATGTAATTTGTTGTCTTTTTCCCAGAAGAAAAATTATGAATGAGGGGTTTGCTGTAATATCTGGAATGATGTTGAGGAAGCATAACAGAAAATTCTTCCTAATTGATCATGTAGTAAAGCTCATTAACCCAAGGAGCAATGGAGTGGGCTATTTTGTCAAATAGTATTAGGAGTTGGAGAAGGAAAATTATATTGATGGTTGTTAATCATGTCCTGAAGATTTGAAAAAAAAATGAATAGTTTGAATGCTCCTTTAATCAATCCATACCTGAAAGTGAAACAATTAGTAATTAATATTTCTAATATAGGCATTTTGTTGTTTTTGGTCCAAAGTTTACTTCGATCGAAGGGCATTTGATCCAAGGAGAACAAGGCTATCATAAATCCCATTGCCTAGTAGGAATAAGGCTACCATGGAAAGTATATCTTATCTGTGTCAACATTTAATCACTAGGTAAAATCCATGGGCTTTTAAAAAACATAAATTATTTGGACCTCTCATTAATTGATTATGATCCAAGATTATGAATATGTATCAATCCAAGATCCAAGTTGGGGATATATGTTTTGCAGACAGTGCTAGTACACACACCATTCTTAAAGATTAGAGATATTTTTCTAATCTGAGAAATGATCAAGCACATGTCAATACCATATCAGGCTATGCAAAGATAATTGAAGGCTCCGGAAGAGCAAATTTTATAATGCCAGAAGGCACAAAATTCATAATTGAAAATGCATTATTTTCGCCTCTCAAAGAAACTTATTAAGTTTTAAAGATATTCGTCTAAATGGATATCATATTGAGACTATGAATGAAAGAGGTATTGAATATCTTTGTATTACCTCAACTATGATGGGCAAAAAGTGTGTGTTAGAAAAATTACCAACTTTCTCATCTAGATTGTATTATACAACTATAAGAATGGTTGAATCATATAATATAGTAAATATGAAGTTTACTGATACTGTAAACTAGAAGTTTACAGATATATTTAAGGTTTGGCATGATCGGTTAGGTCATCCCGGTTCAACGATGATGCGGAAAATTATCAAGAAATCATGTGGTCATTCATTGAAAAACCAGAAGATTTTTCAATCCCATGAATTTTCTCGTGATGCTTGTTCCAAAGGAAAGTTAATTACAAGGCCCTCACCAGCCAAAATAAAGAACGAACCACTATCATTTTTAGAACGAATTCATGGTGATATATGTGGTCTGATTCATCCCCCGTGTGGACCGTTTCGGTATTTTATGGTTCTAATTAACGCATCAACTCGATGGTCACATGTGTGTTTATTATCATCTCGTAATTTGGCTTTTGCAAGATTACTTGCACAAATAATTCGGTTGCGGGCATATTTTCCTGATTATCCGATAAAGGCAATTCATCTTGATAATGCTGGTGAATTTACATCCCAATCTTTTATGAATTATTGTATGTCAATTGGGATAAAAGTGGAACATCCAGTAGCCTATGTTCACACTCAAAATGGTTTGGCAGAATCATTTATAAAACGGATCCAATGGATTGCTAGACCAATGCTTATGAAATCAAATCTCCCCGTTTGGGCCTGGGGACATGCTGTTTTACATGTAGCAAAACTTATATGCATCCGGCCAACCAGTTATAATGATAATTCTCCCTTACAATTGGTTCATGGTCAGGAACCAAATATTTCACATTTACGAATTTTCAGATGTGCGGTATATGTCCCAATTAATCCACCACATCGCACAAAAATAGGACCTCAAAGGAGGACGAGAATATATGTTGGGTATGAATCTCCATCTATAATCAAGTATATTGAACCGACTACTGGAGATTTGTTTATTTCAAGGTTTGCAGATTGTCACTTTGATGAATCACTATTCCCAACATTAGGGAGAGATAATAAACAGTTGGAAAAGGAGATTTCATGGAATGAATTATCATTGAAAAGTTTAGATCCTCGAACAAAAGAAAGTGAATTAGAAGTTCAAAGAATAATTCATTTGCAAGGTATTGCAAATCAACTGCCAGACGCATTTACTGACCACAAAAGAGTAACAAAATCTCATATTCTAGCTGTAAATGCTCCTGTCAAAATTGATGTCCCTGAAGGACAACCTATAATTGCTAGTGAGTCTAAGGCACACTTGAAGCGTGGTAGACCATTTGGTTCCAAAGATAAACATCCTCGAAAAAGAAAAGGAGCAAATAACCATGATTGTCAAATCGAGGATGTCTCTCCAGAAGAGACCATTGACATAGTTAATAATGAAGAGAATCAGGTACCTGAAATTAATGGAAATGAAGAGATCTCGATTAACTATGTCATTATGGGAAGAAGATGAGACCGGAATAATATAATTGTCGACAATATTTTTGTATATAATATAGCGCGCGATATCATAAATGAAAACGAGGATCATGAACCTACCTCTGTGGAAGAGTGTAGAAATAGAAATGATTGACCAAAATGGAAAGAGGCAATTAAGTCTGAATTAGACTCGTTTGAAAAACGAGAAGTTTTTGGACCTGTAGTCCGAACACCAAAAGTGATCAAACCAGTAGGCTATAAATGGGTATTTGTACGAAAAAGAAATAAACGAAAGGAGATTACTAGATATAAAGCACGGCTTGTCGCACAAGGTTTTACCCAGATGCTTGGTGTTGATTATGAAGAGACATATTCTCCTATGGTGGATGCAGTAACATTTCGATATTTGATATGTTTGGCAGTGCATGAAAGACTTGAAATGCGCCTCATGGATGTGGTCACGACCTATTTGTATGGTTCGTTAGACCATGATATATATATATATATATATATATATATATATATATATATATATATATATATGAAAATCCCTGAAGGAATTCCTGGGAAATTTACTCAGTTAAGTTAAACAAAGCGTTATATGGATTAAAACAATTAGGATGGATGTGGTATAACCGTCTGAGTGAATTTTTAATAAAAGAGGGTTATAATAATAATCCTATATGCCCATGTGTGTTTATAAAAGGTTTAGGATCAAAATTTGTTATAATTGCTGTTTATGTTGATGATTTAAATATCATCGGAACTCCTGAAGAGTTATTACAAGCCGTGCAATGTTTAAAGAGAGAATTTGAAATGAAAGACCTTGGAAAAACAAGATATTGTTTAGGTCTTGAAATTGAACATTTGAAAGATGGGATTTTCTTGCATCAATCCACTTATCTGGAAAAAGTACTTAAAATGTTTTACATGGATAAAGCTCATCCCTTAAGTACTCCCATGGTAGTGAGGTCATTAGATGTTAATAAAGATGTGTTTAGACCTCGTGAGGAACATGAAGAACTACTTGGTCCTGAAGTACCATATCTTAGTGCCATTGGAGCATTGATGTATCTTGCTAACAATACACGTCCTGGTATATCTTTTGCGGTAAATTTATTGGCAAGATATAGTTCCTCACCAACTCAAAGACATTGGAATGTTGTGAAACATATATTTAAATATCTTCAAGGGACCATGGATATGGGCTTGTATTATTCTAACCTGTCCAAATCAGATTTAATTGGGTATGCAGATGCAAGATATTTATCTGATCCACATAAAGCCCGATCTCAATCAGGATATGTGTTCACCTGCGGAGGAACAACAATTTCTTGGCGTTCTACAAAGCAAACACTAGTAGCAACTTCAACTAATCATGTAGAAATATTGGCAATCCACAAGGCAAGTCGTGAATGTGTTTGGTTGAGGTCGATATCTCAATATATCCGGGGAACGTATGGCCTTTCACTCGATAAAGATATCCCCACAACCTTATTTGAAGATAATACAGCATCCATAGCTCACCTAAAGGATGGCTACATCAAAGGTGATAAAACGAAGCATATCTCACCAAAGTTCTTCTTCACTCATGATCTTCAACAAAAGGGTGAAATAAGTGTTCAGCAGATAAAGTCAAGTGAGAATCCAGCAGATTTGTTCACTAAGACTCTACCCACGACAACATTTGAAAAGATGGTAAACATGATTGGGATACGTCGTTTGAAAGATCTAAAAGGATGATCTTTTCAGGGGGAGAAAAGATATGCACTGCACTCTTTTTTCCTTCACCAAGTTTTGTCCCATTGGATTTTCTTGGTAAAGTTTTTAATGAGGCAGTATCGAGGCATATTCTTATCCACAATTACGAGACATTCAAGGGGGAGTGTTAAAAATCAATTAATGTGAATATCTCTCCATTATCCCATTTTCTCCACTAACCCCATGATCTCCATGTTCTCCACTCACCATTTACTTCATGTTTGTCCTTTCAACTTCTTTTGTAAGCCTATAAATAGGCTTGTACAAACTTGAAGAAATGATGAGAATAAAAATTATACTCTATTCTATTGTCTTTTATATTTTACAACATCATCTCTATTATTTTTACAATAAGGACTGATATATTAAGTTTTTTCCCAGTTCTCTAAAAGCATATGCATTTCTAGAGAACTGCATAAATCCTTCCCTCTTAAAAATGAGCCCCATACCCCCTCTGAATATGTGATAAATCCTACTATTATTTCTCTGTCTTCCTTCCCTATGATCAAAGTTAAAGTGCTTTTCAAATAATGGAGAAGTGGATGTGGATTGAAACGGCAACGGTGCTGATGTCGATGGGGTGGTAGCGGTTGTCATTGCTGAATCGGCAGCTACAAGGGCAGTGGAAGGTGGACCAGTAGCACCAGCAGTAGCTACATTGCAAAGTTCCTTGCCATTGAAGAAATCCTGTAATAGTAGCTGAACTTTGGGAATTCTAGTAGCCCCATCCACAAGGACAACACCATGAACAGAGCTCTGGTCCATCTTATCATCTCTTAAACACTTCTCTACTGGTTCCATACATTTTCTGAAAAGTTCCATGTTAAGCTCCTCAAATTTGGCCCTTCTAAGAGCTTTGGGATTGCCAGTGATATCCTTCTCGTTCTTTGTATCAATCCCTGAACAAAGTGGTTCACCATGCGCTTATCAAAATCTTCTCCTCCAATATAAGTGTCTCCATCAGTTGCCTTGATCTCAAATTTACCTTCTTCAATAGTGAGAAGAGAGACATTGAAAGTACCACCACCAAGGTCAAAAATGAGATCGGTTCTTCTCACTCACACTGGTTTCCTTCTTGTCTCCAGACCATAAGAAGTAGCTCCATTGCCACTTTAATCATCATGAAGCTTTTCTAACTGTGCGAGGTGCTTCACAGCTTTGCCTATTAAATCATGCTTACTCTGCACAAATTTGATAACGAACAGGATGCCGCATCCATCTGCTTGGAGGGGAAGAAGGTAGTTCATTACTGCCTTGTTATAGGTCTCATCTCCATCTAAACCATTGAAAGCATCTGTGACCTATCATTCTTCTCCCCAACTTCAGCCTCACTAGCTACACCAATCTTAAGGAAAACTACTCCTCCCGAAAGCCGTGACAACCATTCTTGTGCTTCCTCATTATCGAACATTGTAGTGCTGCTCTCAATAGATGTTCTAAGCTGCTTACTCCTCTCTTCAAGAAGCTTTTTCTTTCCACCATCATGTATTATTACAGTTAGATGATAGATTAGTTTAGTCCCACATTGAATAATGTATTGGTTTAGTATTCTCTTCTCTTCTATATAAAGGAGACATATTGTACTCAGTTTAAATCAATCAATAAAGAATATTTTCCTATTCCTAATTCTAACATGGTATCAGAGTCTATCGTCCTATAAGGCCTATACTAATTTATCCTCGTCATCGAGGTGGAGTGGTTCTCGTCTTCATCGGAATCACTCCACCTCCCGGCATCTCTCTTCTGCTCCCGATCAAATACCAAAACCCTAATCTCCCCCAAAACCCTAGCCGTCATCCCTCTTCCTCTCCCAATCAAATCCTCCAAAAAAAATAAAATCCCAAACCCTAAAATCCCCAAAATCCCCCCAAAATCAAGATCCGATTTTGGTGTCTCTCCCCTAACACCCTCCCTCTCCTCTCCCACACTCCTCAGATCTGATCGCACCCTCCGCTTCTGCGGCCTCAGAAGGGAGGCGCTAGGGTTTCAGAATCTTACTTTGAGAAATGGAACGTCCTTGAAGCTCCATCGCGATCACAGATCCATCATCAACTCCATTTCCGCTTTTGCTGCTTCCGGTGGCACTGTCGCCGCTCCAGCATCAAAGGGGAGCTTCGATTGCGATCCCGTCGACGTCGCCCCCACTCGTCGTCAGCCCCGCCGTCAAGCCAGACCCACCCCCCAACTGACGTTGCAGCCCATTGCTTCCAGTGTTGCTCTCTCTCTCTTCCTCTGTTGATGATGTCTCTTTGTTTTGTCTGGGTGCTCTTGTGCACGTATTGTGCACATGCGATCTTGTGTTGGTCACTGTGTTGTTGCAGTTTTTCTCAAAAATAAAATAAAATAAAATAAAAAAACTTATAGGTTCTTGTGCTTCTACATCCAAATTGTCAACTTACTCCGGTTGATCGATCATAAGTTTGAGAGGGGGTGTTATCAGCATCCAGTTCTCATTTCAGGGATAATATCCCATCATCGACTATGTCTCAAGTCAGGGGATCGACTATGTCTCAAGTCAGGGGTGAGATTCCATCATCGACTATGTCTCAAGTCAGGGGTGAGATCCCATTAGTCTATTCTCAGTTCAAGGGTGAGATCCCATCACAAATCAGGATATGGAGATCCCGCCACTATTCGGGGTGAGATCTCAACAGTGCACCACCACTACTTTCTTTCGCAACAATCTACTTCTCAGTTTCCATCACATGCGACATCAAGCACCGTTTCTGCATCACAGTTTGCCGTTTCTTCCATATCAACATCATCAGTATTCCAAACTCTTGTTGCTTGAACCAACTTGAGTTTGAGAGGGGGGGTTAGATGATAGATTAGTTTAGTCCCACATTGAATAATGCATTGGTTTAGTATTCTCTTCTCTCCAATATATAGGATACATATTGTACTCAGTTTAAATCAATCAATAAAAGAATATTTTTCTATTCCTAATTCTAACAATTACAATAGTGTCATCCAGGGTAATACTGACCTTTTTGGCAGTACCAAGCATATCTAGTTGGACTTTCTAAAGGGTTAGTCCGCCATTCTGTGTGACATACTCCTTTGGTTCATCTGGATCATACTGAACAGTCCAGTGACAATCAAGTCATTGAGCAGCAATGTCTTACACAGCAGGATACCCTTCTCGGCCTTGCAGAAGTCAAAGAAGGTGGTAGCTCTTTTCTGACGCTTCTACTTCTCATGGATATCATTGCAATCGAGCTGAATGTGTTTTTGAAGCTCTGAATGGTACTTAATTAAGTTGTAGAATGAAAATAAAACCATGATAATTCTTGATTGTTTCTTCTTCAGAAAATCATATGATACCCAGATACCTTTTGTTACTTGGAACAATATAATGCAACCCTTAGACCTTCCATCATCAAATTGTTCCCCTGATGTACTGCTATCCTTTGCAGTTTTGGTGTGCACACATATTTGTGTCTCTTCTTCACACTCTGAGGGCTCTCCTCCACATCAGAGTCTAAATTAGACTTAATCTATGAGCTACCTATCACTTGATATTGGATTCTTACAGAAACTGTTGCAGCGGGCTTGTTCCTTCGAAATAATACCTTTCTCATCTTCATCACCCCAAATATGACCGTCAACATGCTCTATACAAATAAATTATAGTGCTGTCAAACCCAATTCAAATCTTTCTCTAGCAAAACAATTGAGGCACAAATCATAGCCGAACAATTAGCAAATCAACGATTGCAATGATACTCCTCCGATGTAGCAAATGGAGAAGTATTTGACCGAACAAGTGTCGAGAGAGATGCAGCGACACTAATAGAGGAAAAGGAATAGGACCCAAACTTGGTCGCATTGCCTTGATATTTTGCAACTTTTCTTTGATACATGAGAATGGTGTCTGTATATACCTCTATCACGGTTAAAGGGTGTTTACAGGTTACTTCTTGTAGGATTTCTTCCTTCAGCCAAGAGATGTAGTAATCCACTAAAACCGGCATGGTGAGGGGTTTACTGAGATGACTGCAGTTGATGAATTCTTGGTAATACTCGTGGACAGTTGTTGTTTGATGGAGTTCATGCAGGGGATGTTGAACAGGGGTGATGGAACCGAAGAAGCATTTGGTTGAACATTTGGTGGATAATGCTCCGAATTTCACACACAAAATATTCATGACACGCCCAGAATCTTTTACATCAGTTGAGTACATAAACATAATATAATATAGAAAAATACAGAAATGTTACTGCAAGTCCAAACCACTTGGATTGATAAGATGACAGGCTCAACATGTCACACTTTTATGCTAAGACCTCAGGCACCCTTACCTGCAAAACCACAATCTGTGGGTTCGTCAGCTTGTGACGCCAACGGTAAAAATCCCAACAACTTTAACTAACTCCCAAAACATAGCATAATAAAAGAAAAAATTGAATCAATGTATATGTTAAATGTAAATAAAAAATAATCAATTACACAATGTCGTATGAGGGAGTGTGGAACTAATTTACTAGGGTGTCAAACATAAACTTAATATGCTAATATACACAATTCAAATATGCACTTTTAATGCACGCTTGTTTGGAACGATATACCGCACATATAACATAGTTTTCAAATGCAAACTACTAGTGTTTCTTCTCATTACAGGGTTCAATCCCTCTCTATGCAATACCTAAACCTAATGATCTGTACTCCAATGCGTAATCACATGTAAATCTCACCCTCAGGATATTGGACCTGATAGGTCTACCCCTAGCCCACACACCATGAATTTTTCGGGCGTATACTCAGTCACGAATTCCAGCAAGTCGATCTACTGTAACTATGGACCTGATAGGCTTAACCTAGCCCACACACTGTGGATTCTCCAGGCGTATCCTCAGTTTGAACATTTCTAGGAACCGCAGCTCTCTGCTGGACATGTTCGTCATTGTTTCTATTATATCTTCTTCTAATGCAAAATATTAATTTAACTAATGCAAGATCTTAGTCTAAATGATGCAAAATATATTATGGACTTAACTATCCCTATTCCGGACTTACATTTCAGATAAACTATAATCTTGATCATACCGACCCTATTTTACTCATCCCTCGGAGTTCTCTAACTCTTGCTAGACTAGGGCATCGCCTAAGTCCTAGTCATTTTCTCGGATTTGACCAAGTCATTATCTCAGATTCATGGACCTTACCGGCCTACCCGTAGCACACACATGAATTTACTGGGCGTATCTCCAGTCCCATATATATAGAATTCACTGTTTAAATATTCAACTCTGTCTTTAGACAACAACATAATAGTCTTATAAAAATCATATAAATTTCAATATTTATTAGGAAAATTGATTTCTTAGTTTTATATGAAATCTAAATGAGTCTAATACAACATTGCATTTAAAAACATCTAATTTAACCACAATTGTTTTACCTAAATCCATATGCAAAATTATAGGTTCAGATTCCAAAAAACTACAACTCTTGCTAATTATAAAAATCACCGAAAATCCCACACTTCATGGAAATTTGATTTCTTAGACTTGACAGAAAGATTAACGAATCTAATTTAAATTATTAGTTTTGAGTTTCCTCACAATACTGCATATAAGAGGTTAAAATGGTAAACCAGAAGGTATACAAATTTTCAGAACCAAGGCAGAACTGTCAACTTATCCTAAGTTCGAATTTGTTTAAAATACTAAACGATATCCAAACCTCATAAAACTTTGTGAACATGTTATACATATATAATAGATGTACATATAAAAAGTTCAGCTTCAAATTCTGTATATTTAGAAAGAAATAAATTTTTGAAAGTAAGCATGATATTTAGGACATAATTATAGAATATGTCATATTTCCGTTCTTAGCCATGAATGAGTTCGGTTTTATTTAAAATACCATATGACATCCAAAAATCTCGAAATTTTGACGATATGTTATAGACATATATGGGATACACTTATACAAATTTCAGCTTCAAATTCTATATAGTTAAATAGAAATGTTTTTCGGAAATAAGTCTAAAACTCATGACAGAAACTGTACAAATTTTCATAACTAAGGCAAAACTATCAACCAGCCATAAGTTCGAATTTAATTAAAAAATTAAACGATATCCAAAACTCATAAAATTTTGTGAACATATTATAGACATATACCAGATTCATATATAAAATGTTCAGCTTCATAATCCATATATTTTGTGAGAAATGATTTTTTTGAAAATAATCATGATATTCATGACAGAATTATAGAATATGTAATATTTCAGTTCTTAACTATGAATGAGTTCGGATTTATTTAAAATATCAAATGATATCCAAAATCATAAAATTTGGAGGAGATGTTATAGACATATATGAGATACACATAGAAAAATTTCAACTTTAGATTTCACCTAGTTAAAGAGAAATGATTTTCGGAAGTAAGTCCAAAATTCATGACAGAAACTGTAAAGTATTTCCAAGTTAATCTTACCATAATTTCACACAATTAATTAACAATAAATACATAATCTAAGCATGAATACTCATCCAATACAACATATGTGGCTTCTCTAACATGCATACACCATACAATAGTTGAAATTAGAGTGGTAAAGTTGTTACCCACCTAAAATTTCTAAAATTGATTGCTTCTAACCTCTTCAAAGCTTTCCAACACAAAAAACTTAACTTTATGACCACAACAAAACATACACTATTACTATCATCTCTTATGTTAATATTCTACAACTTATGAAATAAAATAGAGTTTCTAAGTTTACTTTATGAAAACTTTCAACTCCAAATATTTTGTTTCTCATCTCTTGAAAGCTAGGGTTATGTGGGTATTTATAAGCCTAATTATGCACTACACGAAACAAAAACAGGTTTCTCTATCAAGGGTTATAGAGAGAGAAACACCCCCCCCCCCCTCCCGCGCGTCGTCATCTATCCTTTCTCTCCCACCTCAGCCCCTCTCACGCCTTAGTCGCTCATCCCTGTCGATCTCCTTGAGTCCTCCTTCCCGTCGCTCCTCTGGTACCGTTGTCGAAGGTCGCGGGCCTCCCATCTCCTGCCTTCGTCCTCCCTTCGCTCATCCAATCGAGCAACGGGGACACTTATCGTGCCCCCCTCCCCCCAACTGATCCCTGCCGTCCCTCCCTTCTCTCACGCTGCTGCATGTCGCAGCTCTGTACCCCTGCCGCTGCTCCTTCAAGTTGAGCTCCTCTCGTGGTCCCTCCCTTCGCTCTGCCGATCGAACAACTCGAGCTGACTCCAACGATGACGCAATGCTTCTACCGCCTCCGCCCCTCCCCATTGACCTCCCACCGTTGTCCCTCCCATCGCTTCATAAATCGAGCGACGTGTGAGGTTTAGTGTCGCAGCTGCCTCAACGTTGTCGCTGGCCTCCTCTTCGGTGCAGGAATCGGTGCCAATTTCTGCTGCCACCATGTTTATGCCCTCATTGCCAATCGCGGTGATCTACATCTACGATTTGGATGACGAGGTGTTGGTTGAGTGAGCGAAGACGTGGGGGTTTGTGATTATGGCGGAGCCGGAGAAAGTGGGCACCGGTTTGTATGGTTTGGAGCTTCCTTTAACCGATGGCCACAATCTTCGAGGCAACACCGCCACTACGCCCTCATCTTTGAACTTGACATCCACAATGACACTGCCCATTATGGCGAGAGGAGAAGGTGATACTTCATTTAGTTTTGATTTGTGTTGGGTTTTTTGCTTGAGAGAGAAAGTGAGAGAGTGAGAGAGTGAAGATGTCGCTCCTCACTACTCTATGTTGGTGTATGTCTGTGTATGTGAGAAATCACTGGAGAGAGCAAGAGCGTAAGAGAGGCGAATGTATCCTCTTCACGGCTCTCTCTTTGACCATACAATTTTGTTTGGGAGTGTTAGAGATGGGCGGCTCCAGCAGTCGAGCTCCGTCAACTGACGACCACAGTCTTCGAGGCAGCACCACAACAAGGCTCACATCATTAAACCTGACATCCACAATGCCACCGCCGGTTGGGGCGATAGGAGACATTTAGTTGTGATTTGTTTGAGTTTTTTGCTTGAGAGAGAGTGAAAGAGTAAGTGAAGATGTTGCTCTTCATTGCTCTGTATTGGTGTATGTGAGAAATCACTGGAGAAAGCATGTCATGCCCCGCTTCCCAAAATACGGGAATACGAGTCCATGACTAAGGCCCAGCGAATGATGTGAATACACCATTCATAAGCTGTACAGGTAACTCAACAACATGATAACAACAAAACCACACAGGCATGTAAAATCACAATAGGATAACAAAAGTACATGACATAGTCCATAACATAACCAACAGCTGGAAAATACAAAGTAGTTATGGGTCAAACACGCCCGGAATACAATAAAGAGTAGCATGAATAAAACATGAACTAAAGATAACATGATAATTAACAAGACTAAAATACTTGATCAGCAACACCTTCGAGTAACTCTCCATCCGAGCCTGCAAGTACATTATTACAAAAAGAAGAAACAAGAAGATACCTGTTAATGCAAGTCATGGACCGCAAGTGGTACAAGCTAAGGGGATAAGTACAAAAACAAAACAAGAAGCAGGAAAAAGATCATGGACTCAAGAATCATGTAATAGGAGAAATACAATATGTAAACAGGATCATGAACAAGACATCATGAAACAAGTCGCATGTAAACAAGTAATCAAGTAAACAAGTCAACATGAACATATACATGTAATTGGATCATGCAAGTGCACGTGTTAATCTCATGTCTTTTATTAACCTAACTAGTGCAGCAATCATGCATCCCATACCACATGTTTGATACACGAAATCAAGTGAACGTTTAGACTTAGTGGTGGATTCTATAGGTCACATACTTGGAAAAAATATGTACATTCAATCTTGTATCGAGATACGTACAATGTAAAACATGTAGAGTGTAAACTTGTAGCGTGAAATATGTAAACTTGTAATTTGCAACTTGCAACCTGTAACTTGCAACTTGCATCGGAAAACTACGAGCTCCCGTCCGAGTACGCTCTTCCATATTGCCCACTACTAGATCTTTACCCTTATACCCCGGCTTGTTACTTTTATTAAATTAAATCAACAATAACAAGATAACATATTTAAACTACTATCACAGGTAAAACAATCATGCACATAATCATATATAATCCTAAGGGTACATATATGTGAATCAATCGTGTTCATGTAATGCATGTGGCAACAAAGTATTCACGATCATATGCGAATACGGGATCGACGGGTTATGTATAACAACAGATTTCAATTCGACCAAAGAATACGAATTAGAGTCAAAGAATATACTTGCAGTATTTTTCAATGAAAGCTTGTACGAGAACAAACAAGTTGTACAAGATGATACTTGTCTGATAACCGACGACGGTGATACCGAAAATAAGAATATTGGAATCAGAATCCTAGGTAGCGACGCACGTGCAAGATACGTGGCAGCAACAACATCAAACAGCAACCAATCACACAAAATACCAAACACCGGATCGGATCCCCCTTCACACAAATACCAAACAGAAAAAGTAACCAATCTCCACACTACACAGAACAGCAAATAGGCAATTTGACCAATCCCCCCTTATCCAAAACACCAAACACCGAATCTGCAGAGCTTCTTCTTCACTTCGACCAGAGAGAGAGAGAGCGGGAGACTGGCGGGAGAGTGGGTGGTGACCGAGCATGGGCGGCACGACTGGGCGGCGACGGCAGAGTGAAGGCGGGAGGTGGGGGTGCTGGCGTCAAGCGGTGGTCGAAGACGCGACGAGAGGAAGAGAGGGAAAAGCAGCGATGGGTTCGACTGAGGGCGATGGGTGGTTCGAGCGGTTGCTGCAACAAGGAGGGGGGAGCGACGGCACTTTGGGTGGTTGCACTCGAAGAAGGAGGAAGAAGATGAGGAGGTACGGAAATGGCATCGAGGGGAGCTCGACGGGGGTGCTTCGAGGGCGGAGCGACGACGACGCAAAGAGGCTGTGCCATGGGGAGAAGGGGCGACACTGTGGTGACTGACGACGCAAGGGCGAAGGAGGTGAGCGGGAGACTTGCGACGAGGAGAGTGGGATGGGTGGAGCTATCGAAGAAGACTATAGGGGAAGCTCAATGGCGAGGAGGGAAGGAGGCGATGAGGAAGACGAAGGCAGAGGTTGATGAGGCGAGGGGAAAGGCGGTGCTGTGCGACGCGGTCAGGAAGCGACGGCGGCGCAAGGCGGAGGTCGGAGATGAGGGGGTTCGGTTGGCAATGGCGGGCGGAGATTAGGGCTCAGGTGAAGTCGAAGGGTGCTCGAGGTCGGAGGCACCGAGGATGGAGCTTCGAGGGTCTCGAGTAGAGAGGACGACGGGGACTCGCCAATGGCTGGCGGTGGTGGAGCCAGAAGGAGACGAGGGTGGAGGTGCAGGTGGCCTCGGTGGAGACTGGAAATGGCGGAGCGAGGGCTCGAGCAGGAGGAGGCTGAGGAGCTTCGAGGTGGAGAAGGGCCTGGTGGAGACTGGCGATGGAGCAGCAGAGGGTGGTGCAAGGCTCAAGCGTGAGATTGAAGACGAAGGGGAATGGGGAATGGGGTCTCTGTTTTGGGTTCGAAACAGAGGAAGTGAGAGAGCGGGAGAAGGAAAGAGATGGGAGAGAGAGAACAGGGAGGGGGGTTTATAAATAAATAATAATATAAAATAATAAATATAAGATAATAATGGGTAGATTTCGGTTAGGAAATGAAGGGGTGGGTTAGTAGGGTGATTAATTAGTTATTGGGGTAGGTTATCGGAATGAGAAGAGATTGTGCTGACATGTTTTGTTTTTTGTTTTTTTGTTTTTTGGTTTTTTTTTAATATTTGGGTATTGGTTTAGATGAGTTGGGCTAGAATTTGCATTGGGAAAAATGGGCTTACAAATTAAATAGTTGATCAAATCATAGAATAGATTGGGCTCAATTAAAATAAATAATATATATAAAAGGTGATTTAGAATAGGACTTGGTTAGGGCTAAAAGATTGGGCTTCATATAAAATAAAATAGTCAATAGTAATAACATGATACAATGGCTTTGTTGGCTTCAAAGGACATAATAACTTATAGAAGAATTGAAATACAAAAATACGGAAAATGAGAATTCGTATATTCGGGAATGGGGGTTACAGAGCATGTACGTGAGAGAGGCAAATGCATCCTTTTCACGGCTCTGTTTCTCTTTGACTGTGGTCTTGGTTGGGGTGAGTGTGATGTTTACACAATTATGGGAGGAGATGAGAAGGCTGGGTTCGACGGCTGTAATTCCGCCTGACTCGCTTCAGGTGGGTGTGCGCCTATTGTGGAGGCGGGGCATGAAGCTAACTAACATACAAACAATTATGATGGGCCGAGCATTGTGATTGGGCCCAAGATGGGGTCCATTACAATTTAGAGGAGATGCATTGATGGGACCTCCTAGATAGTGGTGAAAACTATCGGTCTGTCGGCCCACCCTCCAGGGTTTGTTGGAGGGATCTCTTGTTGTCTGTACGGATCATGTTGCTTCATGTTTTACTTCTTGTTTGTAGTTTGTACTTTGGCTCAGTACTCTGGGCTTGTTTGTTAATTCCTAATTAATGAAATATGGTGGTCATATTCCACCTTTTCTTCGACGACAACAACCACAACAACAACAACAAAACAAAACAAAAAACAAACTACACTATCAAACTAATTAATCCACCTCCCTTAACTCTAGATGATAATTAATTTTACCTCCTTTAAACCTTCTTTATGTCACTATCTAGCAAGAATCATGTATAATAAAAATGGATAATTTTATTAGGACCATTTTTCATGATAATCATTTCCTAGAAGTCCCTAACACAATCTCTTAAGTCCTTATTCAAAAATAGAATATTATATATGCATATGGGTCATTCCCAAATATTTATTTTTTACATACTAACATCTAAAAATATTCAAGGTATTACATATGATATTGTACGTAACTATACAAAATACTTTGCATAACACATGCGGGGTAAAATTATCATAACTCAATTTTGTTGGGCATTACATGGTAGGTTGGAGTTTGAGGAAATAGAGCTGGAGATCTGCGAAGGAGTTAAGGGTGGAGGAAAGTGATATCAAGGAGGTGGTGGGGGTGCATTTGCGGCCAGGTCCTCTTGGAAATTTTGTCGAACGCCTGGTGGTCGTTGATAGTATCTTGGTGGAGATGTGGAAGATGAGGCGTTGAATACTGAGGGGGAGGATGAGGAGAAGCCAAAGAGCACAGAGGGGGCAGCAGTAGTTGCAGTAGTTGATCCGTAAAGAAGGGCATATCTAAGGGCGATGGGGAAGGGGAAGAAGCATCCAACTAGGTAGGGCTGTAAATCGGACTGGACGGGACCGGACAGTCATATGTTCAAGCTCGGACCGAAATTTTACTCGGACGGGCTTATGTCCGGCTCGATCCAGACCGGACAAAATTTTTCTAGTCCAGACTCAGTTCGGTAAAGCATCGGACCACAATAATACTCGGACGGACTTATGTCCGGCTCGAGCTCGATAAAACATCGGACCTAATAAGATGTTCATGTTCGGTTCATATAACAGTTTGGACGGTGCACGGTCGGGCCATTTCTCGAGCCAGACTTGGATGGACAACGGACCGTTCTGTTCATTTTACAATAATACTGAGCTGGACTCTCACACAAGTCGACCAATCAGTAAGTTATAAGGGAGTTAGATCGAGATCGGGAAGCCATGGCGTCATCACCTTTTGCCTTCAACTTATCGTTTGGATATGCTCTTTCGTCTCAATCGTCTTTTCTCTCATCGTCAACACCTATAAGAGTGGACCTTCGCGTCAACGTGCTCAGTGATCCAAGTCCGGAGTGAGGTCCATACTCGAAGATTGGTCAGCGCTCGATCGTTTGCAGCATCGGATCATAGAGCTTTGATACCATTGTTATGAGTCCAAACAATACCAGCGGTGGATCGTCGCAACCATCATCCACATCAGCGATGGCAGACATGAGCCAAAGTAAAAAAACAATAAAAGAAGGAAGATGAACAAAGATTCAATATCAATTCATTCATAAGAAACAAAAGAATTACAGTCGGATATTACTAAGGGATTGCAGAACCATAATTGTATGCACAACCTGCAGTAAAATTAGGGCTTTATTACAAAATTTCCAATATCTTTGCAGATAAGCCCCTTAAACTAAAGAAAATTTTCCAAGAACTGATACTTGAATAAAAGAACTGATATATGAAGTTTGTTTCCCAGTTCTCTCAAAAATAGATGCATTTAATCCCATATTAACACCAGAAATCTTTGATATCATCGTATTCACGCCTGAAATCTTTGGATGTTGACATCAATAATTCTACTTTTTCAACAAGAATCTAGGATATTCAGAGCAAAAGGCATTATATGTGGGTATTTCACTCATTCCCTTCCTCAAATTATCCATTTACACATTTACCACCAATAAAATTATCAATTGAGGGCTCTAATTTACACATTTAACACACAAAAACTAACCATTTAATCTCATATTTGACTTACCTATTACCAAAAGACTAGGTGTGAATTTGGAATTATACAGATTTCACTTGCTAATATGAAATTTGACATAATTTTAGGGGTCAATATGGAATAATTCCATATATCAACGGTAGGGGTACAAATGCCAAGAAACTGTATGGATTAATAAAGAAGGCAGGGAGGATAGAAAGAAAAAGAAAAAAAAGAAATAACTGATTGTTTTATACAACGACATTTTGTTCTGTGAGAGTCTAATCTATGGCACTAAAATAGTTCAACATGATTAATTAGGTCTACGTTGCTATAGCTTGATGTGATTACCAAATATCTAATGCGCGAACATATATAGGCATACACTAAATACTAAAACAACTCAGTGAATGATTCATCCGTCTTGAGTGTCAAACTGACCTGCAATGTGCCTCTGTAAAGTTCAGAATCAACCATGTTCTAAACGGTTGTGGATCTTGGGTTCGGGTTAGAACTTAACCCGTTGAGGTTTGTTGCATCAGCAAGTTGGGTGAGGTCAGTAAATAGGGGTTCGGTTCGGGTTTGAACTCCAAGTGGATCGGGTTGGGTCTGTGCTGTAAATAGGTCGGACCTGATGCGGGGTTGCACAATAGTCGGACCGGACCAGGTCTAACTTGGTTGGGTCAGTGGTCGACTCAGGTCTGGTTTGACCTGGTTTGACCCGATCTTGATTTGTTGCTACCTTGAGACTGTAGACAGAGGAGCAGGCCCGGCCCAAAATGTATGCAACTGATGTTGTTGCATCAGGCCCCCAAAATTATCAAAAAAAGGGAGTCCCCGTTTTCATAAAAGAAAATATATATATTTTATATTAGAAAAAATATATATTTTATATTAACTTCAGGGCCCTCGTTTTCACACACAAAATATATATATATATATATATATATATATATATATATATATATATATATATATATATATATATATATATATATATATATATATATATACTAGGTTTGCCCGTTGACACGTGCCTACGGCACGTCTTCGGAAAGGTGCACCTAGTTTGATTATATAAAATAATTTTGGAGGTCCAGTAAATTAATTAAAGTAGCCAACATATTATATGAGGAAGCAGTATATCTACCTTTAAGCTCAATCATCGCATTTTTTATCATTTGCTTGAACTTACATATAAAGGCTATCGATTCGATGGAGGGGAGTCGCCGATACCGAGTCACTTGATATCCGCGCTTGATTTGGTGGAGTCATCGATATGGAATCAGCAGCGGATCAGATATCGACGACGACTTCTTGATTGGGGTTCGACATTGGATTTGGATTTGGATTTGCTTTGAAAATTTCAAATTTTCAAAAATTTAAAATTATCAAATATTTGAATTTTATAATTTAAAATTTTAAAATTAAATTTTTTTTTATTTTTTTGAAATTTTCTATTTTTTTAATATTAAAAAATATTTTTGTATTAAAAAAAGTATTTTTTTAATTTTTTTTTATTTTAAAAAAATGTAATTTTTTTTGTAATTTTTTATAATTTTTTATAAGTTTTTGAGTTTTTTGGTTTTTAAAATTATTTTTAATTATTTATTTTTTTAATTTTTTTAATTTTTTTTTAAATTTTTTTTTCTTATTTTTTTGAATAAGAGAGAAAGAGAGAGAGAGCGAGAAATAATTAAATAAATAAAGGATTTGTTTTGGGTGAGAGGATTTGAATTTGAGTTTTGGGGGGAAACTTTTGGGAGGGAAAATGTGTTTTGTGATGTTAGATCTTGACCTTTGATTTTAGGGGGATTGAATGAGAGCCACTTGATAACTTTCTTTGTATTTTATTATATAGATATATATATATATAAATTAGCTTCAGACTCCTAAAATCCATGAATCGTTTTATTTTTTTCATAATTTTATATTAGCTTCAGGCCCCTAAAATCCATAATTTCTCATATATACTTTTTTAGTTTTTTCTAATGCATGAATCGTTTTATTTTTTGGGGTATATGTGGGACCCCTTTATGAGAGTTTACTTCAAGCCCCTAAAATCCTAGGGCCGCCCCTGCAGAGGAGGTCGTGGCTAGGGTTTCAGAGAAACCTAACAAAGGCAACGATGGGGCAGGGCACTGCCCTACTATCATTGGTCGGCAGCGGCAGTGAGACCTAGCAGTAAAGACTGCGACGATCGATGCCCAAGAGATTGACAAGGTCGATTGAGGAGAAAGGAGGGTTTAAGGATGACGATGACAACGACGAGTGCAACAAAATCCAACAATCTCTCTATCACACTTGGTATATATAATTAATCTACATAATGCTTCGAGATTGTCAAAAATATATTGAATAAGAAATTAGGGCTTATGCTTTGCAGTTATTGTTTTGCTCGAAGCATTATACCCAAATATTCTAGATATCTAGAATATTGCTCCCAACACTAAATATATACTGGACAATTTTGTTTTCCTCCTAATACCGGAAAGAAAACATCCAATAAGAATGACTAAACTGTTTCCTCATACAAAAGATAGTTCACTCTTCACACAACAAAAATGAAATGGGTTGGTAGACTTAGAAACCATGAGAGCGAGAGTGAGAGCGTCCAGTCCCAAACCCATCCACCTTTCCTCTACTTCCCCCCCACCCCCCCACCGCGCCAGAAGATCTTCACCAGTGAAGTATAAGCG
The DNA here is from genome assembly GCA_017893485.1 of Hemerocallis citrina. NCBI lineage: Eukaryota > Viridiplantae > Streptophyta > Magnoliopsida > Asparagales > Asphodelaceae > Hemerocallis > Hemerocallis citrina. Next base: position 442,311,073 of record CM030358.1, on the reverse strand, counting down.
GAGTAGAGACGAAGGAGAAGGGCACCACCGTGAGGGTGAGCGGGGGAGGTGGAAAAGTGCCACCCACGAAGCTCCCAGGGCCGCGACGGCTACGCGGAATAAGATGGAACGCGCGATACATGAAAGGGGGAGATCAGAGCGCCGCGATCCTCTCCGCGACTCCGAATACAGACCGAATCCATCGAAGAGCAAGCCCAGGTTCGAACGTTCAAGCCCCAGGGTAGATGAACGCTCCAAAAGAAAATGGACGTATGCGGACGTCACAAGAGGGAAAACCGGTGACGTCGACGAACATAGAGTTCGCCGTCGCTCTCCGACACCTGATAGAACCCGCCGGCCATCCAGAGAAGAAGATGGACAGGAATGGATCCTGGTTAAGTCAAAGAAGCACAAGAAACCAATCAAAAGCAGCAGCAGCTCCGAAGCTTCGCGGATCGACGGGCGTCAAAACTGCCATAAGTGTGCGCGTCAAGGGCACACCATTAGCAAGTGCACTTACGAATGGTTTTGTTATTACTGTAGACGCACGGGGCACATATCTACTGCATGCCCTAAACGCGCCATCGGTTCGGCGTCTACTTCGAAGGCTAAGACGGAGGCGTTCCCGGTGGTCTCGGAGGAGAGTAAGACACAAGGGAGCGTCGCAGGGGAACGTCGAGTCGTCCAGGCGACAGTGGTTCCGACGCCTCTTATAGCGGAGTTCGAGCGAAGGTTCTGCAGAGGTATCATCGTTAAGGCACAGACAGGGAACCCTACGGCGAACGATATATCGGAGCTTCTCACCGCTGCAGTAGTTTCGACTCCGTGCCCTATTTGGGTTATACAGGAGATAGGGGTGAATGCTTTTTTCGCTCACTGCAACGATGAGCACGTCGCTAAAGAAACAGTCAGGATCAAGGGATTAGAGGGAAGAGATTCTCAAGGGCTGGAATTTTTCGTTACATTCATATGGTGGAGCAGAGACTACGGAGCGCTGAAGGCAGAGAACTATCACCCGGTATGGATCCGCTTATACAACCTTCCCTTTCACTGTTGGGTTCGGTCGGGTTTACAAAACGTGGTTCGCCCGTTCGGGATGCTTATAGATATTGACCGACAAACGGTGACGCTATCGGCGAGAAAGTTTGCAAGAATCAAGATCGGGGTGACGAAGAAAGCAGATATCCCGTCCAAGATTATAGTTGAGTTCGACAGTAGCTTATATGAGGTTACGGTAATAGTCGAGGTTCAGAAGAATGTATCATTCACAGCAATAAATTCGACGGGCAAAAAGAATTTCAATGGCAGTGAGGAAAAGCCAGAGGAAGAAGACGATTCGAAACGCTTGGATGTTGGGTCACGTGCGGTAGCGGAAGCCATGCAGGTTGCATCCATTCGTCCGTTGGATATTGAGCGCAACAATCAATCTCCATCGTACATACAGTTGTCCAATCGGATTGGAGCTGCCCCATGCATTGACCCAGGCTAGCGTAGGGGCCCACTACCTACCACTAGGCTTCACAACGTTTCCCAGGCTGCTGTTGGAAAAGACGCTACCACTGTGCGGGATGTGACCACTCGCGGCTTAGAGTCAGAAAGAATGCAGCTCATTAATGTGGAGGAAAAAAAGTCTACATCAGCTGTCAAAGTTACTGGTATCCTGAAGCCACAAGACGCAGTAGGCCAGGAGATGGCTAAGTCTTTGGGCTTGGTAAACGAACCTTGGATGGGCTTCTCAAAAGAGGAGATAGAGTTATCGGTTAAAAATGCGGTGGCAGCTCTTTTTCACTCCAAAGCACTAATGGGAAGTGGGCCTGTGATCGAGGACCTCGACCAACCGAAGCCAGATCTTGCCAAAAAGTCGGGAGTCAACATCATGTCTGTAGCAGACCCGACTAGGAGTGATCTTATTCTGCATCCGGATCAGATTGCCAAAGAGTTCCCTACAGCGAATCCCTCCTCTGGGAATGATATTATTGGAGCTCTAGACGATATTAGAGAGGACAATATTGTCTCTGGGGCAGATACTGAAGGCGAAGAGAGGGATGTCAAAGGAAGTGTGGGTAGTACTTCGACCAGAAAATTCATGGAATATCAGAGGAAGGGAAAGAGGCAGATGATGAGTACGGAGAATCAGAAGAGCGATCCAGATGATTGGCCTAGTAGGGGGATCAAACTGCAGGGGGAGCCCACGACAGGAGAAGGTACCTCTCATCCTTATTGCTCTATTCTTAATTCTTTATCAGATGAGTCGTTAATTTACTTTGCAAGTCTGTATGGGATAGCTATGGGGTCCTCTAGGGATGATCATCTTTCAAATTTAGCTATCATTAGAGAGGTATCCAAAATGGGTAGTTTCTAGCCCCAGGGTTTTTAGGGGTGGGGGGGGGGGGGGGGGGGGGGGGGGCGTTCTTTAGACGTTGTTATTATTGTTTAATGGTATACATCTTCTGGAACGTTAGAGGAATGCGTCAAAAGCTGAAAAAGAGAGCTATTGGCGCTACGATTAACAAAATTAGACCTGACATCTGTGGATTTCAAGAAACTAGGATTGAGATCCCAACAGAGGAGGAGTTCACTTCGATTAGAGGTCTGGCAGATTTTCAATGGAGATTTAAGTCGGCTAGGGGTTATTCAGGAGGGATTGCGATTGGAGCTTGCGCGACTACTTACGAGATTATTGACGAATTCATTGGAAACTTCTCGGCCTCGATTAGAATCAGACGTAGACACGATAATTGGATCCAGACGGTATCAAGTGTCTATGGACCGTATGACAGCAGACTGCGCAAAGAATTTTGGTCCGAATTAAGTGACATCAGATATAAATGGGGAGGGGCCTGGATTGTTGGTGGGGACTTCAACATCACCAGATTTCGGGACGAGCATAGAGGTAGAGGACAAAGTCAGGCGGATCAAGACACTTTCAACGAGACGATAGAGGCGCTAGAGTTATTGGAACTAGATATGGCTGATAGGAAATTCACGTGGACGAATATGCAGCGGAATCCGACCTTAGCAAAACTGGATCGAGTATTGGTGTCGATTGACTGGGAGCATGTTCACCCTCTAGCTAAGGTTAAGACGTCGATCCGATACACCACGGACCATCTACCTCTGGTTATCGATTGTGGTGCTAGCAAAAGGAAGAACTCCTTCAGCTTCAAATTCGAGAAAGCCTGGACCTTGTGCGAGGAGACTAGACAACTTATAGCTGACTCTTGGGGTGCTGACACTTCGCAGGGGACGGCAGTCGGTAGGTGGGTCGAGAAGACTAGTCGCCTAAGAAGGTGCCTTAAAATCTGGGCTAGGGAGAAAGCGCGCAACATATCGCAGCATAGAGATAACCTAGCAGGTAGAATAGCCAGCCTGGAAGCAACTCAAGAGGATACTGATCTTCAAGAGGAAGAGAAAGACGAGTTAGCGAATAAAAGACTTGAGCTGCAACAGATAGTTAAGATGGAGGAAATCTATTGGCAACAGAGAGCAAGGATCCAATGGCTTAGAGAAGGTGACGCTAATACGAAATATTTCCACAAGATGGCTAGCGGTAGGCGCAGACACAACCACATCACAGGCATTTCGGTTAACGGGATCTGGACCGAAGACGAAGACCAGGTCAGGGAACACTTAGATGACTTCTATCACAACCTGTTAGGGCGAACGCAGGAGGCAAGATGCTCCTTGTCTCAGGACATGTGGAGCGCATCTAGATTAGATGGGAGCAAAGACATCAAAGGGAGGTTCGACGAATCAGAAGTATTAAATGCGATCAAAAGTCTAGGCCAGGACAAGGCGCCAGGACCGGACGGCCTACCGATCTTTTTCTATGTCTATTACTGGAGTATTATCAAGAAAGACTTGATGGACATATTCCACGAGGTCTATGAGGGCAGCGCTTCCCTAGATAGATTAAATTATGCCACCATCATTCTGGTTCCCAAGAAAAGCGAAGTAAGGTCACACGAAGATCTTAGACCTATAAGTCTCCTGAACGGATCGTTCAAAATTATCACAAAAGTACTAGCTCAACGACTATCTCCGCATTTAAACGAGATTATAGCTCAATCTCAGAGCGGGTTCATTAGGGGGAGGGATATCATGGATAGCATCGCCTCCGCCCATGAGGTTGTCCATAGAGGTCACAGCACCAAAGCAGACGGGTTCATTTTGAATCTCGACTTCCACAAGGCCTACGATTCAGTCTCGTGGGAGTGCGTGGAGGAAGTACTAGCCCTTAAAGGCTTTGGCACTAAATGGAGATCTTGGATGAGCAAGTGTATCCGAGGAGGCAAGTCGAACATCCAGGTTAACGGGTGGCAAGGGAAAGTCATTAACTGCAAGAGAGGCCTGCGACAGGGCGACCCCCTGTCATCTCTATTGTTCGCAATTGTTGCAGACGGACTCGCAGAAATGATTAGTAGGGCTATGAGTAACAGTACCATTAATGGGATTCAGATCAAGGGCATCCCTATCCCAATGGCGATTCTGCAATACGCAGATGATACAATGTTGTTCGGAAAAGCAACAGTAGATGAAGCAGTGGCTATGAAGGCGGTGTTAGCTTGCTTCCAAGGGTGGTCCGGCCTCAAAGTAAACTCGAGAAAAACTAGCATCATCCCACTGTCGGAACTTCCTGCCAATCTGATCAGGGAATTAGCAGATATCTTTCAATGTAATTCTGGGACGTATCCCATCAAATACCTGGGTACCCCAATAAGGCCAGGTGCTCTGCTAAGAGAAGATTGGACACCTCTCATCGATAAGATCCATAAAAAGCTTTCGGGATGGCAGAGTAGATACCTCTCCCTCGGAGGAAGGATCATCCTGCTCAATTCGGTGATTAGTGCCATACCGTTGTACCTCATGTCGGTCTTTGAATTGCCAAAGTGGGTTATAAACAGAATCGATAAATTAAGGCAGAGATTCTTATGGAAAGGTGCGGACGAAGGGAACAAAGGATTCAATCTTGTAAGCTGGGGCAGAGTATGCAAGAGAAAGGAATTCGGGGGTTTGGGGAACATGTGTCTGCAGGACATGAACAGAGCGTTGCTTAGCAAATGGTGGTGGAAGATTAATAATAACCACAGAGGGTGGTGGAGCCATTCCTTTGCTCGATATCGGAAGCGACGCAAATTCCGTTTTGGCGGGAAAAGCCCTTCGGCAAAAGTGTCAATTATGTGGAAAGGCATATCCAGGCAAGGGCTACTGTTTCACTCCAACACTAGGTGCAAAGTAGGCAATGGAAGGCAAACCAGGTTCTGGAAAGACAAATGGTGTGGATCGACATCACTTCAAAATCAATTCCCGCTAGCGGCTGACGCTACTACGAACTTAGATCTCACGGTTGCAGACGTACGGAAGAGGGGTAAACTAAACTTTATTGTACGTCAGGATATCTCCCAGGAAAGTTTGGTACAATTCGAGGGTTTAAACGATCTCATTCTGCAGACTGATGGAAGAGGGAACTCGTCGGAAGATGAGAGGTGGTGGGACAGAGACAATTCTAAAATGTTCTCGGTCTCATCCATGTATAAATGGATCAATGACGGTGGGACTAGATGCCAGGCTCAATCGATCATCTGGGGAACCAAAGCGCCATTCAGGGTCAAGGTGTTTTGTTGGCTGGCCAATAAAAACGCGATTCTTTCAAAAGTCAACCTTAAAAAGAGAGGCATGCAGATAGATACGAGATGTGAGAGCTGCTCTGTAGCGGAAGAGGACGTCAACCATATCCTATTCCAGTGTCCTAGTGCTAGGATGTCCTGGGAGGTTGTCAGTAGAGGGTTTGGGTGTAACCAGAGTCCTAAGTCAACAACAGAGATCTGGGGGTCATATAGAGAATCCAATATAAAAAAAGATGATAGAGGGGCATGGGATTTAGCTATAGCTGCTTTAATTTGGTCTTTATGGATTCAAAGAAATGATCATGTTTTCCGCAATATATCGTATAGATTTCCTCACTTTATGAATAAAATATTTATGCTTATCCATGATTGGGCAGGTGCTATGGAGGCAACAAAGAAGATGAGGTATACAGAAGGAGAGTAGTCTCAGGGGGTGTACAGTTCTCCTGCAAGCAGAATCAAGCTTGACGGGGAGCGCTGATCGCATTTTGGAGGTTATGTTATGCGTATGTTGGAGGTTATGATCGCATTTTGGAGTTTCTTTTGGCTTCCTTCGGGATTTCGGTGGTGTTGTTGTCCTTGAGGGATTAGATCTTGCTTCTATTATCTACTTTATTTTGTAATGTTATGTAATCTCTATTTACTTAACTCTTATGTTAGCTCTACTTTGTTTCCTTAATTGATCATTAATGAAACGATGGCTTGGACCATCCTTAGAATAAAAAAAAAACACTATATATATACAGCCAAGCCAATACCGACTTGATGGATTTATGGACCCAAGTCTATGGTTCTGATATTCATGACCAAATCTTACGTATACAGCATGCATCCGATAGAACATAATAATATAATTATATCAGAATATATATGTATGAGTCCTATAACCTCAACAAGAAGTTGTAGAATGTCTGGAGAAAAATGTACATTGTCCATCATCTACTATTATCCTCTCAGTATGCAAAAAGATTGTTTCCCTCCCCGAAAAACACAATGAAATATAACGACAAGCTCTAAAATGCCTTGATTAAATTGATAATATATTTGTCCCGAAGTTAGCATACAACAAAGGTGCAGAGTCTTCTGCAATCTCCTGTAAATTTGGTAGCCTTCCATTTGAAGGGCTGTGAAAGTCGGTAATGCTCTCTCCACCTGAGCCACCATCAAAAATAAAAGTTACAGTAAAAAGATAAATAAACAATTAATTATGTTAGATTATTAGCTTTAAGATGCAGTTCAAATAGGGTTCTTTCATTAAGAAAGTCATGAAAGTTCCTCTGCGTCAAAGGGTTTAAACCGAAAAATGACACATGAATTCCAATCTCTTAACCTTCTATCGTTCTGCCTGTCCGTAGTTGGGGGGGTCTAGTCTTCATTGAGACATATTTGGAATTCTTTGGTTTGGAAAAACAAAAGGATCCTTTCAAATATGTACAGCGTTAACCGAGAAGATATTTTATTAGTAAAACCCCACAAAACTAACAGATCTGGAAGAAACAAAAGTTAGGGGCTGCTACTGCTAATCTTAAGGGCCCCTAACAGCCTAACTTAACTATAAGGGTGAAGTGGTTTCCCGATAAACATCAGAGTTTCTTTGGAGTAATTATCCTAACAAAACTGAAAATTTTACCTGAAGAAGAAAAATATATAAACGGTTCTTTCTGTCTTATGTAATCTTCAATGCAATGTCACGCATCAAGTCCGCAGGGGCTGTACAAGAAAAATATATAAACAGAAAAAAAATGTTGAGACAAATAGAAGAAAATTTTAGGTATCAAAAAACAACTTTACCTGCTGAACTCGTGAACAGTTCAAATTGCCCCATTGCTTGTCTCAAGAACATCTCAACTCCACTGACAAGGGTGGCCCCACACTCTCCGGCTTCACGCATAAGTCGGGTTATCTTCGGGTTGTAAATAGCATCGAACACCACTGCATAAGAACTGAGAGCTTGCTGCGATATCACACATTTTGTCTCAATTAGCTGGATTATAAATGATGCAAAATACTAATAAGATATGGCACGAGTGTATGCTAAGAAATTAGAGGTATCTCCAATGGGGAATAAACTAAGAACCGAGTGACATTATCTGAGGATAAGCAACGTAGATCTATAACGATGCCAGTTAGGAAGACTAATATGACTTGAAGCGAAGCGGACTGAGGATTGGCCTACATCGATCAAAGATAAAGGCAAGGCAAGATAATTTGATAAAAGAGATGATTCCTAACAGAGTTGAACAGAGACAAAGCACTCCTGGCTTGGGCTGACCACAAAGAAATGGGACAATGCTTTGTTGTTCGATTATGCGTATGGCCCTCCTTTTGGCTCCATATAATTGTACAGCATGTAGCATGAAAGTGTATGTAATGGAGCTATATAACTGTAGAGAGAGTAGCAAGTGAGAGATACTAAGGTGGCCCGGGTGTACTTTGTACGCTTGATATACTTTCATAAGTTCATGTATAAAAGACATCAGTCATCATCTGATTGTTGCAGAATCTACCAACAAGTTGTAGTGCTAATGGCGGAAACACACCATAAGAATAGAAACTTCCCAAAAATTAGATGAATCAAGAACAAGCCACCACAATATATGCAAGATCCTACAAAAACACAATCTGCAGAGATAACCAATACTTCTTATTCTCCAAGAAATGCAAAGATTACAAAGAGATTACAACTATCAATCTCTCTCTCACCTTTGAAATACCCAGCACAATCCCCTTTTGAAGTTGAACAATGATAACGGGTCACCAATTCTCTCTAATCAGTTATGTAAACCCTAGAGTCTACAGTCATATATATTGCTCACAAGTAAACCCTAAAAGATAAACACAAATTCAGCTTAGTGGGCATGAATCCCGTCAACCCAAATAACACACAGCGCCGTTGACGGTTGACTGCACCCCAGGTTGGTCGACCGCAACGTGTAAAGCCAACTCTTGAACTCTAGACCGGTCGACTGTCCCGCTCTCTGTTGGACCATGTACATTCGAAGAACCTACTACAGTCAGGGTCGGTCGACCACACACCCGGTCGGTCGACCGCAACTCTCCAGACTGCACATTTTCTACTTGTTGTCTTGCTGTCCGCATCTCCTCTTCTTCTCCAACTTCAAGTACTCCGTGCTTAAATGTATTTGAGGCCACAATCCTAACAATCTCCCACTTGGACCAAATACACAATGCTTCAAAGTTATTGTAATCTTTACCTCGCATTATCTCTGTCAATCTCCTACTTTCATGGAAGACCCAAGTAATCTCCACTCCCATGAAGAGTACCTACGCCACTCCACTATGTGGAGTACACCAACCACCCCTCATCGCCTAATGAAGGATGTGCTCCACCAATCGCATAGAGCACGAATACCAGAAAAACAACTTCCCGTATCCGATTCCGTGTTACAAGACTCCCCAGGTCGTAGAATCTTCATTAACACGGGGCATGGTTCAAAACCTCTCAATGCACCCTCTGCACTAGAAGTCTCTGTGGACGACACTTCCACAATATTCGCAGACTGTTGAACCCCTACAACCTCATTTCGGTTATCCTCATTGACATCATCCCGCATATCGATACCAGTGCTCTCTACCTCAAAAAAATGACTTGAAGCTTCGTCTGCCAATCCGCAATCTGCAAAGTACTCTCACCGCAACATCTTGCCCTCTAGGATCACTTCCATGACTAGAAGCTCCCACTAAATTAGTAACCTTCCCTCCACAACTGAAAGAACTCGGTTGCACCTCACATAACCTACTACTCGATTCCGGCTAAGAGTCAACTACAGGAGAAATATCCCTCATGTCTCTATGGAAATACAACGTTCCCTCACGCTTTCCTTTTTGCAATCACCCTTGAACATGCAGTTATACGCCACTCCCCACTACCAACTGTAGTCAACATACCCTCTTTGTCTAACCTTCCAATCGAGATAAGATTTTTCTTCAAGTTTGGAATATGTTTGTCTCCCGCAAGACAGCACTCTGATCATCATTGGTTTTCATGCGAACAGTACCAACCCACGTATAGGACACCGATGACCGTTCCCCACAATCACATCTCTAAAACAACCCTCCTTGTAGTCATCAAATAATTTCTCCTCGGAGTGCAATGAAAATAAGCCCCCGAATCAATACACCAATGTTGAGTGCCCAACTCCTCCCGAGCTAATAAGCATAACTCTTCAACAAGCCCCACTTGAGCTTCCTTTGGGTTATCTCTCTTCGGTTCTACTGCTTCTTCATGTAGGCTTTATAACTGCGCATCATGTGACTCCTCTTGTGACAATACCAACGCTCAGGTCCATATCCCCCATCACTGTCATCAGACCCACTCTCAGATGAACTCTGATTCTTTCTTTTTCGACTGCTCTTAGATCTCACACGTCTCTTCTCAACAGATATTGCAGAACCTCTAGAAGATGATGATTAATATCTCCTATTTCCTACCCTTCTCACCTCCTCGTTCAGAATGCTACTCACCACATCCTGTCGAGTCGTCAAATCTGTCATAGTACCTGTAATAGTCTGTTCCACCGTACCATAGCTATCAGGCAAAATAGATAGAAATAATAATGACTATCCCCCTCTCTGAAAATTTCAAACCTGCAACTTCCATCTAGTTGTAAACCATACAGTAATTGTTCACATGTTCTACTACTGAACCATTTCCCTCAACTTCATATTAACCAATTTCTTCAAGTAAAGAATTTGATTGGATACCGACGGTTTCTCATACATATCCGTGAGAATCTCCATAGCCTCCTTTGTGGTCTTTGCTTTCGAGATATGAAATAACACCTTCCTACTCAGTCCCAAATGAATCTGCACTAACGCCTTCTGTTCCAAACGATTCCACTCCGCCAAGACATTCGCATCCTTGCCTCTACCTACCGGCTTCTCATAAAACTACAGGCCATCTAGATCTTTCTGATGAAGACACGCTATCATCTAAATCTTCCACATCGCGAAGTCACTCTCATCGACCCTCTCGATCATCGACTTGCTATCAGCCATCCCGAATCTAGAGCTCTGATACTACTTATTGCAGAATCTACCAACAACTTGTAGCGCTAATAGCGGAAACACGCCACAAGCAATAGAAACTTCCTAAGAACTAGATGAACCAATAACAAGCCACCACAATATATGCAAGATCTCACAAGAACACAATCAATATGCAAAAATAACCAATACTTCTTATTCCCTAAGAAATACAAAGATTAAAAAGAGATTACAACTCTGAATCTCTCTCTCACACCTTTGAAACACTCGGCACAATTCCCTCTTGAAGTTGAACAATTATAACGGCTCACCAATTCTCTTTAATCAGTTATGTAAATCCAAGAGTCTACAGCCATATATATAGCTCCCAAGTAAATTTTAAAAGATAAACACAAATCCAGCTTAATGGACATCCGTCAACCTGTTAGGAACCCAGGAGAACTCACCCTTAAAAACTAGCTATTAAAGAGAGGGAGCCCAAGTTTATAACTCCCCAACATTGGTTCCCCATATAACCGATGTGGGACTAAATTTGGATCATAACATTCCACCACACTTCCGTAACCCGCCGCCCTCGGCGGTATTCACTCTAGCGACACTGGCCCAGCCGGGCCCTACCAGTAATTTTAATCTAGCCTCTAGGTAGCCCTTTCCGACTCTCGGCGGCTTTTACTCTAGCGACACTGGCCCGACCCGGGTCTACCAGTAATTTTAATTTAGCCTCTAGAGCGAATTAAGAAGCATGGGATTGACTCTGATACCAATTGTTAGGAACCCAGAAGAACTCACCCTTAAAAGCTAGCTGTTAAAGGGAGGGAGCCCAAGTTTATAACTACCCAACATTGGTTCCCCATATAACCGATGTGAGACTAAATTTGGATCATAACACAACCCAAATAACACAACGCCGCTGACGGTCGACCGCACCCGCAGATCAGTCGACCGCAACGTTTAAAGCCAACTCCTAAACTCTAGACCGACCGACCGTACGATTGACTGTCCCGCTCTCTGTTGGATCCTGTACACTCGAAAAACCTCCTACAGTCAGGGTCGGTCGACCGCAACTCTTCAAACTGCACATCTTCTACTTATTGTTGTCCTCTCTTACTATCTTCGTCTCCTCCTCTTCTTATCAAACTTCAAATACTCCGTGTTTAAGTGTATTTGAGGCCACAATACTAACACTGATAGGGGTAAACCATAATATAAGAGGGTGACTAGTGATCTAGCATTTCTACAGTGACTAGTGATCTAGCAATTCTAAAGTAGATTCACCGATGAATCCTTCCACGCTGTGCACAACAATAGTTCGAGGACTTTTGACTGATCGATGGTTATAGTTTTTTCCTTCACTGGACTACTGGCTGTATCTGAAAAACTGCAATTCATATCATACTCATGTGGCGTAATAATGACCTAATTAGAGGAGCCATCATTATTAACATTAAGCAAATCAATGGAGTGCAGTTTCCTTTTAGCTGAGGAAGACTTGAGGAATACCAACATTCTGATACCTACATAATTACTACAATTAAAATAGAATAAACAATGGCAAATATGTGGATTTATAAAACTATTTAGAGCAATAAAAATAATTAACAAGTAACTTTTAAGCATGCATGAAAGATTATAAATAAACAAATAATATAAATACGGTCTGGAGAAGTGACGGGACGAACTCTGCCCTAAGGAATTAATGCCGCCTACGTGCAAGCGATGAGTGCGTAGAAACTCCTCAATGGTACCCACCCTCCAGTAGCTGGACATCCCCCCAGCACGATCGGGAGGTAGATGGAACCCGGAGATTGGTACTACAATGCTCAACGATAAATCAAAGTAAAAATTGAAATGGAAAATTGGAATTGGAGAAATATTAAATAGAGAGAGAGAGAGAGACGGTAGGACTTCGGAGCTGGTTGGGGGTTGGTTCTTTCTTGTCATTTGATCTTGTGATTGAGCCATTTATATAGCCATCTATACAACCTAGATCCTACCGTTTCCTAATTGAAGGATATAATTACTCATCTTAATGGCCTTAATGCCTTAATCAACTCCTTCATGTATAACAGCTATAGAAGGTTATGATTCCATCTTCAATTCTCCAACGGCACCAAAAGGAATAAATATATAAAATGCTCAAACTAATTAAATACAATAAAACTTTAATCAGGTGTGGGAATTGGAAAGCTCAAACAATAAAGGTCCAAATGGGCCTTTATTTATTTATTGAATTTTCTTTTTTATTTCTTTTGTTATTTTATCATGGGCTTCCAACACATAAAACCAACTTTGGACTGAGAGGTGAAGCACAAACCTTAGAAGATAAAAGCGTATCATCATTGTTTGGGAACATTCCTACAGGAGTAGCATTTGCAAGAACAGCGCCATCCTCAGCATTAAAATTTTCCAGCTCGGCAAGTGTTAAGGCTTGTCCTCCCACTGATTCAGCAAGCTCCTTAGCTCGTTCTATCCATTCAGAGATACACAAGATTCAATGTACATAACTCAATGACTTCATAATTACTCAAAGACTGAAAAAGTGCAAGATTATGAAATTGTTCTATCCAGTCACATGTTCAATCCACAAAACTCAATGGTATCTAGTGCTTGAAAACTGAAGAGTGCTGACTACAAAGTAAATATCTATGAACTATATATAAAATGTAGCCCAACATTCTCATTTATGTATACTCAATTTGTGCAATATGCAATATACTAATTGCAGGCTGCATGTACTTTTCTTTTAAAGGCAGCACCAATATGGTAGGTAGGTCCCCTACATGGTTCTAATTATCTCCCCTAACCAAGTTGCACCTGCTGTATTGCATCAGAATGTTTCCTGCTGATATCTCTGACATCCAATACTGCCGATAGCTATCAGGCCAATACCTGATACTGATGACAAGTTTCGAGCCATAATTCACTACTTGCAAATGGGAATTCCTAGTAATTAAGTTAATCCCCTCTCTTATCTATTGTCTAAAATCTCAATGGCTAGGAAAATAGACAAGTTCAGATGGTCAATGTTAGCTACCCTTCACAGAGCCTTTTACTTACATGGAATAAGTTATACTTCATGGATCCTTTTGCTTCCCTTCTACGATGAGGAAGGCTTAAGGTAATGAACAAATTAACAATCAAGGGAAAAAAAAACAAAGGAGCACAGTACCCCACACACCACATGGTAATTTCCCTTTTGGTGTTTGCTGGCACCACCCACCTCTCATCTCCAAACAGCCCCTGTCAGATCTGTACATGGTGATTTCCCTCTTCCACATTATATGAAGATCTGGCCTTATTTGATTAACTGATTAAACTTCAACACTGGATTTAGCTCCTAAACTGTTATAGCTGCTCTGAAAAGTCTAAAGAGCATTAACAACTTTGATCCTTTATTGTACTCTACATATAATTAGCACCAAATTCTAGTCAATCTATGGATGGTGATTTGTTAGGTTTACCTTCAGTTTAAGTGCAATTTTGATATCCCTCAATTCGGTTAAAAGTACTTCCTTTTTAACTTTATAGGCAGGTATTCTACAACTACATAGCACATGTAAAATACTCATTTACCACAATGTTTCATACATGGAATTGTCAGAGGTCATAACTAGAAATCTGCTCCAAATATAACTAGACATGATTATCCGCAGGAACAAGCTAATTGGGAATGATTTTGTAATATTGACATTCCTCGTTATGGTTATCTAGCATTCAAAGAATCACTTCTCTTATCCATCTGCAATGGTATAGAAATATGGAAGCAGATTTTTCTTGAGTGTATGAGCAGCAAATTGCACAAGCGTGCTAACTACAAAGTACAAAGACATGATTGTGACTTGTCGAAAGGAGGAACAACTTACTTGGAAATGACTATCTACATACATCATTGTCTCTCTTTTCTGAGGAACGCTTACAGAATGCTTATAAAGTTGGTAAAGTCTTATGCTATGAAAAAACAACTTGCATTTATCAGAGTATATGATAAGAAGGTATTTACTATACTTCATGAAAATATTTTGATTTTAAATAATCTGTACCTCAATAGTCGGATCTCTGCCATATGAATTGGGGTGCATATTTAGTGTGTTTATAATCATTTACTTCTATTTTATATGTCCTTGGCAAGTGTGGTATACCTTTCAAACTATGTTCAGCCCCTTGAGGCTCCAATGAAATCATCCAATTTTTTTCTATTCTACTAAATAAGTTTGTCTCTCAATCCCAACCGTATTAAATTAAGATCTTACCATAGGTTCGGTTTGCAACCACAACTCTTGCACCCTTATACTTTGCTCCAAAAGCAAGTGCTCTTCCAGCACCTCCAGCGCCAATTACAACAAATTGTCTTCCAACTAGAGGTGAAGCACTTCCATTCTTATGTCCCTTTAATTCTGCACCATAACAGTTTCAGATATCATCCACTTAATTTCTATCCAATCCAACCAATAAATAATAATCTAAAAGGTTAGGAGAAAGCAAGCCACCTCTAAGTCCATCCTCAATAGCCGAGATTGCACCAACATAATCGGTGTTGTAACCAATAAGTTTTCCATCAGTTGGTCTCTTAATAATAGTATTTACAGCTCCTATGGACTGTAATGGTTTGAAGAAGATAAGACGTAAGACATGTTAGGAAAGATACTATCACCTTTCTAATATGATAGAGGAAGAATAAGAAGAAGAAGAAGCAGTTACCTTAGCAACTGGATCAACCTCATGACAGAGAGTAACTGCTGTCTTCTTGTGAGGCATAGTATTACTGCAAAGAAGAGAGGAATGCAAAAAAGAGCAACTAACACTTGGGACATATCTCTGAATAGAAATAACCATTCCTTAGAAACAAAAAAAGACCAGAGACAACAATTCTGGTCCACTACTTAACTACGGCATGTTAAAAAAAGGAATGCTAACACGGTAGCTAAAGATATAAAAGTATTGTTTCCATGATTATGATTAAGTAACTGTACAAAGAATAAATACAAAAACAACAAATTTTACGCCTACATAATTAAAATGGGCAATCATTCTGTATGTGATTAAAAACAAAATAAAACTTGAGATTGTTAATTGAGGCCAGATGGAAGATACAACACCATCCGATGGAGATCTATACGAATTCAAACCTCACGACTGTATTTAAAGAACAATCCATCATATGTACGTATAATTGTGTAACCTTATTCACTCACTAACAGTCGACCGCATTAGTTCTCACAGGATCAAAATAGGATTCTGTCATCATATACTTTCCATTAGGCTTTCCTTCTCAAAGGCAACTTTGGGATTGCTCCTTTAATTGAATCACTTAAACTGCAAATTAAAAGATTGGTAGGTCTATATAGCTCCTAACTGACCTTTAAGGTTCACACTTCCTCCTTGTTCTCGAACTTCAACACCAATTCATAAAGGGTTGAGGTTGAAGATAGGCACTGTTAACCCTAAGCTCCTAGTTGTTATCTTGTGCCTCAGCCAAAAATTCTCTTCCAAATATTGAAGAGGTGTGGTGGAAGTTCCCATGGAATACAAAAAACCTCCCTTTCATACAGATTTGGAGAGCATTGGAATAACTAGTAAAGTAGAATGCAATTGTATCACAATTGGTGTAACTGCTCTTTCCATTGTTTATGCTTTTGCTGGTTGGTTCCTTTAATAGAAAGCCACAAGAAAATTGGAAAAGCTATGTACTCTGAATTTGTTAGAAAAGACCTTCCCTTTTGTACCAGTCCCCTACTAAATTGGATAAGCAGTGTCTCAGTTAATCACATCAAACTTGTACCTGAAGTAATCAAATTAGAACACTCAAATTTGAAACAAAGCGAATCATTTACAATAAGAATTACTATCAAATGTCTAAGATGCCTTAACGATCATTTTCATTTATTGAACACCAGTTCAGAAGTATTGGATTCGATAGGGGTCAAGTGGGCGTCTACTACGTATATTGTACCCTCTTTTGTCATTCAGCTAATACAATCCCCTTGTTATCCAACTCTGACTTGTAGATGGTTTCAAAGCAGGCACAGTGTCATGAAGGCGGTCTTGGAAGCTTCCTAGACAAACCTGCATTGGTGGATCTGTGGATGTTGTTCTGGATCGCACCAAGTGGGCTAAGCGACTCTTCTAGGTGAGTGCAGCCAACTTATGAAAACATACAGAACACAAAAATAAAGCGGGGAAAAAAGATAAGAGACAATCTTTCCTTGTAGCCAATGTTATTGGCACCCTCCATCTCCATTGTTGCTACCCTTGGGCTTTTCTTTAACTGTCAACCTCTCTCGTGCAGCAGCGAGATGCGAGCACTGGCATCAGGGAAACACTGTGCAACGGAGACTACTAGTGCTCTCTCTACTAGTGCTCTCTCTCTCTCTCTCTCTCTCTCTCTCTCTCTCTCTCTCTCATATATATATATATATGTGTGTGTGTGTGTGTGTGTGAGCGCGCGCGCACAGATCCTTGGAAGCACCTAGCAATTAAGAACTGACTCCTACATCGCATTAGGCAGTCCCCTCAGCCACTTAGTGCTGCCAAGCAGCTGGCGTCTACAAATCATTGGTTGGCCACAAGAACCATATATTTACTCAGAAAAAAAAAAACAACAACAACAATAATTAATGATCCATAAAAGGGAAATCAGAGGATTCATCTGAGCGCTTCATCAACTTTTCAAATTCGAAGGTTCAGATTAAAGCTGCGAAGTCCAACACGCCTTCTCAGCTGAAAGCTTCGAAAAGCACACTTCATCGGGCCCCACAAAAGTCAGATCAAGCCTATGTTGCGTGTAAGGAAACGCTGGGAGGTGATGTTACAACTGTAGCTGGCAGTTTTCGAGGGGATGTGGTAGAAGGACTTATACCTACGGATGCAATTAGTAAAGCAGGGTATAGGGACAGCTGTAAAAGTGGTATTCTCAAACAAGATCAGGACTTGGGCCTATCTAAGCAATTGGGCCTTGTCCAAGAGGATTGGATGAAGTTTTCCAATGAAGAGATTGAGCGATCAGTTAAACTTGCCATTACTTCACTGATGCAATCCAAGGGGAATAGGTACTCTTCGCCAAGTACAAAGGGTAAAGAGCTTATGCCAACCATAGACACTGAAGTTCTTATAAATGCGAACAGGCAAATCCTGACTTCCAATGATGGCTCTCCAACTTATGTGCAATCAACAGTCAATAATGTTTTACTGAGCCCGGAGCCGGATTCAAGAGGAGGAATTATTGGGGCTCTAGACGGTATCCGAGAGGATAATCTGGTATCAGTTACTGCGACAGAGGGCGATGACAGAGAAGTGAGAGGAAGTGTGGGTAACTCTTCAACTAAAAAGATCACGGAATATCAAAGAAAAGGGAAGAGGCAAATGACTTGTATTGACAGTCAGCTCAAGGGGCAAGAAGGTGGTCCAAAGAGGGGTTTCTTTCAGGCGGAGGTGAATACGTCGGGAGAAGGTACATCTAAACTTAATTGCTCCGTTCTAAACTCTTTATCAGACGAATCTATTATTTATTTTGCTAGTTTGTATGGGCTAGCCATGGGTTCCACCTGGTCAGAACAAATTTCTAACGTTGCAATCATTAGAGAGGACACCAAAATAGGAACAGTCTAACCCGTTGGGTGTGTTAGGAGTGGGGTCCTAGTTAGATTGTTTTTACAGGTTTTTTATGGTTTACATCTTTTGGAATGTTAGAGGGATGCGTCAAAAATTAAAAAAAAGGGCAATTGGCATAACTCTTAGCAAGATTCACCCGGACATTTGTGGTTTCCAAGAAACTAGAATTGAAAACCCAACAGCAGAGGAATTCTCTTCTCTTAGAGGATTGGAAGATTTCCATTGGCGGTTTAAGCCAGCTAGGGGTTTTTCGGGGGGGATTTCTGTAGGGGCTAGTTCGTCAGCGTTCGAGATCGTCGACGACTATGCCGGTCAGTTCACGGTGTCGATTAGAGTTAGATGCAGACGAGACAATTGGACGCAGACAGTTACTAGCGTTTACGGCCCTTACGACAGTAGGTTGCGCCAAGAGTTGTGGAGGGAACTAAACTCATTAGACTAAAATGGGGAGGGGCTTGGCTAGTGGGGGGCGATTTTAATATAACCAGATTTTAGGGCGAGCATAAAGGCAAGAGCCACAATCGGTCCGAACAAGACTACTTCAATCGGACCATCGAAAATTTAGATTTATTGGAATTAGAGATGACAGACCGGAGATTTACTTAGTCAAATATGCAGCGCAATCCGATCTTGGCTAAGCAAGATAGAGTTCTGGTTTCCAACGAGTGGGAAGATGTGAACCCATTGGCAAAAGTGAAATCCGCAATCAGATATACTTCAGATCATCTACCGTTGGTAATTGACTGCGATCTCATTGGTAAGAAAAAACACTTTGGCTTCAAATTCGAGAAAGCATGGACCGTATGTGAGGAGACAAGGCAGGTTATCGCTGAATCATGGAACGGCAGTACATCTCAATCCTCAGCGGTAGGTATATGGATAGAGAAGACTAGACGAATGCGTAGGAGATTAAAAGAGTGGTCCAGACAAAAAATGATCGACACCAACCAGAGAAGAGATGAGCTTGCGAGAAGTATTGCGTACCTGGAAAGCATGCAGGAGGACAGAGATCTTCAGGATTCGGAGAAAGATGAGCTCGCCAACCATAGACTAGAATTGCAGAATATAGGAAAAATGGAAGAGTTATATTGGCAACAGAGAGCAAGGATCCAATGGCTTAGAGAGGAAGATGCTAACACAAAATACTTTCACAAGATCGCAAATGGAAGGAAAAGACAGAACCACATCACGGGTCTCTCAGTTAACGGGGATTGGACGGAAAATGAAGATTTAATCAAAGCACATATTGATAGTCATTTCCACGATCTTATAGGCCGGAACACCACCAGAAGATGTGTGATGGCCCAGGATATGTGGAGTGGATCCAGACTGGACGGAAGCGAGGGAATCGAATCAAGATTTACAGAAGCTGAGGTGTTTGGAGCCATTAAGATGCTCGGACAGGACAAAGCGCCAGGGCCTGACGGGTTACCAATCTTTTTCTTCAAAATTTACTGGGAGATTATTAAAGATGACCTCTTGAACATCTTCCACGAGTTATACGACGGGACGGCTAACTTGGACAGGTTAAATTATGCCACAATTGTTCTGGTTCCCAAGAAGAAAGAGATCACTAACCATGAAGATCTCAGACCCATAAGTTTGCTGAACGGATCGTTCCAAATCATTACGAAGGTTTTGGCTCAAAGATTAGCCCCCCACCTGAATGATATCATAGACCAATCGCAGAGCGGGTTCATTCGGGGTAGGGATATCATGGATAGTATAGCGTCGGCTCATGAAGTGGTTTTTCGAGGTAGCAAATCAAAAGAGGACGGTTTTATCCTAAATCTGGATTTTAAGAAAGCGTATGATTCGGTGTCGTGGGACTGCGTGGAGGAAGCCCTAGCTCTTAAGGGATTTGGGGCCAAATGGAGATCATGGATGAATAGGTGCATTTCCGGAGGAAAATCTTATGTTCAGGTCAATGGCTGGCAAGGGAGAGAAATCCTATGCAAGAGAGGTCTACGCCAAGGAGATCCTTTATCGCCACTTCTCTTCGCAATTGTAGCAGACGGACTAGCGGAGATGATAAGAAGAGCTATGGAAAATAACATAATTAAAGGGATTAGGGTCAAAGGGATCGACAAGCCTATGGCGATTTTACAATATGCAGACGATACAATCATCTTCGGTAAAGCTACGATGTAAGAAGCGGCAGCCATTAACACTGTACTAGCTTGTTTCCATAGTTGGTCAGGTTTGAAGGTAAACTTAGACAAGACCTGTATCGTCCCTCTTTGTCAAGACCTGTCGACTTCCTGTTCGATGATAAAGAATATCTTGGGATGTAAAATAGGCATTTTTCCGATTAAATATCTAGGGACGCCTATTAAGCCAGGCCCGCTCCGGAGGGAGGATTGGAGCGGCATCATCTCCAAAATTGAAAAGAAGCTGGCAGGATGGCAGAGCAGGTTCCTGTCCCTTGGGGGTAGGATCATTCTACTCAACTCCGTTGTTAGTACAATCCCGCTATACCTGATGTCCATTTACGAACTGCCGAAATGGGTCATCAAAAGGATTGACAAACTGCGAAGAAAATTCCTGTGGAAAGGTACGGACGAGGGAAACAAGGGTTCCCACTTGGTCAATTGGGAAAGAGTATGCAAGAGATAGGAATTCGAAGGTCTAGGTATCGTAAACCTCCATGACATGAACAAGGCACTACTATGTAAGTGGTGGTGGAAGATTGCTAACAAGCACAGAGGATGGTGGAACTACTCGTTCAATCTATATCGCAAAAGACGTAAATACCGATTTGGAGGAAGGAGTACATCTGCAAAAGTGTCTTTCCTGTGGAAGGGGATAGCCAAGCAGGGAGAAATCTTTCATTCTAATACCACTTGTAAAGTGGGTAACGGAAAAGATACCAGATTCTGGAAAAACAAGTGGTGTGGTAAGACGAGTCTGCAAAACCAATTTCCGTTAGCGGCGAAAGCTACGCAGAATCTAGATTTAGCGGTGGTAGACGTTCGGAAGAACGGAAAACTAAAGTTTATTGTCTCCAACTGCGTTAACACAGAAAGCAAGGTACAATTTGAAGAAATGAATAAACTTATCCTTCAAGAAAGAGACCGTGCAAATACCTCAGAAGACGAAAGATGGTGGGATAGGGAAAACTCAAAAGTCTACTCGGTCTCATCAATGTATAAATGGATAAACGACGGAGGTACGAGATGTCAAGTCCAATCGGTTATATGGGGGGCCAAAGTTCCATACAGAGTCAAAGTCTTCTGTTGGTTAGCACATAGTAATGCGATCCTGTCAAAAATTAATCTTAGGAAGAGGATCTCGCACATCGACGTGATATGCGAGACGTGTCAACTAGAAGAAGAAGATGTCGACCACATTCTCTTTCAATGTCCAAAAGCGTGGCTTATTTGGGAAATAGTGTGTAGGGGTTTTGGGTGTAATCGGGTTCCGAACAATACTACTGACATATGGGTTCACCTTAGAGAGTTACACATCAAATTAGAAGATAGAAAAGCTTGGGACATTGCAACAGCGGCCTCTTTATGGAGTCTTTGGATAGAAAGAAATGATTTTATTTTTCGCAATAAAGTTTCAGATTTCTGTTCTCTATGAATAAAATATTTCTTTTGATTCATGATTGGGCAGGTGCTCAGGAGCAGGCCAAAAGGATCAGGAACAGTACTGAAGAGTAGAGAGGTATGACCACGGTGGATGGGCTGAAGGGAGGACTGTTCTCGATGGCTTTATGCTTATCCTACTACTGCTGTTGTTTTCTATTATTGGTACTGATATTTTGATGTATGGAGATGTTGCCTTAGTTTAGTTTGGTTCGCTGTTACGACAGCTCTTTTGTAATATTAGTACTGTGTAATGTTGTGTTTCCTTAATCCTATTAATGAAACGATGGCTCCGGCCATCTAATTATCAAAAAAAAAAATCAGAGGAATATAATATAAAATAATAATTATTATTACTCAGAGTGAAAAGTGGAAGGTTGAGACTTAAGAGCAGCTCTGAACTCTATAAAGTATAAACATTTTTCTAAAAGATTAACTAATTTTTTTTCTTTCTTAATCTTGTTTTTCAAAGAAAATCATTTCTACTTCAGAACCATTGAAGCAGCAAATGAACAAATGCAGAGAGATAGCATTTTCCACTTACTTGAAGAAAAGACAAGAAAACAAACATAATCATTAGACAAAACAAGAATTAAGAACAAGACACACCTGAACCCTGAGAAGTCTGGAGACGAGTAGGTGTTGAGGAAATTAGATAGATCATCAGTCAAGAAGGGCACGTAAACAGCATTGAGGCCAACTGCCTTAAATACTGCATTGTGCAACTTAGGACTCTTACTTTGGCCTAAAGGCTTCCCAATCAATCCGTACACTTTTGTATCTGATCCAATTTCTTTAATTCTGTATACATGTAATAAGTCTGACATAGTTGGCTGACCGGGAGCGGACTCTTTTCCCTCACTAAGTGAACCAAAAGTAAGATATCCACCAAATTTAGGGCAAAGTAATCGAGAGATGACTCCTCTCTCACCCATGCACAGTCCAATCATTGGGGCCTGCAGTTTTCATCCATTAGTCAGAATTGTGGAAAATATAAAGTATTCTGCTATTGAAAAAAATTGTTTGATACAGAAAATCCTTAAAAACTTCTAGCTCAGGAATAACTAAGACTGAGAGATACAGAGCTTCAAAGCTTTTAGAATATACACCTTAGACAGCAGTTCAAAGATTTCAGTAAACTGTAAGGAGCACAGATGATACAAGAGTTGGAATTGATATAAACGTAATTAAAAATGTCAAAACGCAAACACTATATAATCTCCAAGATAATGCCCTATTAGTTTCAAATCTATCATTATATGAGATTCTCCAGTATGTATGCGGGAGACTCACATGCAAGCACGCACGTGAGCACAGAGAGAGAGAGAGAGAGAGAGAGAGAGAGAGAGATTAAAACCTCCACCTTCTATAAATTTATCGTCGCATATAAAACCCATTCCATCTCTGATACACAATGAAATAAATATCGATAACTTCTACTACAGGTATTGGACGGTAGACCCAACATCAGCAGACTGGATGTCTACAGAAAATACACTTAAACAGTCCAACTTTAACTCTTTAACCAATAGTTGTGTTTAATGCTGCAGACAAGTATATTTCATACATGCATACAAGTAGATACCAAACATGCATACAGGTTTAACTAATCAGAGAATTAGATTGTCTTAACATAGCAGATTTTTCTCAGGGTAAAGGTGGCATGCAGATAAGTACATGGTATGTGCATATATATGAGGACCTACGTACTTAAGAGAGATCCATCACAATTTAAATTAATCTGTAACATCATGGAGTCTTTAAGAGACCAACTCCTTATCTAAACAAAGTAGTTCTAGTCGGAAGTTTCCTAGACCTCATACCATATATCTACCTTTCTACTAGTTGATGTTATACATGGAAAAACCCACATACAAACTTTTAATGACATGAAATAAGTCACTTCAAAACATATAAAATGAAAGTGCCTAAAAGGACATCCAATTTACCAAAGAATCCAAATTTGTAAGCGTAATCAACCTGGCAATGGACGAGCACTTGAAACATACGAGCCACATCACAAATGTCTGTAGCAAATGTAGCAATCTTCACTATATCTGCTCCCACAGCCTGTATCCTTGCCACAAGGCTGCTAAGTTCATCAACAGATGGAGTGAACTGATAGTTATGGGAAGAAACAATGAGCTTAGTGCCCTCTGGTCTCTTTCCTGAGATGAAGTCTAAAAATTCCTGAGCAACCTGCACATAAGAAGTATATCAGCAACAGGCTAATAGACAACAATAGTTCACGCCTTGTAAACTTTTCCAATAGTATAGCAACCCAGAGAAAAATTTGGTAAATAGTGGTACAAATAGCTTCCCTTACATTAGCACTTACAAGTACAAGAAATTTTGGAAGCATGGAAATACAAATATATTTATTTCATTAGTAGTTTAGCACTAACATCAGCTAGTAACTACAGTCTTTCCCCTTCACTTTGTTTGACCAGAAAACTAATTAGCCAAGTGGATTCTAATGCACGGAAATATAAAACATGCACTAGCTACTTCACGCTAATACTACTCAAGATTAACCCTGTTTCAGCTTTACTTTTATGGTTCTCTTCAAAATGCTCTCATGGGTCCAATTCCAGAATTTTAAACGTGAATTTCCAAAGCTAAAAAAAGGATAATAAGAGAAGAATGAAACTTCAATGGAATAATGTACAATATATAGCTCCATATTATTTGTTTTTCATCTCTCTCTGGTCTAATGACTCTAACCCCTCATCTTCAGCCTAGCGGCCATAAGTATGGAAGTATCATTACACGATATGAGGACAAATGCCAACCAGCAAATCTTCTTACGCTGTCAAGATAACTTGTTCAATTTCAATTTAAAAATCTGGGCATGAAACCAGAAAAAGATAGAGCAAAGAATATATCCCACCCTACTAACACCATAAACACGACTGTTGCGTCTCGGATTCATCCAAAACCTAAAACCAATTTAAATTGATTGCTTTGTTCTTTTTATTATTTCAGTATAGCATGGCAACAACTAAAACCACAATAGAAGGTAGGCATTACAAAAAAAAAACTTTTCAGTAAACATATTCAAGAACTTTGTCATAACAAAACTGAGGATCATGAGTTAAATTAGTGGCATATTTTTTATTGATATGTGCCTGAATGTTGTAACAATGCAATTTAAGATACCTTAAGCTCAATATCCACGTATTCAGCTCCCAATTCCATAGCTAAGAGTAGTGTCTCAAATCGTTTAACATCATCACCTTCATATTGACCTCCTTCCCAGTTTGGTCTGTAATAAAACATAAAAAAATATATTAAGCAACTTATGCCCCTATATGGTCCATCAGTAGAGTTGTGGCACAATAAGCTAATATAAAGATCAGCACATAACTGTTACATTGTAAGGTAGTATTATTCTATGATCCATTTCCCAATTAGACATATAATATTTTTTATGTATGCAGATGTTTGAGAAGCTTATCTGGATAAGAAAGATCTAATATATCCAAATAATCTTAAATAATAACTGACAGCAGTAAACATTGGAGGATAAGACTGACCGATCAACACAGTTCCCAGATCTTTTCCCTTCTAGAGCTGGACATAACTTGATTTATTTTGTTTTGTTTTATTTTATTTTACTTTTATAAAGTGGTGGTGATCTGAATGAAATTTTCGACTTGAACAGGGCAACCTAAGGTTTTTAAGTCTTAATGAGTACTCCCATATTTGAGAAGTGCAGAACTCCATGAACAAACAACAGAATCAGGGATACTTCGCACGTTAATAACTCTTCGACTATAGTAAACAGAAAACGAGCCCCTACGATCTCAAGAAAACCAGCCCCTTGTTCAACTAATTTTTTAACATTAAAAGTTAATTTAGAAGCCTAAAAAACCCAAATCTCTTCATCTAGCCTTTTATTCAACTAAAAAGAAAAGGCCAACATATCCACATCACTGCAGCCATAAATTTAACAAGTAATTGCGGATTATAGGTCACTAATCTCCAGATGAGTAAGATGAGATATCTCACTGTTTATCTTATGCAAATCATTTTTCTTGTAAGTTTAGTATTCATTTCTTTTACATTTATAACAAGAGAAACTCTTCGTTATCATCCATTTTAGCTTCTAAAAGAGAGTCTATAAAAGAAACTAATTTCAGTTACTACAAAAAGGGACACAAAAAAGAAAGACAAGTAACCGATTTCTTTACTTTAATGAACAATCCACTGCCCAATTCTTAAAAGACACTTCCACCAACCATCCCAATAAGAAACCCCCATTATCAATCTAGACCAAAAGGAGAAATCTACAGTTTCTTTAAAACTGGAATTTCAAAAAGAAAATAAGAGACAATGCAGATACCTAAACGTGACAAGGACGGGAAGAACCTTATCCTTCAGTAAAACCTCGAGATCAGGGAGGAAATTGAGGACAGTCAAACCGTCAAGCCGGACCTCGAAGAGATCAGCACCCAATTCTTTGGCAACAACCATCTCTCTCTTCATCTCCTCAACTGTTCTTGACTCTGATGGAGCACAGACAATCGTCGGTGACACAATCTTCTCCATCACTAGCTAAAATGTAGCTAAACCTCCACTAATTTGGAGAAGACAACTCAGACTTTGATAACTGAAGAAAATGGAGAGTTGAGAGGCTTTAAGAGGAGAGGTGGGGTTGGTTGTGGAAATGCATTATGAATAGCTAGCTAAAATTGGGCCCTAATGCAACTGTAATGTTGGGTAGTGGGCTTAGAATGTGTTAGAATATAAATATTAAACCCTCATCCTTACCACAACTTCAGAATTTTGGTTTATTGGTAGGGTCTTTTACATGGTATCAGAGCAACTCAGGTTCGAATCTCACTAACTACGCAATTTTAAATGTAAATTTTAAAATAAAATAAAAATATAGTTGCGTATAGTCCAGGTCTTGGCCAACAAAGAGGACCCTCAACCTGCGGAAGCGTGTTAGAATATAAATATTAACACAACTTCGGAGTTTTGGTTTATTGGTAGAAGAGTCTTTCACAGAAAGGTTTCAGACCCATGCTGATTTTAAATTTGTTTGATTTTCTTCCTTTTCAAGAAATTGTGTACACATCTAATTTATATCCAGGCTCCATCTACTGGGTAGAAACAGAAGCCAACTGAACTTTTAAAGGGTACCCTGGCCTTCAAGATTTACAGACACTGACATCTGGAGACATCTGGTAAGACTGAGAGCTAAGCTTTGTATATTTCCCCATCATAGATGAGCGCAAATCTTATGAGAGGATGTATTTGTCATTAGATAGATAGGAATTAAGTGGAGAAAAAAAAAACATCTGGGTTTATAAAATTTATACATCAATTTTATGAAGGTATTTTTTAAAAAAAAAGAGGCAATGAGAATGATTTAGGTAACTAAATATATCTAGATATGCACTGTCCTCTTCCTCAAACCCAAACCTGAACATTCGACCTTCCATAAAAATTTGACTTATATTTTCTCTAATTGCAACTGTACCTTTTAGTTTGAACTAGCTGAAAATTATACAAATTATTATTCGAAGAACATCAGCTGCTTATTCCTCCAAATCAAGAAAGGAGCTAAAAAAATTCAAAATAAAAACATGAAAAATAAAAACCCGTTTTCAACACTACAGGGGTGTTAGTAGGAGAGGATTTCAAAAATGCAGTTTTAAAATCAGGGTAGCCGGAGAGGATTTTCAAAACAAGGTGATTTTAGTGAAATCCTACTTTCTTGTTTTCAAAGTAACACTTTGTATAAATAAGTCTAAAATCTTTCACAAAAAATTGGTTTTGATTAAGAGTCATAATATGGTGCGTTTTTTGGGTTTATTTTTTTTGGAAATAATTTTTTATGTTTCAACAAATCCAATTTACTGTTTGTAAAAAAAACAAATGAATTTACCTTCTACTTTATATAAGATTATTAGTATGAACTGCCTCATTCAAAATTAAATTTTAAAATTTTTGAGGTTTCATCTTGTTATTGCATTCTATTAGAATATTTTAAATTTATCATATTGGCAACTAAATTAAAAATATTTAACAGTATCATTTTTAACTATGGTATTGCAAGAGGTTGTTACAAAAACTCTCAAGCTATAATCTCAGCCATACATTTCAAGTTAATTTTATCAACCAATCAATTGAAGTATCACGTGCATTATGTGTGCTTTATAGTATTTTATAATAAAAAAAAATTTAGCTACGGCCTTGTTCTAGAAGAATAAAAAAAGAAAAACAAATAAAGTTAGTTTTGCTAGACTTTCGTTCCCACAATAAAGAGAAGTTAAATATAGATCATAGCATCGCCTGTGTCAACTATTGGTAATTATAATAATAATAATTAATTATATAATTTTATACTCTCATTATTATTCATTCTGACATTCATATATAACTACTAGTAATTTCACGTGCGATGCACGTTTTGATAAAAAGTTGGAGTTGAACGTACGAAACATGTAAGTCAATAGTAATCAGAACTTGTTATGAATGCCTTAATTTAAAAAAATTGGAGTTGAACGGGAACTGCACGCAATATTTAAATTTTTTGAACGAAAAACCTTGAATTGTACGTACGGTGATGTGTTACGAAATAGATTTGGAGTTGCACGTGCGACGTACGTATTTGCTTTGTGACAAAAAATTTAAAAATTATTTGTTTGGTGAAGGAAAGCCTTTGATTACACGCGTGATGCACGTGTTAATAAATAGAGTTAGCGTTACACGTGCAACATGTGTATTTCATTTGTGACAAAAAAATATTAAAAAATTGTTTGTTTGTTTACAAACTGAAAGTGACAAAGTGAAAAACTCTCCCACTAATAGTAGTAGATAATACCAAAAAAGTATGTGAAATTCAAGTTGACTAATTTCAAAACCATACTAGGTAGTATGTATTTGAAATCATAAAGATTTTTGAAATTACCTCGAGTTGCTTTTAAAATTACCTTGATACTAAAATCATACACTATTTTTGAAATCCTATCCAACTAACACCCTCTATGAGTAATCTGGCTCATTTTCTATAGTCAAACTATTCATATCTTTTCATTTTCTATAGTCAAACAATCCATCTGTTCTTAGAACCAAACCAAAATATCTCTTTTTTTTCTTTTTTCTTTTTTCTTTTTTCTTTTTTCTTTTTTGACATGGACCACCCAAATCTTGATTGTCAATTAATCACTCTCAACATAATTCCATTTCTTGTTGAGCATTTGCAAGGAATTTTGAAAACATAGGTTGATTTTTAAATCAGTGTGACTTCAAAGACAAATCATGCTGATTTCACAATGCATGTGACTTTCATTGTGACTCTCAAACACATTTCTAGTGTGAATTTGAAGTCACCAACCATAAATTTACGGTAATTTATTTTTATGGTTTATTGGTCTAAAAATATGAAAGTTACCATGTTTAATGTTTTATCATGATTTGACAATCACACGGTTAGAGGTGTGATTTTAAAGTAAGGATTTGAAGTCATTTATAGTATAGTTGGATTTCAAAGTCTAGGCAAGTGTGATTTCAATAAGGGATGGAAACGGATAGGGTAAGAGGAGGGTACGGGGTTTACCCTTACCCTACCGTAAAGTCCAAATACCTTACAATTAATTTAGAAAATTACCTTACCCTACCCTAACGGGTAAAGTGGGTGACACAATTAACGCAATTTTTACATAAAAATTAAGTTAGAGAGCGAAAAAAAAAAAAAAAGAATGATCATCTTCCTACCAAATTTAACTTTTTATTCAACTTAATTAAATGGAGAGTCGTATAATCCTTACACTTTCTATTCATTTCACATGTCGTATATAAATGAGTCTACAACATATATTTAAACCGGTAAAAGGGTAAACGAGTAGGTATACATGTTTACATTTACCCTTACCCTACCTTATTTTTTAAATGACTTCAAATCCTTACTTTAAAAATTCTACCATTACCCTACCCGTGAGTAAAAAAAGTCTACCCATACCCTTACCCCTTTGGATAAATGGGTAAGGGTACGTACCCATTGCCAGCCTTAGATTTCAATAAATTACGATGTTCTAAAAGCATGTTTGACTTACATCCTACTTTAGAATCACAATTTGAAATCATTTCCCACTAACACCTAACTTAAGAAACAAGGTGATTATCAAGGTGTGGTTTCAAAAACCTCTTCAATTAACACCCCCTGTAGTGTAGTTCGCATGACTTATCCGACTAAATTAGAGGTAATAGTTTTGATCTGGCCAAAGACCGAATATAATTTGGGATGTCGAGATTCCCTCTCCCCGATGTGGGGGACTATAGCCAAATGTAAAAAATCAGAGGAAAGGAAAACATAAATCATTTCTTTTAGATAATTTCAAAAAATCACAAAAAACATCCCTTTCTCCTATTTACACCCACTCCTGCAATTTGGCGGTCAACTTTTTTACACCATCTTAAACTTAACTTTCATTCAAAACCATTATTCCAAGCCCTATTTGGATACAAAGGTATGATACTTATAGGTAATTTTGAAGTAAATATAAAGGAATGCAACTTGCACATGGATCTCCATTTTGGCTTAAAAAATAAATTTGACAGGAATGGAGTTTAGATACCTACCATAACCTATGCTTTTTCTAATTTTGAGGTGAAAAAAATAAACGTAGCATATCTCTAAAATATAATCCAAATGGAGTAAAGTTTAGATATAGACAAGTTTCCTATCCAGATACGCTTGAAAGGGAATTTACACATAAATACATTAAAAGTATTTTTTATTAACACCCATTCATTTTTTTTTTTGATGAAAACGGATAGAGTCTCTCGACTCCAGCCACACCAAATTCATGAAATTAAGTTTTCGAGGACCGCCCCGATTGCGGACACGTGTCACAAACTCAAAAATCCTCCCCCCCCCTCCACCCTCTCTCTCTCTCCAACAATAACAATCTAAACAGAAATAAATGATGTGATTACGCAAATAAGAGAAAAGACGAGGGGGGGTTACCGGTAAGTTATGAGAACTGGGAGGGTCCGGTTCTTAATGAGGAAAGGGAGGTCGGCGTCGCGATCGAAGACGGCGAGGTGGTCGATCCTCAGTTCCGCCACGTCAGCACCCTGCGATTTCGCCGCCGCCATCTCCGCCACCATGTCGGCCACCCTCTTCGACACCACCGGCGCGCACAGTAGCGCCGACCCGTATTCCATCTCTCTCGAGAATGTTCTTTCTCCCTCTATGAATTTTTTAAAGAAAATCTGATCGGGGAAAAAATGAAGTTGGTGAGAAAGAGAGTGTGTATTTTATATGAGAAGTGGAGGGGTTTGGATTTATTCACAAATAGGCCAATTTTTAAACTAATTTTTAAATTAGATCACTTTCGAAACTAATTTTAAAGATAGGTCACTGTGTTGAACTGTGGCCTCTTTAAAATTTCGAAGATAGGTCACCCTATTGCGACCCCTTCAAAACTGAGTTTTTTTCGAAGTCGCAGTTTCCAACTGTGACCTTAGTTCATTTTATATTTGGCATAAAATAACTTTGAGACTTAAACAAATTTTTTCAAGTAAAAATGTGTTAAATAGATATCGCAGTTCCCAACTGTCGGCCTTAAAATAACAGAGCCCACAGTTTGGCTGTTATAAAATTTTTCTTCTTTCTTTCTTTAAAAAAATATAATAACTGAAGTCGTAGTGCACAATTGCTGTATCTGTTATAATTAAGCTGCAGTTGAAAACTGTGGTTTCTATTTAATACTTTTTTACTTGAAAAAATTTGTCTATATCTCAAAGTCACTTTAGATCAAATATGAAAAAACACATTTTCGAAAATACCGCAATTTCCAACTGCGGTTTCATAATTGAACAGGCCGTAACTCCCAACTGCGAGTGGCCTATCTTCAGAATTAATTTTGAAAGTGATCTATTTTTAAAATTAGTTTCAAAAGGCGGCCTAATTTTAGGGGAAATCAGGGGTTTGGTGAAGGTGTACTGGTGGGGCCCAGTTGGGTGTGGAGGATTTGGTAAGTGGGACAGGAGGTTATTTTGGTCTTTTGAGCTGATTTTTATACCCACCTGCCCAACTCTACTGCAGCATAGATTTTTATTTTATTTTTTTGGCATTCGACTATCCCATTGTATCCCAGCTGATGAGAGGGAGATTCTTCTGCTATTCTAAATTAGGTCCCACTTGGCATTGAATTTATTATGTGAGAAGTCTTATGAACAACTAAGGTTGCGTTAGGCCTAGTTTTTTTGAAGCTTTAAAGCTACTTCGTAGAGAGAAGCTAGAAAGTAGAGTTTTGAAATTAAAAACTGAAACTGTTTGGATAGTAGAAAGGGGAAGGGAAAAAAATTTTGTTGTTAGGATTTGATATGTGGGAAGGTCCAAAAACTAAGAAAATGTAAAAAAAAAAAAAAAGAGAAGGAGAAGCCAGAAGTTGCTCTTAAGGGCTTTTTTTTAAGCTCATTTTCTTCATTAAAAATAAGCTACTTCTCCTTCTGTAGAGCTTTTCAAAATATGTGTTTGGCCCAGCTTCTCCTTCTAAAGGAGAAGAGAACCTAATTTTAAGCTGGGCCAAATGCTACCTAAGGATAAACCTACTTCTGTGATGATTTTTGGAAAGATAAGTTTTATATATGTTACCAGATAGGGCCGGTCAGGCCCCCGAATTTATCGTAATTTTAGCGCCCCCATTTTATTTTTTCTTGATACTTATATATATGTATTTTGCACGTAATTTTTTCTAGGGCCCCAAATTAAATTTTTAGGATTTTTATTTTTAAAATTAGTACTTGAGCCGGCTTATTTTAGTTGAGTTTGGGTTTATATGGAGACTTTTTTCCCAAATCCCTAAATCTCCATACAATTTTTCATATATATCGGTTTTTAAGAATTGTTACAAAAAAAAAAAAATTCAAAATTTTTTATCATTTTTTTAAAAACAAATTTTGTATAAGAGCCTCATTTCGGGAGTTTGCCTCGGACCCCCGTAAACTCAGGACCGGTCATGTTACCAGATACAGGGATTTGAACAAACGGAAAGTAATCTACTTGAATTTTTGAAAATTATGCGGGAGATTATAATTGAGTATAATTTCAACTAGTTTGCCGTCAGATGTAATGTCTCGTAACCTTATTTCAGCTTTGGAGACCAGTGGCAACCCACAACTTGATCTCTACTCCACAAGTTGTAACAATCAAGATATGTAAGGAGACATGGGGATGGGGATCCAGTCATCTCCTACTGTTACTGTGTGATCTTTTATACAGGGAGGACAAACTTATTTTAAGATCCATTATTAGATTCCTATACTAACTAAACATTTTCATTAAATTAAAGAAGAGTTGGTTTACGCAAGCAATCATCACATGCGGACCTGTAAATTCTTGTAGTAGGTCTAACAACTCGAGTCCACGGTCCACTCCCCCATGGTTGGTGGCTGATGAATGTGCCCATTCCTCGAATTTTTTACTAAACTATCCAACTTTTTGAAACTATGTACCAAACTATCCATGTTTGAAAGTTAAATACCAAAAAGTCCTTGTCACTAACTGAAATAGCGCGCCTGGTAAAAATCTACGCACTAACTCAGTTAGCGTGTGTTAGGGGCTACTATTTTTTTCCTCAATTGAGAGTGTGCGAACAAAATCTCAAATATAGGCTCGCTAACTCCATTAGCGCGCCCATTTAATCCAGGCGCGCTAAGTGAGATAGCGAGTGAAGATTGGTTTCATTTTAAAACACACTTTGGGAATAAAAAAAAAGAAAAATACCAAGTATAAACTCGCTATCTCTGCGGAGATAGTGAGTGTACTAGCTTGCAGGAAAAAATCATTGGGTTTAAACACGCTATCTCAGTTAGCGAGTGTGTTTGTATCACACTCGCTAACTGAGATAGCGCGTTTTGGGAGAGGAAAAGTGGGATGAGAGTGCGACATTGAGTGTGATTTACGTGAAATCCAATCGACACTCGTTATCTCGGTTAGCACGTCTGGTTTGAATGAGCGCGCTAACAGAGATAGCGAGTCTATACTTCAGACTTTTCACTCTGACTTGAGGATGAAAGTAGTGCATCCTAACGCATGCTAACTGAGTTAGCGCGCGGATTTTCACCAGAGGCGCTATCTCAGTTAGCGACAAGAACTTCTTGATATTTAACTTTCAAATAGGGACAGTTTAGTACATACTTTCAAAAAGTGGGATAGTTTGGTAAAAAAAATCCGATTCCTCAGCGCCAAAGCCGCTGGAGGGTCCCACCATTTCGGAGACTTTATAAACGGATAAAACAACGACAGAGTTTGAAAGGGCGCGTCTGCTACTTCCTATTAAAAGCGAATTTTACTTTTTCATGCTTTGTTATACGACTCATTGTTCACTTCCATACACATTACCTACCAAAACATGAATCTCAAGGAGTCAAGCTGTCAAGGTGTCTACCCTTCTAAAAAAATTTGTGACCAGATATAATCTAACCATAAGAGTATCCACGTGATTGTCAAAAAATTGGCTAAATACATATTTAACATGTAGCAATTTAAGGTAAAAAAACACTAGAGGAAAATTGAAGTTGGGTCGGAAGAGAAAAAATATTAAAAATAATTCTAAAAGTGAGACGGAACTTGAAGATCCATCCCACTGTTTTTTCAAATTTTTTAATATTTAAAACTATTTTTTAGTTATTAAAAAAAAAATTAATGCCCCCCATTGGACGGAACTTCCCCACTGGACGGAACTTCCGTCCAAGCGGGAGGGCCTTTTTTAATCGCAAAAAATTGTTTTTTTTGTTGGAGACGGAAGTTCATGTTCCGTCTAAGTATTAAAATAATATTATTTTAAAAGCAACGAAAATTGAAATTGCATCGTTTATATTATGCATAATTCTCCTATCCCCTCATTTATAGCAATCTACTGTTGCTTTTAGGACAAAAAATGCATAAATAGCAAATTGACTGCAGCTCATGGTCGACTTTGTCGTTTGCTATAAAATGCATTTTATGGATAATTAACTACTGTGGATGCTCTAATGGGGGATAAGAAATTCAAGACACCCACAGCCGAAAACCTGAAGGTGTCCGTAGCAAATCTCAATGCTCATCAAGGAACACGAGTAAAACCCAAAACTGAGGCCAAGTTTATAGTCATAATGAATACACAATCACTTTGCTCCTCAATTACAAGCACACAATCGTATCAGTTCATCCCTTACAAAAACCCTAAGATAAAATGAACTAGCAAAGGTTCTATTAGAACACCTCTTCAATACCTTCATGCACATGTCAAAATTAAGCAATATTACACTGGAACGATTAACAAATCTCACATACTGGAATAGATTAGCTCGGTTTCCTCATGTTCCGGCCTGCACGAATAACCTCATCCACCAACAGCAATTGGGAGGCGATGACAGGCCTGCAAAGCAAGAAAGCAAGTGATTAAGTAAATCTAAATAGGAATGTTTTTGGATGCAAGTCGCTAGAGACTCAATTATTTCCTCAGTATTGAAGGAATAATTAAAGATGGTCATTGGGTTTCCAACATTGCAAAAGATTAGAATGGCGGATAAAGATGGAAACGTACACATGCTAGAGGCCTCAGTGTCTACACAACGATATCTAGTTGTGGTAATACATATGAAATTGATATTATTTCCAATTGATATTATCTAATGTGCAGGGAGTACACCAATGTCACAAACTAAACAGAGTGTCTACTGAAGTATATTTAAGAAAACAGCAATAGTAAGTACACAAATCAAAAAAGAAAATAATAGAAATCAGTCTTCCTTTTAGTGTCTTAGTGTGGATTAGTGTCAAAAGAAACTTCAGGACTAAAACATAGACTGCAACTTATCAAAAGCTAGTGCATTACCCTGAGTTTATAATTTGTCGCTTCACTGAGTAATTGTCAAAAATGCCCTCCATCTGTGGGTCAAGAGGTTCTCCTGTGTGCTGGTTCAAACCCACTACGTTCCCTCTATCATGCTCGCCCTAAAATTCATAAATAAAATGACTCGCTGAAATATTCACTTGGACACAAATCACCAGTAATTTAAAGAAAACAAGTGTGAGATTTACCGTGAGAGCTATGATGACATCTTGTGTGTCAAGGCCAGAGTTCTCAGCCAAAGTTTTGGGTATGACGAGGAGTGCATTGGCAAAGGCTTCAACACCAAGTTGTGCACGCTATTCAAAGAGATTCCAGTGAATCAGAAGCTACTGTAAGGATTTAACTAAGAGAAACTTTAGTATTGTAACTTACCCCTTGAACAGTCTTCTTTACATTGTTGACCAGGTGCTGCCTGGCTGCAACCTCAAAGGCTCCTGCTCCCTGTGAAATCACAATAATAAAAAACCACGTAAGTCAACAACTAACCAAGGAGCCAAGTGCTTACTAAAAGAATTGAATACGAAACAAATTTCTACCTTTGTGGAAAGAAACACTAAGAGTACTGGTCTACTAGTAAACAAACTCGCAACAAAACTGTTTTTAAACGAAAATTGAATTGCAAACAACAGTCACTGCTAATGCATTTGCAACTTCAATTGTACTTGCAAGTTGATGAAAGGAGGCGACAAAGTCGGAACTCGCTAATTTTGCTACATGGGTTACCCATCCAAATACTTGGACTCAGACACTTGCTTTAGTCCAAAGTCTTATCTACTATCCACTGCAAACAATGTTGAAAAGACGTGAGTTTCACTGATATTCATCATTGTCAGATCATTTTCCCATCAGCTAATGGAGTACGAGGTTCCATTTACAACTAGACAAATTTTTACCATAGTCAGCCTCTCTCTTAGATTAGTGCCAAACTCTTAACGACGAAACTAGGAGAAGGTGCTGGCCACGATCAACAGTTAGAATCCTATACTATTTCTAGAATTGGAAAGAAGTCTCAAAGCAGGAGGGAAATGCCAAATTTTTCGAGGACAAATAATCTTGATTTCCATCTAGTTGAGACTTTAAATCATCAAAGCCTCCAGGATCTGATTGGACTGTTAATTAGTAACGAAGATGATCTTGGAAAGGTGAACTGGCTTCAAAACCATTGTTGTGACAAGCCAGCTCACCAAAAACCCAGTTTAGACATACTCGTGGATGGATAGCGCTCATGATTTTACAGTACATACACAAATACTGATCTTCAATATTAGCTTACAATGAGTCACTAGTGTAACTTTATTAGCTATGCAACTTTACAACTTTGCAATGAGTTTTTTTTAAATATAT
Organism: Hemerocallis citrina; assembly: GCA_017893485.1. Taxonomy (NCBI): domain Eukaryota; kingdom Viridiplantae; phylum Streptophyta; class Magnoliopsida; order Asparagales; family Asphodelaceae; genus Hemerocallis; species Hemerocallis citrina. The sequence goes on along the minus strand of CM030358.1, from coordinate 442,274,059 downwards.
TAATTCCACATTTTGATTAATTCTGAAAAGTGAAAACCCATGCTTCACTCTATCATGCACTTCCACAATAACAGTGCGTAAGGCTTAAAATAGAATGAAACTACTAAATCTTATACTTCAAAGTTTAAACTGACGATAAAAGGTAACAATATTTGACAATTATCAATGATATACTTGATATGTATAATGCACAATATCAGCAGAGGTCAATCACAGGATAATAAGCTGAGGTATAACAGAAAAATATAACAATACAAACACTGCACTGTTCCTGTATGACAACCTAAAGAGGAAAAGGTAGCTTACAAATAATAAGCACTGAATAAAAAGAGAGAAAATATAGGATTTGCTTATTTATAAGGGAGGAAAGGTAGAAAAGGTATAGTGGAGTAGGTTGAACAGGATTGTTCAGTGATAAAAAGTTGAAGATTGCTACAACTCTCCGAAATATGACTACTGATATGAACCAGTATGCAACATGACGTAGTATCTACAAAACGCACATCAACACAAACTACATAAAAGCAAACTAAATTCGAGACTAAGAACAATCATTGAGGTAAAATTGCACAAACTAAGATTAGAAACTAGAGATAACTAATGCAGATAGTTGTTATCAAAATACAAATATAGATGCTGAAAGATATAGAGATCTCACCAGGACAACAGCCTCATCTTCTAATGTATTTTTGACAGATCTAAGACCATCACGAACAGCATCCTTAATTTGAGCAATGGTATGATCATTAGGTCCTGCAGTAGATAAGATGGTGAGAGCAGTAAGTAAATTGCACTACATAAAGAGAGCTATGCATCAAATACATAGCACTGGTACATTAAGAAATGTGATATCAAAAAATACTTGAGAACCTTTAATCAAGATTGTGCATGAATGAGGGTTTTTCACATTCTCCACAAAGGTGTACTTGTCTTCGCCAAGGACATGTTCATACACAAGCCCAGCCCAACCAAGGCAATCTTCGGTCAAATCATCAACAGAATTAACAGCCTCCCCACCACATGCTAGAACTAGCCTTTCCATATTTCTCCTCTTTGCCCGTCGAAGACCAACAATCTGTAAATTGCAAAATAAAAAATTTGTATTTAAGGGCATGACAATTGATATATTACTGAACATCCAATGATCCAACCCTATCTGGGCTAATATATAAACCCAATGTAATTGCGAAAGGACAAAATAAGTAAGAAAGTGTGGTTTGTATCACTGACAAAAGAAAAATTACAAAAATGACAGAATACATGCCGACAGCATCTGCCTCACAAGTGAAAAAGTTTAATGAGTACCGTCAATTATCATTGTCATAATACTAATAAGGATTTGACAATGTACAAATTATAAGTTTCACTAGAGATGACTTTTCCACGTTAAGATAAACTAATAATACTTCATTTGGCAGCAAGCCAGTAAGTCAAAAAAGTACTAATAGGTGGTGCACAACACACTATTATGAGCCAAATTATTGTTCCTCATATGGAAGGTGAACAATCAATAAATTTTATGTACTTGTTTCCTAAATAAGTACTGCACATAGGCAAAAATAAAGGTTTAACAAAGAGATTGCTCAAGAAAGTTCACACCAATGACAAAGATTCTACACAGAGCAATAATGATACAATGCATTTTTAAATTAACAGAACATGGTGCATTTATTAATAAAAGATCATGTGTGGCATGACTAACCCCTGCTCTTGCAAGAAGGTCCAATGATGGAGGATCTATTCCCTTTTGATTGATCACAACAAAGTTTTTATCAGTGCCAGCGCAAACCTACATATGACCCAAAAAAGATCCAATTAAGTAAATCTTACTTGCTACAATATACCATGGTAAAGTGCAACCATTCTCCTACCTTATTCTTTAGTTCAATGATCTTCCTGCACCGTTCATCAACTTGGCGCCTTTCAGCCGCAACCATTTTTTCTCGCTGTTCAGCATTCGAGTAGAAGAACCCTGCATTTACTTCACTGAGAATAGAATCCATCAGTTGGATATGAACTTATAGGTAGGCATCCTATCTTCAAAAAAAATGTAAAGGTAAGCAATAACAGATATAACTTAGATAGTAGTTCATATGGGAAATCAAAAACTTTGGAAATATAGCTTCTCAAATAATGTCTATAAACGAATTATCAACACCATGAAGATAGGTACCAAGGATTATTTATTTGAGTTTCATACCAAGGTCGAGAGAGAGAAGTAAACACTGAGTAAGGATCAAAATTCGCATCTCTTTATCACGGTAAGGAGAGAACTTATCAGCATAAGCAAAGGTAAAGGTTAACGATCGTTTACTAGGTTTCTTATCAAGCTCATGATAGACAAATTATCAACATAATCCAGTGTTAATTCTAAAGGTTAACACAGGAAGAACAAGTGGTAGAGGAAGGATGGAGAGCAGGAGATTGATAAATTGAACTATATATATATATATATATATATATATATATATATATATATATATGTGTGTGTGTGTGTGTGTGTGTGTGTGTGTGTGTGTGAGGAATGCTTCATTACAAACGGGTCTGTTTGCAACAACCGGTTGCAAACTCCTGTTTGAGCCGTTGGATCTAATCAATCAAGATCCAACAGCTGTGATCGTTGCCGCCCCCCTCACTTAAGCTGTGATGGGGTAATTCATCCTAAATAACTCTTCCAACTCATTCACTATCTCACTCTCTCTCTCTCCCGCGCAGTTGATGAAGTCATAATTTTTTGGGCAAAATTTTAACTTAGGCCGTTGTCGGAAACAACGGCTTAAGCACTTCAAAATTTGAGGAGAAAATCTTGCTCTTTGACTTGAATTTGTCTCAAACAACGACTTCTTATAACCTAGATCGTTGTTTAAAACGACGACTTAAGGCTAAGCAAAATTTGAGCCAATTGAAGCCGTTGTTTAAAAAAATAACTTTCTATAACCTAGATAGTTGTTTGAAACATAGGCCAAGGCTAAGCAAAATTTTTGAGCCAATTGAAGCCGTTGTTCCAAATAAAGACTTCCTATAACCTAGGGCGTTGTTTGAAACAGAGGCTTAAGGCTAAGCAAAATTTGAGCCAAAAACCTGCCCTTTGTATTAAAAAAAAAATTATTATTATGTTATTTTTTGGGGGTGTGTGTGTGTGTGTGTTGGGGGGGGGGGGGGGGGGGGGGTTGTTTATGAAGAGAGTGAAGAAATATACTTTTGCATTTTTATATTTTCAAAATGTGGTAACATCTTAATTTATCAACTTTCAGTTAACTCTCTTTTCACTCTTCACTGTACTTATCTCCGCTTATCAAAGTCTCCAATAGAGGTGCTAGAGTTCTTAAGTCCTTGTCTCCAATAAATCGGAGTTTTTCAGTTGAAGAATTCAAACGGAGACTTGACCCTACAACAAGCAAGCCTAATCCAAACCAAACCCTAACCCTCCAACCCTAACCCTACCATCCAACCCTAACCCTACATTTACCTCTAACAATCTATAACCTAGGTTGTTTATCGAGGTATCCAATAACAGGTGCTAGACTTACTTAAGCCGTTGTCTCCAATAAATCAGAGTTTTTCAGTTGAAGAATTCAAACAGAGACTTGACCCTGCAACAAGCAAGCCTAATCCAAACCAAATCCTAACCCTACATTTACCTCTAACAGTCTATAACCTAGGTCAATTTTTATTTTTTTGCTCATTATTGGAGATGTGATCTGTAACCACGGTTGTTAATTTTTTTATCGCACAATTCCGAAAAAAAATTCAAAAAATGACTTCTTATAACCTAGGTCGTTTGAAACAGAAGCTTAAGGCTAAGAAAAATTTGAGCCAAAACTTGCCTTTTTTGTGGGGTGGGGGGTGGGGGGTGTTTATTAAGAGGGCGAAGAAATATATTTTTGTTTTTTTATATTTTCAAAATGTGATGACATCTTAATTTACCAATTTTCAGTTAACTATGTCTTCATTGTACTTAATCTTTGCTTATCGCAGTTTCCAATAACAGGTGCTAGCAAACCCTAACCCTAACCCTACCTTTACCTCTAACAAGCTATAACCTAGGTCATTTTTTTAAATTTTTTTGGAATTGTAAGTAAAAAACTTAACAACCGTGGTTACAAATTACATCTCCATTAAATCTCCTTTTATGAGCAGAAGGTTAAAAAAACAACCCAGGTTATAGCTAGTTAGCAGTAAAGGTAGGGTTAGGGTTAGGTTGGAGGGTAGGGTCAGGGTTGGGGTTGGGTTATGCTTGCTTATTTAGGGTCAAGTCTCTATTTGAATTCTTCACACCCCCCCAACCAATAAAAAACAAAACAAAAAAGGGGCAAGTTTTTTTTTCAAATTTTGCTTAGCCATAAGCATCTGTTTCGAACAACGACCAAAGGTCATAGGAAATCTTTTTTTTTTGCAACAACGGCATCAATTAGCTCAAATTTTACTTAGTCTTAAGTCATTGTTTCAAACAACGACCTAGGTTGTAAGTTGTTTGATATTTGACACAAATTCAAGTCAGAGAGCAAGATTTTTTGCTCAAAGTTTAAAGTGATTAAGTTGTTGTTTCCAACAACGGCCTAAATTAAAATTTGCCCAAAAAAATACGACTTCGTCAACTGCGATAGAGATAGTGTGAGAGTGAATGAGTTGAAGAGTTATTTGAGATGAAATACCCAAATTACCCCTTCACAACTTAAGTGAGAGGGGGGGGAGGGGTTTGGGCAGCAAAGATCCCAGCCGTTGGATCTTGATCGATTATATCAAAGAGAAGTTTGCAACAAGTCTGTGCAAACAGGCCCGTTTGCCATGGAGCATTCCTCTCTCTCTCTCTCTCTCTCTCTCTCTCTCTCTCTCTCTCTCTATATATATATATATATATATATACCTCTCTCTCTCTCTCTCTCTATATATATATAAGAGAGAGAGGTATATATATATATACCATATAAGAGAGAGAGGTATATATATATACCTCTCTCTCTTATATATATATATATAGAGAGAGAGAGGTATATATATATATATATATATATAGAGAGAGAGAGAGAGAGAGAGAGAGAGAGAGAGAGAACAGGCAAACAGAGAGATAGAAGATGAATCGAATTGGTGCCGTTTCCAAGTAATTCATCTTTTCTAGAACTCATAAACAGACAGAAGAGATGAACAGAGTTGGTGCAGTTTCCATTTATTCATCTTTTCTAGTCCTCTTTAATTTTATTCAGATAATAGTAAGTATAAAAAAAATTGAGCGAGGCAATGTTCACCAATCAGAACGTCAATAAGACAAATCAAATGAAGAAAAACTAGAACGAAACCACATGTTGCACCTTTGTTTTGTAAATCAAAGATTGCGCAATCAGCATTCAAATTTTTTAAATCAGTCAAAAAAGTAAGTGTTGATGAATAAGAAATGGATAGTTTATGAATTATTCATTTAAACTACAAAGGATTTGCCCACTTTGCTCATCTTCTATTTGTTGAAGCTAGATGAAAGATAGTAACACCAAAAAAGTAACTAGCTATACATTCACTCACACTTCAACTTTGACAGCAAAGTTAGGGGTAAATGAAATCTATCAACTTCTGTTGCAAAACTTTGACAACCTAAATTCCAGAGAAGATAATTTCTTTGATTAAGTTCCATAAAAATAGACAAAGCATTAAATATGCATACAACAAAATTCATCTTATACCAGAAAAAGGAATAATGCAACATAGCAGCACGAGAGTTAACTACCGAACACAAACTAATGGATTAATATGTTTAAAAAAACTTGATGGGCCATAATATTTTAAAGTTTTTAACTATATTAAAAAACAAAATCGAATTAGCAACCATGATTTGATAAAAGAAAGCATATAGCATATTAGTTAATTGATAATCGATCAATCAATTAAAAAGCAATCGGTCAACAATACTACACAAATCAGTCACCAAAACAAACTAGACCTGGCCAGTGATCCATGTAAAGTTACCTTTTACCAAACATAAGTGCACGTGGAATAAGAAATCAAAGCAAACTGCATTTACCTTTTTTCATATTCCAAAGATACATTGCATGTCAAAATGTAACAGTTCTCTGCCCTCCTCTTCATATCAGGGTGTCGAGAACCATGATCAAGGACAAGACCTTCAACCTAGAAAAAAGAAAAGACATGCAACTTGGTAGAGTGTATGGAGTATACAGAAGGTATAGAGGGTATATAAACTGCCAAAAAAAACATGATACACAAGGGAACATTTTAAAGCAAGTGAATGAAAAAGATGGAATAGAATAAAAAGTTGGTGCATAATATTGGTAATGAGACTAACACTAACCCTTTCAATGTCGATAAATTAAAACTAGTTAGTAAGGTTATCATTATTCATCAATAGCTAGTGCAACACAAATAAACAGCATTTAAACATTTTCAGGAGAGCAATAACATGGTAATAAAGGCAAGTGAACTCTGAAAGTGAGAATATTGACAGATTTGGTACAGCAATCACAGAGAGATTCGTATATTTGACCAAAGTAAGACTGTTTAAAGAGATCCCCAAACAACATCATTTTGAAAATGAATAGGGTGCCAGTCTGACGCCTGTATAGGAAAACCAGGCCCGTGCCTCTGGAGGATGGGACCTGGGGATATGCACAAAGAACCCAATTGCTTTAGCACTAAAAGCAGTAAACTTTGGCATTAGGATAATATGCAGCCACGACCAGAAATGGCAAATGTTGACATTGTCTCAATCAACAAAGATATGTAAGATGATGTAAGGGGACATTAGGTGAAAGGCAGGTTGTTAAGTTGGTTTAAATATGTGCTCCCCAATGTGATCTAACTTTAGCATTCATTATATGCCATGTTTAAAATTTTAATCAATCTAACAAAAATAATAGATCATTCAACACAAATGCTCAAGTCTAACATTTGCAAACTATTAATATAAACTCACAAAATTACCAATTTGGTGTCAACGTCAAATTTATGGCGCATGTGCATTATCTCCACCATGAACAAATCAATGGGCTCCTCAGGCTTGCGGATACACAAAACCTGGCATGTACGAAAAAACACTTTATTCAGTAGAAAAACAAATGTCTCCCCAACCAATGAACATCGATTCAAGTGAAAGGAATTTATTTGTCATGACAAGGTAGCTTCAAAGTTAATACTATATTTAATATGCAATCCAGCTTATCACTGAAAAGAAATGTTTGTTAAATTAACAATGCAAATTCTCATCCCTAGCTTCTATCAGCAGAAGGACAAAAAACGCAATACAGAGACCTAACTGATAGTAACATGATAGTAACATGCAGAACCAAAGAATGTCAACAGTTAAAAGGAAGATGATAAAAAAAATTCAGAGCCCAAGTTAACTCTCAAAATGTAAATAGCAGCGACAGATCCTAGTCACAGATCAAAATGACATTAGTCATGAAGCATGTAGCAAAATATAGCATATCATATGAGATATATGTGCTATTTGCTCGTGGAGGCATACACTATAAGCATTTCTGACATAGATTAAACAAAAGTAAATGCATGTTTGCACAAGATTATTGTCTCAGTGCAATGCTGAGCACCAATTAATCATAGTTTACAAGGCCAACCTTTTGCATAGGAACAAATAAACATATCTGACTTATGATGGAATGTGAACATATCAGTGTTTATGAGCAAATGTTCAGGTAAGACTACCATGAATATATAATTGCCCAGGTAAGATAATGTTTGATATTAAGATGAAGCTGACGAATATAAGTTTGTCAATTTTGTTCCAAAATCCAGAATCAAAGTTTGGAGGGCTTAGATTGTGTACTAAGTGAGAAACATATAGAATTGAAAAGAACAACTCGTATAGGTTCGTTCCATGCGATAAACCAACCATAATGAAGTATGAATACGAGCCCAGGATGCAGGACAACATGGTACGAGCATGATTATTTTTAAAGGATTTGATTATGCTACTGGTGCATGGAATATAATTTATCTATCGATCTATATCTTAAATGTGAAAGTTGGCTACAATATGCATTGTTTTACCAAAAGAGTAAATAACAATTCTTAAAAAATAAAAAATAAACCTACTGTAAATAAGGTTCTCTAAATTACATTAATGCTCAAGCATATCAATAAATGTAGTAGAGTGAAACTAAGTGTGTTCGAAACTCTTAAGAATATGTTAAAAGTTAGGAACTCACTTCGGTACCCAAAGAGTACCACCCATTATGCACCTGATATGGGTGCAACAATCTTTAGAGAAAATCCATGCTTTCTAGCCAACCAGTTAACTTTTAGAATATCTTCCCTAAGTATATTGTGCAACTAAAGCATAATACAATTTTCACATTGCATAAATGCTTTCTTTCATGTCTTCGATGGTCTCATTACTATTAGAGAAGTGATAGCATGTCACTCCATTTGGAATTCTCTATGATTGGTTCACTTACAAAAAGTAAGAGTTCCCAACTAACTACACAACTATTTTTCCCTTCGAAAATTATGCTTGGACCAGTCATGTGAGAGAGTTACGAATAGAGTTGCATTTGGAAGGGACACGCTATCATTGATTCATTTCTGCTCACTATCAAGATGCAATAAGTTCTACCTTAAGTTGGAATGTTCATGCATAAACAAATCAACAATGGGTTTCGTAAGAACACAATTACGTTCAACGAATTATATCGAAAAACCTAATATGTAAATATAGTTATTTATTAAAGATATGCATATACACTTCTGTAGCAGAACAAATTGCAAGAGAAATAAAAAAACATACTGACAAAATATACCAAATTTAGAAGAAAAAATATAATAACCAATACTTACAGCATTAACCACAATATCTGTTAGCTGGTCAGCCAGCGCTTCATACAACTACATAGAAACAACAAATTCAGGACAAAAAATGACAGTGATACCATAAACATAGGTGCAAATCAGAAACTAATGTGAAACAGGAAATGGAAGATTAATACTTTAGTTCTAAGAGTTGTCCTTCCAACCATCTTCAAGATCTCTTTATCAGGCCCCTCACCCATCACAACAGGTGTCTTAAACTTCTCAAGAAATTCAAGAGTTGCCCTTTTAGCTATATCAAAACCATCAACCAAGACACGCGGATGCATCCCTACATCAAAACCACCACTCAATATTACAATGTTGTGTATTGAGGAAATTATTGTTTTGAATATGCTTTAAAGTTCTTCGAGTTATATTATACAAATATGTTATGAAGTTGTTATTTTAAATATGCTTTGAAGTAGTCTTTTTGATATGAAACAAAAAGGCTGCTCAATGAAGGTAAAGTGGTCAACAAATTAATGATAAAGAGAATACTGAAATATAAGATAGCATTTAAATTAAAATAAAACTAAGTACATACACAGATATACTAAAGGTGTAAATGGCATGCATCGAATAAGTAAGATCTTTCCAAGAAACTACAAGTTTCCGTAAACACATTAAGAAGGAATGCGCCTGATATCCACTCCTACTTAAAATGACAAGTCCCCACTATTAACAACAGATTCTTCATTCTCCCTTTAAAATGAGACATCAAATTAACAACAGATCATTCATGACTATGCAAACCCCTTTAATTTAGAAATCAAACATTCTCTACACTTAAAAATATTTCATCAATCTTAGCCCCAAAAAAAGAACTTCCACTGACCAAAATTGATTGGTTATATCATCCGGAGTCCCGACAGCAATTATATAATATTATAATATAAATGACTTCTTTTAGAACATTTCATGTCGTGTTTCTAATCATCCATCATCAGGACAAAAGTATGAATGATATGCAAGTTTTTGTGCACTCAAATCGTACAGTAACCAAATTTGAGTTAACAGACTAAAGATTATTTAAGTGCTCCTTAAACAGCTTTTCAAGAGAATTTCCAAATTCCAGAGACAATTATTTGGTCATTGTGCTATCTTTTAGTTGAATAGAATATTTCATCAACCTTTGCCAAAAGAAAACCTTCCTGTGGATCAAGGTTATAGTGTTCCATCAAATAGGAGGTGGTTGACCGACTAAGTGCTGAGAACCAATTTTCGTGCAAAAAAAATCTGCACTTGCTAGCAAACATCGGAAATTCAAGCTTCTTCACTTTGTCACTTAATACCTACTTCTATGTATAATGTCTCAATCTTAATATTCACACACATTACTTCTGAAAACAAATCCAGATTATAGATCAAACGAACAGATAAAGGTGTCTTAAGTGTTCCCACATATACCAGTTCATACCAAGTAAGCCCGAAACTACATAAATCTAAATTAACACAAGAATGATGTATTTCATCTCATGATCTTTAACTGCAACTTGGTTTCCTCATCTCCCAGCAACAATCTGCGACTTGGACACTTAATTTCAAGCTCTAGCCCTTCATTTGGATACTTAGATTCAACTACTCCCTGAAATACTCTCAACACCATTGTTGTACGGTCCACTTCGGAATAAATTCGGAATAAAAGAAAGAGTTCTGATAAGTAGAGGGTGGTTTGGAATAAGGCATAGATTGAGACATTTGAACTAACATGTGGGGGATGAACCAAAGCCCAGTGAAGAGAATGGTGAAATTCACCAAATGAATGTCACACTGATACAATAGGAATGAAGTCCCCTCTAGATACAGCAAGCGCCAAGGTTACAGTGCTCTTATATCTTTAGAGCAAGCCAGTAATAAAACTCCCCCGACAAAGACCACCATCGAATCCTTTGGAAGGAAGATCAGGGAAAGATTTTAAGGATGGAGATAAATGGCTGCAATTAGAACCGTAAACTCTACAATCAATTTTGTCCCAACTCTAATTCTCACATATACCAGTTCATATCAAGTAAGCCGAAACTACATAAATCTAAATTTATACAAGAATGGTGTATTTCATCTCATGATCTTTAACTGCAACTTGGTTTCCTCATCTCCCAGCAACAATCTGCGACTTGGACAGTTAATTTCAAGCTCTAGCCCTTCATTTGGATACTTAGATTCAACAACTCTCTGAAATACTCTCAACATCATTGTTGTACTTGTACAGTCCACTTTGGAATAAAATTCGGAATAAAAGTAAGAGTTCTGATAAGTGGAGGGTGGTTTGGAATAAGGCGTAGATTGAGACATTTCAACTAACATGTAGGGGATGAACCAAAACCCAGTGAAGAGAATGGTGAAATTCACCAAATGAATGTCACAATGATACAATAGGAATGAAGTCCCCACTAGATACAGCAAGCGCAAAGGTTACAGTGCTCTTATATCTTTAGAGCAAGCCAGTAATAAAACTCCCCCGACAAAGGCCACCATCGAATCCTTTGGAAGGAAGATCAGGGAAAGATTTTAAGGAGGGAAAGATTTTAAGGATGGAGATAAATGGCTACAATTAGAACCGTGACCGTAAACTCTACAATCAACTTTGTCCTAACTCTAATTCTCAACACCCCCCCCCCCACGACACACCCCACCCACCCCCCCACACACAAAACAACAACAAAAAATCTCTACACCGTTCCAAAACCAAACCAGAACATGAAAAGCAATTACAGGTATTCTGCAATTGGTCATCACAAGCACTCTACAAGTTGGCTGCGAAGAGAACCTGAACACTCTAAAATCACTTTCATCCTAACTCTAACGCCCCCCCCCCAATATATATATATATATATATATATATAAAAGACTACCATTCCATAACCAAACCACAAAATCAAATGCGATTACACTTTTTCTGCAATTGGTCATCAAAAGCACTGTACAAGTTGGCAGCGAAGAGAAACCTGAACACTCTACAATCAGTTTCGTCCTAACTCTAATTTAACCACCACCACCCCACCCCACCCCACAAACAACAACAAAAAATTTCTACAAGGCTAGCATCCCTTAGCCAAATCAGAGTATCAAATGTGATTACACCTTTTCTGCAATGGTCATCAAAAGCACTCTACAAATTCGGTAGTGAAAAGAACCCTAGAACACTACAATCACTCCATTGGTTGTTAAGACAATCCTAAAATGCTCTGCAATCACTCCATTAATCATACTAACTCTAATTCTCACCCTACAATTACTCGCTTAGCCATGAAAACAATACTAGAACACTCTACAATCATTCCATTTCTCGTATCTCTAATTCTCCCCCTCTCCCCTACTCTCTACACAATTCGAAAACTAACCTAAACATAAAATTTCAATTCGCACATTAATCTACAATTTCACATCAAAAGCTCTATAACAAATCCAAAGCCTATATACTCCTGAAGTCATTTAATCCACCACATACCCCTTTTCCTCATTATAATTTACTAGTAATCTGCACATGCGATGCACGTCCTAATAATTTTTTTAAAAAATTAAATATTAAGATATAATCTGACATCGAACCTTAGATCTCACTTTACTAATCACATACTCTTAACAAATTACCTCAAGTGGTATCAACTTTTATTTTATAAGAGTGGCACTTTTGTAAATAATTATGTAGTAAATAAATTTGAACTTTGAGGATATTATAATAACTAACAACAGTTAAGTAAATGATTAGTTAATATAACTCCCTACTTTAAAATAAATGGTCGAGATTAGATAGTTGGTTGAATGGTTGTCAACAAATGACAACCCAGCTCTCCCATTATAAGCTCTCCCATTATAATATTAGAGATTTCGAAAAACTAAAAAATAATAATAATCAAACTACCAACAACAACTTCGATCGAACCGAAGAATTAGCATCACGAACCTTCATCAATGCAGCGCTCGGACTGCTTCATCAGCTCCCCAATGAACAGCACCGTCGACGTCGTCCCGTCTCCGCTCGTATCATCCTGAGCCACCGCTGTCCTCGCAATCATAATTGCCGTCGGGTTCTGTATTTGCTGTAACAAAAAAAAACACAATTTTTACCTCAAAATTTTCATTTTCGAAAAAAAAAGTGTTCAGGTGTTGCAAAACCAGAAAATAAAGAACCGTTACCATTTCCTTCAACAGCGTGTTCCCGTCCTTCGTCAGCTTGATGTCCCCAGCTCCACCAACAAGCCTGAAACAGGAAAGACATCAGAATCAAAACGGTGTGCACGGAAACTGAGGAGATCGGACGGTGGATGCGAGAGCGCTTACATTTTGATTGTGCCCTTGGGGCCGAGGTTGGTTTTGAGGACGTCCTGGAGGCCCTTGGCAGCGTTGATGTTCATGTGCAACGCCGAAGACTTGTTGAGGACCTCGGCGTTGGGGTTCAGAACGCGGATCGACATTTCCGGAGCTCCGAGTTAGATCTAGGGTTATGTGGAAGAAAGAAGAAGACGATTCGAGGGTTTTCGAAGCGGAGTGGGAAGTCGAGCACGGTTTTTAAAGAAGAAATGGGAAACTAGGGCAAATTGGATGGGCCGGTGAACGGGTCGGGTTGGAGTTACGTATTTGATAAAATAGGTAAGGAACGTCCTAAGAGCATCTGTAGTCGTTTGCCAAATATGCATAATATGCTGATATGGCTAAAAATAGGATTAAATCGGAACCGTTCACATCGGACACGAATCTTAAAACTCAGAGGTAAAACGGTAATTTCACCTACTAACGGGTCTGAAATGGGAACTGGGTCTTTCTTCAAAGACCCAATAACCCACGAACGGATCCACCTCAACTGGGTACGGGTCCCAACCCGAAATGAACCCAGTTCAGCAGGATAGAATTAGGGTTTCTGATTAATACTAATCAACGACCCTGATTCACATCTATCCTTCCACTGGGAATTAGGGATTACATTCCTTATCTGATCATAGGGATTACATTCCTAATCTGATTCCAAAGGCGCCTATAAATACCCCCCATCCATCTCCATTAAGAGGTAATCAATCTTTTGCCAGTTTTACGCTCTTTCATAATCACTTCTGATTACTGACTTGAGCGTCGGAGGGTGCGTCGATCAACCCCGGTGTCTCGCACTTTTTGCAGGTTCGCAGCAGCAGCAAGAGACCAAGTCAACAGACGGTGAAGGTCAACAGGTCAACAGGTTTGCATTGTTCGTTTTCTCAAGAATCCATAAATTCTATCTGTTTGCCCCCACACCAGATTTAGCGGTAACAGACTGGCGCCGTCTGTGGGAACCGAAAAAGCAACCTGACCTCTCTTCATCAACGATACTAGTTTCAAGCCATGCATCCAAAACAGAAGGGGAAGGCAGTGGTCTCCAACCGAAGAACCACTTTCCTTCCTCCTCTCCCTCCTCCGGTTCAAGGTACTCCTACTCAACCGGCCCCTCAAGGGTCTCGGGGGACTGCCCAGGGGGGCTCCCGTCAGAGTCATCCGAAGCAACATCCTCCTCATGACCATGTTACAGGTCCCAATCCTTCAGTTGAATCTCTGGCTTCTCAAAGCCCTCCCGAGTAGGATCTTCGCCAAATCATTGCCGACCGCCAAAAGGGGGTCGACCTTAGAACTCGCCTGAATGGATGGAGGGCCCTTGGTCGAGTCCATCAACCCGAGAACTCAGGAGCTTCAAGAATCCGAACCCCCCGACGACCGAGGACTTGAAGATCCCCTCCCCCGAGGAGGCAAAGAGAGTCCCCTCAGCGTCATCGGCGGAGAAATCATTCTCCAGTAAGCCGAGCCACACATAGGGACCGCCAAGCTGGAGAGGCACCAATCACAAGGGCAGATCTTCAAGACTTCCAAGCGACAGTCTTAAGGGCCCTCAATATCGCTCCAAAGAACGACCAGAGGCCACCTACTCATAAGCCAGCTAGGAGCCACCGATTTCACACTCTCAGTCCTCGTCCTTCTCCAAGCTACCATCACCGCAGCCCCAGTCATCATCGTCCAAAGATGAGTTCCGGGGCTCGGCAAGGTATGATCAAAGAGAAGACTCGGTCTACCGCCGTCTCCACGAGATGGAGAGGTGCCTCGGCCGAATTGACAAGGAAGAAGAGCAACGGGCAATAAACCTCCACCCGAGCAGACCTCCATTCTCCCGCACCATCATGGAGGCCCCCATCCCAGAAAACTTCAAGCCGCCTCACTTCGAGACGTATACCAGGGAGTCAGACCCCACAGATCACATAGAGTGTTTCAAAACTCTCATGATGATCCACCATGCTTCAGACGCCCTCCTCTGCAAGATCTTCCCTACCACGCTGAAGGGGTCTGCGCGAGAATGGTACTCTCGACTCGCCCCGGCCTCCATCTTCTCATTCGATCAGTTCGAAGCGCTCTTCCTTACTCATTTCGTGAGTAGCCGCCGGGCCGATAAAACAAGTGTATCTCTGGTGACTCTCAACCAAGAAAAGGGTGAATGCCTAAGGGATTACGTTCGACGCTTTACCGCCGAAGCCCGGTACATTCCCTCCCTCAACCAGTCAGTAGCCTCTGCCGCATTTGAGCACAACGTCACTAATGCCAACCTCAGGGCATCCCTTGCCAATAAACCTCCTCGGAACTTCTCAGAGCTCCTACTCATGGTGGAGAAGTACATACGGGCGAAAGAGGCTCTCAACCCCCTTACTCTTGAGGAGACATCTTCCGTGAACAAACGGAAGAACACAAGTGAAGAAGGGTCCCAAAAATTCCAGAAGGACAGTAATGGCCAGCGCCGCCCGACTCCACGTTTTGAGAAGTTCACCCCCTCATTGCTAATATATCAGAAGTTATTATGGAGGTGGACAAGGAAGGACTACTCTGCGCTCCCCCTAGAATGAATACCCCTGGCAAGAAGAGGAACAAGGATAAGTGGTGCCGCTTTCACAGGGACCACAGCCACGACACGGATGATTGTCGGGCCCTCAAGGAGGAGATCGAAGAACTCATACAGCGGGGGCTCCTGACCAAGTTCGTCCAAAAAGAGGGGGCCGAGCTTCGCCCCTGAGGAGCCAATAAACGAACAGAAAGGCCCGCCAAGCTTCAAGACTCAGAACCTCCCAGCTCCTCCCAAGAGGTCTTCACCTTATTGTAGAAGTAGGATTTTGATTTTCAATAAGGTTGATGCTTATAATCCGGCCAATAGCATGTAATAATGGCTCGCCCTATTAAAGCAGCCACTTAGTTTATCTCAATAAAACTTTACATTTTTTCATTGAAAATTATTGCTCTTGCTTCTCTATCTTTCCCAGTCACAACTCGCTAAATGGTGAGTTCGGAGTCCAGCTTCTTCTACATGGGTGCTCCCGTAACTTACTAAGCTCTTCACGATGAGTTCGGAGTCCAACACTTGGCTCGATTCCGCTTCAAATAACTTGCTCGTAAGCGAGTTAGAAGTGGTTCGCCATTCGGAATTGCTCCCACAACCGCTGAACCTCTCTTAAACGATGAGTTCGGAGTCCAACACTTGGCTCGATTCTACTTCAAATAACTTGCTCGTAAGCGAGTTAGAAGTGGTTCGCCATTCGGAATTGCTCCCACAACCGTTGAATCCCTTTAATGACGAGTTCGGAGTCCAACACTTGGCTCGATTCTGCTTCAAATAACTTGCTCGTAAGCGAGTTAGAAGTGGTTCGCCATTCGGAATTGCTCCCACAACCGTTGAATACCTTTAACGACGAGTTCGGAGTCCAACACTTGGCTCGATTCCGCTTCAAATAACTTGCTCTTCAGCGAGTTAGATGTGGTTCGCCATTCGGAATTGCTCCCACAACCGTTGATACTCTCTTAAACGATGAGTTCGGAGTCCAACACTTGGCTCGATTCCGCTTCAAATAACTTGCTCATAAGCGGGTAAGAAGTGGTTCGCCATTCGGAACTGCTCCCACAACCGTTGATTCTCTCACTTAAGCAGCGAGTTCGGAGCTAAAACTCTCCTCTAGAGTTGCTCCTCAAACTCGTCTCACAAACGGCTCTCTCCCAGAGCCGAGCTCTTCACTCCGCTCGCCTCCAAAGCGGACCCCTTCTCAACAAGTTTGGAGCACAACTCTCTCCTAGAGTTCCTCCTCACACTTGTCTCACAAATAGCTCTCTTCCAGAGCCGAGCTCTTCACTCCGCTCGCCTCCAAAGCGGACCCCTTCTCAACAAGTTTGGAGCACAACTCTCTCCTAGAGTTCCTCCTCACACTTGTCTCACAAATAGCTCTCTTCCAGAGCCGAGCTCTTCACTCCGCTCGCCTCCAAAGCAGACCCCTTCTCAACAAGTTTGGAGCACAACTCTCTCCTAGAGTTCCTCCTCACACTTGTCTCACAAATAGCTATCTTCCAGAGCCGAGCTCTTCACTCCGCTCGCCTCCAAGGTGGACCTCTTCTCGACTAGTTCGGAGCACAACTCTCTCCTAAAGTTCCTCCTCAAACTCGTCTCCCAAATGGCTCTCTCCTAGAGTCATGTTTTTCGCTCCGCTCACCTCCAAGGCGGACCTCCTCTCAACGAGTTCGGAGCTCACAACTCTCTCCTAGAGTTGCTCCTCAAACTCGTCTCCTAAATGACTCTCCACGTCCCTCGGAACCAAAACCCGAGCGACAGGCGATCCGACCTCAACAACCAAGAGGATAGCTCGGATTCCGAGCAAGTGCCAATCCGAGCTACGAATTGGAGAAAAACGACTTTTCCCTCAAAATTCACGTAAGATTTCGATCAGATGGCTCAGATCATGCTAGCGCCACTACACGACAAGATAGTGTTTTCTTGAAAACTGAGCCAGCATCGAGATCTGTGCCATCATCCAATGGCTAGGATCGCCCCACGTCCCTCGGAACCAAAATCCGAGCGACAGGTGATCCGACCTCCACAACAAAGAGGATAGCTCGGAAATCCGAGCCGAGCCACTCGCGTGAGGGAAAAACCAAGCCACTTTGCTCGGATTCTAAGCAAGTGCCAATCCGACCCTCGAAAGTGAAAAAAAAAAGCTGCCGAGCGTCTCCGATCGTTGGATCATTACGAAAATGGCGCCTGAGATGATGGACAGCCCAGATCGTGCCAGCACCACTACACGACAAGATAGTGTTTTCTTGGAAACTGTGCCCGCCTCGAGATCCGCGCTGAGATCCGACGGCACAGATCGCTCCACGTCGCGCAATATTCCGAGCCGAGCAACTAGCGATCCGAGCCACTCGCGCCCCTTCTTCACCCCTAGGGTCTTCCTAGCACATCTTCCTAGCACATCTTACAAGGGTCTTCCTAGCACATCTTCCTAGCACATCTTACAAGGGTCTTCCTAGCACAAAGGTCTTCCTAGCACATCTTACAAAGGTCTTCCTAGCACATCTTCTCCGTCCCTAGGAGTGGAGCTCCTCTTCCGAAATCCCCAAGACCAAAACACTCCTCAACTTCATGAAGACAAGGATGTTGCGGGGCTATTTTGACCATGAAGGAGGGTGAATCTTCATCCCACTCCTAAACAGAAGTTGTAGATCTTCGAATTAGCTTCGAAACGAGAGGTCGCACGCCCCGATCGGACCTCCGTAGCACCGGAAAAGTGGATCGCAATACAGCTACGCCGAATAGCTCAGAAATCCGAGCCTAGCCACTCGCGCGAGGGAAAAACCGAGCCACTTCGCTCGGATTCCGAGCAAGTGCCAATCCGACCCTCGAAAGTGAAGAAAAATGATACCGAGCAACTCCAACTGTTGGATCTTTACGAAAATCACGCAAAAGTTGATGAACGGCTCAGATCGCGCCACGTCTCCACAAAACGACAAGATAACATTTTCTCGAAATTTGAGCCTCTTGTCTCGTGATTCGCGCCACGATCGTGATCAACCGTCCAGATCAAGCCACGGAGCTCAGATCTACAATCCGAGCTACTGTCCTACCGAGCTGCAAAATGGCAAAAATTGTCCCTCAAAATACGTGCTCGGATTCCCCGAACAAGCAAAAAAAAAAGAGAAAAAAAAATGGAGAGAGGAGCATAAGGGTCGGGTTCAGACTCGTTAAGGGATCCAAACCCGAACCCCGTACCACGTCACCCCCTTCTTCTCTATACTTTCCCGCCAAAACCGAACAAGAAGAAAACCCAAGCTCATCTTCAAGCTTCGTCGAAAAACCGAACTCCTCGCCGAGCAACCTCTTCGTCAACCATGAGCTCCGAACCACTTCGCGCCTAGCTTCACTCCCCCAAGCTCCGTCAAGCTCGAGTTCTCCAATGCCGAGCACGCCCAACCTCGCCGACTTCCATGCTCGAGCGACCCCATCGTCAACCTTCTCAAAGTCGAGCTCGCCACCTCCATGGCCGAGCTCCACCTCCGACGCCTCCCTCGACCAACCACATGGGCGAGCTCCGAACCACTTCCGCCGAGCTCCCAACCTCGCCGAGCCTCGCCATGGCTTCAAGCTCCTTTAACGAGCTGGACCCCATCCCCCTCGCCGAGCTCGACGACAGCTCCTCGTCACCTTCACTCGTAGAGCTCCCTCGTCAAAGCTCTCCCTATGCCGAGCTCATGTCCACCGCCAGAGCTCGAGCGCATCTTTGCTGGCCTCCAAGCTCCGGTGCTGAGCTACGAACCCATCGAGCTCCAACAACGAGCTCTCTCTCCCTCAACCGAGCTCTTTCACCATCACCTCCAAAACTGAGCTTGGCCAAATTTATCGTCTCTGAGCTCCCCCTTCTCATTCGACGCCGAGCTCCTTTTCCCCTCGTCGGCGAGCTCTCGTCGTCGATCTCTTTGCCAAATGAGTTCGGAGGGGGGGGGGGGGGCGAGGTCAGGGGCAAGAAGACGAGATCGAAAGGGAAGGATTCGTGGTCGTGGGTTAAAGCATGAGGAAGAAGAGAAGAAGTCGGAGAAGAACAGAACGGGGCGGGAGGGGAAAAAAAACATATATGCCACGTGGCCTCACATTCGAGGTCGGATCCGAGCTACGCGAACTGTGCACGAAGTTGCTTGGAATCCGAGCAAGTCCCAATCCGAGCTCAAAATGGGAGAAAAATGTTGCCGAGCTACATGCGCCGTCCGATTTTTTCAAAAATCGCGTCACGACACGATCGACGCTCAGAAACGCGCCACGTGTCCAAACGTGATATGCTTTGCGATGCGCGCACATCTGATCATGATCGACGCTTAGAAACGCGCCACGTGTCCAAACGTGATCTGCTTTGCGATGCGCGCACATCTGATCATGATCGACGCTCAGGAACGTGCCACATGTCCAGGTAATATTTAATTAATTTATTTATTATTATTATTTTATTTAATTGTTTTAATTATTTTAAAAATCCGAAAAAATATTTAAAAAATCGAAAAAAATTAATTAAAAATTCTAAAAATAATTATTAATTCAGAAAAATTATTTTAAAAATTATGGAAAAATAATTATTAAATTAGAATAATTAATTAATATTTTCGATAATTAATTATTTAATTCGGAAAATGAATAAAAAATTCAAAAAAATGAGAAAAAATTCGGAAAAATTTGGAAAAATCACCAAAAATCCAGAAAATTCCGAGGACATTCTTGGGTATTTTACAAGCCCAGAATAACACCGTTACACCCCAAGCAAGATTCCAAACTCCCTTAAGAACACCAATAAAATCTCGTACGCCATTAGAACAACAAAACTAATCCTCGAAGACTGTAAAACTCAGTCTCCAGGAGTGGGGGGCTCGTGATATGGCTAAAAATAGGATTAAATCGGGACCGTTCACATCGGACACGAATCTTAAAGCTCAGGGGTAAAACGGTAATTTCACCTACTAACGGGTCTGAAATGAGAACTGGGTCTTTCTTCAAAGACCCAATAACCTACGAACGGATCCACCTCAATTGGGTACGGGTCCCAACCCTAAATGAACCCAGTTCAGCAGGATAGAATTAGGGTTTCTGATTAATACTAATCAACGACCCCGATTCACATCTATCCTTTCACTGGGGATTAGGGATTACATTCCTTATCTGATCATAGGGATTACATTCCTAATCTGATCCCAAAGGCGGCTATAAATACCCCCCATCCATCTCTATTAAGATGTAATCATTCTTTTGCCAGTTTTACGCTCTTTCATAATCAATTCTGATTACTGACTTGAGCGTCGGAGGGTGCGTCGCCGGGATCAACCCCGGTGTCTCGCACTTTTTGCAGGTTCGCAGCAGCGGCAAGAGACCAAGTCAACAGACGGTGAAGGTCAACAGGTTTGCATTGTTCGTTTTCTCAAGAATCCATAAATTCTATCTGTTTGCCCCCACACCAGATTTAGCGGTAACATATGCATATTTGCATATTTGGCACAAAGCGGAGCTGCAGTCGTTTGCCAAATATGCATATTTGGCTACAGTAGTGATATGGCTAAAAATGGGGTTAAATCGGAACCGTCCAAGTTGAGTACGAATCTTGAGACGTGGGGGTAAAATGGTGATTCCGCCTACAAGAGGGTCCGGAATAGGTGTTGGGTCTTCTCCCCAAGAACCCAGTAACCCACGAACGGACCCACCAATAAGAGGGTGCGGATCTTAACCCGCTGCACACCCAATCCAGCGAGATAAAATCAGGGTCCCAGATTAACCTTGATCAACGGCCCAGATATACATCTATCTTTTTCACCGGGATTTGGGGATAAAATTCCTTATCTGATTACGGGGAATATACCTCATCAGATTACATTCCTCATCTGATTGTGGGGAATATTCCCTATCAAATCACCAGGATTACATTCCCAATCTGTTCCCTGGAACGCCTATAAATACCCCACATCCATCTCCATTAAGAGGTAATCAATCTTTCACCAGTTTTTGCGCTCATTCAGAGTCTTCCTAGATTACTGACTTGAGCGTCGGAGGGTGCGTCGCCGGGAACAACCCCGGTGTCTCGCACTTTTTGCAGGTGCACGGCGGGAGCGACGATCGACGCCCCAAGGAACAGGTATACAGGTTACTATTCAGTTTCCTTAAGAATCCATAAGTTCTATCTGTTTGCCCCCACACCAAATTTAGCGGCAACAGATTGGCGCCGTCTGTGGGAAACTAACGAATAGAAACCTCTCCTCTTCCCCGAGAACAGGTCTTCTCCAGCCATGCCGCCTCGCAAAGTCAGGTCAAGAGGGTCTAATCGAGTGCCCAACCCTGACCAGCAAGAAGTCCTTCCTGATCCCGCTCAACAACAAGGGCAACTTCCTCCTACCATGGAAGAGCCGCTCCAGCGGAACCCTTCACCTCCTGATCCAAAGGGTCCTAACCCTCAGAAACAGCCTCTTCACCAAGAGAACCTCTCCATCCACAATGCCTCCAGCGCCTCCATGGCCTCCCATCACCCCCGAGCCTCTGGTCGCCACAATGCCCCTCCCAAACGCCCAGAAGATGATGACCTCCGTCGTCATCTGGACGAAAAGCGGGCTCGGGAGGAAGCCTCGCGCCAGCAAGAGCGATCCCCCCGTCGCCGAGAGTACAGGAGGTCCCCCATCCGAAGAGGGAGGAAGGACTCCCCCAATCATTACCGAAGGAGGCACTCTCCCGCAGGTCGGCAGCAGCCTAGGAACAATGAGGCACCAATTACCCGCGCTGAGTTCCAGCAGTTCCAAGCAATGGTGCAACAGGCCCTCAACCTCCGTCAAAACCCCAATGAGCCGAGGGCCCCATCTCCTCCTCCGGTCCGAAGCCCTCGCCAACGGTCCCCCTCTCCTCGTCCTGCACCAACCAACTCCCGGCGTACCCCGAGTCCTCGTCGTTCCCGAAGTTACCGTCGCCGCAGCCCTCGCTCCCCCTCATACGAAGACGAGTCCCGTGGCCCGGCGGATTACCGTCGGAGGGATGACATCATGGACCGCCGTCTTAACGAGGTGGAAAAGCTCCTGGGTCAGATAAACCGAGAAGAGGAGCTCAGGGGGAGGACCCTACGTCCTAGCCGGCCCCCATTCTCCCGAACCATAGTGGATGCCCCTGTGCCGTTCGGCTTCAAACCTCCCCAATTCGAGAATTACACCGGGGAGACCGATCCAGTTGATCACATCGAAAGCTTTAAGACTTTGATGCTCCTCCACCAAGCTTCCGATGCCCTCCTCTGCAAAACATTCCCCGCGACACTCAAAGGCCCGGCTCGAGAATGGTACTCTCGCCTTGCCCCAGCGTCGATATTCTCCTTCGAGCAGTTCGAAACCCTCTTCATCACCCACTTTGTCAGCAGCCGAAGGACCGAGAAAACCAGCATCTCACTATTGCACCTCCGTCAGCAAAAGGGGAAGAAACTGAGAGACTACGTGAAGAGGTTCACAGCTGAAGCTAGAACCATTGCCTCCCTCGACCAATCGGTTGCTACCGCAGCGTTCCAATCCAACATTCTCAATTCCAACCTCCGCTCCTCCCTCGCCAAGAAACCCCCACATGACTTTTCCGACCTTCTCCTTCGCACCGAAAAGTACATTCGGGCCGAAGAGGCCGAGCAACAACCCAACTGGGAGGTGCCCGCCTCTGGGCTTAAAAGGAAGGGGACGGAAGAAGAAGAAGCCAAGAAGCTCCAGAAGGATAATACCGGCCAGCACCGACTTCCCCCTAGATTTGAGAAGTTCACTCCCCTCAACGCTAACCTCTCAGCCATCTTCATGGAGGTCGAAAAAGACGGGGTTTTGCCTCCGGCTCCCAAAATAAATACCCCCGCCAAGAGAAGAGATAAAGAGAAATGGTGCCGCTATCACCGGGACCATGGGCATGACACCAACGACTGCCGTGCTCTGAGGAACGAGATCGAAGCCCTTATCCAGAGGGGACAACTAACGAAGTTTGTAAGAAAGGACCGAGCTGAGCTCCCTCCCCCGCCTCGGGGGGCTAACAAGCGTCCGGAAAGAGAAGAGACGCCAGACTTCGAGGAAGAGCGAGTCCTCCACCTCATCCATGGGGGTCCGATGGGAGGCTCCTCGAACTCCTCTAGGAAAGCGTTCATCAGGGAGGTCAATTCAGTCCGAACCACACCTCCTCCCAAAGGCCTCGGAGTGCCAGTCACCTTCTCCGACGA
Source organism: Hemerocallis citrina (assembly GCA_017893485.1). Taxonomy (NCBI): domain Eukaryota; kingdom Viridiplantae; phylum Streptophyta; class Magnoliopsida; order Asparagales; family Asphodelaceae; genus Hemerocallis; species Hemerocallis citrina. The sequence goes on along the minus strand of CM030358.1, from coordinate 442,250,240 downwards.
AGATCTCGAGGGAGTTCGTATCCCACATTGTGACGCCCTCGTCATCAGCCTCCACATGGCAAATTTCAAAGTGGAGAGGATCTTAGTAGACAACGGCAGCTCCGTCAACATCCTCTTCCTCTCCGCTTTTAAAGGCCTAAAGCTCTCCAGAGACAGACTCAAGCCCGCCGGTTACACTCTCCATGGGTTCACGGGGGTTCCGGTAACTATTGAAGGGGTGATCACCCTCGATGTAACTGCCGGCCAAACCCCTACCACCAGGACAGAGCCGATGGACTTCATGGTGGTGGATGTTCCCGCTGCCTACAACGTCATTTTGGGCAGGCCTGGCCTCGCAGCTCTGGAAGCAGTTCCCTCGGCATACCATCTGAAGATGAAGTTTCCCACCCGATCCGGGGTCGGGGAAGTAAGGGGAAATCAGGAGCAGGCCCGGAAATGCTACATGACCTCAACCCTTGGGCCCGTCCTCTCCTTAGAGACCCTGGAGATTCCCCAAGATTCCACAAGACCGACCTCCGAGCCAGCAGACGAACTGGAGGAGGTGCTCTTCTCTGAACAAGAGCCGACCCGCAAGTTCTTCGTAAGCAAGACCCTCCCGTCCGCCCTATACTCAGATATTGTGAAATGCATCCGAGCCAATCAAGACCTCTTCGCATGGTCCGCAGCAGACATGCCCGGTATCTCCGAAGAACTCCTAGTCCACCGCTTAAGTGTTGATCCGGGGTCCAAACCGGTTCAGCAGAAGAGGCGCAAGTTCGCCCCCGAGCGTCAGCTCGCTATCAAAGAGGAGGTAGATAAGCTGTTGAAAGCCCGATTCATACAGGAGGTAAACTACCCGGAGTGGTTGTCTAACGTAGTAATGGTGATGAAGTCCAATGGGACGTGGAGAATTTGTATTGATTTCACCGACCTCAACAAGGCTTGCTCCAAAGATCCCTTCCCTCTGCCGAGCATCGACACTTTGATTGACGCAACCTCGGGACACGAGCTCCTCAGCTTCATGGATGCCTTCTTAGGTTACAATCAGATAAGGATGTTCCCTCCAGACATCCCGAAGACATCGTTTGTTACCGACCGGGGCCTTTACTGTTACAGGGTCATGCCATTCGGTCTCAAGAACGCCGGTGCAACATACCAACGCCTAGTCAACAAGGTCTTCCAAGCCCAGATCGGCCGAAACATGGAAGTGTACATCGATGATATGCTTGTAAAGAGCATCCGAGGTGTTGATCATGTGGCCGACCTTCAGGAAGCCTTCGACGTCCTAAGAAAACACAGTATGAGACTCAACCCGAACAAGTGTGCGTTCAGCGTCTCATCAGGGAAGTTCCTCGGCTTCATGGTTAGCCAACGAGGAATTGAAGCAAATCCGGAGAAGATCAAGGCCATATTAGACATGGCCCCTCCCAGAAATGTCAAAGAAGTTCAGAGATTGACCGGTCGCCTAGTCGCCATAGGGCGCTTTCTGTCGAAGTCAGGGGAGAAGTGTCTCCCGTTCTTCAAAGCCCTCAGGGGGGCTAAAGGATTCGAGTGGGGACAGCAGCAACAAGACTCCTTCGACCAGCTTAAAGCCTACCTCGTCAATCCACCTCTGCTCAGTAAACCGATACCTGGCGAATCACTCTATCTCTACCTGGCAGCTTCCGAACAGACGCTTAGCGCGGTCCTAGTCAGAGAAGAAGAAAGGGCTCAGAAACCCATTTACTACGTCAGCAAAGTGCTCCGGGATGCCGAGCTCCGGTATCCGAAGATTGAAAAAATGGCCTATGCCCTGGTAATGGCCGCGAGAAAGCTTCGACCTTACTTTCAGTCCCACTCAGTAGTCGTCCTTACCGACCAACCGCTGAAACAGGTCCTCCACAGGCCTGAGACTTCCGGCCGCCTCATGAAGTGGTCAATCGAGCTGAGCCAGCATGACATAACTTATCAGCCTCGGACCTCCATCAAGGCTCAGGCGCTGGCCGAATTCATAGTTGAGAGTACAATCCCTGAGCCCTGCCAAACAGCAAAGGGGCCCCCGGTTTGGTCGATCTATGTTGACGGATCTTCTTGTAATGAGGGAAGCGGGGCGGGTGTCATCCTGGCAGGCCCAGATGACTTCATCCTCCAGTACTCCCTCCGTATAAATTTCAAAGCCTCGAACAACGAGGCCGAATACAAGGCGTTAATCGCCGGTCTCAGAATGGCTCGAAATGCAGGAGCACAGCGGCTACAGATCTTCAGCGACTCCCAGTTGGTTGTCAATCAGGTCCTCGGAGAGTATGAAGCCCGTGATGACAAAATGGTTAAATACCTGGCTAAAGTCAAGAGCCTTATGGCGCTGTTCGAGGAGGCCCTCATCCGAAGGATCCCTCGAGAAGAAAACGCTCAGGCCGACGCCCTATCGAAATTAGCCTCCTCTTCCCTTCAAGGTCTTGAACAGACCGTGTTGATAGAAGTCCTCTTGAAGCCAAGCATAGAGGACGAAGCACCAGACTCCATTGAAACACTGCCCGTCCTCCTCGAGGACAACTGGATGAAACCCATCGTCGAATTCTTAAAAGACGGACTCCTCACTGAAGATCCCAGGGAAGCAAGAAGAATCAGGACCCGGGCCGAGCGTTTTGCTTTAATCGAAGGCGTCTTATATAAACGCTCCTTCACCCAGGTGGACGGTCGGCCTTACCTAAGGTGCCTTTCCCCCGGGCAGGCCGACTACGCCCTGCAAGAGCTCCACGAGGGCATCGGCGGGGCTCATTCGGGGTCCAGAGCTCTAGCGCGCAAAGTATTGAACTACGGGTATTACTGGCCCACTCTCTTACGGGACGCCGAACGACACGTTCGACAATGCAGCTCCTGCCAAAAGTATGCAGACATCCGACGCCTTCCACAGGCACCGCTCACCTCCCTATCAAGTCCGATCCCCTTCGCCATGTGGGGAATGGATTTACTAGGACCGTTTCCACCAGCTCCCGGACAGCTAAAGTTCCTAGTCGTGGCAGTCGACTACTTCTCTAAATGGATAGAAGCCGAGCCCCTGGCTACAATCACCGAGCATAGAGTAGTTCAATTCTTCTGGAAAAATGTGATTTGCCACTTTGGCGTTCCCCGAGTCATAGTCACAGATAACGGGACACAGTTTACTGGAGCCGCCTTTCGAGCCTTGTGTGAAGACCTCTCCATACAACACCGATTCTCCTCCGTCTCCCATCCCCAGTCGAATGGCCAGGCTGAGAATGCCAACCGACAGATTCTTGCGGGAATCAAGAAGAGGTTAGACAAGTGTTCCAAGGGGCTATGGGTCGATCAGCTGCCGAACGTACTCTGGAATCACCGCACCACCAAGCGGACCCCAACAGGCGAGAGCCCATTTAATCTCACCTATGGGGCCGAGGCCATCATCCCCCTAGAAGTCGGGATACCCTCTCCTCGCCTGATCGCTTATGAAGAAGAGCAGAATGCTAGAGAGCTCAGAACAAGCCTAGATCTGATAGACGAAATCCGAGAGAGAGCTGCCATACGCCAGCAAGCTTACCGAAGAAGGATCGAGCTAGCATACAACAAAAGAGTCCGCCCAACGGACCTCAAAGAAGGGGATTTAGTCCTTCGGAAGTTGGCCATCTCGTTCCCCGGGCAGAAAAGCAAGCTGGCCCCGAACTGGGAGGGATCGTACAAGATCTCGAAAGTAATCCGCCCCGGTACGTACAAGCTAGAAGATCTCGAAGGCAGAGAAATTCCCAGGACGTGGAACGTCGACCATCTTTTGAAATACCAAGAGAAGGCAACTACGTCTCTCCAAGTAACTCGAGATGTCGAACCGTTCCCTTCCTTTTACTAGTAGTGGTTTGTCCTTTTGTTTTTTTTTATTATTGTAATAACGGCTAGCAACTTTAGAAGCAGCCGATCATTAGATATTAATAAATGAAGTTTCTTCATGTTTTCACTACTACTACATCCCTCTGCTTGTAACTCTTTAATATCACAATGGTTCCGGAGTCCAACACTTGGCTCGATTCTGCTTCGCGAGCTCGCTCCTAAGCGAGCTAGAAGTAGCTCGCCATTCGAAAATGCTCCCACAGCCGTTGAATGGTTCGGAGTCCAACACTTGGTTCGACCCTACTCCGCAAGCTCGCTCCTAAGCGAGCTAGGGGTAGTTCGCCATTCGAAATTGCTCCCACACCCCTTAAACTGACAATGGTTCCAGAGTCCAACACTTGGCTCGATTCTACTTCGCGAGTTCGCTCCTAAGCGAGCTAGAAGTAGCTCGCCATTCGAAAATGCTCCCACAGCCGTTGAATGGTTCGGAGTCCAACACTTGGTTCGACCCTACTCCGCAAGCTCGCTCCTAAGCGAGCTAGGGGTAGTTCGCCATTCGAAATTGCTCCCACACCCCTTAAACTGACAATGGTTCCGGAGTCCAACACTTGGCTCGATTCTACTTCGCAAGTTCGCTCCTAAGCGAGCTAGAAGTAGCTCGCCATTCGAAAATGCTCCCACAGCCGTTGAATGGTTCGGAGTCCAACACTTGGTTCGACCCTACTCCGCAAGCTCGCTCCTAAGCGAGCTAGGGGTAGTTCGCCATTCGAAATTGCTCCTACACCCCTTAAACTGACAATGGTTCCGGAGTCCAACACTTGGCTCGATTCTACTTCGCGAGTTCGCTCCTAAGCGAGCTAGAAGTAGCTCGCCATTCGAAAATGCTCCCACAGCCGTTGAATGGTTCGGAGTCCAACACTTGGTTCGACCCTACTCCGCAAGCTCGCTCCAAAGCGAGCTAGGGGTAGTTCGCCATTCGAAATTGCTCCCACACCCCTTAAACTGACAGTGGTTCCAGAGTCCAACACTTGGCTCGATTCTACTTCGCGAGTTCGCTCCTAAGCGAGCTAGAAGTAGCTCGCCATTCGAAAATGCTCCCACAGCCGTTGAATGGTTCGGAGTCCAACACTTGGTTCGACTCTACTCCGCATGCTCGCTCCTAAGCAAGCTAGGGGTAGTTCGCCATTCGAAATTGCTCCCACAGCCGTTAAATGATTCGGAGTCCAACACTTGGTTCGACTCTACTCTGCAAGCTCGCTCCTAAGCGAGCTAGGGGTAGTTCGCCGCTCTGAAACGCTCCGAGGTCCCTAACCTAGTAAACCAAGGACCTCGAAGTCGAATACTTGGCTCGATTCTACTTCGCAAATTCGCTCCTAAGCGAGCTAGAAGTAGCTCGCCATTCGAAGTCCGAAGCTTTAGAAGTTACGGTGCGGCAGACAACAATCGCGAGAACAAGACACACAAGTTCGGCAATAACGCCTTTATTAATGAAACAGATGTGGTACAAAGGCAAACACAGTAGGAGCACAACTCATCAGAGAAAAGTTACAATGCCGACTTATTACACTTAGCGAAAAACAAAAAATAAGCAAAAAACTCGCAAAATCGACCACTTCAGCGCTTCTTCGGAGCTGGAGCGTTCCGCTTCAAGGACACTCGAGAGTGACGACGCTTGTCCCCGGAGCGCGACCCCAAGCCGGCAAACTGGGACGTATCCTCGGCACCGCTCCTGGTAGCTACACCGACGGACGCCCCGCTCGAGGAGATTGCCACCGAGCTCTGCGCGTCCCCCGGGCTTGGTTGGCCGATCCGCTGACGGGTCGCCATCTCATAGAAGGTAATGCCCCGCTCACTCTCAGCGCGAGTGCATGACGTACTTCGAACGTTGATCGGCCCTGAATGTGGCTTAAGACGGGCCACTTCCGCCTCCAACTCCGAGATCCTGTCCCGCAACGAGTCGTCTTTGACGTCGACTTCGAAACGTGGAGGTATCGCGGAGTCCGGCACTCCAGATCGGCTAGCGACGAGGTGCCGAAGGTGGGTGACCTCGATGCTTTTATCCACCGTCGCTCTCTTTAGCGCTTCGACTTCGGCAGTCAACTCGACTCGTTCGGTCGTCAACTTGGCCACCTCGGCCGTTAGCCCCTCGCCCTCACTCCGGAGCTTCGCCTCTACGGACTGCAGATGCTGTATCTCGGAAAGCAACTCGTCCTTCTCCGCTGTTATTTTGGACAAGTTATGACGAATGCACTGAACTCGAATCTCATTACTGAAATCAGTTGGCAAATGTTCACCTTCGGGTATAAGCTCGGCGATTCTGCTTTCCAAACGACGAATCTCGATGTCTCGCCGTCCAAGGACGAGCTGGAGATGCCTCCTCTCGCTTTCAGCTCGGCGCAATCCGAGCTCGACCTCGTAAAGTTTCTCTCTACACCTAGCCAGACACAGCCTTGTCGCCCCTAGGTCGGCCTCGGCTGGAACTTCCTCGTCCGGGCGAGAAAGCTCGACGTCTTGGGCAATCACCATAAGCTGCAAAGAAATCAGAGTAATCAGCACAAACGCCGAACATGGCTGAAGCACCACACTTGGAAAAATTTTCATATCTAAAAACAAGAGGGGACAGTTCGGCAAAAGAGAGGGCGTAACACAAAAACTTCCGAACATCGACACTTGCAGAAATTTTCCTTTCATTAAACGTCAAAAAAAAAGCGGTGGCCAGTCCGCTATTAGGCATTACATAGTTCGAAAGGAAAAACAAAAAAACAAAATCAAAAACAACAAAACGAAAGGCGGATTCAGTGCCCGACCTCTTTCCCCGGGCGACGAGGCGGAGTAGGCGTTGACTTTGCCGAAGGAGACGCCGCCGCCAACGGAGTGGTCGTGGTGCTCGGGACTTCGCCAGTAACCCCGGCATCGGCATCAGCGTCGCCCTCCTCCTCCTCCTCTTCCCCTTCGGACTCGCGGTCGAAGCCCTCGACGTGTCCGGGGAAGAGTCGCCATCCCGAGACGTCCACCCCGGGGTATGCTTCTCGCACCCGGTCGAGGGCGGTGGCGAAGGCCTTCGCCATGTTCTGCGCGAGGTACCCCTGGGCCTTCTTCAAGGTGGCGTCCTCCGCCGCCTTCACGGCCGCCGCCTGCTTCGCCTCGGCCTCAACCAATTGGTTAGTCGACCCTTCCTTCTCCCGAAGCAGCTCGTCCTCCAGCCTCTTCACTTCGGCCTCGAGGTGCTGGATCCTCGAAGACCGACCTTCGTGCTCGACTCGGAGCTTGTCGAGCTGGTTCGACATCCGAGCCTTCTCGTTCCGAGCCTGGTCGGACTCCTGCTTCAGCTCCTTCTCGAGGGCGGTCAGCCTCTCGGTGAGGTGGCCGAAATGGACGACAATCTACAAAGAAAAGAAGAAGAACTCAGAGAGTTAGAAAAATTTTTGTGATTCAAAGGGATGAAACGAACGAAGGGAACTCGGAACTTACCGATACCGCCGAACGAGCGATCTCGATCACGTCGTCGCCTTCCCTCCCCGCGTCCATGGCGGCGCGGTCCTTCGGGGTGGCGAGATGCTTGACGGCCTGCATGCTCGCCAACGAGTTCCCGAGGAACCCATCGTGCCTCCGGACCTGCCAGTCCGGAATGTGGATCCACTTGTGCTCCTCCGTCAGGAGCTCCTCGCCTGCTACGGTCAGCGGCGGGGTCGGCATGGCGAGCGCGGTGGCAATGGGGAAATCCCCCGCAGGTGCAGGAGCCGAAGGCCCCGCCACGGCGACGACCGGGTCGTCAGCAACCTCCACCACCTGGTCGGGGGCCACAATCCTCGGCACCTTCGAGGTCGAGGGCAGTTTCGTCGCAACCCTCTTGCGCTTCTTCGCGCCTTACTGGCGAGCCCCGCCCTGAGCACCAACACCGCCTCGTAGTCCATGGATTCTGCATCAAAAGCAAAAAATGATTAGCACCAAAAAAAAAAAACAAGGCAGCAAGTACGGAAAAAAGAACTTGGCGAGAGCCGCGTACTAGGATCTACGCGGCAGAGCCCTCCCCTGTAGAGAACGTCCTCCGTCAAATCCTTCCAATCATACTTCGGCCGGTCAAGGAGGGTCCGGACCGCCTCTTCTTCTTCTACTGTAAGCCTCGGCAGCGCCGTCGCCCTCTTGGGCACCCTTTCTGCCCAATTAGTGGGGATCGGCCATGCTTCTCGACTCCGCACGACGACCCACTTCTCTCGCCAGTGCTTGATAGAGTCGGGGCAGACGACGAGCCTGCCGCCGTGCCTCGGAGTCAGATAATACCGGTACTCCGACTTGTTCCCTTGGTGGAGCCGGTATATCGTCCGAAGCACGTTCAGCTGCGGCTCGATCCCTGCGGCCTGGCAGTGGAGAACGAAGCCATTAATCACTCGCCACGCGTTCGGCATGAGTTGAATGGGGCAGACCCCGTACCAGCTCACCACGGTAACAGCGAACGCGTGGAGAGGCAGCCGAGCACCGGCGATGAAGGCATCGATCGGCCAGCAACACATGGTCACTGGCAGCGGCGAATTAGCCCTAACCCCGGGGCCCGGCAGCATGATTTCGTACTCCTCCGGGATGAAAAAAGAGTCCCGGATCGCCGCCAGTTCCTCCTCGCGCAGGATCGACGCCGCGTCGTCCGCCTCCGTCGTCTCCCTCACCTCGTTCTCCTCGAAGGACCTCTCCCTCCCATGGATGATTCGCTCGGCCTGGTCCTTCGGGAGCTCCCTGACCCTGTGCAGCCCCGTCAGCGGACCTGGCAGCTGTCCGAACTCCCCCATCCTCTTCGGATCCTCGACGATGGAATCCTTGCCGAACACCTTCCCCTTGGTAGGATTCGGATTCGAGGCCTCGACGCCTTCAAGGGAGGGCTCGGACCAAGAGACTTTATCTGAGACAGAAGCTACAGACATAATTTATAAATTACCTTGAAAAGAGAGAGCTGCCGAAAAACTTCGCCTGAGTCAAACACCGGTCACCGGAAAAATCGCCTGAGACACAAGAGAACGCCTGAGCAAATGAGAGGAGAAATGAGAAATGAGAGGGGGGGGAGGATTTATAGAAGAAGGGCACACCCCACGAGGCTAATGGGCCCGTACGACTGGCCCATCTAAACCAAGCGGCGGAGCGATCCCAATCGTCACCTCGATAACTGCAACGAATCATGAGTTGAATTTAATGCGCATCCCATCTGATAGAACCCCAGAGGTCACTGCAATTAATGAACGTCCCATCTGTCAGGGTTGTCAGAGTTGTCAGAGTTGTCAGAGGTACCAGGGATTCAAATGGCGCACAGAAAAGACAAACCCCCCAAAAAACGACAAGTCTGGGAGCTCGGCACTCACTGCCGAGCGTTCGTGACACCGACCCTGTTATGGGGAAAATGTCAGGTTCGGCACTCACTGCCGAGCGTTCGTGACACCGACCCTGTTATGGGGGAAAAAAGTCAGGTTCGGCACTCACTGCCGAGCGTTCGTAACACCGACCCTGTTATGGGGAAAATGTCAGGTTCGGCACTCACTGCCGAGCGTTCGTGACACCGACCCTGTTATGGGGAAAATGTCAGGTTCGGCACCCACTGCCGAGCGTTCGTGACACCAACCCTGTTATGGGGGGAAAAAGTAAGGTTCGGCACTCACTGCCGAGCGTTCGTGACACCGACCCTGTTATGGGGGAAAAAGTCAGGTTCGGCACTCACTGCCGAGTGTTCGTGACACCGACCCTGTTATGGGGGAAATGTCAAGTTCGGCACTCGCTGCCGAGCGTTCGTGACACCGACCCTGTTATGGGGAAAATGTCAGGTTCGGCACTCACTGCCGAGCGTTCGTGACATCGACCCTGTTATGGGGAAAATGTCAGGTTCGGCACCCATTACCGAGCGTTCGTGACACCGACCCTGTTATGGGGAAAATGTCAGGTTCGGCACCCACTGCCGAGTGTTCGTGACACCGACCCTGTTATGGGGGAAAAAGTCAGGTTCGGCACTCACTGCCGAGCGTTCGTGACACCGACCCTGTTATGGGGGAAATGTCAAGTTCGGCACTCGCTGCCGAGCGTTCGTGACACCGACCCTGTTATGGGGAAAATGTCAGGTTCGGCACTCACTGCCGAGCGTTCGTGACACCGACCCTGTTATGGGGGAAAAAGTCAGGTTCGGCACTCACTGCCGAGCGTTCGTGACACCGACCCTGTTATGGGGGAAATGTCAAGTTCGGTACTCGCTGCCGAGCGTTCGTGACACCGACCCTGTTATGGGGAAAATGTCAGGTTCGGCACTCACTGCCGAGCGTTCGTGACACCGACCCTGTTATGGGGAAAATGTCAGGTTCGGCACCCACTACCGAGCGTTCGTGACACCGACCCTGTTATGGGGAAAATGTCAGGTTCGGCACCCACTGCCGAGCGTTCGTGACACCGACCCTGTTATGGGGGAAAAAGTCAGGTTCGGCACTCACTGCCGAGCGTTCGTGACACCGACCCTGTTATGGGGGAAATGTCAAGTTCGGCACTCGCTGCCGAGCGTTCGTGACACCGACCCTGTTGTGGGGAAAATGTCAGGTTCGGCACTCACTGTCGAGCGTTCGTGACACCGACCCTGTTATGGGGAAAATGTCAGGTTCGGCACCCACTACCGAGCGTTCGTGACACCGACCCTGTTATGGGGGAAAAAGTCAGGTTCGGCACTCACTGCCGAGCGTTCGTGACACCGACCCTGTTATGGGGGGAAAAAGTCAGGTTCGGCACTCATTGCCGAGCGTTCGTGACACCGACCTCGTTACGGGGTAAGGAACGAGTTCGGCAGATCGCCGGACCCGCTCCTAGCGCTCGCAGCTATGCCGAACTCGCCTTCCTCCCCAGAAAAGTTTGCCGAACCACATATGGACCTCGGCCTCCTAGTCGCCGAGCCCTGGGGAGAGTCTAAGGCGCGATACAAACGTGTGAGGCCTCCGAACGACGAATTGACGCTTCGCTAGGGTCAAAAGGATATCCCTGCAAAAATGCCACACGACCGTCAGAACTCATGAGCAACTTGGAGCTCGATCCACTTGGCAAATCACCTCGCTGCCCCCTCCGGACTCACAACTCTCCACTTGAACTCCGATATAACTCCGCTAGCCATTAGACAGTCAAACTACTCCTCAAAGGCTGAACAAGCTCAGTCTTTAGGAGTGGGGGGTTCGTGATATGGCTAAAAATGGGGTTAAATCGGAACCGTCCAAGTTGAGTACGAATCTTGAGACGTGGGGGTAAAATGGCGATTCCGCCTACAAGAGGGTCCGGAATAGGTGTTGGGTCTTCTCCCCAAAAACCCAGTAACCCACGAACGGACCCACCAATAAGAGGGTGCGGATCTTAACCCGCTGCACACCCAATCCAGCGAGATAAAATCAGGGTCCCAGATTAACCTTGATCAACGGCCCAGATATACATCTATCTTTTTCACCGGGATTTGGGGATAAAATTCCTTATCTGATTACGGGGAATATACCTCATCAGATTACATTCCTCATCTGATTGTGGGGAATATTCCCTATCAAATCACCAGGATTACATTCCCAATCTGTTCCCTGGAATGCCTATAAATACCCCTCATCCATCTCCATTAAGAGGTAATCAATCTTTCACCAGTTTTTGCGCTCATTCAGAGTCTTCCTAGATTACTGACTTGAGCGTCGGAGGGTGCGTCGCCGGGAACAACCCCGGTGTCTTGCACTTTTTGCAGGTGCACGGCGGGAGCGACGATCGACGCCCCAAGGAACAGGTATACAGGTTACTATTCAGTTTCCTTAAGAATCCACAAGTTCTATCTGTTTGCCCCCACACCAAATTTAGCGGCAACAAGTAGATTGTCAAAAATAAAAGAAGATTTGAGAATTATCCATATATGAGAGACGGTACTTCACGTGTCGTCGCACGAATTTTATTTTTTTTAATTGCCGGACGGCACTTGAAGTGCTGTCGCACAAAAAAAAATATTTTTCTAATAGTCGGACGGCACTTGAAGTGCCGTCCCACCAAAAAAAAAATTAATTTCGTAATTAAAAAAACCCAAAAACACCCCCACTTCTCGGACGGCACTTGAAGTGCCATCCCTCCTCTTTTAGTTTTTTTCGCAAGTTTTGAATTGTTTTTGTAAAAAAATTTTGCACTTCGAATCCATTTTCCCCTCCGACGGCACTTCGAGTGTCGTCGCTCCAATTTATTTATTTTTTGTTTTTTTTTCACTCCGACGGAGCTTCGAGCGCCGTCCCACAAATTTTACGTGTTTTTTAATTTATTTTTTTCTCTAACGGCACATGAAGTGCCGTCGCTTATTATTTTAATATAAAAAGCTAAAAAATAGCTTTTGACGACTACAACAAAACTTCGATTGCTATTTCTATTTATGCATATATGCATATTTTTCCCTCAAACGACTACACATGCTCTAAGAGCATCTGTAATCGTCGTGAGCCAAATTTTTGGTATTTGGCAAATGAAATTGGAAAAAATGACTTTGCGCTGCAATCGTTAAAAGCCAAAATTTGAATATTTTCACTATTTAAAATCTCAGACGAAAGATTATTTTTTGTCAAAAACAAAAACAAAAACAAAAATCGATCGGGCCAGGAATAATTTCCCGTCTGTCTTAATTAAAATTAAAAAAAACTTTAAATAAGGGATGGCAAGTGGGCTGGGTCAACCGACGACCCGCCCGCGACCCGTCCATATACCCCGGTCCGCGAAACGGCAGTTCGGATTCAGGTCGAACCCGTGAACAGTAACAGGTCGACCCGGGTCACCGAAATAGCGGATCCAACCCGGCCCACGAACCCGGTTAAAAACTCCAACCCGCCCGTAATTCGCGGGTCGACCCGCGGGTTGCGAACCGTTAGACCCGAACGGGTCGCAAAAAATCTGTGCCCAACGGCACTGTTGTCCAGAGCCCATCAACGACTCTAACGGCCGTTTTTTTGGGTTTTTTTTTTGTTATTTTAACCCTATAAATACCCCCCCAAAACCCTATTAAAAAACTCTCTTACTCCCTCTACTATTATAACTCATTTCTAAGCAATTTGTGAACAATTGAAGTATTCAACAAGCAAGTCTTCAAGACATATACACGATCAAATTCCGATTGTATCGAAATCAAAATTCAACAACGTCTTCAACTCTTCAACTCTCATCCAACTCCAAGTGATCAAGTCTTCAACTCTCCTTCAAGCTCTCCTCAACTCTTCAATTGCGGAATCGCTTAATTCTACTTCTACTTCTATTCTTATTTTTACGGATTTTTTTATATACGCGTATCCACGGTGAACGGTATCAAAATTTCATACCTCTCTTCTTATTTAATTTTTGTTGTAGTTATAATTTTTTTTTGATTTTTTTATCTTCTCTATCTCAACCCTCTTATTTTCTAGATTTTTTTTATAACTCATCGCTTCTACATTGTGTAGTTTTTTTTACATACATTACTATATTATGTCTAGATCACGCGGTAGCGGTCGTAGCCAAAGTGGGCGAGATTCCATCGGCACTTCCCGTAGACCACCAATTGTCCTAATTAGTGAGCCCGCCGAAGAGTACCATGATCCTCCTACCCAACAATGGGGTACACATGATGAGATTGTAGGAGACATACAATTAGAAGAAGAAGAACAACAACAACAACCGACCGAAACAACACAACCCCGTAGTGGTAGGAAAAGTAGAGGGGAAAGTAGTGATTGGCATAAGTTTTACGATTATATCCCGGACGAAGAAACTCCGGGTATAGGTTTGAAAGTTTGTAAAACATGTTCTAAGGCATACAAATTCAACAGGGGTGATGACACCAGTACAATTAGTAGACACATCCAAAATAACCATAAAGACCTTGTTGACCTACCCGGCCAACAAAAAATCAACCCTAGGACCGGTCTAGTTGATAGCCACCCTTATGATCCCGATCTTATTCGTCGGGAAATGGCCCGATTAGTAATAAAGGAAGAGTTACCATTTTCCTATCCCGAGAGTAGGGACTTGGAAAGTTTTAATTAAACGACCTTAAACCCTCATTTTAGAAGAATCCCGATAAATACTTGCAAATCAGATTGTTTTAAAGTATACAATGAAATGAAGGACGCTTTGATTGCAATTATATGGAGTTTAACATGTAGAGTTAGTTTAACTTCGGATTGTTGGACGGGTGTCAACAATATTCCAATGATGGAAATAACCTGTCATTGGATCGATAATGACTGGATTCTTCAAAAAAGAATCATATCACTTGCTGCGTTGCCCTATCCCCATAGTGGCACTGAAATAGCAAACCGTATTTTAGAAATTTGTGATGTTTTTCATATTCACGATAAAATTTTGTGTATTAGTTTTGATAATGCATCTAACAACAATGCATCAATTAGTACTTTAAAATCTGCATTAAACCCTCCATCCGACAATATTTTTCATATTAGATGTGCATGTCATATTTTAAATTTATGTATTCAAGATGCATTAAAAATAGCCGATCCATATATACTTAAAATTAGAAATTGTGTACATTTTATTGCATTAAGTCCCAGCGTATTTCAAGAATGGAAAATTTGGTGTAGGATTTCAAATGTACCTTTTAGAAGATTTCCAAAGGATGTTAAACACTATTGGAACTCTACTTTTGATTTACTACATGTTGTTATCGAATATAAAGCATGTGTAAATGATTTTTGTATCGCAAAAAATAAGCCAAATTTTGAAATGACTCCCACCGATTGGTTTTATGCCGAATCTTTGTTGAAATTTTTAGAATCTTTTAAAACCGCAAATTTAAAATTTTCAAAATCATATGAATATATTTCTAGTAGCATTTTTATTTCAATAGTAATATGATGCAAACATTTAACGAAATGTTAAATGATGCTTTTGTTGGTGATATTGTAAAACCTGCATACAAAAAATTTTTGAAGTATTTTTATCCTCCTCCTATGTTGATTTGTGTTGCTACCGTTATGGATCCTCGTATCAAATTAGAAGGTACGAAGAGTTTAATTGAAATATTTTTTGCATTACTTGGGGAAAATGTAGAAATAGAAATAGAAATTGATTGCGCTTCTTTTTGAGTTAAATTTGAATCTACATTAAATAACTTGTATGATTATTATGATAGATCTTTTGCTTCTAGTAGTACAACTTCTGTAGTTAGTTTTTCTTCTAGTAGTTCCAAAGGTAAGGGTAAGAGTAAATTTGATGATAGAACATTTAATTTACTTGCACAAATTCAATCAAAAAAACCTAGGACTAATCAACCAAATGAATTACATTGGTATAACCAACAAGATTCTGAGTCTTCTTCTTTTTCACTATATATTTTACAATGGTGGAAAGACCATGAACACACTTTAGTATTCTTAAATATATGTCTCTATAGTTGCTTCTGAAAGTGCATTTTCTTCAAGTGGCAGGGTTCTAACTGATTACAGGAATCGTTTGAAGCCCGGCTCGTCAGAGATGCTCGTTTGCACAGAAGACTGGTTGAAGGTTGAAGATAGGACACAAGGAAAAGTATTATCTATGTCCACAAGTGGGATCAACTCGCCGGAAGAACAACAACAACAACAACAACAATAGCAACCAAAATGAAGAATTCAATACCAACAACTGAACAACAATAAATCAACAACAACAAATTGAAGGCCACCAACTTGAAGACAATTGTTAATAGATAAAAAAAATTGTATTAGATCTTTGCTTGTTATTTCAAATTATAAATATTGAAGTAAATTGAAATTGTATATAAGAAATAAGTTTATAAAACAAATTTGTGAATTCTTTACTTCTTATTAGAAATTGTGAAACTTTTATAACTTGAAATCATATGAATAATATTTCAAATTTTTTTGGCAATTTCACTCTTACAATCTTATTATTATTATTATTATTATTTTTAATGTTTATCTACTTTTATTTTTTTTAAGGTTAAAAAAAAAAACTATCTAAACGGGCCAACCCGCGACCCAACCCGACCCGACCCGGGTTGGACTCGAAAGGGTTCACGGGTTGGTGGGTCACCTTTTCTACTTTTCGATCCGGCCCGGTAAAGTCTCCAACCCGGCCCGAACCCGCTCAAGTTAACATCGAACCCGGACGGGTCCGGCCTGGCCCAGCCTGTTCGACCCGATTGCCAACCCTACTTTAAATCATGATTAATTCCTTAATATTTGTTAAATTAATCCTAATTATTTCTTAATTAATAATTAATTAACATTTAAACCTAAGTTTAACCCATATAAATCAATATAGGTGTGTCCTAAAAAAATTTTCGCAAATGAAATGTATGGGACGGTGTTTCTTTTCCTGCCCCACTACATTTCAGATTTTTTTTTAATGGATCGAACGGGATTTAATCTCCCGTCCGTCCGTTTTTTAATATAAAAAAAAATTCAAAGACGGAAAACAATCTCTCGTCCGATAAATCTGCAATTTTTGGGACGGTGTTTCTTTTCCCGTCCGATGTGAATTTTTTTTTTAAAAAAATAAGCGATGAAGGATAATTTTTCGTCCTATCTAACATACGGTAAATCATCTTTCGTTTGCTGTATTTTGACAATTGCCATTTCCACTTCCAAATCTGGCCGACCACTATTCATACAAAATCCAAATTTTGGGTAAATGGCCAACGACTGCAGCACTATTATTGCCAAAATTTAGAAATTTTGGCAAAAGAGCCAACGACTACAAATGCTCTAAGGCCCACATGTTGATGGGCTCCCATTTTAGGAATTTTTAAAAATATATTTAAAATTTAGCATGGTGTAAACTGAGATGTGCTTCTTTAAATGCAAAACCAAAAGGAAAATGCCATCATTCCTAAATTTCAAGGACAAACCTTCGCGAATTAATTTTTTTTATAAGACACTTTTATAAAATATTTGCAGAAAGATGACAGTTGCCTAAGTATTTGTGCTCATGGTCATGGACTCAACAACTAAATTCACCGTTCCCAACAACGAGTTTAGTTGTTTTAATATCGCCGTTGGGAAACGGCGTGTTTAGTGCTAATTTTTAGTTCAAAATTTTCAAAAAAGACTCCTTGTTCCCAATGGCGAGGACATTTATACTAGACTCGGTGTTGGGAACAGCGAGTTTAGTTCAAAATTTTCAAAGAAGACTCGCTGTTCCCAATGGCGAGGAAATTTATACTAAACTTGTTGTTGGGAACGGCGAGGATGTAGGAATTTTTATAGAGAGTGAAACATTCTATTGGACTTAGTGATTTTTTTAAAAAAAAAATTCATAGAATTTTTTTAAAATTTTTTTTTGAACTAAAGTCGCCATTCCCAACAGCGAGTCTAGTGTAAATGTCATCGCCGTTGGGAACAGCGAGTCTTCTTTAAAAATTTTGAACTAAACTCGTTGTTCCCGACAATGAGTCTAGTATAAATGTCCTCGCCGTTAGGAGTTGTTAAATCCATGAGCACAAATACTTAGGCAATTGTCCTCTTTCTGCAATTTTTTTTTTCAAAAGTGTCTTATAAAAAAAATTAATTCCACTTTCGCACTACAAAAGTGGGAAAAGAGAGCATTGTTCTTTTTACATGCTTGACCAAAGAATAGTTAAGCAATCAAGTGCATATCACTGCCAAGTGCAGGGCGAGCCCCCAAATGAAGGCCGAGGAGGCGGCTACCTCAGGCCCTTGATTTTTTCGCAATTTTAGGGCCCAAACAAAAAAAAATCCCTTGTATTGACATATACGTATTTTATGCGTAATGTTTTTTTAGGGCCCCCAAATTTATTTTTTAAGTTGGACCGACTTATTTTAGTTGGGGTTGGATTTATATGGAGATTTTTTTTAAACCCTAAATCTCCATATATTTCTTCATATATATTAGTTTTTAAGAATTGTAGAAAAAACAAAAATTTTACGTAAAAAATTTAATAACTTTTTTTAAAAAATAAATTTTGTATGGGAGCCCATTTCAGAAGTTCGCCTCGGACTCCCGTAAACTCAGGGCCGGCCTGGCCAAGTGCGAAGTACCAAGTATTGTGCGTTCCCTTTTCCAAGTTAAAAAAATAGGGAAAACCCTTCTAATTTTACGGAAGTTAAACAACAACAACAAAAATTACTTCTAAAGTACAAATCTTAAAAACAAAAACAAAAAAAACAGAAAGTACATTGAAGCTCTCTTGGAAAGAAATAGTCAGTTGATCTCCGACTATATTGAGCAAAATCTAAGCCACATCGAGACTTCTTCACCATCAAAGACTCGTAACAAGATTATCAGGCTACTTGATATGGATAAAAATAGAATCAGATTATGACAGTTCAAACTGGGTACGAATCTCAAAGCTCTCATGGGTAAAACGGTAATTTTCCATAACAAACAGGTCCGAAATTTGGAACTTGGTCTTTTTCCCAATGTCCCCGGTCGTGAAATCACGAAAAATCATCGATTGGTCAACGGGCAACGGGACACGTGTCGCGCAGCCGAACCACCTTCAGCATTCAGTGGCAGGCGCCGAGCAAAAGTGTCCCCAATTAGGAAATCACGAAAAACCATTGACTAGTCAACGGTCAAAGGGACACATGTCGCGCAGCCGAAACCACCTTCAGCGTTCGATGGCAGGCGCCGAGCAAATGTATATCAGATCGTGAAATCACGAAAAATTGTTGACTAATCAACAGTCAACGGAAAAAGTGTCGCGCAGCCGAACCAACTTCAGCGTTCGGTGGCAGGCGTCGAGCAAACATGTCTCCGATTGTGAAATCACGAAAAATCGTTGACTGGTTAACGGTCAACGAGACACGTGTCGCGCAACAAAACCAGCTTCAACGTTTGGTGGCAGGCGCCAAGCAAACGTGTCCCCGATCGTGAAATCACGAAAAATCGTTGACTAGTTAACATTCAACGGGACACGTGTAGTGCAGCCGAACCACCTTTAGTGTTCGATGGCAGGTGTCGAGCAAACGTGCCCCCCAGCTAAAAAGTGGCACTTTGCGTTGACTAGTCAACGCATTTTGGCCGTTTGATCTTAATGATTTTCGAGCCAGTCGCAATCAACGTCTCAAATCATGCCACATCATCAGGTAATTATTAAATCCTTTATTTAATTATTAAATCGAATTAATTATTTAATAATTTCGAAAAAATAATTAAAAACCTTAAAAATTAATTGAAAATTTTGGAAAAATATTTATTAATTTCGAAAAATATTTTTAAATTTTTAAAAAATAATTATTAATTTAGAATAATTAATTAAAATTTTCGATAATTAATTATTAAATCTCAGAAATTGAATAAGTTCGAAAAATGATTAAAAATGGAAAAATCCCAAAAAATCTACGAATTTTAAAAAATAATTCAAAGTATTCTACAAACTCAGAAAAGCATCGTTACATCCCCAAGTGAGACCTAAACATCCCCGACAACTCCGATGAATTTTATAAGCCATTGAAAACGGGTGAACTACTCCTTAGAGGCTGCGAAACTCAGTCTTCGGGAGTGGGAGGCTTGCGATATGGATAAAAATAGAACCAAATCAGGACCATTCAGACTGGGTACAAATCTCAAAGCTCTCAAGGGTAAAACGGTAATTTCCATAATAAACAGGTCTGTACTTAGGAACTTGGTCTTTTCCAAACCCAATGACCCAAAAATGGGTCTATATTACTGTGTTAAGGTGACATCCCATTATAAATAAACCCAGATCAATTATAGACTTATTTAAATTCAAGGTCATCCCTAAGAGGCAGTTTAAACCAAATCTCTTATCATTAAGGAATTTAAACTCCGTTTCTTATCTAAAAACACATGGGATTAGACATAAATGATATCTGTAAACTGTTTCCAAAGGCGAATATAAATACTCCTACATTCACCATAAACAGGTAATCGGTATTTTTCTTCACAAAACCTCTTTCAAAGTCTTCTTGATTTCTAACTTGAACGTCGGAGGGTCTGTTGCCGGGATCAACCCCGGTGTCTCAGACTTTTTGCAGGTCAGCGGAGGTAATCGTCACTACACGAATCGAACCCTATGGTGCAAATGAGTCAGATCGTTAAGTTAATCACAATCAAAGGAAGTCAATATCGTTGAATGTCAAAAGATCAAGTTCTTGATTGTTCCCTAACCAAATACCACTAATAATGATATCTACAAAGAATACGATCTGACCTCCAAGTGCAACCTTCTTTCATTATTCTGGTTCATACCAATCGCAGAAGAAATAAATTCCTCAACATGTAATAAATCTTTGTTATAATAGTAATTTACACATGCAATGCACCTATTTATAAATATATATTTTTTAAAGTAAAAATTTCAACGTTGTCTGGATCGAACCTAAAATCGTCTTTATATTAGTAATGCAAGTGCATTGCATGTATTTATTTGGTTACAATGCACATGTTTGTTTGGTTACACAACCCTAACTCTCCCATTAAAATATTAGAGATTAGAGATATATTTTTTAAAGAAAAATTCCGACGTTGTCTGACATCGAACCTAAGACATTTTTTATATTAGTTATGCACTTGCACTGTACGTATTTGTTTAGTTACAATGCACGTGTTTGTTTGGTTACACAAACCTAACTCTTCAATTAAAATATTAAACATTAAAGATTAAAGTAGGGATGGCAACTGGGCCGGGTCAACCGGCGACCCACCCGCGACCCAGCTCGCGAACCCGGCCCGGTTAGCAAATTGGCGGGTTCGGGTCGAACCCGGTGAACAGTACCGGGTCGACCCGGGTCGCAAATAACGCGAATTGAACCCGCGAAACCCGGCCCACAAACCCGTTAAGTTCGTGAATTCAACCCGCCAACCCGCGGGTCGACCTGCGGGTTCCGACCTGTTCGACCCATACGGGTCGACCGTTGACCCGCGAGTCGAACGGTCGAAAAATCGCCCCTCTGTTTCCAGAGCCGTTCCGAACGGCTCTTTGAGCCGTTATTTTGTTTTTGTTTTTGTTTTTGTTTTTTTGTTTTTTCCCACATATTGAGCCTATAAATATCCCCAAAAATCTCATAAAAAATCACACCTCACTCTCTTACTCTCTCTACTATTATACATCATTTGTAAAGAATTTTTCAATAATTGTAGTATTTATCAAACAAGTCTACTAGGAGGCATATACACGATCAAATTTCGGTCGTATCGGAATCAAAATTCAACGTCTTCAACGTCTTCAACTCTCTTCAACCCTCGTCAAATCTACTTCAACCTCTCCTCAACTCTTCAATTGCGGAATCGGAAAAGCGCTCCTCCATCTTTTCTATTCTATTCTTATTTTCACGGTTTTTTTTACATACGCGTATTCCACGGTGAACGGTATCAAAATTTCATACCTCTCTCGTTAATTTTTTTTTGCGTTGTAGTTAAAATTATTGCTCGTTTTTTGGACTTCTCTATCTCAACCCTCTTGTTTTTTAGATCTTTTTTGTATAATTCACCGCTCCTACATTGTATATATTTTTTTTTACATACTTTAGCACATTACTACATTATGTCTAGATCACGCGGTAGCGGTCATAGCGGACAAGATTCCCCCTCCTCTTCATGTAGGCCACCAATTGTCCCAACTAGTGAGCCCGCCCAAGAATACCATGATCCTACTATGGAACAATGTGGTACACACGACGAGGTTGTAGGTAACATACAATTAGAAGAAGAAGAAGAACAACAACAACAACCAACCGAAACCACACAACCCTGTAGTAGTAGGAAAAGTAGAGGAGAAACTAGCGATTGGCATAAGTTTTATGATTATATCCCGGACGAACATACTCCGGGTATAGGTTTGAAAGTTTGTAAAACAAGTGGTAAAACATACAAATTCAAGAGGGGTGACGGCACCGGTACAATTAGTAGGCACATCCAACATAATCATAAAGAACTTCTTGATCAAATACAAGGCCAACAAAAAATCAACCCTAGGACCGGTCAAGTTGATAGCCACCCTTATGATCGTTTCTATGGTTACTTCGTAAACGGTGAGTCCCGAACTTGTTCGTCGGGAAATGGCCCGATTAGTCATTAAGGAAGAGTTACCATTTTCCTATCCCGAGAGTAGGAACTTGGAAAATTTTAATCAAATGGCCTTAAACCCTCATTTTAAAAGAATTCCGAGAAATACTTGCAAATCGGATTGTTTTAAAATGTACATTGAAATGAAGGACGCTTTGATTGCAATTTTATGGAGTTTAACTTGTAGGGTTAGTTTAACTTCGGATTGTTGGACGGGTGTCAATAATATTCCAACGATGGGAATAACCTGTCATTGGATCGTCAATGATTGGATTCTTCAAAAAAGAATCATATCACTTGCGGCGTTGCCGTATCCCCATAGTGGCGCTGAAATAGCAAATCGTATTATAGAAATTTGTGATGTTTTTCATATTCGCGATAAAATTATGGTTATTAGTTTTGATAATGCATCTAACAACAATGTAGCAATTACTACTTTAAAATCTGTATTAAACCCTCCATCTGATAATATTTTTCATGTTAGATGTGCATGTCATATTATAAATTTATGTATTCAAGATGCATTAAGAATAGCTGATCCATATATAGTTAAAATTAGAAATTGTGTACATTTCATTGCATTAAGTCCAAGTATTTTACAAGAATGGAAAGCTTGGTGTAGGGTTAGAAATGTTCCTTTTAGAAGATTTCCAAAGGATGTTAGATACCGATGGAATTCTACTTTTGATTTACTAAATGTTGTCACCGAATATAAAGCAATTGTAAATGATTTTTGTATCGCAAAAAATATGCACAATTTTGAAATGACTCCCCCCGATTGGTTTTTTGTCGAATCTTTGTTGAAATTTTTAGAACCTTTTAAAACCGTAACTTTAAAATTTTCAAAAACATATGAATCTACTTCTAGTAGCATTTTTATTGAATTAGTTAGCATGATGCAAACATTTAACGAAATGTTAAATGATCCCCATGTTAGTGGGATTGTAAAACCTGCATTTCAAAAATTTTTGAAGTATTATTTTCCTCCTCCTATGTTGATTTGTGTTGCTACTGTTATGGATCCTCGTATCAAATTAGAAGCTACGAAGAATTTGATAGAAATGTTTTTTGGATATTTAGAGGTAAATGTAGAATTAGCAATTGATTGCGCTACTTTTTTAGTTCAGTTTGAATCTATATTAAATAACTTGTATGATTATTATGATAGACGTTTTGCTTCTAGTAGTACAACTTCTGTAGTTAGTTCTTCTTCTGGTAGTTCTAAAGGTAAGGGTAAAAGTAGAATTGGTGATATAACATTTAGTTTACTTGAACAAATTCAATCAAAAATACCTAGGACTAATCAACCAAATGAAATAAATTGGTATAACCAACAAGATTCTGAGCCTACTATTTCTCCACTAGATATTTTACAATGGTGGAAAGAACATGAACACACTTTTTAGTATTCTGTCAATTATGGCTAAAGATTTACTAACTCCTCCTGTCTCTACAGTTGCTTCTGAGAGTGTATTTTCTATAAGTGGTAGGGTTCTATCTGATTACAGGAATCGCTTGAAGCCCGAGGCATTAGAGATGCTCGTTTGCACAGAAGATTGGCTGAAGGCTGAAGATAGGACACAAGGGAAAGCACTATCAAGTTCCACAAGTGGGAGCAACTCGCCCGAAGAACAACAATAACAACAACAACAATAGCTTTACTTGTTATGTCAAATTAGAAAACTTGTACTCAATTAAAATTGTATATAAGAAATATGTTATTGTATAAAACTTATTTGTGAATTGAACTCTTCATTTCATTATAAATTGTTAAAATTGTATAACTTAAATTTATATGAATAATATTTCAAAATTTGTTGTCAATTTCACTCTTTCATTCTTATTATTATTATTACGATTTTTATTGTTTATTAGTATTATTACTTACTTAGTATTGTAATTATTATTATTATTATTTTAAGCTACAAAAAAAAAATATTAAACGGGCCAACCCGCGGGTCGACCCGGCCCAACCTGGGTTGAACCCTAAAGGGTTCACGGGTTGGGCGGGCCACCCAAACGAAATCTCAGCCCGGCCCGGCCCGGCCCGGATAAGTGTGCAACCCGGCCCGAGCCCGTGAAGTATACGTACCAACCCGTACGGGTTGGGCCCGACCCGGCCCACTCGACCCGTTCGCCATCCCTAGGTTTAGGCCCTAAATGGTTAGACTCTAGCCAGGTTCGAACTAGGTTAAGCTCAATAATATACACATCGCATTGATCACATGAACATGTAATAACCATCTTGCAATTTGGATACTTGCCTTATTTCCTTCCATTTCTTCTTGATTCGTCGATCGGCATCGCTTGATCTTTTACGACATTTCAGCGGCTTGGATCATCACCACGAGAGGAGGCATTTTCGTTCTCTATAAGATGTGCAGGCTACTCCAGGGGATGGACACTGATGGCAGAGTTCACCCGATCAGGGTAGCGCAGTGGAAGCTTGGTGGGCCCATAACACACAGGTCCAAGATTATCATGTTGCTTCTTCTTTTTTGCATTGTTCACTTTCTTCCATCCCTTGCATTCATCCTCATCCATCGACTGATTGTTTGGTTCAATTCTTTCCTATTCATTCTTTCGTCGATTCCAGTTCTACTTACTCCTCTATCTTCTTGCTTCGTTATCTCATAAGTCTTGTGCTGTTTCTTCTTCTTCTGATATCGTTTACCTTCCTTCCATGCATTTCCATTTGTCATTGTTCATTGAATCTTTATTCAACATCATTCTAAATCATTCCATTCGCATCCATGTTCTTCCTTATTCTGGTGTTGTCACCACTTTGTTTCTCTTCCTCTAATTTCTTGCTTCATTATCTGTTAAGTTTTGCTTTGATTCTGTCTTCTTGTCTGCCTGAATGAATTTCAAGGACGTAAGGTGTGTAGGATCGTAACCCCCATTTTCGTTTATATGAAAATTCCTTATATTCTTGTATGTTTTTTAGCTTATGTTTAAAAGCATTTCTCTTCATTTCGTGAAAAAACACTTGGAGGTTGACTAAGATTGGTTTTCTTTTCTTTTGTTTTCTTTTGAATTATTTTGTGGTTGCTTTTACTATAGTAAAAGCAAAATTAACAGCCGAACTCATGTATTTTTACAAAACAGAAAATATTATCAAACTCTTAATCCAAGACCTCGCTAACTACACGCCTCCATGACTCCGGAGAGGAACGATATAAGCACGTCCACAAGACACTTTTGATGGAACATTTTCCTCAATTACGATGTTGATATCAGATGATAGTACAAAAGAGAGAAACCCCCCCCCCTCGTTTTCCAAAATGAGCCACACAATATTTACCATACTGACCCACTTTTGAAACTATTTACCAAATTGACCTACTTGCTATCTGATAGCGTCTATTTCAGCTGAACACGCTATCTCGGATACCAAGTGTAGATACATTTCAGATAGAAATTGCATGCTCAAAATTTTTCTGAAAAAATTAGTACAACTACACTTGCTATCTAAAGATAGCGAGTCTAGTTCAGCCGATCTCACTATCTGAGATAGCGAATGTAGTTTATATACATTTTGGTAGAAATTTCATGTTCAAAGCTACCCTGAAAATATGAGTACAACTGCACTCGCTATCTGAGATAGCGAGTTCATTTAAACTAGACTCGCTATCTCAGACAGCGAGTGTAGTTGTGTACATTTCATGTTCAAAAATTTTCTTAAAAAATGAGTACAACTACGCTCGTTATCTGAGATAGCAAGTCTAGTTCAAATGAACTCGCTATCTCAGATAACGAGTGTAGTTATAGACATTTCAGATAGAAATTGCATGTTCAAAATTTTTCTAGAAAAATGAGTATAACTACACTCCCTATCTAAAATAGCGAGTTTAGTTCAACTGAGATAGCGAGTGTAGTTGTACTCATTTTTACAGAGAGTTGGTTTTAGAAGAAAAAACCACAAACTAAACTCGTTGTTTCCAACAATGAGTGGTTCAACCAAGCTCACTGTTGGAAATAGAGAATATGTCTTTAAACTTTTGTATGTTCGTGAGATTTCTCCAAATATTAGAGAAAACCATAGAACAATATTAGAGAAAACCATAGAACTACACGCTTTGTTAGAAACAATGAGTCGGTTAATTTTGTAAATAGTTTTGAAAGTGGTCAGTTTGGTATATACTTTCAAAAAGTGGGTCAGTTTGAAAAAAAATTCAACCCCCCAAACCAAAAGAAAATATGTTAAATAAGAAAATTAGTTAACGTTAGTGTACAACTGCAGATTTAGGTGGATGGTGATTACATTATAGTCTATGACCTATTGGGAAAGACCATGGTCCATATGATTTATTTTCCTTGAAACTACATGGGCTTCTTTGTTGGACTCAGAGCTGGTATCGGGGTCTATTTGGTTGATTCTCCACTATCTGGATCCAGATCCGGTATCTCACGGGTCAAAAAAATGAACCCAGGCTTGAACTTGCGAGAACCAGCTCCGGATCTGGATCCGGGTTAAAAAACCTACCCGTCGGACCCGGTAACAGGAAATAAATATTAGCACTTAAATATTTTTACATCCTATATCCTACTGTTCCAACAATTTTTGTACTTAAGTAAATGAATAAATATTATATTTACATATCTATCTTCAACAATTACTATTTACATGTATATCCCTATTGCCCAATTATTTAAATTCCATTTTTTGGTGGTATTTTTTAATGGGTCCGGGTTGGTTCTATTTTGAGTGGACCCGGGCTCGAACCTGAAAGTGCATCAGGTCTTATTTTAGGTCTTATTTCGTGAATAATGTAATTCTCAAGGAGTTAGATTCGCTTTTAATTCTTCATATTCACGAAATCTGCATACAATTCACAAATGGATTGTTTTATTCGAGGATCCTCCAATATATCTTGCGCACTTCGTTACAACAACAAAAAGCAAACAACCAATGACTCACTCTAAGAGCATCTGTAGTCGTTAAAATCCAAAATTTGAATAAACGGTGGATGATATTTTGATTCTTGAATCTGAGCCATTTAACTCCTCAAATCATAATAAAAAAAAGAAAAAAAAAACCGGACGTCCAACACATTTTTCAATTAAAAATTGCACGCATATGTACACATAACAATTCATATAGGCCCATTTCATATTGGTTTTGGATGATACTTTAGCTCAATAATGGGATGATGAGAACACTTCCATAAAATGAATGAGAAGAATCAGGAGCAATTATTATTATGGCTGGCCGAATGAAGAGCGTTCCATCTAAGACCCACTACACTCCATACTCCTCCTCATCCCTCCTTCATAACAAAGCTTCGACAGTAACTCCCACCATGGCTAAGCGTTCCAGACAAGATGAGGAGGCCCGTAGCACCATGAGACGTTCTGATGACGACTTCCAGCGTGGAAGAGAGCTTCGACAGCATGAAATATCTCCACGTCGCGAACTTCGTAACGATCATAGAGATCGTTCGAAGGACAACCATAGAGGAAGAGAAGAAGTAAGAAGCAGAAGTAGAATCCAAAGATCGTCACCAGAGAGACGTCGAGTGGAAGAAAGTGGAAGAGAGGAAAAAAAAAGAACATACGCAGATGCTACGAGGGGGGATTTGGACGCGACTGAGCATAGATCTTGCCGATCCACTATCCAACCAGACCCAGAGCTCAAGAAGAAAGAAGATGAAGAGGGTGAGTGGGTGTTGGTGAAACCCCGTAAGCTTCAATACGAGGAGAAGAAGCTCAGTACAAGAGGGAGCAACTCCTCGTCGGAAGGGCACGTCCCGGTTTCAAAGCAGCGTTGCCACAAGTGCTCTCGAGTCGGTCACGCTATCAACAAGTGCTCGTTCGATTGGTTTTGTTACGTATGTAAGGGTAACGGGCACATTTCGGTTGATTGCCCTATGAAGAAGCCCATTGTGCAGATCGTGAAGCAGGCAGCTCCGTTCGCCACACCGTCTGCTCCACAATACAGCACCAGTGAAGAGAGCAAGGCAGGAACGAGGAAAATCACGCGCGCTACGATATTGCCTACTCCAATTATGGCCGAATTTGAGAAACGGTTCTCTTATTGCAATATCGTCAAAGCACAGAGTGGGACTCCGACGAGCGACGACATTGGGGAGTTGCTTACAGCAGTCACTAGCCCTTCTCCGAGTTGGAACTGGATCGTTCAAAAGACGAGCGAAAATACGTTTTTCGTTCACTGCGCAAACGAGGATAGAGTACAAGAGGTGCTGGCTTTGAAGGGAATCGAAGGGAGGAGCTTCTTTGTAACTTTTTCGAGATGGCATAGAGCCATCGGTGCATCGAAAGCGGAGAGTTCGACAGCTATTTGGATTCGAATTTTTAACTTCCCATATCAATGTTGGGTTAAGTCGGGTTTCCAGAATCTAGTTAGAGGATTCGGATTGGTCGCAGACATTGACAGAAACACACTAGTCCAAGCTAGAAGGGAATACGCCAGAATTCGAGTGGGGGTAGAGCGAAAAGAGGATATTCCGTCGTTGATCAAGGTAGATTTCGAGATGGATTCTTTCGATGTGAAAGTAGTAGTGGAGACGACGAAAAATGTGAAGTTTAGAGCCGGGGTTTACGAAGAAAAGAATGAACGGATGAGAATGGGGGAGCGGGAGGAAGAAGATGACGCCCTATCGTCGGATCCGAATAGATTAAATCCTGGCCGTGCGATTCAGTTGGCAACAGATGGAGGAAAGGAGCCGTTGGATCAAAACTCCCATTGTACATTACGTCAAATTCAAAAACCAGCAGAGATGGGGCCCAAGTGTTTGACGCTTTACAGTACTCAGAGTAGACATGATGGTGCGGAAAAGGTGGGAAGGGAAGAGTCCCCTGTAGCCGCGTTAGTGTCACTTCAGCACAAAACAAGGGGGCTCTCATCAATGTAGCACATAGTGGGGTCGTTTAAGCTCTTGCCAGCTAATGAAGAGGAGAGAGACTTTGGTATATGCGACAGTGGCGAAGGATGTGAGAGCTTTTTGAAAAGACAGAGAGACAGGAGTACTATTAACACAAATGGGAAAGGATTATCGCTGGATGGCAGTAGGGTGAAAGGTATTGAGAGTATTTTAAAAAGACCAGTGGATATAGGAGTTATGGAGAACAACGGAGCCTTCAAAATCAGCAATGACGTTTTGTCATTTACAAGGGAAGAGTACGAAGCAGCAATCAAAGTTGTAGTGACCAGAGCTCTGGAGTTGCAAGACAAAAAGAAGAGCAAGCCAAACGAGTTAGAGATCTATTGCTCTACTAAAGGAGACAATTTTTCCTTAAAGGGTTGTCCGGCAATAAATTGGAATACCCCACGTAATTCAAGTGTGATCGGCGAATCGTCTCACTCGAACACAGTCAATCTGAAAGCAATTATGAGCGCAGAGAATCAGGGGGAACCGGCACTTATAGAGGAGCCAGCGGATGAAGTGGGGCATATTTCTGACATCGGACATGAAGACCAGCTGATAGGGGCTCTCGAGGGAGTGACAGATATGGAGCACTTTTCGGACATGGATACAGAGTTATGGGAAAAGAGAGTAGACGAGTTAGCAGGAGGCGATATAGACGAGACAAGTGAAGGGATGAGTTCAAAGTCAATCATAGAGTATCAGAGGAGAAGTAAAAGACAGTTGGAGATGTGGGGATCCCAAGGGCCGAGCAAAGATGATCTTATCAGAGCAGCAACTAGAGCAAAAGTACCTGCGTCAGCCTGCGAAGGTATTACTATTAATAACACCTCCATTTTACATTTGCTGAATGATGATTCTTTGATTTACTACGCTAGTTTATACGGTATTGCTATGGGACAAAGTGGAGACGAACTATTAAGACAGGTCCATTTCATTAGAGGAGTAAATAATGGGGTAGGTTGTTAGGGGCTGTACTAGCATAGGTGACCGCAGGTGGTTAGACGTCAAATCAGTTTCTATGTTATACATCTTTTGGAATGTTAGAGGGATGAGACAAAAGATTAAGAAAAAACTAATAGGGGATTCGATCGCTAGGAGTAGGCCCAGTATTTGCGCGTTTCTAGAAACGAGGATCGTTAATCCGACAGTCCACGACTTTAGCGACCTGAAGTATTTAGGCGATTTCAATTGGAGATTTAAGTCAACTTTCGGGTACTCGGGTGGTATTGCAATTGGGGTGGATAATAATTGTTTCGAGATTACGAATGAGTGGATCGGGGAATTTTCGGTCACTGTTAGAATTAGACATAGAAGAGATAATAAATTCCAAATGGTGATAGCGGTATACGGTCCATATGAGTCTAGATGCAGGGAGCAGTTCTGGAACGAAATAAGATTCATCAGGAACTCATGGAACGACCCTTGGGTGATAGGAGGAGATTTCAATATCACCAGATTTGGGTTTGAACATAACGGTAGAGGGGCCAGTTGGGTTGATAGATGTAATTTCAATTCTGTTATTGAGGAGCTCGAGCTACTGGAGTTATCAAGTTCCGACAGGAGATTTACGTGGTCGAATATGCAGTCAAACCCCATTCTTACAAAGCTAGACAGAATTCTAGTTTCCTCAGAACGGGAAGAGGCATTCCCATCGGCATACGTCAAATCTCTCTCTCGGTTGACGTCAGACCACTGCCCATTGGGATTAGACTGCGATATTGGGTTTGATAGTGCTAGATATCAATTCCACTTCGAAAAGGCTTGGACATTACATCCAGGATTACGCCCAGTAATTCAGGAATCATGGAACTCGAGGACTAGTAACATAGGGGCGGTAGGGATCTGGATCGAAAAAATCAGAAGGTTACGTAGATGCTTGAGGAAATGGGCTTTTAAAGAATTTGGGGAGAAGAAAAGGAAGCTAAAGAAGTTGGAAGAAAGAATCGTAGAGTTGGAATTACTACAAGAGCAGGGGGATCTTCCGACGGATTTAGATGTCGAACTCAGTACAAGCAGACACAAAATATATCAGATAGAGCTGATGGAAGAAATGTATTGGAAACAACGCTCCAGAATACAGTGGCTTAAAGATGGGGATGCAAATACAAAGTTCTTTCATAAGGTAGCAAACGAGAGGAAGAGGCATAACAAAATCAACGGGTTGAGTATTGAAGGAGTATGGACGGAGAATGAAGATTTAATAAGAAGACATTTAGACGATCAATACAAAGACTTACTCGGTAGGTGAGTAACATATAGATGTGCGCTTAGTCCTGACATGTGGGAGTCCTCAAGGATAGATGGGAGCGAAGGTATTGAAGGTGCTTTCACCGAAGACGAAATAGACGAAGCAATAAAGGAGTTAGGACAGGATAAAGCGCCGGGCCCGAACGGATTTCCGTTGTTTTTCTATAGAATTTTCTGGGGTATCATTAATTCGGATTTCATGAATGTAATGAAGGAGGTTTTCGATGGAATTGCAGCATTAGAAAGGCTTAATTTTGCTAATATCATTTTGATCCCCAAAAAGAAAGAGATTCAAACGGTAGACGATCTAAGACCGATTAGTCTTATTAATGGGTCGTTTAAGATCATAACAAAAGTTCTTGCACGAAGGCTAGCTCCGCACCTAAAAGATGTGGTGGGGGAGGAGCAGAGCGGATTCATCAAGGGGAGAGACATCATGGATTGTATTGCTTCGGCCCACGAAGTGGTGTACAGAGGATATAAAGATAAAGTGGACGGATTCATTCTCAAATTAGATTTCCAAAAAGCGTACAACTCCGTTGAGTGGGAGGCAATAGATGAAGCTCTAACCTTAAAAGGGTTTGGATCGAGATGGAGACACTGGATTCAAATGTGCTTAAAGGGCGGAAAATCGAATGTACAGGCTAATGGACGGAAGGGCAAAGAAATTAGGTGTCATAGAGGACTCAGACAAGGAGATCCACTTTCGTCACTTTTGTTTACCATTGTCACGGACGGGCTAGCGGAAATGGTCAAAAGAGGGAGAGAAGGAAGGAAAATTGGGGGAATCAAGGTTAAGGGTGTACCTGATTCTATATCTATTCTCCAATATGCAGACGATACTCTATTATTCGGGAAAGCTACTGAAGAGTAGGCAACTGCTCTAGGGTTCCTTATCAAATGTTTTCAAGCATGGTCAGGGATGAAGATCAACGCGGTCAAAAGTAGCGTCATTGCTATCCGCGAGGGGAATTCTGTCCCAATAGTGACTATTGGTTCTAAATTAGGGTGCGCAGTGGGAGCGTTTCCGGTTAATTACTTGGGTTCCACTTTGAGACCAGGGCCGCTGACTCTGGACGACTGGAATCGACTGATTGAAAAAATCGGTAAAAGAATGGCCGGTTGGAAGGAAAAGTTTCTCTCCTTAGGAGGCAGATTGACGATGATTAATTTGGTATTGAGTTGCATACCAATCTACATGATGTCCATGTATGAGCTTCCGAAATGGGTTATTAGTAAAATCGATAAAATCAGGAAGAGATTTTTGTGGAAAGGCGCGGGCGACAATGGCAAGGGAGTACACCTTATTAATTGGGGCAGGGTGTGTAAACGTAAGGAGTTTGGGGGCTTGGGGGTTTTAGATCTTAGAGCCATGAATAAGGCTTTGTTGTGCAAGTGGTGGTGGAAGATGAGGAACACAAATAAGTTATGGTGGAACAAGTCCTTCAATTCCTATAAAAAGAGAAAGAAATTCAAATTTGGAGGAGTGTTAAGTCGAAGGAAAGCCTCTCCCATATGGAAAGGAATAGTTAAAGTGGGGACGATATATCACGACAGGACCACGTGTAGGGTCGGCAACGGGAAGAACACTAGATTCTGGAAAGATAAATGGTGCGGTTACAACACACTTACCAGCCTTTTTCCGGAAGCCGCGGCAGCATCATTAAATAGCGACTCCCTCGTAGTAGACGTTTGGCGTAACGAAACGTTGACCTTAGATGTTCACAGTAATCCAAACCAGGATTGCCTGGAACAGCTGCGAAATTTGAACAGATTCATCAGGAGAGAGGGATCTTATACAAACGAGACTGAAGACGAAAGGGTGTGGAACCTGAATTCAAGTGCTACATTTTCGGTCCGGTCTATGTACAAGTGGTTGAACGATGGAGGCATAAGGAACAATGAGTCGGACATCATTTGGGGTATAGCGGTTCCACTGAAAGTCAGAGTATTTTTGTGGTTGGTCAAGAACGACGCAATCCTAAGTAAGACCAATCTTAGGAAAAGAAGTATGATAAGTAACTCTTTATGCGATAGGTGCGAGAGCCAAGAAGAGGATACAAATCATTTATTGTTTCGTTGTCCTAGAGCGAGTAGTATATGGGATTTAGTGGTGTTGGGCTTCGGGAACACACAGAGTCCTAGGTCATTCCCAGAGGTGTGGGGAGATATCAGAAATAACTTTGGTAAAGAAGAGGGTAGACAGTTGTGGGATATCACAGTAGCTGCAACCATGTGGGGGTTGTGGCTGGACCGTAACGAATTGTGTTTTCAGAAGATTAATCATTGATTGCCAGCTTTACTGCATAAAATTAATTCTCTCGCTCACGATTGGAATTCTATCACAGGTGGTAAGAAGAAAATGCATCTGGGAGAGGAACAGCAGTAGGCGGCTTGTGATCGGGATAGTGGGCGGATGGATAGATGGGTCGTACTGCTGTTGATGTTTTGCTACAATATGTAGAGTGGTCTTCTTCATGTTGTTGCTTCTTTTGGTTATTTTGAATTTTCATTGTTGTATATTGGACCATGATGTATTATGTTTCATTAATTAATCGTTAATGAAACGATGACAGTAGTCATCTTTTATCCAAAAAAAAAACAAAACAAAACAAATGAATGAGAAGAAATGTTGAATTTAGAGAGGTGAGAGAGAAGTAAGCTTCATTAAACTTGTACAAAGAATATATACTATGCCATATATAGATTTTGACTATCAAAAGAATATGGATACTGTGATTCAGTCACCAAAAAATCCTTTACTACAACAATAAAACGGCTCGTTTTATAGGGGTGAAACAGTAAACCAAATATTGAAGTTTTTTGCCTAGTCTGAATAAAACTGTCATAACTTTCTCTTTAAATACCTGAAGTAGATGAAATCAGTCAACAAAAAACCTACTCAGTCACTTGCAGATCCATATATATACATGACATATTAGGTAAAAACTAAGAAAGACACCTGTCTTTCAGAATCAACCTCAGAATAAAATCGAAAGTTGTTGGATTTCAAAAGGTTAGAAAGATATCAGTCCTATCAGTTGATTTCGATATGTGGGATGTGAGCAATCTTGTGCCAGTCCTCGCCAATCCCTGTGTCGCATCGCCTTGCCAAGTGTGGACAGCGCCAAATACTCAATTTTTGTAATGCTGTAAGGTGTTGAACCGAATCTGGTAAAGCAGTCAAATTGGGGCAGCGTCCGATATCCAAAGACTGAAGAGATGTAGCTTCTCCCAGCCACTCTGGAAAATAAGCCAATCTATCACAATGTGTAATTTCTAAGTGTTGGAGAGCAGCGTTCAC
This sequence comes from Hemerocallis citrina, assembly GCA_017893485.1. Lineage (NCBI taxonomy): Eukaryota > Viridiplantae > Streptophyta > Magnoliopsida > Asparagales > Asphodelaceae > Hemerocallis > Hemerocallis citrina. Next base: position 442,216,016 of record CM030358.1, on the reverse strand, counting down.
CCCTCCACCTAAAGATACCAAGTTCGGGCTATCACGAATTACCAGGCTCCTTAGAGAAGAAATTTGTTCTGTACTTGGCAAACATATCAGCTCGTCGCATCTCTGGATAGTTAACTCCACGAGAGAGGTAAAGTACTGTAGTCCCTCCCAACTAGAGGTTGATGATGAAGATGATTTGCATTCATAAATATCTAGCTTTTTGAGAGAAGAAAAATTTTGCCCTCGAAGAAGATCGCCTGCTACCAAGGACTCAACATTACTATAAGATATATTCATTACTATGATCGATGGTGGAAGGCAAGGTTGTGGTATTAAATTAGGACAGCCTTTCACATTTAGATAGGTGAGGGAAGGGAATGGTGCATCTGTTGACCACCTCTCAAGATTGGGCATATCCCAAAACGTGAGCTCCTGCAGCGAAGGAAATGTTCCAGTATTGCCGTGGAACTCGTTGCCAATTTCCCTTATTGCATTCATTTCATATATGTTGAGGAATTTAAGTGAAGGAAGAAAGCCAAGTGGTGGGAGGCGTTCACATCTCTTCAAACGGTTCAGTGTGATACTCACCAAATGCTGATAAGATAACAACAACTCTCGTGTTCTCATCCAATATGGGAATTCACTACCTCTGTAGCCAACCACTACCAGCTGCTCCAAGTTGAAGTGTGGCTGAAGATACTCGAAAACATCCTCATCCATAACTTCTCTGTGCACTCCTTGCCCACTTGACTTCCACCACAACGACAGAGATCGCAAGCCTTCTTTTTCCTTCAACTTTGCTCCCTTTGCTTCCATTGGGGTTTTCACATTATCAATGTTATCGATTCTTAGTTGACCTCTAAGAAGATTAAGATTCTGCAATTCAACAATTGTCCGCCCGTGATCCTCTGTCACAATGAATTTTGATAATGTCACAAGATTAGGTAGTCGTCCCAGATGAGGGGGCATGCAAGTGATAAGCAATCATAGATGTTTAGATGCTTGAGGCTGATCATCTTACTAATGCCTTCGGGTAACACTCGAAGATGTCTGCAGTACTCGAGATTTAGCCGCTGAAGATTATGAAGATTAATGATTGAACTAGGTAATATCTCGATGTCAGTTCTTGATAGATCAAGGAACCGAAGATGTCCTAACATGCCAATTGTATTAGGTAATGCCTTTATGCTGCTGCTACTTAAATCTAACACACGCAAGTGAGATAGACTTGGAAACATATTCTGAGGAACCTCCCTAACACCACATCTCAAGTCCACATGTGTGTGAGAATCTTGCAGCAATAAGAGAAAAGACCGTAGTTTATTCTCTTTGTATGCTTTCTTTGAGATTTTGTGTGAAGTCGTATCACAAACCAGAGATGAGTAACGGCATCCCTGTGGAATCCTTCTCATTGTGCCAGTATCCATTATTGAGCATTCATATCCTGCGACATGTTGAGCAAGATCGTGAATCAGATCATGTATCTTGAAAGTAGTTTTATTTACATACGCATTCTTCTGTACATCTGAGAAGAAAGATCGCCACAACAAATTATTGAAATACTCATTACCCATATCCTCCGCATGCAAATTTTCATTTGATGAACAAATAAACCCTTCCGCTATCCACAACTGAATCAACTTCTCCTTATCGATTTCATAATCTTTAGGAAACACAGCACAATATGCAAAGCATTGTTTCAGACGAGATGGAAGATGATCATAACTTAACCTTAAGGCGGGTATTATACCGATTTCGTCTTCAGGAAGCTCCCAGATTTCACTATCCCTGATTGCTAGCCACTCGCCTTCTCTTCTTTTAAAGGCCATCATGCTTCCGAGAGCTTTTGCTGCCAAGGGCACACCTCCACACTTGTTGACAATTTCCTTTCCAATGGCTGCTAATCTGGGTGTTTCTTCTGCTCTCCCCAAACCGAATGCTCTTTGCTTGAATAGGCTCCAACAATGATCCTCTGACAAAACTCCCAAATGGAGTGAGGTTACCGTACCCATAATGGATGCTACTCTTTCACTGCGAGTCGTTACAATAACTTTGCTTCCCTGCATGCCACCTTGCAATAAATTCTTTAATTTGTCCCAATTCTCTTCATTTTCATTCCAGACATCATCAAGTATTAGCAAAAACAATTTTCCACTCAACATTTCCCCAAGACTATGTTGCAAGGATTCCATCTTCGAAAGGTTGCACTCCTCCCTAGACCCACATTCAAGAATTGTTTTCGTAATTTTTTCCACATCAAAATCTTCAGAAACACAAACCCAGATTTGCAACTCAAAGTGTCTTTTGATTCTCATATCATTGAAGGCAATTTGTGCAAGTGTGGTCTTCCCTAGACCCCCCATTCCAACAATCGGAAGGATGGAGAGTTGGTGGTCGTTATCAGTATCAATCAAGAAATTTATCACACTCTCTTTATCATCATCTCTCCCATAAATTTCAGATAAGTTAACAAAAGAGCTAGTCTGTCGATCACCCATCCGCCTAGTTTCCGAAGCAGAAGAACCCTCTCTCAGATGGAACATAGTCCTCTCTGCTGCAATGAAATCTAACCTCTCCTTTATCTCCTTAATTTTATGAGCCATTTTCAAATGAAATGAAAATGGATTGGAAGATGAGAAGAAGTTGCGAACCTGGCCCAACATGTAGTAGTTCTGCTGCTTAACTGCTTTTCGACGCAGTATTTCTGTATGGAAGTCATCCAGAACATCATCCGCATCGAAGGCAGCATCCTTCAGCTTCCTCAGCCAATTACTGAGAGACTTCTCTCCTGTTGACCTCTTCTCCGCATCTTCAAGCACATCTTGAATTGTCAGTAAGGTGCTCCTTAGTTTCCCCAGATCTTCGCCAACATTCAACAGCAAACTGAATTCCTCCATTGCAGTAGAAGCCAATTTCTCAAACACCACCTGGAGAAGAGCTGATACCGCTGTGGCGCCTGCCATCGAAAAGTCCTCCAACAACTACCTGCTTTGAACTTTAGTCTGATATTGGCCTCAGGTGTGTAGCCTAGATGGGTGGATTAATAATCATCACACAATTAACAAAGGATAGGAAACAACAATGGAAGACAGGATTTTAGGTAAAATCAAATAAAAAATATTTATTAGAATTAATGCTAAATTTGAAAGGAAAAAAAAAAAACCTTGAACTATCTTTTTTATACAGAAAATTTCACTGAACCTTTTTTTGCCCTGAAAACCACCCTCAAGTATAGTGGCAAAAAATTCACTCCGACGACGTGAGCTTTTTGCTAAAGTTGAGTAAGGTTTTTTGATAATAATGAAAAAGATATATGATATTTTCTGAACCAAATTACCAAGATAAATGAAGTTATCTAATACAAGTAGAAAAGTTAGATGAGGTTTTTTAAAAATATAATTTAGGGGTTGTTTGTCATCATACTTGGATGTGAATTTATGCGCACAAAAATATTCAGTAATATTTTCTGCATAAAGGAGATAGTCTAATATTTTTTTTTCTTTCAAATTTAGCCTAGAATTAAATATGAGCAAAATGTTGCCAATTGAAATAGAAGCTAATTAAGAAAAGAATTGTGGGGTCCTTCAATTAACTTATTCTTCCCTCATATCATCATCAGAAATCCTATAGGCCGGCTACAAATCAAAGGGACATGTAACATATTTCTTCTTCTGCTGCTTCATCTTCATTAAACTATCCTTTCTAAAAGGGACGTTTATTAAACGCCACCATATTTGACTTTTTAGTTTCCTTTTTTTAATTCTTAATATTAGGAAGGATCATTTAGCTATGAGTCTAGGAAGTAACAAGTGTTGAAGAATTTATCACAACTCGTATAATTAATAGTGGAAGTATATTATAAGCAATAGAAATTAGTAAGACTTAGATGAACCAAGAACAAGCCACTACAAAATATATCAGATCTTACAAGAACACAATCAATAAACAGAGATAACCAATAATTATTATTTCCCAAGAAATACAAAGATTACAAAAGAGATTACAACTCTCATTCTGTAATCTCTCTCCCTCACCTTTGAAACACTCGGCAAAATTCTCTCTTGAAGTTGAACAATGATAACGGCTCATCTCTTGATCTATCAGTTATTCAAACCCTCGAGTCTACAGCCATATATATAGCCTCCAAGCAAATCCTAAAAGATAAAAACAAATCCAACTTATTGGTCCTTAAACTCGTCAGCCCAAATAATATACAACGCCATTGTCGGTCGACCGCACCCCCAGGTCGGTCGACCGCAACGTGTAAAGCCAACTCCTGAACTCCAGACCGGTCGCTGCCGGTCGGCTGTCCCGCTCTCTGTAGGACCATGTACATTCGAAGGACCTCCTATAGTCAGGGTCGGTCGACCGCAACTCTCCAGACTGTACATCTTCTACTTGCTGTTGTTGTCTCTTGCTATCTTCATCTTCTCCTTTTGTTCTCCAACTTCACGTACTCCGTGCCTACGTGTATTTGAGGCCATAATTCTAACAATATCCCACTTGGACAAAATACACAACGCTTGAAAGTTATTGTAATCTTTACATCGCATTATCTCTGCCAATCTCCCACTTTCATGGAAGACCCAAGTACTCCCCACTCTCATGAAGAGCACCTCCCTCACTGCACCACGTGGAGTGCACCAACCACCCCTCATCGCCTCATGAAGGATGTACTCCACCAACACCGCAGAAACAACCTTCCGTGTCGGATTTCGTGTTACAAGACTCCCCAACTCACAGAATCTTCATCAACACCGGACATGGTTCAAAACCTCTTAATGCACCATCTGCACTAGAAGTCTCTGTGGACGACACCTCCACAATATCCGCAGACTGTTCAACCTTTACAACCTCATTTCGGTTACCCTCATCGACATCACCCCACATATCGATACTAGTGCTCTCTACCACACAAGAGCGACTTGACGCTTCGTTTTCCAATTCACAAAGTACCCTCACCGTGACAACGTCTTGCCCTCTAAGATCACTTCATGGCCATCAGCTCCCACTAAATTAGTAACCTCCCCTCTACAACTAAAAGAACTCGGTTACACCCCGTACAACCTACTACTTGATTCCAGCTGAGAGTCAACTACAGGAGAAATACCACTCACGTCTCTAAGCAAATACAACGTTCCCCCGCACTTCCTTTTTGCAATCAATCTTGAACCTGCAGATATACGCCACTCCCCACTACCAACTGCAGTAGACATACCCTGTTTGTCTAGCCTTCCAATCGAGATAATATTTTCTTTCAAGTCTGGAACATGCCTTGTCTCAAGCAAGACACCACACTGATCATCATTGGCTTTCACGCGAACAGTACCAACCTCACGTACATGACACCGGTGACCATTCCCCACGACCACATCTCCAAAAGAACCCTTAGTAGTCATCAAACACCTCTCTCCTCCAAGTGCAATAAAAATAAGCTCCCAAATCAATACATCAATCTTGAGTGCCCAACTCCTCCCGAGCTGATAAGCATAACTCTTCAACAAGCCCCACTTTAGCTTCCTTTGGGATATCTCTCTTCGGTTTCTCATGATTCCTCTTTATATAAGCCTTGTAACTGCACATCATGTGACCTCTCTTGTGACAATACCAGCACTCGGGCCCATGTCCCCCATCCCTGTTATCAGACTCACTTTCAGATGAACTACTCTGATCCTTTCTTCTTTGATTGCTCTTAAATCTCTCACGTCTCCTCTCCATAGACATTGCAGAATACCTAGAAGATGATGTAATGCCCTAACTTTTCAATTAATGAAAAATTATTTATTTTGCACGTAGTGTGCACGTGCAATATTTTTGGTTAATATTTTCATCAAGATGAGTAAAGATATTTCAATTTGTGCTTTTAATTATTTTGTACAAAAGCCTTATTTTAATTAGATAAAAAGCCCTTTTTCTCAAAGCCCAAAATGTAATTTATTTATTTTATTTTAAAATAACTATTTTGGCCCATAAACTAAAGCCCATGGATTCTTAGTTATGCCATTTGGAGTGACGAATGCACCCGCAATCTTCATGGATTTGATGAACAGAGTTCTGAGGCTGTTCATTGATTCTTTCGTCGTGGTGTTTATCGACGATATTCTCGTGTACTCCAAGTCAGAGGAGGAGCACACCGAGCATCTGGCAGCAGTGTTGAAGAAGCTGGAAGAGCAGAAGTTGTATGCCAAGTTATCCAAGTGTGATTTCTGGAAATCTGAAGTGGCATTCCTAGGTCACATCCTTTCTAAGGAGGGAGTGACAACTGACCCTCAGAAGATAGAGGCAGTGAGAGATTGGGCTAGGCCTACTACAGTGAAGGAAGTCAGAAGTTTTCTTGGGATGACTGGATACTACAGGAGATTCATTCAAGGTTATGCTCAGATAGCCGTGCCGCTTACTGGACTGACCAAGAAGAATGTGAGCTTCAAGTGGACTGAGCAATGTGAGGCAAGCTTTCAGGAGTTGAAAGAGAAGCTGACTACTGCACCTATTTTGGCTTTGCCTAGAGCAGGTGTTGAGTACGACGTTTATAGCGATGCTTCACATCGTGGGCTTGGTTGTGTCTTAATGCAAGAAGGAAGAGTAATCGCTTATGGGTCTAGGCAACTACGATCACATGAGAAGAATTATCCGACTCATGATCTAGAGTTGGCTGCGATTATCTTTGCCCTGAAGCAGTGGAGGCACTACGTGTACAGTGAGAAATTAAACATGTACACGGACCACAAGAGCTTGAAGTATATATATCAGCAGAGGGATCTGAATCTGAGGCAGCTGAGATGGTTGGAAGTGCTTGAGGACATGCGACCCGAGATCAAGTATCATCCTGGGAAAGCTAATGTTGTTGCTGATGCACTTAGTCGCAAGAGCAGTTTAGCCAGTTTGATTACAACTCAGAAGTATTTGATTGAGGAATTGGACCGAGCAGGTATTGAGGTTGTCTTGCAAGGATTGGGAGCATCTTTGGCTCAGTTGAGGCTTCAGCCTACACTGAATGGAAGGATTATTGCAAGTCAGGAGGTTGATGCTGATATCTTGGAGATGAAGGAGCAGGTTGGTGTTGGCAGGTTGCCCGGATTTTAAATCAGGGATGGAGTGCTGTGGTTCGGAGATAGACTGTGCGTTCCAAATCAGGCGGACCTGAAAGAGAGTATTCTTCAGGAGGCACATGCTACTCTTTTGTCGGTACATCCTGGGAGTACTAAGATGTACAAAGACATCAAACAACATTTCTGGTGGTCAGGTTTGAAGCGGGATGTGGCTGAATTTGTGGCGAAGTGTGAGGTTTGTCAGCAAGTCAAAGCAGAAAATCAGAGACCCGGAGGTCTATTACAGCCGTTACCTATTCCGGAATGGAAGTGGGATAACATCAGTATGGATTTCATCACGGGATTGCCTAAGAGTCCTAAAGGCAATGATGCGATTTGGGTTATAGTCGATCAACTGACCAATTTCGCTCACTTTTTGGCGATGAAACTCACTGCTTCGATGGACAAATTGGCTGAGATGTATGTTGGCGAGATCGTCAGGCTTCATGGTGTTCCGTCAACTATTGTGTCTGATCGAGATGCGCAGTTTACTTCGCATTTCTGGAGGAGTCTTCAGACAGCTTTGGGTACCAAGACAGATTTCAGCACTGCTTTTCATCCGCAAACCGATGGGCAGACCGAGAGAGTCAACCGTATTCTTGAGGATATGCTTCGGTTTTGTATACTAGACTTTGGAGGCAGTTGGGAAAGGCATTTACCTTTGGTAGAGTTTGCCTACAACAACAGTTTTCAGGCTAGCATCGGGATGGTGCCGTACGAAGCTCTGTATGGCAGAAAGTGCAGAACACCTGTTTGTTGGTTTGAAGTTGGGGAGCGTCAGTTGTTTGGTCCTGAGCTTGTACAGCAAACCTCTGAGAAGATTGTTCTGATCAGGAAAGGGTTGGTGGAAGCTCAGAGCAGGCAGAAAAGCTATGCAGACAACCGGAGAAGGGACCTTGAGTTTGAGGTTGGTGACTTCGTCTTTCTGAAGGTATTGCCCAGTAAAGGTGTGGTTCGATTTGGCAAAGGCGGGAAGTTAGCCCCGAGGTTTATAGGCCCGTACAAGATATTGAAAAGGATCGGAAAAACTGCTTACCGGCTTGAATTACTGGAAGAGTTATCTCAGGTGCACAATGTCTTTCATGTGTCTATGCTGAGAGGTTACATTCCAGATCTGAGTCATCATTTGCCTGAAGTGCCGGAAGGTTTGCAATTGGATCTGAAGTACATCGAGTCTCCTATCGAGATTGTTGATCGTCGAGAGAAAGTCTTGAGGAATAAGACGATACCGATGGTCAAGGTAGTCTGGAGAAACCATTTGGTTGAAGAGGCTACTTGGGAGTCTGAGGAGAGGATGTTGAAGGACTATCCTGAGCTTTTTGCTTGATTGTATCTTTGTATGTTTTTGTTCTTGTGTGAGTGCTGTATTTTTGTTTCTCTCACACTTGACTGTAGTTCCGGGGACGGAACTATTCTAAGGAGGGAGTGTTGTAATGCCCTAATTTTTCAATTAATGAAAAATTATTTATTTTGCACGTAGTGTGCACGTGCAATATTTTTGGTTAATATTTTCATCAAGATGAGTAAAGATATTTCAATTTATGCTTTTAATTATTTTGTACAAAAGCCTTATTTTAATTAGATAAAAAGCCCTTTTCCTTAAGCCCAAAATGTAATTTATTTATTTTATTTTAAAATAACTATTTTGGCCCATAAACTAAATCCCATAGATTCATCTATTTTTTTATACAACTTGTCATGTAGAATACAATTTAAATGCTATTTTATTTTTATACAAAAATTTAATGCACAAATTTTGGTCCTAATTGCATGCACGTGCACTACACGTACACGTGCAAAATGCATGCTTTCTCTAGGCCGGTTGCATTCTTTTGGAGGGAAACTCAAATTTTGAGTGGTGATCATGGTATGGTGGTTACTTAGATGTGGGTAGTTATTGCAACTCCTACTTTCATCCTAGCCCTCCATCCTACAACCAACCAATTAATCCTAGCCCTCCATTCTATTTGAATTTTAGTATAAATACCCCCCCCCCCCCCCCCCCCCCCCCCCCCGGCTAGTTATCCTTGTGCCTATTAATCTTTTCAAACCTATAGTCTAAGTTGCATTATCTAGTAGTATTTTTGTGAGTTAAAAGATTGAGTGTGTGTGGGCTTGTTCTTGCAACACCAAGAAGGAAGAGAAGGGCCTGCATTCATCAATAGGAGCTTTCGGTGTTGGTGCTTTTGGAGCTTGTGTGCGCGCGTCTAGGAGGAGGTGCACTCGTTTGCAAAGAACTTTTGTTGCTAATTGTGTTTTTCTCTCCATACAAGGTGGGTAAAATTTTCCCTATTTCTAAAGTAGGATTGCTTGCTAGTTTAATTAGAAAAATTGAAGCATAAAAATGATTAAGAAGAGCACACTCTAATTGGGAAAAATGACTTCTTGAATGATTGAAATGTGGACATACAAATTTATATGTGGTTCTATTATTTGAGTTGTATGTGAATTGATTAGAAGCATGGATTGATTAATGAAAACACATTCTTTTACCACCAAGAATTACACACAAAAGTTAGTAGCTTGATTATACCCTTTTCATGTGTTAAATAGATCCGTTGTGATGACATGGGCATGAATAAATTAAAATATGAGTTTTATGTTAGATAAATGATTTACGTCAGAGAATTAATGTGAAATTTATCGACAAAAAAATTAGAATGCTACAATGCAAAGAAATGTCGAAAAAGAGAAGAAATGTAGTGTTATAATGTATAATTAGAATTAGTGTATGAAAATACGTTTTAATTATTACAAAAATTATTTTGCTCTTACTGATATGCAAATTATGTGAAGTAGTAATAATCTGGAGTTATACAGTAATTTTTATGAAAGCAAACGAAACGAAGGCTAGTTGAACATCGAAATGTTTAAACAACAGTGAGAATCGGTTCAAAAAGATTTTGTGTTGTACTTAGACAATCTGAGCACATAGCTCACGTGGTTAGAGCGTGCGGTTGGGTTCTCTAAGGTCACGGGTTCGACTCTTGAGAATACCATCTTTATGAGTGTTTATTTTTTTAACCGATCAGTTCCGAACCGAAGGCATTAACTGCCATTCGCTTCTCTTCTATACTGCTGGCACAAACCGGCCTAGTGGTCTGTGCTCTGGGCCGTGTCTCGGGGTGCTGGGTTCGATTCTTGCTCTCGGCAAGAATGGAAAATTAAATTTTTTTTTGGGTTTTAATTGTCCAAAAATTATGAAAAAAATATGGTTATTCTCCTAAAAATATAAGAGACTTTATAAAAATGATTTGGGGATTATTTGCATGAAATACACTATGATTTGAGAATAAAAGGCATAAATAGAACTATGGTTCTAGATATATACTTTGTGAAAAATTATAACTTGCAAGAAGAAATTGAAATGAAGGATTAGAAGATTATTTGGCAAAAGGAAATTTTATTGTGTGACATAACGCAATTTATTCTCATTTGAGAATAATGTGGAAAATATGAATTGTGAATATTTGTTAGTGATGTGAAATTTTGATATGAAGTGATAATTGATAAAGCATATGAATTCATGTATAGTTATGGACTATTTGAACAAATTAGAAATCATGATTTGAAAAGAGAATATACATTTGAGTATGATAACTCAACATGGGAATTTATGAGTTGGAAATGCTCATTTTGGAAATTGTGAATTGAAAATTGAAATAAAAGAGTAGCTAAGTCTCCCCCGGCATTTGGAAATGAAATGAAAAGAAATTTGAAAAGAAAGACCAAGGTTGGTCATGTTGAAATGAATGAATAAGTCCGGTTTAGTGGAGTGGCTAACTCTAGAGCTTCGATTTTTGTTCATGATTTTGAAAGAAACTAAGGATTAGTACATAGTGGAGACGTGATGAAAGTAGGAGAAAAACACGAGTATGAGGGCCATCGGAGTGGCGGTGTGAGAGTGATCCACAGGCTGCCTGCTTGATGCGTCAAGACATGGCGTGGGCACTACTCCAGAATTATCGTCCCGGTGGCGACGCTTGTGGGATGTTTGGTGACTGCAAGAGGATCGTGTGCCATGAAGTGAGGCTGAATTGTCCATAGGTTGCCTGCTTGATGCGTCGTGTCATGCGTGGGATTCCCCTCCAGAATTTTCTGTACACGAGCTTGTACTCATAGATCATCTAAGATACCTACCGTAATTACAGTAGTAGATTAAGTCATAACGAGGGATTGAACCCTATAAAGATGAAGAACGATTAAGGGCTTGGCCTCGGACCTATGTAGTATGGGATGCATAGAATCCGAACAAGTGCGCATTAGTGTCATGTAATATAAATAAATGTATTAAGGACTAAGTGCACAATCACAACACGACATCAATAGGGTAGTCCCTTTAGTTTGATTGTGACAAGTTTGTGTTTGCTAAATATGGAAAATTAAGTTATACTATTTCCGGCATAGAGAGGATGGCCGTGTATAATGATCGTCGGTTGAATAAACTGACGTACCCACAGTCTTATATGCAGGTAAATGGCTTGATAAAGATTAAAGAGGAACAAATGCTTAAAGATTGCTCAATGTTGTTGCATACTTGTTTTCATTGTTGTAAAATTTTACTTCCGCTGTGTTATGAGTGTTTATTTTTTTAACCGATCAGTTCCGAACCGAAGGCATTAACTGCCATTCGCTTCTCTTCTATACTGCTGGCACAAACCGGCCTAGTGGTCTGTGCTCTGGGCCGTGTCTCGGGGTGCTGGGTTCGATTCTTGCTCTCGGCAAGAATGGAAAATTAAATTTTTTTTTGGGTTTTAATTGTCCAAAAATTATGAAAAAAATATGGTTATTCTCCTAAAAATATAAGAGACTTTATAAAAATGATTTGGGGATTATTTGCATGAAATACACTATGATTTGAGAATAAAAGGCATAAATAGAACTATGGTTCTAGATATATACTTTGTGAAAAATTATAACTTGCAAGAAGAAATTGTAATGAAGGATTAGAAGATTATTTGGCAAAAGGAAATTTTATTGTGTGACATAACGCAATTTATTCTCATTTGAGAATAATGTGGAAAATATGAATTGTGAATATTTGTTAGTGATGTGAAATTTTGATATGAAGTGATAATTGATAAAGCATATGAATTCATGTATAGTTATGGACTATTTGAACAAATTAGAAATCATGATTTGAAAAGAGAATATACATTTGAGTATGATAACTCAACATGGGAATTTATGAGTTGGAAATGCTCATTTTGGAAATTGTGAATTGAAAATTGAAATAAAAGAGTAGCTAAGTCTCCCCCGGCATTTGGAAATGAAATGAAAAGAAATTTGAAAAGAAAGACCAAGGTTGGTCATGTTGAAATGAATGAATAAGTCCGGTTTAGTGGAGTGGCTAACTCTAGAGCTTCGATTTTTGTTCATGATTTTGAAAGAAACTAAGGATTAGTACATAGTGGAGACGTGATGAAAGTAGGAGAAAAACACGAGTATGAGGGCCATCGGAGTGGCGGTGTGAGAGTGATCCACAGGCTGCCTGCTTGATGCGTCAAGACATGGCGTGGGCACTACTCCAGAATTATCGTCCCGGTGGCGACGCTTGTGGGATGTTTGGTGACTGCAAGAGGATCGTGTGCCATGAAGTGAGGCTGAATTGTCCATAGGTTGCCTGCTTGATGCGTCGTGTCATGCGTGGGATTCCCCTCCAGAATTTTCTGTACACGAGCTTGTACTCATAGATCATCTAAGAAACCTACCGTAATTACAGTAGTAGATTAAGTCATAACGAGGGATTGAACCCTATAAAGATGAAGAACGATTAAGGGCTTGGCCTCGGACCTATGTAGTATGGGATGCATAGAATCCGAACAAGTGTGCATTAGTGTCATGTAATATAAATAAATGTATTAAGGACTAAGTGCACAATCACAACACGACATCAATAGGGTAGTCCCTTTAGTTTGATTGTGACAAGTTTGTGTTTGCTAAATATGGAAAATTAAGTTATACTATTTCCGGCATAGAGAGGATGGCCGTGTATAATGATCGTCGGTTGAATAAACTGACGTACCCACAGTCTTATATGCAGGTAAATGGCTTGATAAAGATTAAAGAGGAACAAATGCTTAAAGATTACTCAATGTTGTTGCATACTTGTTTTCATTGTTGTAAAATTTTACTTCCGCTGTGCAATGTAAATGTAATATTGATGTAAACTCTGATGTAAAGTGAAAAGTTTAAATTTCCTTATAAAATTGTACGAAAGGAAGCGGAAAAATCCTGTAGAACATCTCGAATTCAGTGTATTTGGGATTCGGGGCGTTACAGATGATGATGGATATCCCCCGTTTCTCACCCTTCTTACCTCCTCGTTCAGAATGCTACTTACCACATCATGTAGAGTTGTCGAATCGTTCATAGTGCCTGTAATAGTCTGTTTCACCGTATCATAACTGTAATACCCTGTGTAATTTCAAAAATATATATAATGTATATAATATATATACATGATATAGTATAAAGTGGTTGTTATGTGTTTGGTAATGTATTAAAAAAGGTGGAATTATATGGTATTAGGTGGTGGGGGCCCACGACAAAAATGAATGTTGATGCTTTGATACTATTGGAAATTGGGCTATTTGACTTCGGTCAGCTTCGGGGGGGGGGGGGGGGGGGCACACGTAAGAGTAAAGGTAAGTGTGTGCTTCTTTCAATTGAGAGAGAACGGGAGAAGTAGGGAGAATTAGTCCCATATCGGATATTGACTATAATATAACAATATATAAATATAAATGCCAATGATCAAGAGTCACCAATCCGGTTAACCACCTTATGAGAGGCAACCTGTGGTGGGCAGTTGTACTACATAGTATCTAATTTGTCTTATAAATTGTATAAATTGTCTGAGCTAGGGGCAGGGGCATTACAAATGATATCAGAGTCGACTTTCGACACCGAGTGCGGGTAAGAGTGGGCGAGATGTATGCCTGAGATGGATCTATCAGATGTACGTCGGGTATGCCTGAGAGGGAGCGAGGTGGCTGCCTGAAATAGTGGACCACCCGCAGAATCAGGGTACGGTGCAGCTAGCAGAATCAGGGTACTCCACTCCACATTGGCTAGAAAGGAGATCCTACACTAGGTTGTGCACGCCCATGCTCAGCGAGGACACTGATTTCTGGAGGGGGGGGGGGTGTAACACCCCGTGTAATTTCAAAAATATATATAATGTATATAATATATATATATGATATAGTATAAAGCGGTTGTTACGTGTTTGGTAATGTATTAAAAAAAGGTGTAATTATATGGTATTAGGTGGTGGGGGCCCACGGCAAAATGAATGCAGATGTTTTGCTACTGTTGGAAATTTGGCTATTTGACTTCGGTCAGCTTCATGGGGGGGCCCACACGCAAGAGTAAAGGTAAGTGTGTGCTTCTCTTAACTGAGAGAGAACGGGAGAAGTAGGGAGAATTAGTCCCATATCGGATATTGACTATAATATAATAATATATAAATATAAATGCTAATGATCAAGAGTCACCAATCCGGTTAACCACCTTTTGAGAGGCAGCCTATGGTGGGCAGTTGTACTACATAATATCTAATTTGTCATATAAATTGTATAAATTGTCTGAGCTAGGGGCAGGGGCGTTACAATAACTATCGGGTAAAGTAGATAGAATTAACAATGATTGCCCCTCTCTAAAAACTTCTTATAAACCATACAGTAATTGTTCACACATTCTTCTACTGAACCCCCTTCCTTCAACTTTGCATTAACCAATTTCTTCAGATGAATAATTTGATTAGATGCCGACGGTTTCTCATACATATCCGTGAGATTCTCCATAGCCTCCTTTGTGTTCTTTGCCTTTGAGATATGAAATATCGCCTTCCGACTCAGCCCCAACTGTATCTGCCATAGCTTCTTCTGATCCAAACGATTCCAATCTGCCAAGACCTTCGCATCCTTGTCTCCACCTTCCGGCTTCTCATCAAATAACAGACCATCAAAATCTTTCTGACGAAGATACACTATCATCTGAATCTTCCACATTGCGAAGTCACGCCCATCGAACTGCTCGATCTTCGACTTGCTATCGGCCATCTCAAACCTAGTACTCTGATACCACTTGTTGAAGAATCTACCACAACTCGTAGTGCTAATAGCATAAGTATAACACAAGCAATAGAAACTACCAAGACTTAGATGAACCAAGAACAAGCCACCACGATATATGCTAGATCTAACAAGAACACAATCAATATGCAGAAATAACCAATACTTCTTATTCCCCAAGAAATACATAGATTACATAATAGAATACAATTCTCAATCTCTCTCCCTCACCTTTGAAACACTTGGCACAATCCCTTCTTGAAGTTGAACAATGATAATGGCTCACCTCTTGATCTCTTAGTTATTCAAACCCTAGAGTCTACAGCCATATATATAGCCCCAAGTAAACCCTAAAAGATAAATACAAATCCAGTTTTTTGGGCCTGAACTCGTTAGCCCAAATAACAAACAGTACCACCGTCGGTCGATCGCAACGTTTAAAGCCAACTCTTGAACTCCAGACCAGTCGACCGCACGGTCGACTGTCCCACTCTCTGTTGGACCCTATACACTCGAAGGGCCTCCTACAGTTAGGGTCGGTCGACCGCAACTCTCTAGACTGCACATCTTCTACTTGTTGTTGTCTCTTGCTGTCTTCGTCTTCTTTTCTTCTTCTTCAACTTCAAGTACTCCGTGCCTACGTATATTTGAGGCCACAATCCTAACAAGAAGATATCCAAATTAACTTGGCAGGGGGAAGATAAATAACTCACGGATCATATAATCAATATATGTAAGAAAGATGATAACACCTAATTTTTTTTAGATTTCTCAAATTTTATATCTCTAATCTCTAATATTATAATGTGAGAAAACCTTAGTGTCATTTTTCAATCTATCGACCCGTGCACCGCACGTACATAACTAATATGAATGAGGTTTCAGGTTTGAGTCCTCACTACGTCAGATTTTTCATTTTTTAAAAAAAGTTATTTAAAAATAATCTATCAATGCATGCTACGCACGTACATAACTAATATGAAGGAGGTTTCAGGTTCAAGTTCTCACTACGTTAGAGTTTTTATTTTTAACTTTTTTATTAAGACGTGCATGACACATGTAAATTACTAGTTATTTATAATATATAAAAAAACACGCTAATAACTGGCAGGTCTATTCATAAAGAGAGAGACATCAGAACCATCAAATATCACTAGAAATTTACATGTGTGATGCACGTCTTAATAAATATATTTTTTTATTAGTTATGCATATTAGTTGTGCACGTCCCATTATAACATTATTATGGTAATTTACATGTGTTATGCACGTATTAATAAATACATTTATTTAAAAGTAAAACCTCTGACATAGTCTGACATCGAACCTGAGACAACTTTTATATGTTTAAAAGTAAAAAAAAACTCTGACCTAGTATGGCCTCGAACCTGAGATCTCATTTATATTAGTTTTGCACGCGCGATACACGTAAGTTGGTAGATTTACTAACGACAACTCCAACTCTCCCATTATAATACATGATAGTGGATAACCACTATAAACACTCATTTACATCTATCATATGAATACTTTTGTAACTTATGTCGTAAATGGTATAATTATTTATCTATATCATGTTAGCCTATAAATAGAGAGCTTATAAACATGAATGAGATCAATGTTTTTGAGGATTACTATTTTCTATATTCTCTTAACATTTCTTTCAATTTATAATATGTTATTGGCACGAATGTTCTAATTTTCAGTTGAAGTTTGTAGGCTTTCATTATCGTATATTATTTTGTACTAAATTGCTTTCTAATCACATTCGTTGTTCATCAGTTTGTTTGATTGTTTTGTTTTTATGTGCTTACAAATAATTTCAATTATATAAGTTAACCTAAACCTACAGTTTAGATTTCTTAAACATAAAGTTTAAGTCTAACAAATGTATAAATAATAGAACTTGAAATTATAATTCAACTACAATATATATAAATTTAGTGTTGAAGTTCTTGTTATCAACTTCAATAACTATCATTCTAAATCAACTTAAAGATCTTGTTATGAATTAGTGTTGATATAAATTTAGTAGCATGCTAGATTTTGGTTAAAGAAATAATGTTCAATTTATTAGCATGGTAGGGTTGTTATTAGAATAATGTTTCCTATCCATTCATGACTACAGATAGCATGTTCAATAAACAAATAATTGTGTGGAGTTGAAAATGCTAGTTCTACCATTCGTTGATGGTTTAGTTGTTCAGTGTGTCGTTCATACAAGAAATCTTGGTGTTTAATCATCTTTCATGATCTATTAGAACCGTGTTAGGCTGTGGTATTGTAGATTTCTAATTGATAAGATATCGGGTTGTAGACAAACAAGAAATGCTTAGTAAACATGTCATATGTTCACTGTTTTTCCTAAGTTACTTTTTTCTATGACTATATATGGCTGTCTATATCACATTTTAAAGGATTGTAAGTGCACTCAAGTGAACCCCAAACCATTTTCAACATGTTAGTTTGGAACTAGGAGAGTTAGGGCTCGAATAGACTTCGTTTTGGGTGCAAAAAGAGCCCCAAACAATAGTTTTGGGTTGTCGTTGTTTGCTGGAATTTTCAAGTCTGTTGACTATGTTTTGATGGTTGTTTAAACAATATTTATAGACTACGTTCTTATGTTCCGGAGGTGTTAGAACTGGTGTTAAACTAAGTAGAGAGTTTGTCCAATATTGGGACTCAAATGGACTCAAATTCAGACCAAAATGAGATCGTTTGATTACTGTTTTGGAAGCCGGGCTTGGGCTATGTTTGAGGCCGGAATTGGGCCAGCATGAAGGCCATGCTTAGGATGAGTATGGGCTGGTTGCTGGTTCGGTTGGGTTGAGTTTGGACTGTAGTAGAGTCGATTGAACTCATGTGATGTTTAGGTTTGTTGCAACCCAAAGAATGAGTTAGTGGAATAAATCGCTTCCTTTAACTAGTCAACTATCTGAGGAAGAGTTGAGTCGATTATGATAGAAGTGTAATAGAGATGCGAGTGGACTATTAGAAGCCAAATCTAATGTAGAGGGACCTTAGTAGGTTTTAAGACAAGAAATTATGCGAGATTACATACATTAGTAAGATAATTTGGTTACATTGAGTTTAAGTGTAGTCTAATGGTTATTTTGAACTAGAAATGATTGAAAAACTAGTATCCTTAACTTCGTTCTACCTAATAGTAAATGATTAGGGAAGTGTTGGGAGACATAGGTTAAATTTTGAAGCTTGAGTTCTAGAGGTTGAATAAAGTTTGGTAATTGGATAGTAGTTCTAGTGTTGTTGGTAGAAGTGTGGTAGAGAGATGTTAGCTCTATGCTGTGTCAATGATGACTTGTAGGACAGGCTCTAGAAATGAAACGTGCCGAAACAAGAACGAAGATGGAAGCTCCGAAATGATCTACGGAATGAGAATAATCTCCAATAATCCGGGATGGAAGCTGAAATAGGATTCGAAATTATCTGCGGAGTGAGACAGATCGCCGATATTCTGGGATGTGAGCGAAATATTCATGGGATGTTCGTGATCGAGGATGTACCCCGAAATTATCAATGGATGCGGGTTATTCCACATAATTTTCAGGGAGATGAATGATACTCACAATGCCCGGGGGGGGGGGGGGGGGGGGGGGTAATATACTTTCAGAACGCCACCTGGTGGGCGGTACCCTCAGAATGATCCATAGATGTAGTGGGTGACCACGGATGCCTATGTTTTAAATACTTCGTCACCGCGATAGGTTTGCATAGTGAGGGATTAAACCCTATAATGAGGAGAAACGTTAGTGGCTTGCATTCGGAACTTGTGTTGTATGGGCGACATAAATTTCGAAACAAGAGTGCATTAGAAAAGAGCATTGTGTGCATTTTTGTGCATTAGATTTCTAAGATCATGGCATACACCAACATACATAAAATATTCACTTCAGATGTCCACATTGTTTGGTATTAAATATTCGAGTTGGTTAGATATCGTTGTTATCATCAACTGGCTCAAAACCAATCCCTGAAATGAATGCAAATAAGTATTTCCTAAGCAAATGCTAGAACTTGTGGTCGTGGCGTGGCTGTGGTCGTAGTCATGATAATCACAAAAATTAAGGTAGGTACAATCAATATGGCTCAAATAAGAAAAATGCGTACTTTCAATAGAAGTTGAGCAATGATGGTGGAAAGCATGGAAAATAAAAAGATCTGAAATTAATTTTGAGAATAGAAATCATGAATATTGTTATAGGTGCGGTATAAAAAGGTCACTGGTCCCGTAACTGCCATACGGCCAAAGACCTTGTTTGTAACGCCCCGAATTTTATACACAAAAAATAAGTCTTGACACACCCAGATTCTTTTGCTTCAGTTGAGTACATAAACATAATATAAAACAGGAAAATGCAGAAATCTTACTACAAGTCCATACCACTTAGATTGATATGATGACGGTCTCAAGATGTCACACTTTTATGCTAAGACTTCAGGCACCCATACCTGCAAAACTACAATCTATAGGTTCGTAGCTTATGAGGCCGACGGTAAGAATCGCAAAAACTTTAACTAACTTTCAAAACACAGCATAATAGAAATAAAACTTGAATCAATATATTAAATGTAAATGAAAAATAGTCATTTATAAAATATCATATGAGTTAATGCAGAACTAACTTACTAAAGTGTCGAACATATACTTACTATGGTAACATGCACAATTCAAATATGCACTTTTCATGCACACTTGTTCGGAATGATATGCCCCCCATACAATATATTTTCCGAATGTAAGCTACTAGAGTTTCTTCTCATTACTAGGTTCAATATCTCACTATGTAATGCCTAAACCCAATGATTTGTACTCCAACACGAAATTACATGTGAGTCGCACCCCTAGGATCTTGAACCTTACCGACCTATCCCTAGCCTACACACTGTGGATTTATCGAGCATATCCTCAGTCACGAACCCCAGCAAGTGGTTCTCCCGTAACTATGAACTAACAGGCATACCCCTAGCCCACACACCGTGGATTTACCGGGTGTATCCTCACTCCTGAACTTCCTCGAACCCGCAAACCCTTTACCGAAAATGTTCATCATTGTTCCTATCATATCTTCTTCTAATGCAAAAGCATTAATTTTACAAATACAAGATCTTAGTCTAAATGATGCAAAAATATATTATGGACTTAACGATCCCTATTCCGGACTTACATTTCACATAAACTGGAATCTTGGTCATACCGACCCTATTTCACTCATCCTTCGGAGTTTCCTAACTCTTATAGGACTCGGGCATTACCTAAGTCACAATCATTCCATTGGATTTGACCAAATCATATAAATTCCAATATTTATCAAAAAAATGGATTTCTTAGTTTCACATGAAACATGAATGAGTTTACTACAACATTGTTAAGAACATTTAAACATAACCACAATTGTTTTGTTTAAATCCATATGTAAAATAGTAGGTTCAAATTTCAGAAAATGGCAGGTCTTGCTACTTATAAAAATCACAGAAAGTATCACACTTCATAGAAATTTGATTTTTATACTCAAAAGAAAGAACAGAAAATCTACTTCAAATTTTTGATTTTGAGTTTCCTTAAAATACTGCATACAAGAGGTTAAAATGGTCGAAAACCGAAAGGTATACAAATTTCTAGAACCAAGACAAAACTATCAACCAGTCATAAGTTCAAATTTATTTAAAATACTAAACATTATCTAAAACTCATGAAATTTTGTGAACATATTATAGATATATAATAGATTCATATATAAAAAATTCAGCTTCAAATTCTATATATTTGGAAAGAAATGATTTTTGGAAGTAAATATGATATTCAGGACAAAATTATAGAATAGGTCATGTTCCCGTTCTTAACCAGTAATGAGATAGGATTTATTTAAAACACTATATGGCATCCAAAAATCATGATATTTTGAGGATATGTTATAGACATATACTGGACACACATAGAAAATTTTCAGCTTTGAATTCAATCTAGTTAAAGAGAAATATTTTTCGAAGTGAGTCCAAATTTTAGGACAGAAACTGTAAAACGAATTCAAGTTAATCTTACCATAATTTCACACAATTAATTAACAATAATTCACACATGATTCAATCAATCTAAGCAAGCATACACCTTCAATATATAGCTTCTCTAACAGTTCACACATGATTCAAACAATCCAAACATGCATGCATCCTACAATATAATTGAAATTAGTTAATGTTGCAACCCACTTAATATCGTTTCCGAATTCAATTGCTTCAATGCTACAACGAAATGCTCCAAATGTGATACCTAAACTTTCATTTTAATAAAAATGTTGATTTTCACGTGCTGTGCATGTGCAAAATTTCATATGTGTATTTATTTATTTATTTATATATATATAATTTCTTTTGTAGTATGAACAATTATTTTCTTCTTTTCCTTTATTTTCTAAAGAAAAAGCTTATTTTGTAAAGCCTAAAATATTGTTTTCTTATTTTGAGCCAACTTTAATGAATTTATTATTTTACTATTTTGCCCATGAGCCTAAAGCCCACTATTTTTAAGCCCACAAATTAATTAATCTTTAATTGTCACCACTTGTCATGTTAATACAATTAGTAGACAATTAATTAATTAATTTTGGTACAACCTAATAATGGGGGGTACTAGAAAGGGCACGTGCACACACTAGAGTGTGCATTGCACACCCTTCTAGTGGCCGGTTTTGGATAAAGAGAGAGGGAGAGTGGGTGTAATTGAGGGGAGTGGTTATGTGATCATGGAAGTTACTACAACTTTCCAATTCATCTTGGTCCTTAATCCATAACTCCTTGATTAAATCTTAGCCCTCCATTCTCACCCTAAAACTAGTATAAATACCCTTCTTCTCATGCATACAACACTAGGAAAATTAATTGAAAGAAAGAAGTATATAAGAGAGTAAAATGATTGAGAGCATTAGTTGTGTGTGTTCTATCTTGGAGGCCGGTTACATCATCATCACCCTCAAGCAAGGCTCGGGTTGCACCAAGGAGCAAGGAGGAGGAGCAATTCGCAATCCATTCCAGGAGGAGAAGGCTACGTTCTTGCATTCTAGGAGTTTTCATTCGTTTCTTCAAATATAGGTGGGTGTTTCTCAATACTTCTAAATATAGTTGCCATGCTAGGGATGTTTGCTAAAATAGTTGAGAAGAAATTGATAAATTATAGTCTCGTGTTTGGTTGATTAGAGATAAAATAGTAGTTTAAAGATTTACTATTAAGATGATTGCTAATGAACAAAGATGTGAAATTGAAATGCTAGAATTAATCTTATCATCATGCTTTATGTCCTTGAATTATGCCATGTGAGACGAATTTGTACTTGTGAGACACAAATTGACGAAATGCATCTTGTAGAATTAATTGTTTGAATTAGAACAATCCAATTGTAGAGAACAACATCGAGTGTGGGTTGATAAAGTATTAAATAGAGACGTAAAGTGAATTTTTGGAAATTAGATTTATAAATTATGAAGAAATGTAAAGTGTTTTCAAACGTCGAAAATATGGACATAGAACACCAAATGAAATTAAAAATGTATTGTGTTACTGGTAAACAATGAATTTAAAAATACTAGTTTATTTGTAATTGTGTATACATTAGAATCTGGAGAGTGTTGGTTCAAAAAGAGAAGAAAAAGAACTAGAAATATTTTATGAATTGGAAAAACCTAGCAGCATCAGTCGACCGTTAGGATAAAACAATCGACTGCTCTGAGCATTTATTTTTCGAGCTGTTAATCTTTGCTGAACAGTCGACCAATCATATTGTAACAGTCGACTGCCCTGATCTTTTATTTCCGAGTTTGTAAATCTTTACAGAACAGTCGACTGGCCAAGTTAACAGTCGACTGTCCCGACCATTTCTTGAGTATTTTAATCTTTTGTTGAACAGTCGACCGACTATGCTCCAAGAGTCGACTATCCAGACTATTTTTGATGTCTCAGATTTTAAATTTACCTCGTGATAAAAATAAATATGTTGTTTGAAAGAATATGGAAAAAGAGATTTGATAATGGAAAGAATGAAGATTGAATGTGACAAATCAGAAAAGTGAACTTTATTTGTCTTCTGCATGAAATTGTATATGAAGTGAATTGAAATATCCTGATGAATTATGAAAGATTTTATGAATATGAGTGCTATGAACATGAAAAGGAAAAACTACTGTTAATCATGAAAAGAGAACTTATGAGTTTGAAAGGCTCAATTTTGTATGATTGTGAATTGAAATTGAGAACTAGAGTGTGGCTAAGCCTCATACTGGCATTGAAAAGAGATGAATTGAAAAGAAATTTTGAAATGGAAAGACCAAGATTTGGGTCATGTTGAATAAATGGTTAAGACCGGTATAGTGGAAAGGCTAACTCTACAGAATTGATTTTGTTCATGATTCAAATAAAGTAAGGATTTAGACACATAGTGGTGATGTGATGAAAGTAAGAGAAAAACACGAGTACGAGGGCCATCGGATTGGCGGTGCAAGAGTGATTCACAGACTGCTTGCTTGATGCGTCGTGACATGGCGTGAGCGCTACTCTGGAATTATCATCCCGATGGCGATGCTTGTGGGGTGTTTGGTGACTGCGGGTGGTACCATTGTTCCATGGCGGAGGCTGAATTGTCCATAGTCTGCCTGCTTGATGCATCATGTTAGTGCGTGGGATTCTCCTCCAGACTGCCTGGACATGGGCTCGTAGATCATAGAACATCTAGGATACTTACCGTAGTTACCGTAGTAGTTTAAGTCATAGCGAGAGATTGAACCCTATAAGATGAAGCACGATTAAGGACTTGCCCTCGGACCTATGTAGTATGGGATGCATAGAATCTGAACAAGTGCGCAGTAGTGTCATATAACATAACAACTGCATTAAGGACTAAGTGCACAGCACGACACGACATCAATAGGATAGCCCCTTTAGTTTTGTTTGTGAACAAGTTTGTGATTTGCTAAGTATTGAGAATCGTTATATTGTTTCCAGAGAGGATGGCCGTGTATAATATTTCGTCAGTGAATGAACTGACGCACCCACAGTTTTACATGCAGGGTAAAGATGCTTGACAGTTGAAGTATACATGCTGCTCAAGATTGATTTAAATGTTGTTTCATGTAATTTATTGTAAAAATTGCTTCCGCTGTGATAATGTAAATGTGTAATGTAACTCTGATGTATGAAATATTTTTATTTCCTTGTAAAATTGTACGAAAGAAGTGTAAAGATCCTATGGAACTTCGAATTCAGTTGTATTTTGGAATTCGGGGTGTTACACCAAAAACTTAGTTAATTCTCAAACTTTCTAAATCGAGGAGCAAGGGTGAAGGAGCTTCAAAAGTGTGCAGTGGGGATGAGGGAGGTGAGGGTCGAAGTAATGAAGAAGGCAGTATGGAGTTTGAAGGAGGTGTATATAGAGCTGCTACCGGGTCGGGTCCTCCACTACCCGGACCCGGACCCAGTACCTCATGGGTTCAAAAATTGGACCCGGACCCGGACTTGTGAGAATCAGGTCCAGGTCCGGGTCCTAGTTAAAAAAATCTACCCGTCGGGTCCGGTAGTGATGAATAAATATTTGCACTTAAGTATTTTTGCACCCGATACTAAAATGCATGAATAAATATTATATTTACACATCTATCTTCAAAAATTACTATTTACATGTATATCTTATAACCCTATTATTCAAATTCCATATTTTTGGGGGTATTTTTTAATGGGTCCAGGTTCGGGTCTGGGTCGGGTCCGAGTCGGTTCTATTTTGAGCGGACCCAGACCTAGACCCGAACCCGGAAGTGCATCGTGTCTTATTTTAGGACCCGGACCCGGACCCGTATAAATTGGGTCGATTTCGGTCCAATGCCGGGTCCGGATCGGGTCCGGGTATCGGGTAAATGTGACAGTGCTAGGTGTATATATAAAGGGATTGGCTGAATGAGATGAGAAGGGATTTGAGTTAGTGAATAGGAAATGTATATAGGTGGGAGTAGTAGGGTGTTGTGGAACGAGAAGAAGATGAAGGGTGTTGGCTGTGAATGAGATGAGAAGGTGGCGTGCAATGTGGTAATGGTGGTGTGAATGAGATCGAGTAGTAACGATAGGGATTTAGGCAGTAGATGGAGGTGTAGTTTAATGCTTGCTGTGAAATATGGTTGGGGGTTGGGTTACAGGTGAATTATGGTTAGGATTAATCATGGTTAGAGTTTGAATTTAAACTTAAATTGAATAATCAGAAAAATTTAGAATGAATCAGAAAATATTTGGGTTAGGCTCAAATAGAATATCTAAAATGAATGTCTCTTAAAATGAATTTGAAAGAACGGAAATAATTTATAAGATATCTAAATAAAAAATACGTAAAATATTTATATTATTAATGTTATGGATATTACATAAAACGATACAAAATATATATGTATAACACATGCGGAAAAAAATTGTCATAACTCAATTTTGCGGGGTGTTAAGCTCTTCCCCCCTTAGAAAAGTTTTGTCCTCAGAACTTACTAGGGTACAAGTTTGTAACTTGAACACTCCACCTTAAACAAAAAAGTTTGGGACAATCCTTCTTCATTCTATCATCTAACTTCCAAGTGGCTTCCTCCACCTAGTGATTCCTCCAAAACACCTTGACCATTTGAATTGTTTTGGTCCTCAAAGCCTTCCTTTTCCTCTCTACAATCTGTATTGAGATTTCTTTGTAAGTTAAAATCACTTGAAGGTCCTCTAGGGTCTGTGGCAGTAGATGTGAAGAGTCTGGTTTATATTTCCTCAATGCATGAAAAACATCGTGAATCTAAGCCAGTTTTGCAGGTAATTGCAGTCGATAAGCTGTCTTCCTTACCTTCCTCAGAAACTGGTATGGTCCATTATACTACGGTGCAATTTTCCTCCTTTCCTGAAACAGATTACTCCTTTAGCTGGTGAAACCTTCAGAAATACAAAGTCTCCAACTTCGAATTCTAGTCCTATTCTTCTATTGTTCGGATAACTCTTCTATCGACTCTGGGCTATCTCCATTCTCTGACGGATCAAGTCAATCATCTCACTCATCTATTGGACTATCTCTGGTCCATACATTTTTTGATTGCCCACTCCATACCAACACTAGCGTTCTACATCTCCTACCATACAATGCCTCGAATGGAGCCATCGCGATACTTGCTTGATAACTGTTGTTATGAGAAAACTCTAATAGAGGTAGAGGTAGATATTTTTCCCATGATCCTCCGGAGTCCAATTTACACATCTGAAGCGTGTCTTATAAAGTTCTGTTTACTCTTTCTGTCTGACCATCGGTCTGGGGATGGAAGGTCATGCTTAAATCAATCCTCGTACATAGCGGTCTATAGAGTCTTCCAGAATCTAGAAGTGAACATCGCATCACAGGTCCGATATGATAATTACTGGCACTCTGTGTAGCCTGATGATCTCTTCAATATACAGCTCTGCCAATCTTTCCATCAACCAGGTAATCTTCATCGGTAGAAAATGTGCAGACTTGCTCAATCTGTCCACTATCACCCATATGGTGTCATTCCCTCTTGAACTCCTCGGCAATCCTGTGATGAAATCCATGCTGATATTCTCTCATTTCCACTCTAGAATAGGCGGTGGTTACAGCAATCCTTCAGGCTTCTGGTTTCCTGCTTTGACTCTGTGACATGTGAGACATTTAACTACAAAGTCTGCTATATCCCTCTTGTTGTCCGACCACAAGAAATGTTGTTTGATATCTTTATACATTATGGTACTCCCTGGGTGTATCGACAGTAAGGTGGTGTGTGCTTCATGTAATATACTTTCCTTCAGGTCTGTCCCTTCAGGTACACACATCCTCTCTTCTAACCAGAGTACTCTGTCTTTCACATGGAATTATGATAGCTTGCCTACAAGAACTTGCATCTTCATCTTCTGTATTTCTGGGTCCAACTTCTGAACTCCGATGATCTGATCTTTCAAAGTAGGTTGAAGTCTCAATTGCGCATATATTGCTCCTAGATTCTGCATTATTACCTCGATTTCTGCTCGGTCCAAATCTTCCACCAGTTCTTTCTGTGTTGTGATTAAACTGAACAAGCTACTATTTCGACCAAGGGCATTTACTACCACATTCGCCTTCTCAGGGTGGTACTTGATTTCGGCATGAATGTCTTCAAGTACTTCTAACCATCATCATTGCCTCAGATTCAGATCCTTCTGTTAGTAAATGTACTTCAAGCTCTTGTGGTTGGTGTGCATGTTGACTTTCTCTCCGTACACATAATGCCTCCATAGCTTCAGAGCAAATATCACTACGACTAAGTCCAGATCATGAGTTGGGTAATTCTTCTCATGTGTTCGTATCGGTCTAGACCCATAAGCTATCACCTTTTCTTCTTGCATTAGGAAACAACCCAAACCTCTGAGTGAGGCATCACTGTAAATATCGTAGTCCTTGCCTACTGTGGTAGTATCAGAACTAGTGTTGTTTTCAGCTTCTCCTTTAACTCCTGAAAACTTTCCTCATGCTTGCTAGTCCAAACGAGACACATTCATCTTAGTCAGTCCTGTTAATGGTACTGCTATTTGTGAATATCATTGGATAAACCATCGATAGTATCCCGTTAATCCAAAGAAACTCCTGATTCCCTCACAGTCGTGGGTTGGGGCCATTCTTTCACTGCTTCAATCTTTTGTGGATCCATTGCTACTCCCACCTTATACAGGACGTGACCCAAGAATGCCACTTCCTTCTTCCAGAACTCACATTTGGATAGTTTGGTGTTCAACCCATTTTCTGTAGCTTTCCCAACACTTCTACCATGTGATCAACATGTTCCTCTTCTGTCTTGGAGTATACCAGAATGTTTTCTATGAACACAACTACGAATACATCAATATGGCCGGTGCATTTGTCACTCCAAATGGCATCACCGAGAATTCATAGTGTCCATGCTTCGTTCTGAAAGCAGTCTTTGGATTATCATCTTCTTTGACCCGAACTTGATGGTACCCTGAGCATACGTCAATCTTTGAAAACATTGCTACACCTTACAATCGATCAAACAAATCGTTGATTCTTGGTATCGGGTACTAATTCTGGACTGTTACCTTGTTCAGTTCTCTGTAATCGATGCACATCCTAATCGACCCATCTTTCTTCTTCACCAAGAGCACTAGTGCTCCCTATGATGAGGCACTGGGTCTGATGAATCCCTTCTATAACAGTTCTTTAATTTAATTACTTGATCTCATCTTGTTCCACATGCGCCATACTGTAAGGTGCCTTGGATACTGGTGCACTTCCAGGTTGTATGAAAATTCTGAATTCGACATCCCGATGAGGTGGCAACCCTGGTAAATCATCCAGGAACACTCACAGGAAGTCTCTAACCACTGGAATCTTCTTGACTTCTTTTTTCATCTTCCTCTCAATTAGGACTGAGATTACTCATCTGGATTTCTTCTTCCCTTAGAAAACAACTTCAGGTCCTCTCGGTGCTTTCACTACCACTATCTTGTCCTTGTATTCAATGGTTTTATTGTAGACTATCATCCAGTCTATCCCAATAATAATATCCACTCCTAACACATTCAATAAGGTCTATACCCAAAGGTCTTCCTCCAATCTCGATGTCACAGCTGGTGTAATATCGGTTAGTAGTCAGTACTTCCTGAGGGTGTAGCCACTGCGAATACCCTATCTGGAAATATCTTAAGTTCTATAACACCCCGTACTTAAGTGTATATATAATAATAATAATAATAATAATAATAATAATAATAATAATAATAATAATAATAATAATAAATATTATTATTATTATATATATATATATATATATATATATATATATATATATATATATATATATATAATGCTCCATTGCAAACGGGTTTGTTTGCACAGACCCGTGCAAACGGCACTGCTGGCCATTGGATCAAGTTCATCTTGATCCAATGGCCATGATCGAGCACCGCCCGTTGAATGAACCTAGGTCGTTGTTCCAAATAACGACCTAGGTTGTTTAAAACAATGGCCTTTTATAGCCTAGGTCGTTGTTAAGTTAAAAAAATGGCTGCTATTTCAGACAACTCGTTGAATGAACCTAGGCCGTTGTTCCAAATACTGGCCTAGGTTGTTTGAAACAGCGACATTTTATAGCCTAGGTCGTTGTTGGGAATAATGGCCTAGGTTATAAAAGACCGCTGTTTCAAACAATGGCCTATGTTTGTACTTTTTATAACCTAGGCCGTTGTTTCCAAACAACGGCCTAGGTTCAAAATTGGGCTTGAGTGAAAGATCGATGAGGCGAAGAGTTATTTGTGACAAAATTCCCAAATTACCCCTCACAACTTATGTGAGATGGGGATGATGGGCGAGCTCAATCATGGTCATTAGATCAAGATGAACTTGATCCAATGGCCAGCAATACTGTTTGCACGAGTCTGTACAAACAGACCCATTTGCAACTGAGCATTGCTTATATAGTCCCCTTCCGTTGTGCACTAGACCTCCGTGTGCACTCGTGTGCACTCGGCCTTCCCTCTTTTCGTATTAACGATTCGAACCATTTACATCTAAATTATTCTAAATATGTAAAATCAAATCATTTGAAATTTATTTGTTCATCCATCATGTGACTATAAAAAACAAAGATTTTTAGCCATATAATTTTATAACACTTCAATGGACGAGAAAATGAATTTCTAATGATTTGTTTTTAAATATTTAGACTAATTTAGATATGTAGATCAATGTGAATGGTTCGAATCGTCAATACGAAGGCGGGAGGACCGAGTGCACACGAGAGCATACGGAGGCCTGTTGCACAACCGAAGGTGTATATATATATATATTTTACATAATAATAATAATAGAGAAGAGTAGTTGGGCCTATAGGAATTCCTATGGGCTTGTGTATATGGGGTTTGAGCTAAAGAGATGAGAAGTGGGTGCAGTGTGCAATGGGGCCCGGGGTGGGGTGTATGCTGCACGGGATGGGAAGAAGGAGGTGGTGTGTGCTGGTGTCACTATAAGGAATTTGACATATAGTGACAGCAAAAATCTGTGGGTAAAAGGCGAAAAACCGTAGGTATAGCCCGTAAAACCTATACCAACGGACATATTTTTCTGTCGTTTTTAATTAGCTATACCCACGGCAAAATGCCGTCACTATAGCTTATAGCGACAGTTTTTTCATCCGTTGGACAAAATCTCGGTGTTATACCCACGGTTTCGTATTCGTTGGTATAGGTTTTAAAGACACCTTTTGCTTTCCTATACCCACGGTTGAAACTCCATTGCTATAGGTTTTAGCGATGGTTTTCGCATCCAATAGGTTTTAGCGATGGTTTTCGCATCCAATTATTTGAATATATACCCACCGTGTTTATTCCGTTGGTATAGTTCTTTTTGTGCGGTCCGTTGGTATAGGTTTTAGCGACATTTTTTACACATACCACCCCCCCCCCCCCCCCCCCCCCCCCCCCCCCCCCCCCCCCCCCCCCCCCCCCCCCCCCCCCCCCCCCCCCCCCCCCCGAATTTTATGGGTAGGTCATAATTTGCTCTATACACAATTTTTCCTTATTAATTACGCTTATGATAATTTAATATATTCTTTTATAATATATATTAATCCAATTATAAACTAAGAACATAATAAAATAAATAAATGTGTTTATGAAACAAAATTAAATAAAATTAAACTTCAATCATATTAAAAATAAATAAAGTATTACAAGAGTGTCAATTACAAAACAGTTGAAAAGTCAACCTAAGAGTACCATACTGACATATAATAAACATATAAAGTCTTATAACAATCTCATCCACTCAATTTCTAAGTTTGCTCCATCAAGAAAAAATTAGCTTCTAATCCTCACCTGCAAGTAACAAAAAGAACAAATGAATCATAACATAACTCAACATAAGAAATATTAACAATTCAGTAAGAATTAGTTAAAACTAATTAGATACCATCTTCAGTATCTTCATTAGTGTCTGCATTTAGAGAATGCATATGGTCAGTGGCACTTGAAGCATCTGTAACCTATTAAAAATAAAATACAGCTTATAAACTCTTCCTAATAAATATTTCCATCATTCATTAGAGAAAAAAAATTATGAAAAAAAAGACATTACAAATGTAATACATTAGAATCAAACATATGGAAAATCAGTGATAAATACAAAAATATCTCATACAAAACATAATATTGAAATATGAACTCCAAGAGTAAAATATAATATACCTGTCTTGCAGCCTGTATAATGTCATTCACATCTTCTCCAAAGAATCGATTATGAATCAACGACAGAACATTTGTCAACAGGCTTTCCACTTGCTTAACTCTATTACGTAACTCTTGATTTTCAGACAAAGAAACCTTCTGTTTTTTAGGCTTAGGAATCTTGCCCATACAACGCACACGTCCTCTCTTTTCAGGTCCTTGTACTTGGGAATATGTGTCATCCTTCCAAGGCATATGACTTTGTGTATTTTGGGCTGATTGAGATGTTCCAGCCTCATTATTGTGTTTGTTTAGTTCAACCTGAAACATTACAAATATAAGAGAAATCATAGATAAGTACAGATCATCCCACAAACCCGAAAGAGTATTCAAGAATGACAAATTCATAGAGGTGCATAACTGGACAGCAATATTTCAGCCTTGGTCAAAATAGCCAGAAAACAGAGCTATACTACTAATAATACTATAGGCATTAGCTAGATGAGAAAAAACTAGGACCAGTTCTTTGCAGTCATGATTGCATATGAGTAAACTAATCTCTTAGCCAGTCTCTTAGCCACAGAGACTTTTCCTCCATATATGCCAAGGCCCTGAGGCACTGTTTGGTTGGAGGGGAATGGAGGGGAGGGGCGGGGAGGGAAGGGTTTTTTAAATACTTTTCTTGTTTGGTTCATTTTTTAGGAGGGGAGGGGAGGGAAGTGGGGGGGTGCAACACCCCTCCTGAGCCAATTTTGGCTCCCCTTTAAATCTAAATCCTAATATAATAAGGCTAATTTTTTAAAGTGGTTGGATTAAATTGCCCTTTAAATCTAAATCCTAATATAATAAAAAACTTCTCTTTCTCCCTATCTAGTAATATCGAACCCACAATTCAGATCTGTAGTTGAAGTCCGATTTAAAAGAGTATCATCCCTGCGGTTCGAAATTGTTGTAATGGTCGTCTCTACAATACGTGTAGCCATGTTGCCCAATGTTGGCTAGTGTTTCTTGCGTTAGAATTGCAGTGCAGTGAAGACTGAATGTCAGAAATATGAAGTGTAATTAGTAGAAATGTTTGATGTTGTGTGTTTTTTCAACTTCAACCTTTTTTTTAATGCTTTTTTATTGATTCAGATCTGATGTTGTGTGTTTTGATGCTTTTTTATTGATTCAAAAAATTAGGGATGCTGAGAAAAATGGGAAGAGCTACTGTGGAAGGCTCTTGAATTACAAGAAGAATGGCACACCATTTTGGAACCTTCTCACGGTTACACCTATCAGGAATGATAGTGGGAAGGTTATCAAATTTATAGGGTAAGCATTTTGAGTAGGATTGCTAAAATCTTTCTATATTTTAGTTTTTGTCTCAAATATAACAATTTATTTTTCTTAAAAATTGAATTTGAGTTTCCCTTGATCTTCTGAAACGCATAGGTTTTATAAACTGAAAAATCAATATACTTCAAGACGCAAAGAAGATGATATTTTTCTTTCACATGTATAGACATTACTCTGATGTTTCAGGATGCAAGTTGAGGTAAGCAAGTACACAGAAGGTTTACATGACAAGACATTGAGGCCAAATGCATTACAACTAATCTATGAAGTGGTTGTATGAATTTCTTATTATATGCAAAAGGGTATAAAAGTAATTTTATTATAAAATCCATTCCCTCTCCTTGTGAACCAAACAAGAAAATAATTATTTTTCCTCCCCTCCCCTCCTTTGAACCAAACAGAATTTTCATTAAATCCCTCCCCTCCCCTCTATTAAAATCCCTCCCCTCCCCTCCCCTCCCCTCCCCTCATTTGAACCAAAAGAATAAATAATAAACCTTCCGCCCTTTCCCTCTATCCAATCATTAGGAGCTCAGTCTCAGTTTCGTATTAAAATCGAATGAGGAACCCTTCTATCCTCACCGAGATGTCTAAAATTAGGATTTTCCAATCAACGGAAAGGATATAATTATGCACATCTGTGTAAAAATTCACTTTAGATAAAGATATATCAATATGTATACTGATGATACTACAAAATATTCTTACATGAACACAACTACACAAGGATGCACAAGTATAAAAATACTTGAAATAAAAATAAGCAAAAAAGATAAACACCAAGTCAGCAACCAACATGTGGAATCTACCTTGAGAATTTCAATTCTAAAGTGATAATGTAGTAGGGCATAAAATATAGTAACAAAATTCATCTAAACTAATCAGATTGTAGAGATCATTTGGTAAAAATAAGAATATAATGAAATAAGAGCTCCTGAGTGTGAATCTTGCTATCAACCACAATGTTGAGGTGATTTTTCTGTCATTTAGCGGAGAGTTTGAATAGCTCCACCATATATTAGCAAAAATAATCAAACAACAATGTTCGGGTAAAAGCATTTATGAAACTCATAGGTTTTAAAAATAAATCAAGGTCCAGCTTTGGGTGAAATAATTTATCTTTTTTTTTGGTTGTTGGACAAATTTGCATTTGTAATTAGCTGCTTAGCTGCATTAATATTCATAACTTTCACATACTAATCTAATGTGTTATAACTCATGGTTTCATCACATACTAATTGAGTTGGTTATTGTGTGAGCAACCAGAATATTTTCAGGTGTCCAAATATGTTTTGCCAAAAACTCAGTATGCTGAATTCTCTGCTTGTAGAAAGTTCATAGAGTTTGTCGTCATGTATCTAACACAATCTGTCTGTAATAGCACACCACTGTAGTTGATTTCTAATTCTTGGTTATGAATATATTATTTAGAAAACTACTGTTCCTCACTCAGATCATCTTCCGTTAGATCCCTTGAAAATTATTACCCTGACTATCGATGTTATCGTTAGGATTGGCTTTTTAGAATGTTTTAAGAGAATATTTTTGCTTCCTACTAAGTCAAAATCTTTCAATTATTTTTCTTGGATCCTTTTATTCTAAAAATGTTTCCTTGCCCTTTACCTTCTCAACACAAATCCATGAACCTCTGCATATGCATGTTTCTTTTGTGTGGATGTTGTACAGTATGTATTTCCATCTTCTCACCAATGCAACTTTTACACCTCTACTGCACTCATTTACCATGCCCTTCCATTTTACCCATCAATCCCATATTTGACTATGTTCATCAAGTTTGCCTGGACCCTCTTCAAGTTTATTGACATTTTCTCATCTTCATGGTTTATGCTCATCCAAGTCCAGTTGATTTCTGAGATCCTATTTTCTACCTATTATAAATGCCTATATCTAATTCTGATTCTCTCTGTTATACGACAGATCCAACTAGTGAACATAATTATATTCTATTATCTAGCGAGAGTTGCAACTATTTCCAAAACCCAAAACTGTTTATATATTGACATAAAGGTGTCACCTTTAGCTTACTATTTCAAATAAATCCTGAGGGTATATTTTCTGAGGTGGTTCTTAAGTATATATTGCTGAGCTGTAAGAGGTGCTTTAACCAAAATCTTAAGTATAAATCCTCAGGATTTATACTTAAGAAAATATACCCTCAGGATTTATACTTAAGAAAATATACTTAAGAACTTGAATTATATCCTTAGGATTTATATACTTAAAAATATACTTGAGTATATATGAGAACTTGAAAATATACTTAAGTAAATCCTGAGGGTATATTTTAATCGCAGTCACAAGCTAAACTACATCCAAATAATACAGTAAAGCTTTAGAAGTGAATGAGAACTAAATCTTACAATCAATCTAACAGCCTTCTCATTGACAATTGATCCATCTTTACGAGTGCGAGTATCAATGTAAATCTCTTTACGTTGAGGTGATAATCCTTTGCTCTTTTTTTTCTGAAACCAAACAAACAAGTTATATGTATCTTGTAATTACATTTTACTCAATGAAAAGTACAAATATAAACAAACCTTTTCATCAATCAGTTTTGGGAGACTTTTTGTACCCATACAATGGAGATCTTCAAACTTAGCATGATTCTGTCTATTAATTTTACTTACTTTCTACAACTGATACAACAAATTATTAGACGAATGAAGAAACCAAAGTCAAAATATTACTCATAATATGCAAAAATCTATTTGCTATATGACTTACTTGTCCTTCTTCAGAAAACCAATAATGAACCAATTCACGATATTGATTTCGGTCAACCCTATCATCCAGTAATTCAGATGCAACAAGGAAGTGTTGTTGAAATTATACATAGAAAGCAGAAGAGATAATTTTAGAAATCAGTGCATATTATATGTATACACCTTGCTTAAGTTGCAGTATTTATAAACGAAAAATTAAGGTAAAAGGAGATAGCCCACCTGATAACACTATTAGTAAGTGTGTGATCAAGTCCAAACTGCAAAGAACGTAAAAGAAGATGAGCTATCTGGAAAATACATTAAAGCAATCATAAAAAAAGATACTCCCTTAAAAGAAATTGTTTAAAATAGTGAATGAGAGTGAAATAATGCAAAATTAAATGTCTATATTTTTAACTAGCTGGCAAAAAGTGAAATTCATTAAAGGAAACTAAACATGCATCTTAACTAATAAGTATAACATTTTGCTGACCCAGTTTTATGGAAAGGCTCAAAAGACTGATGATTTTGCTCACTAAACATAACTAATTTTCAGTAATGTTAACACTACTTACTACACATAGCGGTACACTCATATTCTTGAAACCATCTCCCAATTATTTCACTTTATAATTTGCTTAAGGACATTCCAGTCTGAGTTTAGGATGTTTTGGTTCCCACCATTTCTAATCAGAATTAGTTTTCAGTCATGTTAACACCATTTATATACCTGATGAAGTTTATTAAATCATCTACCAATTATTTCACTTTACAAAATGTGGATACCATACATGCATCTTAATAAATGACAAACATTTTGTCCACCCAGTTTTATGAAAAACAGTAATAGACTCCATTGATTTTGTTCAAACAATTTTCTAACCAAAATCAACTATCAGTATGGTTAACACTAGTTACTACACAGTCATATACTCATATTCTTCAATCTATCTTCGATCCATTTCACTTTATAACATGCTAAGAGAAATTCCACTCTAATGGAATTGTGTTATCCAATGGAATATAGAAACAGATCAAGATCATCCAATTTGACCCAAAAAAAAGTGTCGTCCATCAAATTTTCTACTACAACAAAACTATGATCAAGCGACTAACAACTTATAAGGATTGAAGATATTAAATGTACTGCAAGACTAACACTATGACGATCATACCAAACTGATCTTACCATAAACTAGAAAACTTATCATTAAACACAACAAGCATTGTTTATGCTAGTATAGACAGATACACTTTAAACATAAAGATCTTAAGGTCCTTAACAATTTAGCTATATCTCTTAATGATGGAATTGAAATCAATAGTGTAATAGTGAACATGGCAATCTTGCAGGAATTAGTGAAGCATGGTAAACAACAACATGGCAATCAAAATTCATCAACTAAAGGGGAAGCACCCAAATTCATACCTAGGGTTTGCAAAATTAATCAAAAATAGATGACCGTGGGTGATGGTGGAAGCGGTGGGTGACGGCGGATAACGAAAGAAGACGGAGGATGAAGAGGTGGGCGACGGTGGTGGGTGGCGGCGGAGGAAAACGGCGAGAGGAAGACGGCTGCTGCGGTGGCGAGGGAAGACAACGGCGATGGTGGGAGAGGGACGACGACGGCGACGTGGCGGACTGACGACGGCGATGTGGTCAATGGGGGATTCGGGTGTCAGAGATAGAGAGGAGAGAGAGGAGAGAGAGAGAGAGAGAGATGGGTGTGAGCGTGAGAGATACTATATAAATTGGGGGTATTTGGGATTTGGTGGGAAAATGAAAAAGTTAGGGGGAAAACAAATTATAGAATATACCCACGGTATTTTATCCCGTTAGTAAAACTTATAGTTACGGATTAAAAACTCTAAAGCTATAAGGTACCTATACCCACAGCTTACTATACGTCTGTAGGTATACAATGTCTGTACCCACGGTTTTAGTGATCCGTCACTATAGGTGTCCGTTGGTATATGGCAAATTTCTTGTAGTGTGTGTGTGTTTCTTATGGAGTGCACATGCTTGGGTTGTGCTTTGGTGTGGTGGTGTGATGTTCTTGTCCCACATCAGCAGTAAAAATTGAGAGTGTGCGTATAAATAGAATAGTCCGTGATCAATTGGTACCTAAAAGCTATAGCATCTTTTGTAAAGCACGTCTTTGGTGGGTCGTTATTAGGATTTATTTTGTTCCGTGTGCGTGCATGCATAGCCGCGTGTGCAGCCGAACCAGGCTCGGGACGTTACAAATGGTATCAGAATCGACTTTCGACACCGATAGTATGCAAGATGTACTCCTAAGATGGAGCTAGGACAATACAGGTTCCGGGTAGGGACTATACTGCTAGCAGATTCATGGTACACCACTACACATTGGCTAGAAAGACGATCCTGTGCTAGGTTGCATGTCTCGGGTTCAGCGAGGACTTTGAGTTCTTAAGGGGGGGGGGGGTGTGTAACACCCCGTACTTAAGTGTATATATATAGTATTATATTGAAAAGATATAATATATATATTGTTATGAAATAGTGATCACATATTAGGTGAATGCCCATCTATTAAGATGGCGGCCCAAGCCCACCTATTCAGGTGATGGCCCACGCCCACTACCACACCCTAACTCTAACTTCCTCACTATATATATGATATGAATAAAGAGCATATGACTTGGATTTCCAACTACATCTCTCTATTTTTCTAGTTTTGTAACACGTTATCAGCACGATGCCTCGAAGAAAGGTTTGCAAGTTTTTTCTCTTTTATCTCTCAAGAAATAATCATCTTAATCTTTCAAGATCCCATCTTTGTAATCTAGGGTTTATTATTGTATCAAGATCTAATCTTTCTATCATGTTTGTTAAGCAAGGGTTTGGACGGAAATCTAGGGTATTATTTGTTTGTTTTAATTTTGAATATGATGATGGTACTAGGGCATGCTTAGTTTTGATATAAAAATCATTAACAAAATTTTCCGAAGATGATTGTCAATTTGACAAAATTTATTTACGTTGTCAGCTAGCAAAAGCCTTGCTCATATGCCCCCATTTGATTAAGATTATATGAATTCTATTGATAATTGGGATTGCCCTAGCCATTCTATTGGGTATATTGGCCAATGTTACATTAATTCCAGTATGTACTAGGGTAGCAAGAGTATTGCTTGTTTCCCATCTACCATAAAGATCCATGTTACATTAACTAATCAAATTAATTTTTGTGGATGAAATGCATGTTTGATTTACTAATATGACTTTTAATCTGATTAATACTTTGTATTTTTAATATCGGTGAATTTTGTGAATTTTTTATTCGAATTTTGATCATTTTTTATCTATTCGGATCTAACTTTGAATAAAATCTTAATAATGATCTATACATGATCTTTGTTTATTAATTTTGAATCTTGAAATAGTAGAGAAGACTTTGTCATAAATAGTGAATATTTTGTTTTTACTGTTGTACTTTGCCATAAGTACGCTTGCTTTTGCTAATCATCTAATTTAGCCAAGTGCTTCCGAAATCTAGATGATTATTATTATTATTATTATTTTCTTTTTTGGGTTATTATTATTATTTTCTTTTTTGGGGGGGGGGGGGGGGGGGGGGGGGCGCTCCAATAGAGTAATAAACAGAGCCTTTTTAGATTTTTAGAAGTACTAATTCTTCTTTCCCTTTTATACTCTTCTTCCTTGTCTCCAAACTATTTTAATCTAGAAATTGGAATGTGCGGGCTAGTTGCTCGTGGAGATGTGCTCCGTAGGAATTTGATTGGATGGCACGATTTAATTTCTATGCAACTAATGTTTTATTACCCACAAGCTAGTTAAGTTGAAAGTATATAGTTTATTTTAAGTTGTACAGTTCGTAAAAATTTCAGAGTATTTATTATCTAACTAGATTTTTCCATGGGCATGTTCCTAGGATACGTCTTCAGAACGATACAGCATATAAAAGTCTTGTGAACATTAAAACAATAATTATATAGCTTAAGTTTGAATAGTATGACAATTATTAGTTTTTTTTGAGAGAAAATGTAAAATTTGGCCACCCTGTTTCATTAATAAGAGTTTAACGAAATAAACCCAAAGTACTGGGCCCAAGTACAACCTATAGACAGAAAATAAAACATACATGAAGCAACATGACGCGTACAAACAAGAAATCCCTCTAACAATCCTGGAGGGTGGGCCGACAAACTAGCTCGGTCCAGTAAAATGTAAGTACGTCAGTTTAGTTTCGTACAGTGCCTCCACGACACATGCACACCCACCTGAAACAAGTCTAGCAGGATTTTATCACTCGCCGATCCCTGCCTTCACCTTGCTGGGGAGACCCCATCTTTGGGTCCAAGCCCCGCAGATCGAAAACTGACCCCACGGCACATGCACAACGATCGCACCCTCCCACCATCTCCACCACTCATCCTACAAACGTGCCAGTAGCTCCCACAGCCGCTACCGAAGAGATAACCGTG
The DNA here is from genome assembly GCA_017893485.1 of Hemerocallis citrina. NCBI lineage: Eukaryota > Viridiplantae > Streptophyta > Magnoliopsida > Asparagales > Asphodelaceae > Hemerocallis > Hemerocallis citrina. The sequence continues at coordinate 442,176,097 of CM030358.1, read as the reverse complement.
AAGAGGATACCTTCACCTCTCACACGATTGCGCTTTCTCAACCGATTTCTCACCAAACAACTATTTCGCTCACCCCACCAAACACCACGCTCCAGGAGAGAGCCGTGGAGAGGATACCTTCACCTCTCTCACGCACAAGCTCTTTTCAGCGATTTCTCACCATACAGACTTAGCTCGACTCAAACTCCCAATCCGAGGGAAGAGGCGACGCTGTCACGAGCCAGTGGCCTAAACTGGAGGAAGCTCAATAGCCTAAAAGTAGGCATTGTGAAGATTGCACCGGCGACATCGTAGGACACTCCAGACCAACCATATCCAAACCCCACACCCCTTCACCCCAACACCAACCCACTACCGGCCTGGCCTCACGGGCCCCAAACCGAAACACCGACCTCACACACTTGAACCCCAAATCCATAGTGTTCGCGACAACAGGCGCGGGAGGATGCTCTGGCGCGGCATAGTCGCTCCGCGACAGTTGAGACAAGCACCCCGGAAGTTGAGACAAGTGAGCGCACATCACGGAGGGACCCCATCTTTGGGCCCAAGCTCCATAAACGTGCAAGACAACCTAACTTCCGGCATCTTCATACGCACTACCAACCCTCGCAGATCGCCATGATTGGCCCCGAGAGTGTGGACATGGTGGCAAGTACGCAGAACATTCAGGCAAATATCTAGCAAATCATGGAGGGACCCCATCTCGAGTCCAACCCCACAATCGCACAAAACTACATGCTTCACACCTCTAACCATAGCAAAAGCAAGCACTGGCCCCATGCCGAACCACCGGCCTCACATGGTGGGCAAATCAGATCTGGGTCATCAAAGGGGGGGGGGGGGTTGTGGGGGCGCACAGCTGCCTGGCATACCGAACCGCGTCTCCGCCGACAAGGACGCGCCGCCACGTTAACGGCTCCGCCTGACGATGGAGAGGTCGCCGCGATGGAGATTCACACTGCGCCGGACGATCGGGACTGGAGTCTCGACTTGATGGAGAGGTCGCCGACGAACTTGAACCGGATGGTGGTCCCCATGGGCTGCTAGGTCTGGGGTCGCGACGGGGGGAAAGGAGGAGTGGAGGGGTCGCGACGGTAGGGCGTGGAGGAGAGGCATGGGGGGACGACGGGATTTGGAGGAGGGGGGGGGGGGGGGGGGGGGGGGGGGGCGAAGAGGGCTAGCCACCGCCGCCCCCAAGGTTTTCAGATCTAGGGTTTCCTAGGCTTTTTGTTTGTTTGGGGGGGGGGGGGGGGGGGGGGGGGGGGGCTAAGTTTCTCTCCCTAGAAATTTTCTAGAGAGGACAATAATTAGTTGTAAATAAAAGTCCATGTTTTCATTAGTATATGTTGAAAAATAATTATAAATGGGGGGATTAAATTCCAACTTTTTTGAACTTTGAGGGTGGAAATGATGAAATTTAACTACTGCTATTTTCAATGTAACATGAGTAATTAAAAAAAGGGTATAAGGGATATGAGCAATTGATTATTTGGCATGAATGTGATACATTGGACAACTAACCCTTTTACGGATTTTCCAATCACATGTATGACACATCATCAATTGCTTATTTACTAAATGAGCAAGTTGCTTATACCCCTTTTTCCCATAAAAAAAACATAAAAAATCTAAAAATTTACAAACCTGAAATCTGAAAATCTAAATTTCTTAGTAAATAGAGAGAGAATAAGAGAGACAGAAATAATTAAGTAAATAAAAGAGTTTTTTTTTTTTTTAAATGTCTTTTAAAAGTTTAGATCTGGACTATTAATTTCCTTACTATTGAAGGAGAGTCACTTGATAGCTTTTTTTGTATTTTATTATATAGATAGATCCACCTACGGGGAATGTTTGGTTTCTTTCTTGATGAAATCCTTGGAATCTATTCCCAGTCTCAGTTCTTGTCATCCACTTGTTTGAAAGATGAAATCCTTGGAATCTATTCCCAGTCTCAGTTCTTGTCATCCACTTGTTTGAATATTTGAGACGAGTACACATCAGTCAAGGATTATTTCTTGCAATTTCATCTTCCTTTCTACATATGATTTTAACTGCATAACTATACTGCATTCTATCTTGAGGTCTCTTAACAACCGTTCCAGCTGTCGAACATCTTTAAAATGTTAATATTCTAGTGCTCACATTTTATGTTGCATGCATTGAGATTATTTACTGTTCTTTTATTTTTCTATGTACATGCACTTGTTTTAATTTTTTTGGTCAATGGAAAGATATCATTGACCATGTAGAGTATGCTATATGATGAGAACAAATGAAGTGTTTTATTGTAATTATGTTCGGGGGATCTGCTTTCGGATCTTGGGTTTTGGATTCGGGTTTTGTGTATACTCACAATTGGACCCGACTTCAGGATTTAATCCCTTAATTTTATTTTTTATATATTCATGTTATGCCATGCGGTCCCCTCAATTAACATTTTCTGCAAATATTCCAACTAAAGTGAGCTTATATGACATGAGGCGGAGCTATTTGGGGGGCCGGGCCACCCCCCCAAAATTTTGAAAATCTCCTAAAAACTTTTGAAATTTTTTTAAAACCCCCCTTAAATCTATTAAATTTTGTTATTTGGCCCCCCTAAATTATGAAAAAATACCTATATATTTATATATAGTTATAAAAAATTTTCTTAGCCCCCCTGAAATTTTTGTTCTGGCTTCGCTTCTGGTTCAAGTTTTATCTACTGTCTTTCCTGCAGGCATGGGATACACTGATGTGTAATATCATCTTGTGATTATGTGCATCTTACTTCTTCCTTTTAATCTATTTTTTGGCCAAAGCAGAGACAAAAAAACAAAATACGCAAAATTACACAAATCAGAGAACGAATTGGACCTCAACAGGTCAATTAGCCTGCATCCGAGTATCTGAAGCCCCCAACTGCGTTCGAGTTCATACATGCTTTTGAGCTCTCGTTCACAATATCAAGAACCCAATCCACGAATGGTTGAAGATTCAATAATATCTAGGCTTCCACAGTGACCACATAGTACGGTCATAATTCCGCAAAATTCATATCCACGTTACCCAGAAACTCATCATCCGAGTATGAACCATATCCCAGAACTCTTGCAGAGATGTCCCGAGCCAGAACACCTGCGATGTGGGTAGCACATCCCGGAGATCTTCTGCACCTAAGGCTGGCAATTGACCCGAGCCTGATCAAGTTCGACCCGTTTTTATTAGGACTCTGGCTTTTTTTCCTTTTTTTTTTTGGACCCGGGCTCAAAAAATAAGTCCGTTTAATTTTTGGGCCGGGTTCGGGTGCGTATGGGTCCGACCTGAACCCGACCCAATTTAAATAACCCAAATTTTTGAAATCTGAATTAGTAAAGAAGTAAAGAACGTTCTAACTTCTTCACAGAACCCAATTTCTTCGAGGTTCGAGTGCTCTGCCGCTGCGCGCCCCTTCATTTCCCTTCAATCTTTCCCTTTTTTCAAATTCTTCGAGCGCTTCGTCTTCAGAATGACAGCCCCCAGCCTCCTTCTCTCCCTAGTCCCTATATCTCTCTCATCATGGCAGCTTTTGCCTATTTATATGTAGTTTTTTCATATTTTTTTCATCATTAACCCTAACCCTAGCTCCCAATTCAATCTCATATCTCTGTAATCTGAAGAGGGGATCTCGAATTTATCATCTGCCAAGTTTCAATTTCAAGAAAATTTGTTGATTCATTGATTTCGCTTTGTTTTTGTTGATTCTGTGAAGAATTATAGGAATTATAGGAGGTAAGTTTAGTTCTTCGCCATTTTTTCTTCTAATTTATACAAAGAATACGGTTTTAGAATTGATATGCAATTATCTGTAGTCTAAATTGTAAAGCAAATGTAGGCTGTACCTATTAGATACTCGCTTGAACTCATTTCATATTGCACAAATTCAATCAGCATTACTTTTCCGGTCAATGCTTGTTTGTGAAATTACTTTTCTGCAGCACAATGCTTGTTTGTGAAATTACCTCAATGATTATTGCAAAGTATTTACATTTGGAGAACCTAAAATGTTCGGTTAAACATTATAGAAAATCATCTGCAACTATAGATGACTATGGTTAGCAATTGACTTTCTATAGTTGTATTGAACATGAAGATATTTCAGCATAAATTTCTTCATCTGCAAATATATTTTAGCATAAATTTCTATAAAAAATCGTCTGCAAATATATTTCAGCATAAATTTGTGATATAAACATTTTCTATAATAGATATAAATCCGATATGATGCAATCTAAAAATGTTTAGTTACTACAACTATCAGAGATGAGAAAGTTGTCGAAAACTGCCAGAAAAAGCAAAGAAGGCAAGCTAGAGAGAAGGTCCAAACATTAGAGAGAAAGAAAGAGAGAGAGTGTGAGTGAGAGAGTGAGTGAGTGAAACTGAGAAACGCGAAGGGGGTGGGAGATTTATAGCTTGGGAAGCGACTCCTCGGTCTCCATAAAAGTGACGATTGAGAGAGAGTGAGAGAAACTGAGAAACGAAGGGGTGAGGAGATTTATAGCTTGGGAAGCGACACCTCGGTCTCCACAAAGGTGACATGGAATAATCCTGGCCCCCTACCTCCATCCAACAACTAGAATTGGGAAAAGCCTTTGATTTCCCCAATGGTGACATAGAGCTAGCTGCCTACGCGGAACGCATGTGCACTTGCAGCCACGTAGTCCCCTACGTGGCAACATGGAAAGGTCTAGAGTACCCAACGTTGTACGAGTGCACTCCCTCGAAGTCCCCAATTTTAAACGAGCTCCCACAACCTCGGCCCTCAGATTGTTAATTGAGTGCTCACCAAAGTAGCGCAAAATGCCACTTGACAAGATGTTCGGATCGACCCACAATCTTGGCCCTCAGATTGTCATTCGAGGCACCCATAAAAGTGGCACAAAGTGCCATTTACAAAGAGGTTCGGAAACTCCCACAACCTCAGCCCTCGTATTGTCATTCAAGGCGCCCACAAAAGTGGCACCAAATGCCACTTGATAAGAGATTTGGATCGACCCACAACCTCAGCCCTAGGATTGTCATTCGAGGCACTCATACAAGTGGCAAAAAAGGAGCTAAAAAAAGTGGCGCAAAACTCCACTATACAAAGAGGTTCGGATCGACCCACAACTTCGTTTCGCGGATTGTCGTTCGAGGGACTCACACAAGTGGCGCAAAATGTCAATTACAAAGAGGTCTGGAAACTCTTACAACCTTAGCCCCGGACTATCGTTCAAGACACGATCAAAAGCGATGCAAAACGTCTCTCGCGAAGAGGGCCGACACGCAGGACCCCCTACATCCTCAAGCCACAGATTGTCATTGGAGGCACCCTAAAAAATAGCACAAAATCCCACTAGCATAAAGGGTCAGCATGCCGAACCCTCTACACCCTTGGGACTCGGATTGTCATTCGACGCACCCTAGAAAATGGCCCAAAATGTCTCTCGAAGAGGGTAGGCACGTTGAACCCATTACAACCTCGGGCCTCGGATTGTCGTTCGAGGCACCCTCAAACGCAGCACAAAATGCCACTCGCAAAAATGGTCAGCACACCAAACCCCCTATTGTCTTGGCAGCCGATTCTCCTGTAGCCTCTGATTCCGAACCCATATTTCAGTGACCGCTGATTTTTCCAGATCTACTATCTACTCCTCAAATGCCGTTAAAACTAAGCTGCATGAGTGGGAGGGCTTGTGATGTGGGTAAAAATCATGGCTAATCAGTACTGTGTGATTCACGCACGAATCTCGGATATCCTAATTGGAAAAACAGTTCTCTTACAATGACTACAGACCCACAGTAAGAATATAGGCCATCCATAGACTCACCACACCAACACATCCCATGGATAAAGGCAAATTGCATCTCTATTAGGGGAGATTGACCAACCATTTATGGTTGTCAAATCCCTTAAAATCAGAGAGATAATGAAAGGGACTTAACTAATCACTTAAGGAATCATTTCCTAACTGTACCTCCACAGGCCTATAAATACATATCCCTCTCCTTAGTTATAGGTAATCAATGTTTTACCCACTAAACTCAATTAATACTCCGAGTTACTAACTTGATTGTCAGAGGATCTGTAGTCGAGATCCATCCTAATTTTTCAGACTGTCTTTGCAGTTCTCAGACAACATCTCAGCCTTCCATTAGCCACACATCAAGTTGTGACCGACAGGTGAGAGCTAAGCTTTTCACTCCAATACACGAACTCATTATCCATCGCTTCACACCAAAAAAAGCTGCATCAATACTGTATCCAAAATTATACAAATTTTTTTATGTTTTTTTTTGAAATAAAGTGACTATAGTCACGGGTTTCATTAATGATAGTTAACGAAACATACAAAATAGTTTGAAGAGCGAGCTCCCCCTTACAATCTAGTCCCAGATAACCTTCCCAAAATATAACATGCTACAGGAAATACAATAAAATTCTCCATAGGAGATACAAAACACTTCCACCCTTTCTGGGAATTATCACTGAATACTCTAAGCCATGAACCTTCCCGCCTCGGGTCCTTGCTCCCCTACTGAGATCCCTCCGTTCTGGGCTTCTTCCTCGCCCCTGCTTGACCTGTCCATGCATGTATTAGAGCTTGCAATTTATGAAGTAACATATGTAAAGAGCATGAAGTATTGCGAAAGCAAAAGTCATTTCTATCTAGCCAAAGTGACCACAAAATTGCCCCAACAGTAATATCCCAGACAACTCTATACTCTATGTTAATATTAGTTGTTCTCCATTCCCCCCATAAGTCATCGGTGGATGTCGGGATTGCATCGGTGAGGAAGCGTAAACCCATGACCTCCCAAACTAACCTAGCTCTAGGACAAACAAAGAAAATGTGATTTGTGTCCTCTTCCTCCAAGTTACAGCGCTGGCACGTAGCGTCATTCAGAATCTTTCGTTTCTTAAGGTTTCCTTTGGAGAGGATACCGTCGTTCAGAACCAACCACAGAAAAGCTTTTACTTTAGGAGGGGCTTTAGTCTTCCATATAATGCCTGCCCGTGAGTTCCTCAAACCTCCATCGTTAAGGAATCTGTACATGTTTGAGACTGAAAACAAACTATTTTCCCCTATTTTCCACTCTCTGGTGTCCTCCTGAGGCCTGCCCTGAGGCACCTCTTCTTGCAGCAACACCTGGAGCCTACGCAATTGTTCCTGTCCCTCATTTGACAGGGTTCCCATGAGTTCCAGCGTTAGGCCTCTGTTCTTCCATACGTCCACTACCAAGGCATCCTCCTTCTTAGCTGCCGATGCCAATTCGGGATAGAGTGATTGTAAAGTATTATCTCCGCACAATTTGTCTTTCCAAAATCTAATGCTGTTTCCTTTTCCAAGCTTGCATTTCGTGTTCGTATGGTAGATATCTCCCACCTTTGCCACTCCTTTCCAGATACCTGAAACCTTAGCATGCTTCTGTTTTCCTCCAAATCTGACATTCTTCCTCCTACGGTATCTCATGAACGAGTTGCTCCACCACGCTTTGCGTTGTTTGTGCATCTTCCACCACCACTTGGACAAAAGCGCCTTGTTCATATCTCTCAAGTTCAGAATCCCCAGACCTCCGAATTCTTTCTTCTTGCAAACTCTGTCCCATCTGATGAGGTTGATGCCCTTATTATCGTCTCTGGTTCCTTTCCATAAAAATTCCGCCTACATTTGTCGATTCTTTCGATAACCCAACTTGGAATCTCATAGATCGACATCAGATATGTGGGAATGCTACTGAGAACAGAGTTGATAAGGGTTAGTCTACCTCCCAACGATAGAAATTTCCCTTTCCATCCAGATAATTTTTTCTCAATCTTTTCCACCAGTGGAATCCAGTCCTCCTTGATCAGCTTTCCGGGTCTGATAGGCGTACCCAAGTACTTGAGCGGGTACTCCTTCTTCTCACACTGCAATAATGCTGAGGTAAGATCCGCAGTTCCCTCGTTGGAATTACTCAATGCCGTAACGCAACTCTTTTGTAGATTAACGGCGAGACTCGACCAGTATTCAAAGCATCTCAGAAGAATCCGTATAGACAAGATTTCTTCCACCTTTGCCATTCCGAACAATAAGGTGTCATCCGCATACTGGAGGATTGACAACGGTTCTGCGATTCCTTTAACCGAAACACCTTTTGTCAGCCCAACCTCTATACCTCTTTTGTTCATTTCAAACAATCCATCTGCCACTATAGCAAAGATGAGCGGAGATAGCGGGTCGTCCTGTCGCAGTCCTCGCTGACATCTGATCTCCTTTCCTATCGAACCGTTTAGGAGTACGAAGGACTTGCCGTGCCTGACGCACATTTTCATCCATAGCCTCCATTTATCCCCGAAGCCTTTAAGTTTCATTGCCTCATCCACACAATCCCATTCTACTGTGTCGTATGCCTTTTCGAAATCAAGCTTCAAGAGGAACCCGTCGACTTTGTCTTTGTTCCCTCTAAACACCATTTCGTGAGCCGATGCGATGCTATCTAGAATGTTCCTTCCTTTCACGAATCCGCTTTGAGCTTCCCCGACTATTTCATTAAGGATTGGATTTAATCTCCTAGCTAAAGCCTTAGTAATAATCTTGAATGACCCGTTAAGTAGGCTGATAGGTCTGAGATCCTTAAATGATAGTACTTCTACTTTCTTAGGAATCAGGACCACATTAGCGTAATTAAGTCTCTCCACCTGCGCCTCTCCCCTGTAGAACTCATGGAAGATATCCATCAGATCATTCTTAACGATGTTCCAAAATTTGCTATAGAAGAAAATCGGGAATCCATCGGGCCCAGGAGCTTTATCTTGCCCCAAAGCCTTTATAGCCCCGAGATCCTCATCCTCCGTAAATGGCTCTTCTAGTCTCTCACATCCCTCAGCCGGTTCCTCGTTCCCCACCTCAGGGTTTAGTTCGCATCGCAGCGCTCGCTTCCTTCCCAACAGATCTTTGAATGAATTATCAATGTGGTTTCTAATAACAGATTCCTCTTCTGTCCATACCCCTTCCACAAATAGGCCCCCGATTCGATTTTGTCGCTTTCTACCGTTGGCTACCTTGTGAAAAAATGCAGTGTTTGCATCTCCTTCCTTAAGCCATTGAATCCTAGATCTCTGCCTCCAATAGCATTCCTCCATCTCTCCAATTCTATAAATCTCCGCCCTACTACCGGTCAGCTCGTCGAATTCTCCTTGAAGCAAATCTCTAACCTCTTCGATTTTTTCTAATTCTTGAATTCTCCTTCCTAACCGCTCTTTTATTTCTTTCACTTCCCCAAATTCTTCCTTTGCCCATCTCTTTAAGCGCTTCCTCAGCGCTTCCTAAGCGCTTCCTTTGCCCAATTTTTTTTATGTTAAATAGTATATAATAGGCTTATCATAATGTGTTTAAAGTATAGAAGGGCTAAAAGTGTAGATTGGCTGGTTAAAGGGGTTAGAAGAAAGAAAATATTTTGTTAGAGGCTTAAGATGAATTTACAGAAGAATTTACCCTTGACATATGACGTTGTACTAGACTTAATTTCTAGTTTTTTGCAGCCACTTTTATACAAATTAATTGTATAATTTAATTATTTCTGAGACTACTTCTCTATGTTAATATGATATCTCGCACCCTCCTTTTGTTGTATAGGTCATGTCCAAGCTGCTTTCTTTGCTCGTACTTCTACTTCAATGTTATGAAATGAATGGACCCTTAGGCCATTATCAAAAATAAAAATAGAAAAAATGTTTGTGTGCTATATACTGCTTTTCTTTATTTAATATTAGTAATTTACACGTGTGATGCACGTCTTAATAATTATAGCTTTTTTAAGATAAAAATTAAGACGTAGTCTGGATTTGAACCTAAGACCACCTTTCTAATAGTTATGCACGTGTGTTGTGTTAGAAATTGTGACCTTAAATACACGTAGGCACGGGGTACTTGAAGTTAAAGAAGAAGAGGAGAAGACAAAGAAGCAAGAGAAGACAAGCAGCGAAGTAGAAGAATGCAGTCTGGAGGGTTGTGGTCGACCGATCTGGGAGTGCGGTCGACCGACCCTAGCTGCTGAGAGTTCTTCGAGTGTATAGGTCCAACAGAGGAGGAGACGGTCGACCAACCTAGGGGGTGCAGTCGACCGGTCAGCTCTCTGGGTTGGTTCTACACGTTGCAGTCGACCGTCACTAGGGGTGCGGTCGACCGACATCGGCGGCTGATTGTTTTTGGGCTTACGAGTTTAAAGGCCCAATTGCTATATTTGTGTTTATCTTTTAGGGTTTACTTGGGGGCTATATATATGGCCGTAAACTTTAGGGTTTAGTTGATCGTAATCATTATTCAACTTCAAGAGAGATTGTGTCGAGTGTTTCAAAGGTGAGAGAGAGATTGAGAGTTGTAATCTATTTTGTAATCTTTGTATTTCTTTGGGAATAAGAAGTATTAGTAATCTCTGCATATTGGTTGTGTTCTTGTGAGATTCATATATTGTGGTGGCTTGTTCTTGGTTCATCTAAGTATTGGGAGTTTCTATTGCTTGTGATGTGTTTCCGCTATTAGCACTACGAGTTGGGAGTAGATTTCTCCGACATGTGCACAAGTTGATAGATTTACAAATGACACTAAGGCCTTCTCCCATTATAATATTAGAGATTAGAGATTCGAGATTTGTATTTTGCCCCGAGGTTGTTTACGGACCTGTTTTTGTATGATCCTCTATCTATATGAACTCCTTTTCATTAGTTATTATATCAATGGAACTTCAAGGTTATGCTGTTTTTATGAAAAAATAAGAAGGTACAATTAGAACTTGCGTGTGGAATTTTACATTTTTTTTAAAAACATTTTACGATCATCACTGTGTATGGGCCAGAAAAGAAAAAAAAACCCAAGAACTGTAGGATTACTAGTACATTAGACACGAATGAATAACCAATTCTGATTGAGATTGCAAGGTAACAAACAATCTTGTTAGTTATCAACTCATAATCCAATCTCCATTGCCTCCTCTTCCTTCTTCTTCTTCTTCTTTGTTTGCTTTCAGAAACCCATTGAGAACTCAGATTAAACTCAGTACTGAAGTATTCATGTTGGAACAATTATTGGAGCTGGTGAGACTGACTGAACAGTAGGCCAGCATTCCCATCCACCTTCTTTTGTGTTAGCCACTGTGAAGTGCTTCGGAATCCACACTTCTCCTCTCAACTTCCTCTCTCTTCGCAATTCCCTTTCTCTCTCCTCAACACTTCTCTTTGCTTCCCTGGCCTTCTCCCAGTCACCCTTTAGGATTGCTTCACTCACTCCACTCCACACCACTGTCGACTCAGTTGGACGCAAGCCCTGCTCCAAAAAGACCGAAAAGTCACACATGAACATTGTGTTTTTCTCAGTATATGAAATGCAACTGTTCTACTTTCTAAATTCATTGACTGCTTCGTATTTTATAGCGCTGACCAATTTGTTTTTTGTTGTGTGTGTGAACATTGTTAAATGTCTGATACTTAATCATTGAGAACATTTTTCTTTATAGGCATGCATCATTTAGTTATAAAACATGTGCAAGAAATCTAGCCATAATAAATACAAACATGTAACGACATTGAGGGTGCCACCAATTTGCAGTGGCTGATCGCAACCAGTCGTGTATGAGAAAAATGAATCTATATTGTTATGTTATGACCCAAATTGCTTTTGGGCCCATTGGGCTTTGTATCCACATATATGTAACAAAGAATCAAATGAATGAATTAATCAACATTTTGCCCTAATCCTCTCTATACACAGCCGATACCATCTTCTTCCTCTCTTCTCTTCTTCCATCATCTCAAACCCTAACAATCCAAAACCCAACAAATCCTAACAAACTGGTATCAGAGCCAACACCACCAAACTCCGATCCCTACTCCCAATCACTCCCGATCCCTTCCCGCGCCGCAGTCGCCCTTCTTTCCCGTCCGGAGCACCACCGACCGATCAGTCCAGATAAGATCCCGTCCGGTCCTGTTTGGTTCTCGTCCGGTCCAGATCAGATCCCGTCCGGTCCAGAATCAGTCCAGTTCGTCCAGTCCAGATCTCCTGTGGTGATTGCTTCGTCCAGTCCGGATTGGTATCAGATCGTCCAGTCCAGTTCGTTCAGTCCGCGGTGATTGCTTCAAGAAGGAAGGTTTGATTGTTTTTGTGATTTAAGTAATCAATTTTTGGGGGAGAAAATTTGGGTGTTTTGTTGAATTTGGGTTCAAGAAATTTGTATGGATATGTCGGGGAAGTATGATATTGAGAAGTATGATGGGAAGACGAGTTTTGCATTATGGCAAGTACGTATGGCAGCGATTTTGTCGAGCCAAGGCGTTAAGGATGCCATTTTTGGTCGAGAAAAGTTGATTGATGCGGTGCCGGATAAGAAATGGAGAGAGATGGATGATAAAGCGCTCTCTATTATCCAATTGTGTTTGAGCGATTCGACATTGCAAGAGGTCCTATCGGAGAAGACCGCTAAGGCTTTGTGGGAGAAGTTGGAGAACATCTACATGAAGAAGTCCCTCACCAATCGACTGCGGTTGAAGTTGCGCCTCTACACTCTTCGCATGGTTGAAGGTACATCAATTTCCGATCATATTACGGAGTTTGCATCTATTTTGAATGATTTAAGTAAGATTGATGTTAAGGTGGAGGATGAGGACCAAGCCCTTTTGTTATTATGCTCATTGCCCGCATCATATAAGGCTTTTAGAGATATGTTGATTTATAGTAGAGATAAAATTTCTCTAGAGGATGTTAAGAGCAATTTGCAAGCCAAGTTGCACATTGATAGTGAGATGATCAATAATGAGAAAGGGAGCCAAGGTGTTGGTTTAGTTGTTGATCGAGGTAGGTCATGGGACCGAAACTCGAGAGATACAAGGACCCGTTCGAAGTCTAGGCACAAGAATTTGACGTGCAACTATTGTAAGAAGAAGGGACACATTAAGGCCGATTGTTTCAAGCTCAAAAATAAACAAAAGGCGGATAGTAAAGGTTCTTCTTCGGAGGAGGCCAATGTGGCTGAATGTGACACGGTTGATACTCTTTGTGTGACAGACACTAATGTTGATGATATGCATTGTTGGGTGATGGATACGGGTGCTTCGCAACACATGACTCCGAACAGAGGTTGGTTTGAGACTTATGAGCCTACGGATGGTAAGGTTCTCATGGGGAACAACAATATGTGCAAGGTTGCCGGGATTGGTTCGGTGACAATTAAGTTCCATGATGGAAGATCCGAAGGTTGACGGGTGTGAGGCATATACCCGATTTGTCTAAGAATTTGATTTCTTTGGGGTCTCTTGAAGAAAAGGGGTGTAAGTTCCAAAGTGAAGGTGGAGTCCTCAGAGTCTCTAAAGGGGCTCTCACAATCATGAAGGCGAAGAAAATTGGAACTCTTTATTTCTTACAAGGTTCCACGGTCACGGGCTCGGCTGCCATTGCACGTTCGGGTACTATGTCAGATGAGGAGACTACTAGGCTTTGGCATATGAGATTGGGGCATATGAGCGAGCGAGGAATGACCATTTTGAGTAAGAGGGGCTTGTTGTGTGGCCAATGCACGGGCAACTTGGAGTTTTGTGAGCATTGTGTATTTGGCAAGCATAAGAGGTTGAGCTTCTCCACGGCCATTCATTCGACCAAGGGAACACTTGACTACATCCATTCGGATCTTTGGGGACCTTCTCGTGAGCCTTCCAAAGGTAATGGTTCTCGTTATATGCTTACTTTCATTGATGATTTCTCAAGGAAGGTTTGGGTTTATTTCTTGAAAGAGAAAAGTGATGTGTTTAGCACCTTCAAAGAATGGAAGTCACTTTTGGAGAACCAAACAGGAAAGAAAGTTAAGAGGTTGAGAACCGATAACGGTTTGGAGTTTTGCAACCGTGAGTTTGATAATTTTTGCAAGGCTGAAGGGATTGTTCGGCACAAGACGGTGGTCAACACTCCACAACAAAATGGTGTTGCAGAAAGGATGAATAGGACACTACTTGAAAGGTCTAGAAGTATGCTTTCAAATGCGGGCTTGGGTAAGGAGTTTTGGGCGAAAGCCATTAACACATCCTGCTATTTGGTGAATCGATCTCCTACCACTTCAATTGAGTTGAAGACACCCGAAGAAGTGTGGTCGGGTAAGACGGCCGATTATTCTAATTTGAGGGTGTTTGGTTGTCCCGCTTATGTGCATGTGAATGAAGGAAAGTTGGAGCCTAGATCGAAGAAGTGTATTTTTGTTGGGTATCCCAGAAATGTGAAGGGGTATAAGTTGTGGTGTCCCGAATCATCCAAGTTCCTCATTTCAAGAGATGTCATTTTCAATGAGTCGGCCATGTTGAAGGCAAATGATGTTGCACCCGAGCCGACTATTAAGGAGAATGAGAAGGCTGAGAAGAAGGTGGAGTTTGAGGTGCCGGTCCAAGAAGGTGATGATTTGATCTCACATGATGATGTCAATTTGGAGGAAGCCCAAGAAGAGGTACAACCATATGCATTGGCAAGGGACCGAGCTAGAAGAGAAACCAGACCACCTACAAGGTATGGATACTCCGACTTTGCTTACTGTTTGGCAATTGCAGAGGATGTGGAGTATTGTGAGCCATCTTCCTACAAGGAAGCCATTTCTTCTAAAGATGCGGCCAATTGGATTGCCGCTATGAATGAAGAGTTACAATCTTTGCAACAAAATGAGACTTGGTCTCTTGTGAAGCCTCCGAGTGGTAAGAGGATTGTAGGTTGCAAGTGGGTGTTTAAGAGGAAGATTGATGGCTCAAATTCCGCGGATTTTCGATACAAGGCAAGGCTAGTGGCTAAAGGGTACAGTCAAGTCCAAGGTGTGGACTTCAATGATGTGTTCTCTCCCGTAGTTAAGCACACCTCCATTCGAGTTTTGCTCTCTTTGGTGGCAATGAAGGATTTGGAATTGGAGCAAATGGATGTGAAAACTGCCTTCTTGCATGGTGATTTGGAGGAGCAGATTTACATGAGCCAACCAGAGGGTTTTGAGGTTGTGGGAAAGAAGGACCGTGTGTGTCTTTTGAAGAAGTCCCTTTATGGCCTTAAGCAATCACCGCGGCAATGGTATAAGAAGTTTGACTCATTCATGGTGAGTATTAATTTCCATCGTTCCAATTTTGATAGTTGTGTTTATTTGAAGAAGTTGGATGGTGGGAATTTCATTTACTTGTTGCTCTATGTGGATGATATGTTGATTGCATCCTCAAACTTGAAAGAAGTTAGGAGGTTGAAAGAGCAACTAAGTTCGGCATTTGAGATGAAAGATTTGGGAGCCGCCAAAAGGATTCTCGGGATGGAGATCACAAGGGATAGGTCCAAGAGAAAGTTATTTCTTTCACAAAGGAGTTTTGCCGAGAAAGTGCTACGCCGTTTTGGCATGGAGAAAGCAAAAGTTGTTTCAACACCTCTTGCGGCGCATTTCAAGCTTTCGGCCGCTTTAAGCCCGAAATCCGATGATGAGAAGAAATATATGGAAAAGGTTCCATATTCGAGTGCAGTTGGGAGTCTCATGTACTTGATGGTGTGCACTCGACCAGACATTGCTCAAGCCGTTAGTGTGGTAAGTAGATATCTCTCTTGTCCGGGGAAAGGGCATTGGGAAGCGGTGAAGTGGATCTTCCGCTATTTGAGAGGTACTATTGATGCTTGCTTGGAGTTTGGTAATGGCAAGAAACTGACGGGCTTTGTGGATGCGGATTTTGCGGGTGATTTGGACAAGAGGCGTTCCTTGACGGGTTATGTTTTTACCCTTGGAGATTGTGCAATTAGTTGGAAGTCTACACTTCAAGCCACCGTTGCACTCTCAAGCACTGAGGCCGAATATATGGCGATTACTGAGGCTATTAAGGAGGCTATTTGGCTCAAGGCGTTTGTTGGTGAGATGTCTTCACTTGAGGGTCCTGTTGTGGTGTTTTGTGACAACCAAAGTGCTATTCATTTGACTAAGGACCGCATGTACCATGAGAAGACGAAGCACATTGACATTCGATACCATTTTGTTCGAGATGTGATCTCGGAAGGCAAGGTTGCCGTGAAGAAGATTGGTACCGAATCGAATCCGGCCGATATGCTCACAAAGCCTCTTCCAATTG
Organism: Hemerocallis citrina; assembly: GCA_017893485.1. Taxonomy (NCBI): domain Eukaryota; kingdom Viridiplantae; phylum Streptophyta; class Magnoliopsida; order Asparagales; family Asphodelaceae; genus Hemerocallis; species Hemerocallis citrina. Next base: position 442,160,007 of record CM030358.1, on the reverse strand, counting down.
CAAAGTTCAAGCTTTGTTCAAGTTTGATGTCAGTTTGTTTCTAGCTAGTTTGAGCTAGTTTTGTTTCTAGCATGTTGCTAGTTTGTTTTAGGTTATGTTGGTTTTATGTTTTAGTTTGTTTTAGATGCAATTTGGTTCAAGGTGGAGATTGTTATGTTATGACCCAAATTGCTTTTGGGCCCATTGGGCTTTGTATCCACATATATGTAACAAAGAATCAAATGAATGAATTAATCAAAATTTTGCCCTAATCCTCTCTATACACAGCCGATACCATCTTCTTCCTCTCTTCTCTTCTTCCATCATCTCAAACCCTAACAATCCAAAACCCAACAAATCCTAACATATATATATGACCAGAAGATCGCTGATCTTTCAGTAATTATATATCCTTGAATTAAAGTTTGCGAAGTCAGTCTCTTCTGAACTACATCTCTACCACATCCTCTTCCTTTTCCTACATATTGTGAGTATAGTAGATGAGTTTTTTCGTATTGATGTCATTCCTTAGGTGTGCTAGCAATTGGTAAAGGAAATGTACAATGCTGGTTGAAATAAATCTGGTTTGTATCCGATTTGAATAGATGGAGAGCAAACAACTAAATATACCTTTAAATCCTTCACAATTGGAGTGCTAAGCTTCGAGATGGCTCTCTTAGCATCATACAAAACCGTAGTTTTTCCACTGTGAACATCCTTCAATTCAACTTTTCTATGAAGAGAAAAGCAAAAACCAAAAAAACATAACTAATAAAATAAATAAATTCTTAAAGAAAAAAATAATTGAACCAAATAAAAATTACAAAGATCAAGAACAGTCGGAATACCTATCCCACTGGCCATTTATTTCGTAGATCGTCTTCATAGTTTTTGAATGAAAAATCCTGCCTTTAATCGACCTAGAATTCCCACCAAAACCAAGGAAAGTATGGCTTCTGTAAAAGGAGAGCTCTGCCTCCAACCCAGAATCCTTGCAGCTAACAGAGACATTTCCGGCCCATTCAGTACCAGGAACCGGAAGAAACTTTATCAGTAGATTTGGCGAGTCCATTTCGTAGTTCTCCGAGAATTTCAGTAGTCTTAGTTGCCGCTTCCCATGAATTACAGCATCAACAACTGTTCCTACAATTACAATAATAAAAAAGAATTGATTTATTAAGAGGAAAATGCATCCATACGTCTCGCAATTGCACAAGTTTCACTTCGACATATATCTGATAGAGCGTCAATGCACGTGTATTGTTTTTCCTTCTTTTTTCATGTACACATTGTGGATTGAGTAGATTGAACTTCATGAAGTGCATTTGTGCAACAAAATTAATATTACCGTGCAACTAACATTCAGAATGAACTTAGTGCAGTGAATGTGCTTAAACATGCATGATTTTTAGTTTTAAAAGCAGAGATAACTAACATTCAGAATTTTCTGAAACTCAAAATTATAGCTTACCATGGAACTTGGGAGCTGGATTCTGACACCAAATCAGCTCCATATTCATGTCTGAATCAGTGGCATGGAGTGCAGAAACTGGAGGAGTATGTGATACCTGCCAAAAAAACAGGACAGTTGAACTAATTAAACACTCAGCACACATTTCAAAGCAAGCATCTAATATTAGCAACATTATTACCTGCTCAAGTAGGAGATTCAGATTTCCTCTGGAAACATGATGAGTTTCCCCGAGAATCGGATTGAAAGGAGCCAAGCCGAAAAGGGCAGGCCGTGTAGTCGAAATGCTCCATGCAACCACAGATGTGAATCTCTCCAGACTGTTCTTCCCTTGTGCACACTTTTTCAAATAATCCTCGCCGATGCAGTAGACAGCTTCACCATAGCACTGGAGTTGTGATTTTGGCATGTTGAATAAAGGAGGCAGCTGCATGCAATTTCACCCATGCAAATCAGTTTCAGTACTTAGTTACTATTCATTACAGGCACTTATACACGATATTATCTATTTGTCATGAACAAGTTTAACTAAAAAGTTATCATTTCAGTCCAAATTTGGATTGCTTTCCGTCAAAAATTAAATGATGCTATCTATTTCTTGTGTAGATAATTTTATCCAAAGTTTACAGTTCAATAAAAAATTGGATAGATTTTGTTTGTTAAAAAAATATACAATGTGACAGTTACATATCCCCTTCAAATATAACTGATACGTATTCGATATGTACAGAAACATGAAACTGTTGGAGTATGTACATTATTCCCAACAGAAACCCGGGGTTTTACTATCAGTTAGGTTCAATCCTCACTCAACTAAAGATGGAGAAAACTCAATTGTAGTGTGTAATAGAAGTACTGTATGTCCTTTCAAGTTTCAACAGAGGAGAAGAAGGGCACCACAAGGTTGATAAAAAAAATTTACTGATGCATGCAGAGTTCAGGTCAAGTCGGCTACCCCAATCAATGAGGTTGCAATCAACTATGAGGAGGGATGTTTCTTGCAAAAAATTACGACAAGACTACGAAGTTCTCTTTGGACCCTTTTAATTGGGAGTTGGGACTGTCGAGTAGAGTCGGCCTAAAAGCAGATAGCTAGGAGGGTTGTTTTCTATGTGGGTTTTTGTGGGTTTGTTTAGTTACATTAAATTTCAGTTTAGGTAAATTGATACATTCTATTGTTAGAATATTTTCCGAGGTTACTAACAGTGATCATGATCCTATTTCTAGGTTTGAAGGTTGTAGGATTTGGATTTTGGCACTGAATTTTATTGAATTCTATTTTTATTATATATATATTTGAACTCTTGTTTCATAATATTTAACTAGATGACATTTCGCTATATTTTGAGTCAAAAGATAGCCAACAGGTTAAAAATTGTAAATTGCTTTCATAATCAATAAAGCCTTCTCTTTTCTTTCCTATATATAGTTCTTCATGTAGTGATTTGAGTTTGTGACTTGCCGATCATTCTGTTATTGTTCTATACACAAGTTTCTCCGACACCACGTATCTCATTTAGGATACAAGTTTCTCCGACCCCACGTATCTCATTTAGGATTTCCCAATTTGTGATCTCTCCTTAATTAAGCTTCATCAAGCTTGGCTTGTCCCTTTTTGCGTGTACCCCAAGTATTACTTTGTTTCCTAATAGACTAATGCTTGTTTGCTTAGCTTGCGGATATAAAAGAAAAAGTTTCTTCTCATGTACAAGCTTCTCCCCTCTCTTCTATTATTGTCCCTATCTCACTTAACATTTTCATCAATTGCTTTGAGAGCATATGTTCCACCTGTTCCAATCATTTTAGAAGTCACTATTCCTACACCAATTTAGAGCCTAATAAAGAAGACGATGCATTTTCTCTTTATTTATACTTGTACATTTACATTTTGCAAATACCACAAATATCGAGGTGACATCTGGTCTGGATTTGCACACGGTTGATACAAAATTGACAGATCGATATATATATAATATGAAACTTGAGATGGGTAAAACTTATACAAGATTCGGAAGTCCAGTAATCAAAATTTGGAAAGTAGAAAGTGGATTAATTGAAGGCGAAATATCTTATATAGTCGGGAAAATTCATCAAAAGCAAACTCATAAATCACGCCAACATGAATCTGACAGTAGGGCTCACCAGAACTGGGAAAAATTCTCTAACTTTCCAGTCGAGTTCACCACATTTCGTGGTGAATTATCAATCGAACTTTCTTTTTTTGCATTAAAATATTTTGACTGGGTCTCACTTTATTCTAAATGTGCATTCTTTGATTTTGAATTATTTATTGGGTGCCGTTCTGCCAGAGCCGCCTATATAGACAAGGAAGAGATGGGGAAGATTCTGTTTTAGTCAGAAATCAAAACTTCGGACAAGGAAGAGATGGGTAAATTTACAACATTTATGGTAAAATGTATAAATGTAAAATTAGTACTTAACTTTTTATTAATAATGGGAAATGATGTAGTCACTTGCCTGAAATTTCATGAGATTGGAGCCGGGTTGCATTCCCCAAAACAGGCTGAACACTTGCTGAAGCATGTTAGGCGGACGATAGTTCAAGAGTAATCCGCCCTCCAACGACAGTGGGGGTGTGAGCACCACACGCCGCTCGACCTCATTTTCCTCGCTAACCTGCGGCGACATTATTTAAAAGTCATATACAACAATTAATCATGATCTATTACAAAATTCGAAAAAAATCAATATCATAATATATAATTAATTAAATGCTAATTACATTGGGGGGAACTTTAGTAATATAGAGTTGAACAGCAACGTGAGGAAATGAAAAATAATTAATACTTGAAAAAGTTGGTTGAGAGAATAAACACCAACTTTTGCCAAAACTGAGAGCATCCACAGTTCGTTTGCTATATTTGCCATTTTCTTAAAATTTGAAAAACGATGGCCTGCAGTCGTTTGCTATTTTGCCATATTTTGGCAAAATCGCTACAGTCGCTTCTTATATTGGAGAAACGAACTGGCGATTCTCAAATTATAGGGGACCTATGTTTTTTTTTAATGGGATCAGACGAAACAAGTTTTTTATTTTTTTTATTTTATTTTTTTTATTTTAATGATCAGACAGTACAGTATGTACTGTACTGACCAAAAAAAAATAAAAAATAAAATAAAAAATTGGATCAGACGGGACATGTTGTCCCGTCCGATCTAAATAATTGTCTAAATAATTGACAAACGGGACAACATTGAAGATTTAACTTTCAACCTAATTAACCCATTAATTAACAACTAATCTCATTTTAGAAAGTAATTAATAAATATTTAGTAATATTTTAATCAATAATTAATTAACTAATTACTATTTAGTTACTAATTATGATTTAATAATTGATTACTATTTAATAAAAATTTTAAAAATTACGAGACTTCTGATTATTAAATAATTTTTTTTACTGAACATGCTAGACGATACATGTTGTACCGTCTCACAATTTTCTGAGAAAGTTTTAGCAAACGACCACTGCACACATACTCTCTATTTCTTATTTCTATATCTGCCATTTTCTCAAATATGAAAAACACCATTGTAGATGCACTTACAACATTCTGTTTTTGGGAACGGCGGGATTTGATATATCCCCCCCAAAAAAAAAATAAATAAATAAATAAAACAGTCTGATTTTATTTACTATTGCTTCTGGCTCTCCAAAAATACCCTTTAAGTCTTTAAAGCTAAGGGATATATGGTGTTCAAGTAAAAAAGGAGCTACAGCGGTTGTATCCCGATCCAAATTTTTTAGTGCCCAAAAGATTATCAGAGTTAAAATTCTTATAAACAAAAGTTTGATGAGAAATAAAGACGTTCTACACATCCTCACACTTAAGGTACTGTTTTTTTTGTGTGCCTCTTATAAGAAGTTACCTTGCACGCATAATGTTGATTGTGTTTCTACGAGCTGCTACGTGATTAGTTCGAAAGGGACCAAGAATCATGCTTACTAAGAATAAAATAGAGTTCATATAGTCAGTGAAGGTATACAGATTTACTGATAGCATATCAAAAAACTTGCCTCTGTTATTTTTGAGATTGAAATTAGTAACAATTATAATATAGACTTTGGGGTAATATACACTTTTTAAATGATAGAAGGCTTATAAAAATTTGAAAGAGGTTACTAGAAGCTTTTAGGCTTATAAGCGATTTTGGAAAAAAATATTTATAAGAGGTAAAAAAAGAACGCTAAAAACTCTTGTAAGAGGTGGACCACCTCTTCAATCGCGTATAAGAGAAGAAAAAGAACACATAGACTTAAAGTGTGCACACTCTCGCCCTATGGTTATAGTATAAAATGCAAACATTTATCATTTTATCTATCTATACTGCACATGCTAAAAAATAATTTTAATACTTCTCCTTGCCAAAAGCATTTTTCCAAAAATAGCATAACGGTTGTTAGAGAAAAAATTAACTACAATTTTAGTATTAAAATAAAAACCTAAAAGTACACAAGAATGTGTTGCACATGAACAAAGAACTTTAAAAATAGTTATAAAAATTGAAATACAAAATAAAATAAAACTTGTGTGAAAATATCAACCAGAGATCCTCTTGAAGGGTTCGCCACCAAAAACGACCCATGTTAACATACCAATCGGATCTCCATAATTAACGAACCCGTTTCGTATCCGACCCGAATTACTCAAATTAGCAACAAAAAGTACAGAAAAGAAGAAGAAGAAGAAGAAGAAGAAGAAGAAGAAGAAGAAAGGTTACCATTTTTGGATATGTAGTTTGCGCCCGAATCCGATGAGAAGACGTCTTCTTTATCCAATCTCGGGGAGTTTTGATGGGTTTGGAAAAGTTTTCGGATCTGCCGAAGTTCGACCGGCCGACTCCGGTAAGACCAACCTTTGGTTTTTCTATATATTCGTTTTTGTGTTTGGTTTAGATTTTGGAGGACTAGAGCGCTATTTAAAGAGTCGTTGGTTTGATCAATTAATTATTATATTCAAATAATTGATGATATTTTTTATACGGGTTCTGGAGTTTCCAAGAAAAAGGGAATATATAAATAATAAAAGGTTATATGAAGTATCAGTTAGATAGTTTCCTTTTGGAATTGTTTTCAAAATGACTCACTTTTCGAGATTAAATACCAAAACGACTCACTTTTAAAACTATTTACCAAACTGACCAAGTTGTTGTTTCAACAGCAAATTATTTGGTAACAAGCTTGTTGTTTGAAATAACGAGTTTAGTTGTAACAATTTCTTCAATACATGGGAGAAATCTTGCTAAGTCTCAAATCATTAAAGCTAAACTTGATATTTCGAACAACGACCTAATTGAACTAGACTTGCTGTCTCGCTATTCGAAACAACGAGTCTACTTCAATTAAGGTAACTGTTCGAAACAACGAGTTTAGTTATACGAATTTCTCTAATATTTACAGAAACCTTGATAAGTTTCAAGACACTAAAACTAAACTCGTTGTTTTAATAGTGACTCTAATTGAACAAGATTTCTTAGAGCATCCACAGTCGTTTGCTTATTTGCCATTTTTCTCATTTTTTTTACTGTAGCTCACACACTCGTGAGTTATTTTGCCATTTTTTGACAAATTTGCTACAGTAGAAAGGGAAAAGTAGCATTCCATATAGCAAAATACATATTATAGCAGACGAAACATCTAGATTATTTAATTATTATTTTAATTGATCGGACGAAACATCATGTTTCGTCCGAAGTAAAAAAAAAAACCAAATAAAATAACCGTTAAATGAATTTAAGCGTGGGAATGAACATGATGTTTCGTCCCAATGTGAGACGAAACATCATGCTTCGTCCCAATCCAATTTAAAAAAAAAAATAATTTTAAAAATTAATTTTGTAAATTTTAAATCTTTTTTGCAATTATCTAAATTGATTTTGCAAATTTTTAAATTGTTTTTGCAAAAAAAATTTACAATTTAATTTAAAATTTGTTTTTGCAATTTTTTTTTTGCAAAAAAAACTTCCGTCAAATCCGGACCAATCACCATGTTTCGTCCGGCTACAGTGATTTTTTTGGAATATTTTGTAAAATTTTAAATTGTTTTTGCAAATTTTTAATTTTATTTTGCAAATTTTTAAATTGTTTTTGCAAATATTATTTACAAACTATTTTTAAAATTTGTTTTTGCAAAAAAAAACTTCCTGTTTTTTCTCCTTTTTGGAATGAAACATCATGTTTCGTCCCATATTTTTTTTAATTACAGACGAAACATCATGTTTCGTTTTCGTCTGTTTCTTTTTTAACGAACTTATGCATTTTTTTGTCATTCAACGACTGCAGTGTTTCGTCGAATTGGATAGGCAAAATATGCATTTTGCCATTTTTTACGTTGAACGACTGTGGATGCTCTTATTTGAAACAACGGGTGGGTCAATTTGGTAATTAGGTTCAAAAGTGGGTCAGTTTGGTGTGTATTTTCGAAAAGTATGTCATTTTGGAATAAAATTCATCCTTATGTTGACTGGAAAGAGTTTGCGTGTGGACAGTGGACATTAGTGGAGCGTTGAAAAAAAAAATAGATTCGCTTCATTTAGGAATTGGGAAAGAGTAGGGATTTGCGAATAGAAATTGAAAAAGATCGACGATAAAAAAAACAGTAATGTATTTGATGTTGTCTTTATGACAAATGAACTTATATAAGAATTTATTAGTGTTACCGTGTGCAAATTGCACAGATTAAAATAATTTTGAGAAACTTATAAAATTATATGAAACATAAAAGTTTAGAGATGCCTCTTACCTATTTCATTCACAATATAATTAAAAGATGAAAAATCTACATATTAGTTCACACTTTCAAACAAATCAACATCATTCTATATTTCTATTCAACTGAAAGGAAATAAATAAAACATCGAATAATTACCGAAGTTGGGTTGTGATTCTTCTCGGACTCCTTGATGTACTTCGTTATCTCCTTTCTCGACTGCGTGCATCTTAATGACTTTACCTCTCAAATTAAATATAATCAACATCAGAAACACATAAAGTGAACAATAATTTTTTATTAGTTATATAAAAAGATGACAAATACATAGATTAACATATCCACATTTCGAAACCAATATCATTCTATATTTTTTATTCAATTAAAAGAAAACCCAAAACTTTCGATTGGTGTAACTCTCCAACAATTCGAGCACAAAGACATAGGTAAACCCTAGATCCATAAATTTAGAGATGTCAAGAAAAATGTATTTTCATAAATCACTTACAATCTTGTCAGATTCCTCCATTCTAAAGCTTGCTTGCAAATACTCATATTGTCTACGGAGTTTCTCAATATTTTTCCTCAACTGTTCTATATTACTCCTTAGTTGTGCCTCTACAAAATGATCATACCATAAAACACACATAAAATACTATAATTTTCTAAAACTGTTCAAACAAAACAAAAGATGAAGAAAAGATACCACCATCTGCATATTGTTTTCCTTGTAATTCCAGCATATTTCAAAGGTTCTATTCCAGCATATTTCAAAATTGTTCCTTATCTGGAATCTCGGCGGATACTAATCTATCAATATCTTCAATATTGATAAACCTGTCCTCTCTTCGAACAGTAATCAAGATGTGAGCATGAGGAAGCACTATTTTTTGAAATTCAATTACATGTAGATCTGTTTTTTTAAAAAAAAAACTTTGAAAAATGCTCATTTCAAATATAAGTCAAGGTTAAAAAAAAATTCATAATGGATACTTTGATCCACGTACATTTTTTACAGATTAGAAAACTACAAAAGTTTAATATGCTTGATCAGATAATTCGCCATGACCTGAATTATTCCTCCCGAAGCATAATTCGATAGGAATAATCATCCTTAGGTACTTCTAACGTAACTTATCTAAACCATGTTATTGACTCGGGCATATCACGAATGACCTTCAACATTCTTTTTCAGCAAAACAGAATACATCTTAGGAGTGAGCATCATGAACATTTTTTTAAGGTAAAACATAACTCATCATACCCATCTCCTCAAAATGAAATATATTCTATTCATGTTACAGACATTACCATTTTCAGACACACAAACTCGAAATGGGTGCATTACATGTTCTATTTACAAAAAGATAAACAACTTATGTCTAATGGGCATTTCGACAAACAGTTGATTGATCGTACCAAAGATATAATTCATGGGTTTCTTCTCTAATTTATAATTAACCCATTATAAATAAGAAATTTACAATTCCTTGATAAAAAGGAAAAATTTTTACCTGAAATTGAGAGAAGAGGGAGGTCCATAAGTTCGAGCGATCGAAATCCACACACTACAGACATATACTATATATAAGGGTTTTTCCCACATGGGTAGCGATGGGCGGCGATGGAGGATAGCGACGGGCGGCGATGGCGAGGGTAGTGATGGGTGGTGATGGGCGGCTGCGACAGAGGAGATTTGGGTGGGTTTTGGGGTAGGGAGGGTTTGGGGTAGATGTGGTAGAAGAAATACTTTTTTTGTGTTTTTTAAAGTGATGTGAGCTGCATGTGTTAATTCATACTTTTGTTCTCCTTTCTCTATTTCAAAATAGAAAAAGGAGAGAGGGGTAAGCCTATTAGCTTAAGATATTTTATAATTACACTAGTAATTTTAGTAATTTTCACATGCGATGCACGTTTTGATAAAAAGTTGGAGTTGACGTGTGATACATAAGTCGGTAGTAATCAGCATTTGTGATGAATGCCTTAAATTTTAGGGTTTTTAACATGTATGTCCCTAACAAATATGTGAATATCACATATACCCCTCACAAATGTGTATTTTTACATTTACCCCTAACAATATATATCCAACCTCCTAGTTACCCCTTTAACTTAAAACTACTTTAAAAACATAAAAATGTATGAAATATACAGTTATGTTTAATAGATTTTTGTAAAATGACTGAAATATCCTTCCTCTACTAATTAAGCTTATTCTTATTACTTTTTATAAACTAAACCGTCTATAAAACTGATTGAAACACATCAATCATTCTTAATTTTTCTTCAGTTTTCTTAATAAATGGACAAATTTACAGTACATCTTTATAATTTCATGAACTTCATCATGTTTTATATCTAAATTCACCACTAATCTTATAAGTTTCAAATACACGTAGTTTGAGGTAACTTTTAGGGGTAAATAAGAAATGAGCTCATTTTGTTAGGGGCATATATGAAAATATACATTTTTGAAGGGCATATATGATATTAGCATATTTGTTAGGGGTATACGTGTTAAAAACCGTAAATTTTAAAAAAACTAGAGTTGAATGGGCACTGCACGCAATTTTTTAAATTTTTTGAAGAAAAAACCTTGAATGTACGTACAGTGATGTGTTACGAAATAGATTTGGAGTTGCACGTGCGACGTACGTATTTGCTTTGTGACAAAATTTTTTTAAAATTATTTGTTTGGTGAAGGAAAAAATTCTGATTTACACACGTGATATACGTGTTAATAAATAGAGTTAGAGTTACACGTGCAACGTATGTGTTTCATTTGTGACAAAAAAATATTAAAAAATTGTTTGTTTGGTTACAAACTCAAAGTGACAAATTGACAAACTCTCTCATTAATAATAGTAGACTATTATATTAATTGGTACATTAATAAATACTAGTATTTTTCACGTGTGATACACGTTTTGATAAAGAGTTGGAGTTGAACGTGCAGTACACGTAAGTCGGTAGTAATTAGCACACGATGTATATCTTAATTTTAAAATAAATTGGAGTTGTCTTTTAAATGCACACCCCCGTAGGCGTTAACACGAAGGGGCTACCCTCCGCATGAACTCTATCTACCCTGTGGCACTCTCCATGTAACCCCTGTTTCCATTAATACGTATTTTTAAAGTATTTTTCCGTATTTAAATCCTCAGTATCTTATAACTATTCTTCCTTAATTGACTTTATTATTTAAACTATTTTTGGAGCCCAATTGTTTATTATAAGTCCAAGTTTGCATTTTGATTTTAATAATTATTAATGTGAGTCCAGTTGTTATCATAAGCCCAATTCCATGTTTTGATTTTATTTTATTTATATATTTAATCTGAGCCCAAAATTTAGCTCAATACCATAATTGTTTTATTTAAATATTTTGAGCCCATTTATTGAGCCCATTCTGACTATTGGGTCTCTTTAGAGATACCCATTATTAAACCCACTAGCCCAGTACCCATACTGTACAGATTTATTATCCCACACCTACCCGTATACAATTTCTTCACACTCTCCCCCACTTTTCTGTCCCGTACTCCAACTCCCCACTTTTCAATTTCTGTACCCGCACAACCCCCCATGCTCCTCGTAACTATCCCCACTCTCTCTCACCCCCATTACTTTATTTTATTCTATTTTATATTAAAACCCGCCCCTATCCTCTTTCCCTATCTCCCCGTCTCATTCTCTTTTCCTCTCCCCTGTTTCGAAAACGAAGAAGAGAACCCACAATCTCCGTTCGCTCCTCAACTCCTCCCCGACCGCTCAAGCTCTCCATCCACCATTGTCGAAGAACCCAACCGCTCTCTGCCTTCTCCCCTGTCGTCTCCCCCGTTTGTCCACCCAGTCGACCTCCGCCGAAGTTTCCCTCGAAGCTCCATTCCGTCACTCAACCCAACGACGCTCGAAGCTCTGAATCACCTCGTCACTGTCGCCAAAACTCCGCCGTTCGCAGCTCCTCAGCCGCCGCCCCACCTCATCGAGCCTCGCCTCCTCCAGAGCCCACAACCACAAACGAAGTACCCCATTGTCTTCAACCTCTGCTCGAGACCCCGAAGCTCTGCCTCCAGTCGCGCCACCCATCGTCCCGAAGCTTCGCCCTCAGCATCCTCGCGCCTTCGCCTGCGCCTAATCACCGCTGCCTTCTCGTCGAGCTCGCCTGTGCACCGCGACCCCCCCCCCCCCTTGTACAGCCTCATCATCATCTTCTCCCTCGCTCCTTCCGTTCGAACCCAACGTTAGTCGAGCCCTCCGCCAGTGCCCTGTCGTCCCCGCCTCACCTTCTGTGCTATTACCACCCATCGCCCCCAGTCGACCCGTCACTGCTCCTCTCCTCGTCGCCTACCGGAGATCCCCAGTCGCTCGCCGTTCCCCCTCCCATCGCCGACTACCCCGTCAGTGTTCCATTCTCTCGCCATCCTTGCTCTCTCCCTCTCTCTATATCTCTGTGTCGCTGAGAAGGTGAAGAATAGAAGGTGGGTTTTGTTGGTGTTTGGTGTTCTGGGCAGTAGATCCGATCTGGTGTGTTCTGTTGCTGTTGGTGTATTGGGTGTTCGGGTTGGTTTGTATCGCTATTTGGTGTTGTGTGGGATTCGATCTGAGTTTGCTGGTTGCTGTTTATAGAGGTTGGATTGTGTAGAGAAGTGAAGTTGGGAAGTTTGCTATTTTGGATTTGCTATTTTGGCGTGGCTGCCACGTATCTTGCACGTGCTTCGCTGCTCGGGATTCTGATCCCGTTATTCTTGTTTCAATATCATCGTCATCGACTAACATGCAAGTATCTCTTGTACAAATTCGTTTGTTCTATTACAAGCTCCTTTGCAAAATACCGCAAGTATATTTTCTTGACTCTATTTGTATTATACATAATCTATTGATCCCGTATTCATACATGATCGTGAATACTCTGTCACCATATGCATTGCATGAACATGATACACATATATACTCTTAAAACTATATAGGATGTTGTGCATGAATTGCTTGTCTTGTTACTAGTTTGTTATAATATCTTTTATTCTTGATTAAGTTTTGCATATGTCATTGGTCACATCATAGTCACAACATGTTTTATAAAACATGACATATGTTTTAGTTTGCATGTTGTTATAATATCTTTTATTCTTGATTAAGGTTGCTCATGCCATTGATCACATCAACATGTTTTATAAACCTTGAGATATGTTTTCCCGTATTGCATAAGCCTTGATACTTGATCCTGTCATGTTACCCGTCCTTGTTGTTGCATGTATTTATTGTTCATGTTTGATTGTAATGAAAAAATAACAATCCAGAGTATAAGGGAAAAGATTTAGTAGTGAACAATATAGAAGAGCGTACTCGGACGGGAGCTCGTGGTTTTCCGATGTAAGTTGTAAGTTACAAGTTGCAAGTTTGCAAAATTACAGGTTTACATGTGCACGTTACAAGTCACACTACATGTTCCACATTGCACGTATCTCGATATAAGATATACTTGACATGATTTTCCGGGTACGTGACCTATAGAATCCACTACTAGTCTAAACATTCACTTGATTGCGAGTAGCAACCATGTGGTATGGGACGCATAAAGTGCTACCTAGTTAGATTAATAAAAGACATGACATTAACACTTACACTTGCATAGTCCAATTACATGTTACATGTTCATGATGACTTGTTTACTTGTTTACATGTTACACGTTCATGTTGACACGTTTACTTGCTTACTCGTTTACATGTACATGTTCCTATTGGTTTATTTACTCGTCACATGCATGTCACTTGTTCCATGATGTCCTGTCCATGATTCTGTTTGCATGTTGTATTCCTTCTATTATATGATTCTTGATTCCTTGCTCTTTCCCTGTTTTTTTTTTGTTTTATAATTGTCCCGTTAGCTTGTACCACTTGCGGCTCGTAACTTGCATTAACGGGTACCTCTTTCTTTCTCCTTTTTGTAATAATATGCTTGAAAGCGCAGATAGAGAATTACCCGAAGGTGTTGCTGAGCAAAGATTTTAGTCTCGCTTATTTTCATGCTACTTTAGTTCTTGTTTTATTCATGTACTCTTTGTTGTAATCCGGACGTGTTTGACCCGTAATTATGTTTCTTTTCCAGTTATTGGTTATGTCCTATATTATGTCATGTACTATGTCATGTACTTTGTTATCCTATTGTGATTTTACATGTTTGCATGGTTGATATTGTTATCTTGTTGTTGAGTTAACTATACAGCTTATGAATGATGTATTCACATCATTCGCTGGGCTTCAATTACGTGCCTGTGTTCCCGTATTCTGGGAAACAGGTCGTGACACTCCACCTCCAGATGATATTCAAATGTGGCGATTTTGCTTTGGTGATTCTAGTGATGACAAACTAGATAATACTTTAGGAACATAGGGCTTCAAATCACTAAGATTTTACGTTCCTCCTAGTAGAGGTTATGCTGACTCGGCCCAATTCCCCACTCACCCTTCATCACTTTATGACGATTACAGAAAATTAACATAACTCCACCTCGAGCTCTGTATCTGCAGCCCTGTACTTCCCAAGTTCTCCCGGATATTAATGTAGTACCCCGTATTTTTTAAAATATTATTTTGAGATTAGAAAATGAATTAAAATGATTTTTTTTTGTGATTTAATAACTATCTGTCTAAAAATTCATCCTTTTTACACGTGCAAAACACGTGCAAATGTTGACTTGGAAAGTTCAAAACCAAATTTTTTTTTGTGGAAAACTGATTATTTATTATTTGAGATTATTTGGGATTTTTTTAGATTTTTCTGAAAATTATTGGACTTATTTGCAATTATTACAAAAAATGACTTTTGTGCAAAATTACCAAATGTGGGTGAAATCTCCAGATTTTTAATTTTTGGGCTGAATATAATCCCTAGTTAATTCAGGAGTAAAGATTTTACCTCTAGTTTCTACTTATTTGACTTATTTAACAAGTTTTGGTAAAAGAGAATCTTTTTGCAAAAAATGCTATTTGAAGGGATGAAAATGCAAAATTTGTTTTGTGGGTTTCCCTACAAAGCCGGATGATGCTGGAGGGGATCTTTTCAATTTTTGAACTTGATTAAAATTGTTTTTTTTAATTTCCAATAAAATGGTCTAATTATGAAAAGGGACATTTTAAAAAGGAGTATTTTGCAAATATTTTCTAAAACCCTAGAATCTTAAATCCCGGATTATATAGGGTTTTTTGCAGCCGTCATTCGCTGCACAATACAGTTGATTTATTACTTCTTATTATTTTGGAATTGTAAAGGAAGATCTTGGATTTCTTGCTAAGGAGGAACTTTTCTTATTATTTTTTCATCTTCGTTCAATTCCTTCAACAAGGTGAGTGATATATTTGTTTTGCTTTGTTCTTTGAATGTTGTATGTGGTGATTCATCTTTTAGAAAGCATGCTAGGGTTGAGTATGAATATGTACATGATGGATTGGATAGATTGTTGAATTAAAAATTGATCTTTTATGAACCCTAGTTATCCATCAATGGATTTGCATGTGTATGCATGGTTTGAGATCCATATTATTTTGAGTTTGGTGAACACAACTTGATTATGATAATATTAACCTTGTATGTTCATGAGTTAATAATGACGATAGGGTTTGAGAAGTTTTTGAGAATGATTAATGAATTAGGAGTTCTTGTCTTAAGAATTGGATTTGAGAGACATTGAATGATATTTGATGCAATACAACTAATTTGGGGATTTTTGGGATTTGTGCAAGGTTTTACTCAAATTGGATTCCTTGAATATTAAGATTTAATTCTGAATATGTTGCTATTTCTAATCGAAGGTCTTGTGGACTTTTCTTTAGTGCACGAACATGCACAAACGATTTACATGAATTTCGTACTTCATTGTTATTGAAGAAAATCAACAGTTTGCTATTTTTATTATTTCAAGTGATTTTGATTGGTTTTATTGACTCATATATATCCTAAAAGTCGTATTTGATCATATTAGAAATATGCTTTTTTACAGAATTCGTTTTTATTAAGTAAAACTCCGTATCGGTTAAAAAGTGTACAACTAAAAAATTGCAATCTGTAGGTCGATAGTCGACCGGTAGAAATTACAGTCGACCGTCATTACCTGGCTGCTGTGTTTTTCTTGTTTTCTTGAAATTTCGTGTGGAACAGTCGACTGAACCATGTTTACAGTCGACTGAGTCTGCTCTGTTTTGATATTTTCCTGAGATTTGGATTTTGTTGTGGACAGCCGACCGATGACTTTTTAGAGTTGACTGTTAGTACTTAGAATTATTTTATGTAAAGTTCTATAGTTGTCGTTCTGGACAGTCGACTTATGGCTTTTACAATCGACTGCTATTACTTAGATCTATTTTCTTGAAGTCTTGGGTTTTCACTCTGGACAGTCGACTGACTCCTGTTTATAGTCGACTGTTACTGATGTATCGGATATAGTTTGATGTTAATTTAAATGATTGATTCTTTAAATGTTTTGATTTATAACTTACTACCTTATACTTTATCTTCTGCTGAACATATGTTTTCAAGTGGTTTTATTTAAGAATTAATGATGGAAGTTTGGTTTGGATATTTGAGTTGAGTCTCTAGAGGGTGTGTAGGATCCTAGTATACCAGCATTTGAGATAGTTGTGTTTTGGCATGTTGAGGCATATTGTTAATCAGTTGTTAAGTTAAGTCTGGTAGGATACACCAACTCTAGAAGATTCGTAAAGTAATTAAATAACTTAAAAAGATAAGGACAGGCACTGGTGATGATATAATGAACGAGAACATGGGTTATGGACCTCAGTATGGCTTGCGGTGTGAGATAATCCCCAGTTATCCAGGTGTGAGTGAAATAGTCTCTGGAATTACCTGTGGAGTGGGATTGGTCTCCGAAATTATCGGGGTCGAGGCGACGCACATGTGGTATTCGTGTGATGAGGTGCCATCGCTTGCGTTGTGGGGCATTCTCGAAGATTCCCAGGTATGAGTGAAATAGTCTCCGGAATTATCTGTGGATAGAGTTTGACCTCCTGAATTATCGAGGCATGGGCTAATATTCACAGTTTACCTTTATCTCGTAGTAGTCATCGTGTTAGGGTTAGTTGCATAGAGGGGGAAAAACCCTACAATGTGGAGACGTTAAGGGCTTGCACCGGACCTATGTAGAGTGGGATGCATAGAATCTGACAAGTGCGCATTAGAGAGTCAGCATATAGAATTGTGTTTTCTTGACTTGGTTTTACGCATGTGTTTTTCCTGGTTTTCTACACTTGACACTTAGTCTAATTCCACTTGATGTTTCATGTCTTATTGTTATATCTTACTTATATTGTTCTTACTTATTACATGTTATTTATGATTCCATGTTCTATTTATGTCGTTTATTTTTATGTCACTCACACCGTTATGTCTGACCCCTTTAGTTTTGGGGGTTAGGATTATCTCTAGCCTCATATTCTACAGGTGATTACTTGTAGGTTGGATTTTAGATGCTTGAGTTAAAGTGGTGTAATGAGTTATGTAATTTGTAAAAGAAATTATTGTAAAGAAAGAAATTTGTAATTCAAGGTGTATTGTATTCCGCTGTGTTATGTAAAGATTAATGTAATGAAAGTTGAAAAAAAAATTTATTGGTATTTGGCTATGTTTAATATTACATTTGAAGTTGATGCTGAGAATTGTGCCACGTATTTCTGAGATATCATATTGAAAATTCGGAGCACTACAATTAAGCTCCATTTCATCAAAAAAAATATGCATGACATTCTCTAGTGTGTACCCCTTTCTGTCTGATATCTCTGATTCAACTGTTCTGTCACACATTACTTCACAAATCTCACCAATTCTCATTCTTACACAATAACCTGATGTAGACTTGTAAGTAGAAATTATCTTAATCTGTAACCCCCGTTTTCGTTTATACAGAAATTTTCTGTATTCTTGTATTTTGTTGTCTATAAATTATTTTTTTCTCTATTGTACAGATTTTATTCCTTCTTCTCCGTATTCTTGTATTTCAATTTCCTTGTAAATTCTTTTTTTCATTTGAATTTATTTTCTTGTACATCTCCTATTTGATTGAACTCAAACCTGTACATATAAATTCTCCTGTTCTCTTGAACCCAATTGCATTGTTTCGATGTTCGATTATTTTGTTTGAATCCAAATCCTAATTCATTCGATAAAATTATTTGATTTGTTTGTAAACATCCCAATCCTAACCATCCCATGATTTGATTATTTGATTCCTCATTTGTCAAGCCCAACCAATATCATTGAGTTTTTATTTTGATTGTGAAGCCCAACCCAGCCCAATATTAGTATTATTATTTTATTTTATCTTGAGCCCATCTATTGAAGCAAATACTATTATTGGGTCTCTTTTGGATGCTCAATCAAACCCATTAATCCAAACCCAATTCCCCTCCTACCTACCTATTGACCATATCAAGCAATCTCTTTCACGTTCCCCCTAAAATCTCTCTCACGCTCCCCCATTAATCCTAACTACCCCATTAATCCCTGCGTCTCTCTCTCCCCCTCTTCTTAATCTCAATAGTAAATACCCCAAACCCTTCACCTTCTCCACTGTGCAACCCTTCACCTTCACTGTACAACCCCCAACTAACCCTTCACCATCTTCTTCCCCTGACCCGACCCTCGACCGCACAAGCCCCCTCGTCGCCCTCCGCCCTCGCCAGCACCCATCATCGACGCCCCTCACCTTCCTCATCAAGCACCCCACCATTACCATTCCCTCCATCGCCGTCCTTGCCCATCCTCTTCCTCGCCCCCTGAGCTTTGCACCGCATCGCTGCCACCACCCGCTCGAGCCACCATCCCACCACCCTCTTCAACTTCGCCTGAACCCATCTCCCTCTCCCCCTTTCGCATGACAACCTCGCAACCTACCACTGTTGCCCCGTCGCCGATCACCGCAGCCCTGCTGCCGCTCACCCCCGACCTACCT
Source organism: Hemerocallis citrina (assembly GCA_017893485.1). NCBI lineage: Eukaryota > Viridiplantae > Streptophyta > Magnoliopsida > Asparagales > Asphodelaceae > Hemerocallis > Hemerocallis citrina. Next base: position 442,140,861 of record CM030358.1, on the reverse strand, counting down.
TCGACCTCGACCTCGACCGCCCACCTCCTCCAGCACCTGCGACAACGCCGCAGCCACCTCTGCACCATCGCACCCTCGACCACAGCCACAGTTGCCATCGCCGCTTGTACCCTCGCCAGCCCTAGTCGTCACCGCAATCCCAAACGTCCTCCCTTGCCATCGATCTCCCCTTCGCTGTCGCTGCCTAACACCACTTGCGACCGCTCGACGATGCCCCGACCATTGCTGTCGCCGTGCTGGCGTTACCGCCCGCCGTTGTGTCGCTTCGCCTTGTTGCTGCTGCTGTGTTTGTTGTCCATGTATTGCACGTGCTTGCGGGCTACGTAGTGAGCATGTGTGTCGCCATTGGGACTCTCGTCCCGTTATTCTCATTATTATCGGAATCATCATCATCATATTAAGGCAAGTACCTTGTACATCTTTTCCGTTCCATACAAGCAATTCATTTGAATCCCCGCATTTAGTAAATTGATCGTGTTGAAATTTGTCATTTTCTTGCTCCGTGATAATTGATATATAATTGGTCGAATCAATTTCTTTTGCCTCGACTCGACGCCGTCAAAAGTGCGGTTTTTCCGTTCCAGCATTCATCACATAAACACAAAAATTGAAACATATATTCAAAAATATAGGTAGATGAATGGGTGATTGACTGAATGGGGATTTGAATGTAATTGGATAATTATATTCGAATTTAATATTGTAGGATTAAGAGCCTCATCATGCGAACTAAAAGAAACCCCTTTACTGATTTCGATATATAAATGGATGTTAAATTCTAGTTTCAAAATTATATGCTTACTAGTAAGGATCGTTTTTAATTGAACCGGTAAGTTGCTGCCCTGTTGCCTGCTGTGGCTTGTAGCCCAGTTTAGACCTAGTTGCAGTTTAAATTGGTTAGAACTTTGTAAACGAGTATCATAGCTCTGTGAATCTAGTTTTCAGAACATTCTACGGATTCGGATTCGGAGTTATAGACACTGAGATATCATGTTTTTTATACTGTTGGGTCTGCACTTTCCAAATTGTCACTTATAGTACAACATCATATTTCACAATTTAAAATGTCATGCTAATAAGTGAATTAAGACTTGATATTTATCAGCATACTACTAGACATGATTATGAATCAATTTATAATTTTTATAAGATTTTTGAATGAATTTATAGTCACCTTAAACATATAAGATTTTGACCTTGGTCTGCTACATGAACAGTAGTGTAAACCACATTCCTGATAATTAGTATTTTCCGTGTACTTTCTCTAATTTAATTTTTTTTTTTATAAATTTATATTGTGCTAAGTTCTTTTCGGATCTTGTATTAAAGTGTTTTCTAATCGAGATTTTATTCATTTTGAATGATGGTATATTTGAACTTATTTTCTATCCCTAATTAATCGACTAATTATAATATTTATTTTCGGATTTTAATAAATTTGTTAAACTCAAATCCTATTTTGATGAATATCATTGTTATTATTATTATTGTTATTACTATTATCATTATTATTATTATTACTTTTATTATTATTATTATTGCTATTATTATTGATTTTCTTATTGTTATTAGTATAAATATTTGTTATTATTGTTATCATTATTTTTATTAGCATTAGTACTTTTATCGTTATTGTTATTATTATTTTGTTTTAAGCCCGAACTTGTTCGATTTTATATGCAGTTTACTATATGATTTAATGCATATATATATATATATATATATATATATATATATATATATATATATATATATATATATATATATATATATATATATATATATATATATGAATATTTTTAAATACCGTATTTTTCTTTCTTGATTATTTTCTTTTTGATTAAATTTGTTCTTGAAATTCTTTGTTCTTCTTGATCGGACCATTCTTGTTGATTCTATTATCTTTTATTTAATTGTGGGTATTTTTAGTTGTACCCTATTGATTTTGATCTATCTCTTGTTTGAACCATAAAACTCAATTTCATTTGTTCTTGACCCAATTCCATTTTTATTGGACCTTAAACCGCTAACCCAGTACCCTTATGGTGCCCTACAAATACAACTCTAATGCAAACCCTAATTTTTGTACACAAATCGAAATCCTAGCCGCCTATTCCCTCTCCTCGCCGTTCTCTCACTCTCCCCGTTTTCCCGCCCAAACCCACCGAAACCCAATTCCCGTTCGTCTTCTCCAACCCCAAGCCCCTTTTCGACGTCTTCCCCGGCAATTTCCAGCCACCCCGTCGCTGCCTCATCACCAAACCCCCCGTCGACACCACACAGCCGCCCAGACCAACTCCCAACCTCCCCCTCTGTCTGTTTCCCTTCCTGTTCTCGAATGCCAGAACCCATCCCCTTCTTCGTCATCTCCTCAGGCGACCCCCCTTGCGACGCCGACCCCTCGTCGACGCGCCACCACCTCCTAGCAACCCCTGCACCTCCTCTTTCGATCGTCAACATCAGAACCCAACCCCAATCCCCCTGCTGCTCTGCCCCTTTCCGCTTGTCGCCAACTATAGCGCCACCACCGTGACGCCGTCGTCAAAACGTCAGCGCCATCATCAAAACGTCAGCCCCGTCGTCGTCCCCGGTCGCCAGTGCCGCCGCCCCTTGGCCTTGGTGCTATTGCTGCCGAAGTCTCTCTTTTGCTGTTATTGCTTTGGGATTGTATTGCACGTGTATTGTACGTGTTAAATTGCTAGTTTGTGTGTTCGTGAGTTCGTTGCTTCGAGGTTCTCATTCCGTTATTCTGGGTTTTCGTTCTCATCGTTTATACGGCAAGTAACTTGTATTAAATTCCTTTGCATATACAAGTACAAAATACCGCTTGTAGTGTAGTTGGGTTTTAGAGACAATTTGTGTGTGAAACCCCTTGTTGATGTTGTCTCTATTGTGATGATTTGACCATAGTTGCCTCACGACATATATGACATGAATTAATCTAGGGTTGACTACTTTTGATGTATATGTTCATGCTATCTTGAGATATCTGTGTTTGATGTGTTATTCGTGTTATACTTGTCGAATACTTGTAAAATACCCTATACCATATTGCTTGAATATCTAGTACACCATATTCCATATTATCATCTTATTGTTTCCCTATTGTTATTACCGTTCATCTCATGTCTCTAGATTGCATATTGTATTGTTGCATTAATGAAATAATTAATAAGCCAAGGTTTAAGGAATTGACTAGAGTAGTTGATGATATGGATGATGGCCCGTGTTATTATTATCGTCATTGTTTAAGAAATTATACATGGCCCGTGTTATTATTGTTATCGTCATCGTATAAGAAATTACACATGGCCCGTGTTATAATGTTATCGTCATCATACCCAGTACATGAACTATAGAGTCTACCACTATGGTCTAAACGAAATTGATTGTATGCATCGAACCTGTGGTACGGAACATATGAGACACAGTAGTACATGCATTAGTTATGATTAAAATGAATAATAGACTTAAGAATTAACACAACATTGACATTGCATATTGTTCATCATTGTTCATATTGATATCGAATATTACATGATATTTGTTCACTCGACACTAATTATATGCTACTTACACTTGTTTATCTTGCAATGTTAGTTGTTATATTTTGTTATCATGCCTATTCTATGCTATTTGTTTATCCTTCCCATGTACTTGTATCCTGCACTGATGGGCGTTTTGTTTTCTTTTCTTCTTCCTGTAATTTATTAAATTGCTGATTTTGGAGATCAATTGCCTACTGGAATTGGAGAACAACATTCTGAAGACTACTGCTTTTAAATTGCTCTTTGCTTTAATAAACTTAATGTATTGAGACTTGTTATTATTTTTTAGATTGGATTTATTATTGTATTGGACTTATGTCCCGAATATTATTATTTGTTTCCAAACATTGGATTATTATTGTACTTGGATATTATATATTGCTTCTTTTCAAGTATTATTGTTCATGAAATTATTATTATTACCTGCACAATTATTCTGTATTATTTATATTGTTGAGTTAATTGGATAAACAGCTTATGGGTGACGTTAGTCATTCGCTGGGCTTTTGTCATGTACTCGTATTCCTTATTTTTGGGAAGCGGGGCGTGACAAGTAGATCAGTAAAGAACTATCTGGTTGACTCATCTTTTCTATTTGTATTGTATCATGCGTTGGAGCCGGCAAGGAGTCTAGTTTTCAGAATTCTTGACGAAACCAGATTGGCTTTCCTGTGGTAGCGGGAAAGTTGATTTTTGTGAAGTGACGTCTGACTTCCCAGGCTAGTTACTTGTGTTCATTTATACATAAATATTGTGTTCTTTGCCTTTATGACTTGAAATACATTACCCGTGTTGCATAGCCTTTGATGTCTTCCTTATCATGTCCCGACACTGTTTTCGTTATTACACCATGTTTAATTACTATAAAAGAATCACAAGCTGGGGTACTGAGGGAAAGACTAGTAATGGGGTATATAGGGGATTGTACTCGGATGGGGGCCCGTGTTTCCCGTGATGATAATACATGATTATAAGTTATATTGAACTAAGTGCCACACCAGGGGCTGACGGGGGTTACCTCTAGAGCCCATTACATGATTACATGATTATATGATTACATGATACATGTTTACAAGTTATATAGAACTAAGTGCCACGTAGAACTAAGTGTCATGTCAGGGGTTGACAGAGGTTACCTCTAGATCCTGCGGGGGTTACCTCTAGTGCTCATTGCTTGGTTACATGCTCATGTTCCGGCAAAACCCGAGTACTTGATCATATATAATTCGCCCTTAGAGTCTAAACGTTAATATGCTTGTATGCACCCGACCTATAGTATGGGACACAGGACTGCGTGTATTAGCTATGATTGATTAAATGAATAGACTTAAGATTAACACTGAGCACCTGCATATTCTTGTTTATATGTTACATGTCCCTTTTACAAGTACATGATTCCTGTTTACATGTTACATGCTCAATACCAATTTCATGATTTCCGTTTATAGGCTAAATTTGCAAGATCCTCGTTTACATGTTGTATCTTCCCGTTACATGATTTGTTTCCTATATACTTGATTCTCTTATTATATTCTCGTCCTTGTTCATTTGCTTGTACTAACTTGTGGCCCGTTACTTGCTCTAATAGGTGTTCTCCTTCCCAAACTCGAGTTGATGAATTTACAGGAGTGGGAGAAGAATTACCAGAAGGAAATCAGTGATCAGGCATTTCGAAGAACGGAGATGGATTCCACTCTACTTTACTGCTTTATGTTTTTATTTTCAGTTATATTTATTTACTGCAAACTTTGTATTTCGGGCATGTTGTCCTGCAGTTTATCTATTTCTGGATATTGGTTATTTTTGGACTACTACATGATTTATTTATGTTATCCATATTTCTGTGATTATAAGTTTTGCCTGCGTGGTTGTATTTATTTTTATATTTTGGAGTTTATTACAACAGCTTATGAATGATGTGAATACATCATTCGCTGGGCTTCAGTTACGAGCGTGTGTTTTCTGTATAATGGGAAGTGGGGTGCGACACAATATTTGAGCAAATATGAAAAGAATTAACCGAATTGAAAGATCAGCCGAAATTCACATATAAAGAATTTGAAATATGAAGATGTGGTAGGGTAAAAATGGCCTGCGGGCCCAACTAGGGCCCAATACAACTCTCACTCAAGAAAGGTAAAAATAGCAATCTAGCTCGGCTTCGAACCATTACAGGGTCGGCACCGAACCTCAATTGCACCCCCCCAGAGCCGACCTCCTCGTATCCGACGAGCCTCAGTGGCCCTCGGTCTCCGATCCGTGACAGCCCCATGAGCCGCCCCCCCTCTCTGGCGAAGCAGGGGGATGACCTGGCACAGCCTAGGCCCTCCGATTCTCCCAGAGGCTCAGAGGACCCACGATCAGCCATGTCAGCTCTATACCGCTCAGGGTTTTGCCACGTCAGCCCTATACCACTCCTGGTATTGCCACGTCAGCCCTAAACCCCCTGGGCCTTCTGCCACGACAGGCCCATGGGCTTTCGGGTTTAGACCCGGCCCCCAAGCAGATCCAAACCCGGTTGGGATTCTCTATAAATACTAGACCCTCACCCACCTTTTCAGGTAATCAATCTTTTGCCACTTAAATTCACCTAGTTATTGCTACTCTCTCACAGAGACTGACTAGATCGTCGGAGGGTCCGCCACCGGGACAAACCCCGGTGTTTCAGGACCGTCTGCAGGTACACAAGACCTCGGATCCGAATCCTCTGATCCGAGCCCAGATCTCCGAACCACTCCGAGGTCGCCACAGGGTCCGCCCGGTCAGCATAGGGTCGTCAGACGAGCAGCTTTCTCCTTCAACTACAAATTGAGTCCGAACTCACACCTGGTGCATCCACACGTCCCCCAGAAATAAACCGCATCAGGTTGGCGCCGTCTGTGGGAAACCTGCTTCAGAAGCCGACCCGAGCCCGACTATCGAGCGACCTCGACAGCCGAACTCCCATGGCCTCCAGAGGCCAGGAGGCCGCGTCCACCGTCAACCGACGGGACACACCCCCACCAAATACCAATGCCGGGCCACGCGCATCAAGCCACGGAGATTCCCGTCAGGGATCCCGGCAAAGCGCCACCCGTACAGTCCAGCCCGACCTACGAGGAATAATCGTTAACCGTCAAATCACCCGCAGCAGGGAAAGGGCCGCTTCCGATCCGGCCCCGAACCATCCACGACCACCGCCCGAGAGACGGAGGCCCGCACTCAGCCGCATCGGAAGGCAACCTTCAGGCCAACCAAACAGGGTCGAGGGAGCCCCCGTCACTCAGGAGGAGTTCCAGGACTTCCGAAGAGAAATTCTTGGGGCCCTCCGACAGGCCCCCAGGGGAGAAACACTCCGTGCCCAAACCAGGTCGGACTCCGAGGCCAGCGTGTCCCGACCATCGACAATCCAGCCTGAAGGCAATGACATACTCCTAAGGCGCCTCCAAGAAATGGAAGATCGCCTCGATCACATAGGGGACGGCGGCCAAAGAGCGGCTCAGGGGTACAGACCTATCCGACCTCCCTTCTCCGCCCCCATCCTCCAGGCAGAAATACTCCGGGACTTCCGACTTCCTCAGTTCGAGACCTACGACGGCGAGGGAGATCCTGCTGATCACGTGGAGGGCTTCAAAACCCTCATGATGATTCACAGTGCCTCAGATCCCCTGCTGTGCCGAGCCTTCCCGGCCACCCTTCGAGGCTCGGCTCGTGAATGGTTCTCAAAACTCGCTCCCGGCTCCATTTACTCCTTCGACCAACTAGAGGGTAATTTTCTCGCCCACTTCGTCACCAGCCGGAAGGCGGAGAGGACTAGCGCTTCTTTACTTGGGCTCAAGCAGATAGAGGGAGAATCCCTCAGAGTGTTCGTCCGAAGATTTACCACGGAGGCGAGGTCGGTCTCCTCTCTTGATCCAGGCGTCGCCTCTGCGGCCTTTCGGCACAACGTTCGTCATGGACAGCTGAAAGCTTCGCTGGCAAAGAGACCCCCCGTCGACTTTCCCGATCTCCTCAACAGGGTCGAAAAATACATCAGGGCAGAAGAGGCCCTTAATCCCGAAGATACCCGGGAGGCCATCGGGAAGGGAAAGAGGAAGGTCGGAGAGGTCGAACCATCAAAGAAAGCTCCGAGGGACGCGGGGGCCATGAAGAAGGTCCCGCCGGTCCCCCACTTCGAGAGATACACTCCCTTGACCCACAACCTATCCGCCATCCTCTTGGAAATCGAAGACGAAGGCATCGTCCGACTACCTCCCCGACATAATAGCAACAGGAATCAAGACCAGTGCTTCTACTGTCGCTTCCACAGAGATCATGGGCACGATACCAATCAATGCCGAGCCCTGAAAGACGAAATTGAGGAACTCGTCTCACAAGGGTTCCTCCGACAGTTCACCCGAGAAGGCCGACGGGATCAGCAAGATGATAGGAGACGGAGACTCTCGCCCCCGAACCATACGACGGCCCACCTCCGTGAACAGGATCTCGGGTCCAAGGGAACCACGGATACGCCCTTCATCTTGCACTATGTCCACGGAGGGCCGATAGGAGGAGGGTCAAATACAGCCCGAAAAGCCCTCCTCCAAGAGGCGAATGCTGTCCAAAACAACCCCTCGTCCAAGCCACAGCCGGGGCCAGTCAGCTTCTCAGAAGAAGACCTCGAAGGCGTTCACCTACCCCACTGCGATGCCCTCGTCGTCAGCCTCCACGTGGCTAACTGCGAGGTACGCCGAATCCTCGTTGACAATGGTAGCTCAGTTAATATTCTTTTCCTCAAAACCTTCGAGAGCCTCAAATTACCCGGTGGGAAGCTCAAGCCCACCAGATACCCGTTGCATGGATTCTTCGGTGCCCCTGTCACCATAAAAGGGATTGTTACCCTCGAGGTCACCGCAGGGTCGGCTCCTGTCGAGAGGACCGAATCCATGGACTCCATGATTGTCAACATCAAGACAGCTTACAACGCCGTTCTCGGCCGACCCGGACTGACCTCCCTCCAAGCGGTACCTTCGGCCTACCATCTCAAACTCAAATTCCCCACCCACCAAAGGATAGGCATCGCTCGAGGTAGCCACGAAGTCGCGCGGTCATGCTATATGACTGCCGTTGGAGAGGGTGTGTTCCCTCTCGACGCCGCTGAACTCGCACCCGAGAGAGATGGCCCAGCTCCCGAGCCTTTCGACGAACTAGGAGGAATCCAAAGTAGTTCCGGATAAGCCGCTCGCAGCACCGCCCGCGTCCGCCGCAACGAAGATCTCTTCGATTAAAAGCCTTCCGACATATCTGGGATCTCTTCAGCAATTCCCAGCTCATGGTCAACCAGATCACCGGAGAATACGAGGCCCGCGATGATTGCATGATTGGATGCTCGACGGCGGTCCGACGACTCCTGGCATCCTTCAGCTGCGCACAGTTAGCAGAGTTCCCCGGGCACAGAACGCTCAAGCAGACGCACTATCCAAACTCGCCCCTCCCTCCTTCGAGGGTCTCGATCAGACAGTGCTCATAGAAGTCCTCTTGAAGCCAAGTATCGAAGACCAGAAGCCGGAGGCGATACGTGTACAAGATGATACCAGCCCTGGACCCCTCCCATCTGAAGATTCTTAATCAAACGCCGAGCCCCTAACGAAGTTCCTAGAGAAGCGAACATAGGGTCTAACTTGGCCAATGTATGAAAAACCCTTTGTAAACTCTCACATGTAAAGGGCGGCTTCGACGACCCCCCCCCCCATCTGGTATGAAAGGAATTCCCTTTTTGTCAAAACTCCAAATGATTCGGCAGATCCAACTTAAACGCCGAACATCGGGATCGGTCCCCGAACCCTCACTCCGGTATCGTCCCCAGTGCCTCGGTATGCCCAACCCAGCTTCGGGCCAGGGGCCCTTCCCAAGGCCCCGCGTTGATCCCTCACGAGTCGATGAAGCCGAACCACGCCACCGCCGGCGTTTACCGCATTCCTAGGCAAAGCGAAGGGGAAAAAGAATTCTTTATTCATACCATTAGTTGATTATGAGAAAACAAGTAATGACCGTTACAGGACCGCTCCACTCATCTCAAGCCGAAGGAAGCTACCATCTTAGGGTCCCGGGGGTCCAACAAAGGGCGGGACCACTCCGACCGAACGGCTAGGAGCCCTCTCCTCATCATGGCGGTCCACCGGCTCAGCCGCGGTCGACGCACCAGCCACGGAGCTCTGAGCATCCTCCGGTCGCATGCGCTCCAGCAGGAGCAGCGCAGAAGGAACTCCATCCGCTCGCCGACCCACGGAAGAAGAGGACGAGACGCCCAGCATCGTCTTGTAGCGGTGTATCTCCATCTCCTTCTCCACTATGACATCACGAAGTAACCTCTCGGAGGGGGGCCTCTGCACCGAGGCGTTCGACAGGGTATGTCCAAGGCCGATGCCTCCGAGGTCCCGTTCCCCCATCGCCCTCCTCAGCCGGCTCGCCTCCTCACTCAAGGCCTCGGACTTATTCCGGTAATAATTAAAAGCCGCGTCAGTATCACGAGCCCCCTTTCGGTAGCGAACCAACGTGGCCACCAGGGACTCAACTTTGCTCTGGAGCCACGCCACATCGGAGCGGCGGGGGTCCGCCTCGGGAAGAAGAGCCGCAGCCTACAAGAAAACCGGCCAACTCAAAACGCATAGGCAAGGAGAGCCAGAAAACACCCGAAGTCAAAACACTTGGCCGGTCAAAAATCTTTTTTTATTCTGAAAATTGAATCACTTCTTACAAAAATGCGGTGGCCAGTCCGCGGAAGGCAAATACAATCGAGAGGAGAAAATAGAAAGACAAAAATTACACAGTCTGTTTTCCCACCTCTGCATCGGTAGGCGGGTCCACGAGGGGGTCGACAGGCGGGTCGGGAGCAGCCCCTTCTTCGCCGGGAGTCTTCGATGTCCCGTCGACCTCCATGTCATACTCGAAGTTCGACAGATCAAGGGCCGGGTGGAAGTGCTTCACGTGGCTGAGTGCCTTCACATAACACTCGTCTTGGGCATTGATCACCAGAAGCTGACTCGTCTCTGTCAGCTCTTTCAGCTCCTTGGCAAACTCCTTCTCCTGAGCCGCCATCTTCTCCGCCCATTCCCCTCTCTCCTTGTCGAATGCCGTCTTCATCTCTTGCTCCCTCTTCTGAGAGCTTTCGAGTTCTGTCTTCATCTCCTTCGTCTCCTGCTCAGCCTTGTCCGCCCTATCACGCTCCCGCTTCAAAGCGGCCTCGTAAAGGCCCTTCACGTGGGCCCCCTGCACGGTCGCCTGTAATCACCAAGCACAACTAAGGAAGCCTCCTTTACAACATAGTCGCGGAACAAGAGAGGTTGACAGACTTACCAGCACATTGGCCTGTGCGAGGCGTGTATACACCGCGTCCAGGGACTCGGCCTTCATCTCCGAGCGATCCCGGGGGGTCGCCAACTTACTCGCCACCTCAACGGCTTGCCGCCCTCTGGTCAAGCTGTCTCCCTCGCGAATCGACCAATCCGGCACCCACGATCGCCGAAGCCTCTCCTCTATCTTCGGATCTGCCAGAGGGCCCTTCCCCTCATCAAGATCGGTTACCTTATCCTGGTCCGGATCGCCCTGAACCAACGCGTCCTTGACCATCTCCGAGCGAGTCCTTTTTGCCCTCGGCTGAACAGGGGCCTCGAAAACCCCCTGGGACGACCCCCTCATCTTCGCCTTCTTCTCGGCCTCCTCCTTCTTCATTTCGCGCCTCCTCGCCTTGATCGACTCAGGATCCATACCTGCGAAAAAGTCCAGTAAGGACAATGAGCACGGAGGAACAACAAAGCCAAAAAGAAAGAAACAACTACATACATGGATCGGCCGGGCTCAGTCCGGCATTCGTCAAGTGGCCCTCGGTCACCTTCGCCCAGTCGACGCTATATGACAAACGGAGACGCTCAACAAAACCCCACTCCTCGGCAGTCAGGTCCCTCGGCCTCGACATTTTATAGCTCGGCTTGTAGTGATTCCACCGTGTGGGAATATCCCACGGTTCCTCACTCCGGATCACTAGATACTTCTTCTTCCACTCCTTGATGGAGTCCGGGTGACCATGAACAAACTTCGACTTGCCCCGGGGCGAAATGTAATAGATACCCTCAGCCGACGAGCCAATCATCATCATCGCTCGGAAGACGTTCAACCGAAGAGGTACCCTCTGCTCCCCGCACAGCAACACGAAGCAGATGATCTGCTTCCAGGAATTGGGCCCGTACTGCATCGGCGCCAAGGACGCCCAGTTCAGCACCTCTCGGACGAACGGGTGAACGGGCAACCTAAAGCCGGAGATAAAGGCATCCACGGGGAAGACGCAATACCGATCCGGCAGAGGGTCGGTCGGTCGAAGAGTGGAGCTCGGCAACATGAGCTCATAGCCGGACCCTATATGGTATGCCGACCGCAAAGCCTCTAAGTTACCTGCCTCCAGAACGGTCGGAAATGCGTCCATTATCACCCTCTTCCGGCTCGGCGATGACGGTTGGACCCCACACTCCTCCTTATCAGAAAGATCGTCGGGGTACCGACGGAACGACTTAGAACGTACGGGTGACCCTATCGTCAAGTTGACAGGCGCCTGACTCGAGCCCCCAATCCTCGACCCCCTCTTCTTTGGAGCCCTCTTCTTCTTCTTGGTCCGTTCAGGGGAGGGGGTAGATAATCGCCCCAGACCTATCGGCATGGAGCTCGAGCCCACGCCCTGACCTCCTATCTGAGCCCCTTCGGCTCCCCCTTCCTTTCCAGAAACCATCCGTAGAATCTGAACTTCGGCAGAACTACCGCCCCCTCCTCCTCAGAATCACTACTCTCCACAACAAAAAGCCTCCGAGACCACAGCGGCTTCACGTCATACACTGGCTGTTCCTCACCAACAGACTCCCCCTCGAGATCCGACTCCTCCCGCGAAGACAGTCTGGAAGCACGTTTTGCGCCCCCCCCAGACGTCGATGCCAACGAGCCCGACTGAGCCCTATCCATCTGTGCCTAAACTAAAAACAAACTTACCAACAAACCGGGGGTCGCCTCGGAAGAACAAACCTAGTACAGCGAATGGTAGGAACGAAGACTGAGGTATTGGGAGATCTGTTAGAAAGAGAAAGAGGCGAAATGAGAAGTGGACGATAGGGGGAAAGGGGGGAACATTTATAGAGGGGAGAAACGACTCCTCGATTTCTGCAATCACTGTTCACCGATTGACGTGTAGCGGCCGCCTAGAAAACCGTGCCACGTCCTCGAAACATGGGCTTCTGACGTCATCCAGTGCCAGGCTGGCAACCAGACACAGGGGTGGGGCCGGATGAAGTGCTCGGCAAAAAAAAAAAAAAATTTTTTTTTTCTTGTTAAAGATTTAAGGATACAGGGCTCGGTTGGCTCCCCTCTCACCCGTGAACAACTTGGGGCTTACAGCCTCGGCAGCCGAAAACCCCAAATCGTTCCCGGGTGGCAGGAAAGCCACCACCGCCTGCGCCCCAGGTTCCAGAGCTCGGTCGGCTCCTCTCTCACCCTCGAATAGCTCGGGACTTAAGGCCTCGTCGACCGAAACCCCGAATTGTTCGAAGGTGGGAGGAAAGCCACCATCACCTAGAACCCTACCAAGAATAAAGATCGATCCGCATATCCGAGGTTCTTCACCCCCAGATCCAGGACACGATGGATGCCCCTCCCGTCCCGATCTTTCTCGGGCCAGACATCCGTATGGGAGTCGTCTGACCCGAAAAAGGATCCAGACAGCAGAGTCGCCACCGATTCGAGGCCCCTTGGCACCACAACAAAGTTTTTTAGAAGAGAGACGCCCGCCGAAGCAGACACCTCTGGTGGCCATTGAACCACCCTTACTGTGATCAAACCCGCTAGGGGAGGGAGAGGTATTTATAGCCTCCCCCAAGACCCGCCTTTATGACATTGGGAAAGCCAATCTACGGAAGCCCATGCGCCACCTGCGTTCAGGCTGGCAGCGTCATTTAATGCCCCTAGAAAAATGGACCATCACACGAATCCCGGAAGCGCCATCAAGACTCCGCTAAAGCGACAGACCACACGGTTCAAACCTTCTTCTCAGGAAGAATCACCGGCTCGCCATCACTCTTGCCGACACATAATCCCTCGTCATCTCGAGGTGCGGTCGAGCACCAGGGCCTTCTTCTTAGGAAGAATCACCGGCTCGCCATCACCCTTGCCGACACATAATCCCTCGTCTTCTCGAGGTGCGGTCGAGCACCAGGGTACTCTTCTCAGGAAGAAACAACGGCTCGCCATCACCCTTGCCGACACATAATCCCTCGTCATCTCGAGGTGCGGTCAAGCACCAAGGCCTTCTTCTTAGGAAGAATCACCGGCTCGCCATCACCCTTGCCGACACATAATCCCTCGTCTTCTCGAGGTGCGGTCGAGCACCAGGGTACTCTTCTCAGGAAGAAACAACGGCTCGCCATCACCCTTGCCGACACATAATCCCTCGTCATCTCGAGGTTCGGTCGAGCACCAGGGCCTTCTTCTTAGGAAGAATCACCGGCTCGCCATCACCCTTGCCGACACATAATCCCTCGTCTTCTCGAGGTGCGGTCGCGCACCAGGGTACTCTTCTCAGGAAGAAGCAACGGCTCGCCATCACCCTTGCCGACACATAAACCCTCGTCATCTCGAGGTTCGGTCGAGCACCAGGGCCTTCTTCTCAGGAAGAAACAACGTCTCGCATCGCCCTTGTCAAACACGTAATCCCTCGTCATGTTGAGGTTGGGCCGGGCACCAGGGTACTCTCCTCCGGAAGATTCAACGATTTGCCATCCCATTTCCACGACCATGAACACTCCTCCCCAGCTAGCTCCCGCACCCCCGCAGGAGTGGGGAGCTTGTGTGGTAGGGTAAAAATGGCCTGCGGGCCCAACCAGGGCCCAATACAACTCTCACTCAAGAAAGGTAAAAATAGCAATCTAGCTCGGCTTCGAACCATTACAGGGTCGGCGCCGAACCTCAATTGCACCCCCCCAGAGCCGACCTCCTCGTATCCGACGAGCCTCAGTGGCCCTCGGTCCCCGATCCGTGACAGCCCCATGAGCCGCCCCCCCTCTCTGGCGAAGCAGGGGGATGACCTGGCACAGCCTAGGCCCTCCGATTCTCCCAGAGGCTCAGAGGACCCACGATCAGCCATGTCAGCTCTATACCGCTCAGGGTTTTGCCACGTCAGCCCTATACCACTCCTGGTATTGCCACGTCAGCCCTAAACCTCCTGGGCCTTCTGCCACGACAGGCCCATGGGCTTTCGGGTTTAGACCCGGCCCCCAAGCGGATCCAAACCTGGTTGGGATTCTCTATAAATACTAGACCCTCACCCACCTTTTCAGGTAATCAATCTTTTGCCACTTGAATTCACCTAGTTATTGCTACTCTCTCACAGAGACTGACTAGATCGTCGGAGGGTCCGCCACCGGGACAAACCCCGGTGTTTCAGGACCGTTTGCAGGTACACAAGACCTCGGATCCGAATCCTCTGATCCGAGCCCAGATCTCCAAACCACTCCGAGGTCGCCACAGGGTCCGCCCGGTCAGCATAGGGTCGTCAGACGAGCAGCTTTCTCCTTCAACTACAAATTGAGTCCGAAATCACACCTGGTGCATCCACACGTCCCCCAGAAATAAACCGCATCAGAAGACAATCTATGTTATCATTTGATTCAGTAGCATTGGCCATGTTAGCACCCCTCTGACTCAATCACTTGCAATAGTCTCTCTTGTGATGCACAATCTCTCTGCAATGGTGACAGCAGACTCCACCTTACATGCACTTTCCCTTCCAATGGAAGTACCATCCACCGACAAACAACAAACAAAAGTAGATGCCAATTTCTGACTCTCATTTCTAAGTGCATCCTCCTCTAAGCCCACAACTACATCTGCTACTGAAAACTTCTCCTTGGAAGATTTTTAGTCTCACATGGTGGTTATCAAGTTGGATAAATCTGGAAGTAAACATATCAAGTTGGAAATTTTAAGATCATATGTGTTCATCGCCCTCAGTTCAGATAATTCTGTACTAAACTCCACTACAAGATCTTGAAGAACGGTACCTTCCTTCATTAAGATACACCACATCTTTATCTTCTAGTACATCCAATCTTGTAACAGTGATTCCGAGTAGTCAGTTCTGAGTCTCGCCCAAAGACTTGCAACGTTTCCCTCCTCAATAAGATTGCACCTGACGTCGCTCGTCAATGATAGCTAGAGTAGGCTTCCGAATAATTCTCCTCCCATTTCTCATGCTTTGTGCTGATTAGTCTCTCTTTATTTCATTCTAGGGCTAGATCACAACCATGTTGAACCGATGAGTTGCACATGTCATCCTTCAAGAAATCAGAGTTGATCTTACTATCGGATTGCTTGATTTTCGTGAATTGATTTGTCATCTCCAAGGAACTTTAGCAATCCTTTTCTGTAACCTCACGCTCTGATACCAATTATTAGGAATTCTGTGCCGAGTTTATGTGACACTATCACTATAAACCACTAAGTAAAATAATAGATCAAACTAAACACACACAAAAACCCACTTGTCACGGTTTGGGCAAACCCACATCCTGTTGAGAAATAACTGAGATGCTATTCAACTATAGAAAGATAAAAGAGTTACAACCATTCTAACAATGAACCCATATATCTATCAAGCCTCACCAGAAGATACTTGGTGTTTACATTGGAAAACTCTCAAATTTTCTACAACGAAGTACTCTCTCATGCTCTTACCTCTTAAATGAGGCTTTACAATAATATATAGTGATTTAGAGAAACCTAGGTTGTATTCTTGATACTGTTGGCTGTTTTCTTCTCAAAACCAAGATTCCCTTCTCCTTTTTTAGTCCCACATCGGTGGGAAGGAATGCCATTTGAATGGTTATAATACAAACCATCCTTTACCCCATTGTAGTCTTGTGTGGTGTGGAGAGAACCCGTGGGCCACACGCGCGCCGTCGTCGCCGCCAGGCTCGGTTCGGTTCGGCGCGCGTAGTGGGCACGGGTGTGCGCGCCCGCACCTGCAGACACGAATGCCGATCCGATTTGCTCTTCGGGTTCGGATTGAGGCCCAAAACTCTTTTTGCTATTTATTTTTTCCCTTTGACTATTTCCTCCTAAAATGTTGGATCAGTTATTAAGATCCAAAAATCCTCCCTTTTTCTCTCAACACGTTCACAGATTTTTACCTATATATTTCCACTTCTCATCCCCTTACAACCACGGAATAATATTTTGCTCCTCAAAAACTCTTTCTCTGCTGTCTTCTCTATATGCTGCTTCCGGTTTCATTTTCCAATTCCGTTCTGGGCAAGAACAAAGTTCGGGTCGATCTCTCGACGTTGTGTGCGACAGCGAGACGCCGGTGATACCGGGGTTTTACCACTAGGAGCATCTGCGAAGAGTCTGCACATAAGACCGCGGATCAACTCTTAGGGCAGTGCGTTTCGCGCGACTTCCCCATAGGCCGGTAACTCTGTTTTAATTTATTTTGTTTATTGTTTTTCAATTGCTGAAAATCAAAGATTCGAGACAATTATTCTAACAATCTAAAAGTTGATATGGATGTGTAACAAAATATTAAATACAAAATAATAACAATAATAACAAAAGATTTTATCAAATAAATAAACAAAAGGATTTGAGATCAAAACATTTCTTTATTGATCAATGTTTACATGTATTTTAGAGGAAACGGCCTCTAATTGAGGGATCTGAAAGTGAAATCCCAGGAGCTAATCCAAGCTCACCTACCCAATTGGCAGGTATAGTTTATGTGGCTGCTTTATCTGCCTGAATGGGCCTGCATCTTAGTAAGTGGACATCCAACATCATTAGGTTGTTGGGGAGAGAAATGGGCATTACACTAACAGTAATTGTGTCCAGGATGAGAGTCAAAACTTTACTTCACTTAGCCAGCACTATAATTTGTCTGTTGGCTCCTACCACTTGTGAGGGTCAACGACAACAAGAAAAAAATTAATGAGAATTATGGAAAATTCCTACGTCTAAAGATACCAAGGCTGCATGAATACTAATAGAGGAAGCATACACATCTCTTAATGCACAACACTCAGATGTTTTTAACTGTTTCTCTAGATTATGACGCAAAGACACTTTTATTTGGATTAGTTAGTTAGCAAGTGCAATGCATGTTAGAGGCTATACATCTGGTGGTTTTAGGTGTGGTTGAGATTTAATAATTGAGTGATTGATTATAAGGATGTACTATATAACTTCGACTTTAAAATGTGCGGTCGAGATTCACAAATTGATTGTTTTCTGGAAAACACACAACCTCCATCTCTCTAGTTATAATAGTAGAGATGTCATGTCAGTGATCTTATCCAACCTAACACTAACTTATTTCAATGAAATTTCTTAGAATCTTCCGTGTCAGTGACTAGGAAGATAATTTCTATAAACTGTAATATAACTCCGTACAGTGAATCATGTTTCCTCATTTCTATATGTTTCACCATAATCCAAGAAAACATGGCAGATGCCCACTAATCAATTAGGATCAGGGAAACCCTCCTCTTGGCCATAATTACCTTGGACATGAATCTTGAAATAAATAAGAAAGGTCAATGATATGTGTCAAAACCCAGTTGTATAACTTTTGTCATCTCTTTCACTGATCCTCGTTTTTAGGTGACCCCGTTTAATGGGATGATAGTGATGATGATATCTTATCAGATCATAGGTTTCATTAACAATTTTCTTTGTCAGAAAAAAAAACATTTGGACAAATTTGAAGATTCAATCTAAAATGTTCAAAATACTAGATTTGCAGTTTGTACGAATTTGTTAGTTTAGTTATTGATCTTTTACAATTAGTACTTCACATAAATAATGGATTCTTCTCAGCATCACCTTGTCAGCATTTGCCAGAACTATCACAATCAGGATACATTCCCTTTTTTTTTAAAAAGGCACCAGACTTTGTTAAAATCCGAAATCTTTCTGTGGCCCCTCCACTGCAAGTCTGCAACCTATAATGCACTTCCGAAAATATACACCTAGTCCAAATTTTCCAAATTGCACATACTATCTTTTCTCCAAGCATAAGAAAGTATTTAATAACGCAACCCCATAACCCATATAGCATGAAGTCTACGAATCTATATGTACAAGCAAGTTAAGAACATAGTATTCTGGGAGCACGTTATGCCATACATCATGTTTTATTTAAAATATAAGTCAAATTAACTTATCTTAGTAATTTTAATTTGAAATTCTAAATTGTTTAAATTAATTCTCAAGTAGAAACACTGCCCAAAACCTTTAAATATACCAAACTGAACTCTAAAAAAGGCCAGAACTGAGTTTTCAAAGCTTGTTGACAGGGGTGGCCTGTTGAGATATCACATGGTTGAGGCATGTGATGCTAACAACTATGTAGAGTTAAGGGTTGAGATATCACATAGTTGAAAGAAAACAGGAAAACTACCCTACTTACCAAATGTCAGGAACCTAGAGATGATACCCATAATTACTTTTTCTGCATTCACAAGAGATGTTGGATTTCCTGAATAGTTCTAATGTGAAAGCTATCTAGTAATGATCTGTTCCCATTGACTTGATTTTTAGCATTTGCATGAAGAATTCTGACCTGGAGGTTGTATACTTATAACTACTTACATATGTTTATTTGTAAAGTTTAAACTTTTCTGCATTTGCTTTATGCATACAAATGGCTGGCTCCTAGTAATTATTAATTATTTGATGTTATAAGTACTATTTGTAATTGAAATTATGTACATTCTTCCCATTGAAAGATTTTGCTTGAACACTCAGCGAAACATGAGATATCACTAACCTTAATAGACTAACTTAGGCCCTCTCCCTTGTGTCAAATCTCTGGGTTTTTATCAATTGTATCAATAGCAGTAGCTGCATCCAAAGGATGTAGACAGATAAGAATTCATGTTTTCGAAACAGCTTGTTTACTTGTGTACAATGTTAGCTAGAAAAAGGGAGATACTTCTCAGTCTTAAATTTTATATGTTTTATGGCTTGTACTTGAACTGTGTTAAATGTGATGCTAAGTTTCAGGTAACCTCTTCCAATTCCCCTTATTTAATTTCAATTCTTGGTTTTATTAATTATATATAGTGAGCGATGATATGCTAAATACAACTATACAGGATTTGGTACTGTAGAAACTCATTTAAACCCTCAACACTGATCTCTTGCATTCCTGGAGTACAAGCCCATTGAATAAATGACTTACCATCAATTTCCATGTGAACGAACTATCCTGGTCTCGATATGAGCAGAACTCAAGCTTCAAATAGTCATTTTATTTACATGAAATGAATCCTAAAGAACATTAACTTATTTTATGCCTTTTGGTGGCCCAGAAATACTATGATTTACTGGCACTTTATCAAATTAATTAAAAAATAACTACTCCATAATATATCTTAACTTCTGCCATTATCATTCATCAATCGTAGTAGTAGATAAGTTGCTTTGATAGTTGGCAACTTAGAATGAAGGGACATTAATACTAGAACACTTGGTCTATTTATTTAAAATCTTCACTTGTTTACTTTCTTCAGAAATTTTATATGTATTACTCGTAAGCTTTATCCCTGTGATCTGTGCAAACTTACGTATATCTACTTTACTCGTGTGAAGAGACGAAGTTTAATGCTATTAACTAACTATTCTATTTTGTACATGAACTGATAATTTAATTAAGATGATTTAAGACATGGTACTTGCTAACTTCTAAATAAAATTAAGTTAGAGGGTGACTACTACTTAATACATTGGCTGAATAAACCTTAGAGCAATACTCTTCACCTATTTTATGAAGGATACAAGATGGCTCATTAGAAAGTTAACAGCCATCAAGTTATGTATACTTAGGAAGAGAAACTCTTGTGCATATTATATGGCAAATAATCAAAATGAGAGAATGTTAGGTGAATGACACCTTATATATATATATATATATATATATATATATATATATATATATATATTGACACTTCCAATTGCATGAATTACAGTTGTGATCCATCCTGTCTGTAACTGCAGCAGCTGGACAATAATAGCTATGAATGTCACACTCCAAAAACTTGAATATTGGTTTATTGGAGGTTGCATGTCTATGCAAGGACAACTACAACAAACAAATAGGCCCTAGCTAATTTAATCTTCCAATAGGGAAGACCAATAGCTACTTATTTTCAAGGAAGTTATATTCTTAAAATTTGGACTCTCAAATGATAGCTTCGGACACTACTTGTACAGAAGGTGAATGGCTTAGAAATTTTGATTATGCACATATCTGTTGCTAATATTTCTGTTCCTACTATTTTCATAGACTGTGATAATAAATCTGTTATAGAACTACTAAAGCATGATTCTATGAATGCTAAGATGAACAGGTACCTGCAGCTGCGCTTCAAGTCAATCAAGAGCCTATTAGGCAAATATATGGTTCTTGACTATATAAAGTCAGAAAAGAACCTTGCAGACCACTTGACAAAGGGTCTGTCTAGGACATTGATTCTAGAATCATCGAGGGGGATGGGGTTAAGCCCATAAATAAGTCACCAGCAGTGGCAACCCAACCGAGTCTGACTGGAGATCCCAAGAAGCCGGTTCAATGGGTAGAAACAAGCTGGACTTCGGTGACTATTATGGAACACTGACTCAGAGATTAAATTCTCATAAATTAATGCCCAGGTGGCTGTACGAGGTTGTACAATGATATCCCATCCCTATGGTGACAGTGTTCCTGTGTGATCTGGTTAGGATGAGTTCTAAACTCTTAATAGGTCCAAGCATTATTATGTAGGGTTGACTCCGATCACCAACCCTTTGAGGACTTACCTATATGAGAGGTCGTGAAGGCCGCGACTATGGGACAGGGCGATCCCAGACAACTTTCATGAATATGGAAAAAGTGCGCATGGCCATTCAAAAGCGCCACCCGATAGACCCAAGAACCTCTAGCGTACTATGTGTGCTATTTTCTGAATCTGAGTCAAGAAGTCTGATTCAAGGCATAGTCCATCAAGCACTTCTTCAGACAAAGACAATAGTCACTACGTGAGATTCAAGGCTGAAGTCCATCTCATTTATGCATAGTATACTTTTGCCCAGAACTTCTACATCATTATTCTTTTGTTATCACTGTCTTTGGAACTTGGTTTTGGGGGGGGATTGTTGGCTGTTTTCTTCTCAAAACCAAGATTCCCTTCTCCTTTTTTAGTCCCACATCGGTGGGAAGGAATGCCATTAGAATGGTTATAATACAAACCATCCTTTACCCCATTGTAGTCTTGTGTGGTGTGGAGAGAACCCGTGGGCCACACGCGCGCCGCCGCCGCCGCCCGGCCCGGTTCGGTTCGGCGCGCGTAGTGGGCACGGGTGTGCGCGCCCGCACCTGTGGACACGAATGCCGATCCGATTTGCTCTTCGGGTTCGGGTTGAGGCCCAAAACTCTTTTTGCTATTTATTTTTTCCCTTTGACTATTTCCTCCTAAAATGTTGGATCAGTTATTAAGATCCGAAAATCCTCCCTTTTTCTCTCAACACGTTCACAGATTTTTACCTATATATTTCCACTTCTCATCCCCTTACAACCACGGAATAATATTTTGCTCCTCAAAAACTCTTTCTCTGCTGTCTTCTCTATATGCTGCTTCCGGTTTCATTTTCCAATTCCGTTCTGGGCAAGAACAAAGTTCGGGTCGATCTCTCGACGTTGTGTGCGACAGCGAGACGCCGGTGATACTGGGGGTTTTACCACTAGGAGCATCTGCGAAGAGTCTGCACATAAGACCGCGGATCAACTCTTAGGGCAGTGCGTTTCGCGCGACTTCCCCATAGGTCGGTAACTCTGTTTTAATTTATTCTGTTTATTGTTTTTCAATTGCTGAAAATCAAAGATTTGAGACAATTATTCTAACAGATACAACAGTTATCCGATATATCCTGAAAAAGTTATATTCTTGATATAATAGCCCTATGATATATTCTGTTTACCAATTCAGATTTCGGATCTAGAATATAAAAGGGAAAGAAAAAACAATTTAGGTATCGGGTCTAGGAATGTAAAAGGATCCAAACCCGCAAATTTGGAATTGGATCCAACCAACAAAAACCCAGTCTACTTTCGATTCCTAAAGTCAGTTCTGTCGTCGAATTCTATGCAGGTAACACCAATCTCTCACCCTAACCCCAATTCAGTTTGTTTATTTCATTCACCGATTAAATTATGCTTTTGATATTAAATTTTGGTTCTTTGAGAAGTTTTGAGGTTAGAACTATGATGGGATGGGTTTTCACTAAATTTAACAATTTTGTTCAAAAGATATGATCCTCATAGGTTAATTTATTGTTAATTTAATTTATATGGTGTTTGATTAACAGTTTAGCTGTTATTAATTTTAATTAGGATTGGATAATCTTATTATTATGTTCAATTTATTCTAGTTTAGAAACCCATTCAGGGCATGAATAAAAGGTTTGTGAACTCTTTTATATAGACGAAGCTGCATTGTATGGCTTTCATAATTGTCTGAACTTTATCATGCGATCTGATGAGGTATGTGCATTTTCTATTCTTGTTGACCACACCATGTGATCTTTTGTTACAATCGATACAGCAGAATTGTTGTTGTATCTGCCTGTTCAAAAGTGTACACGTTAATTAGAAGAAGATCGCATTGTGATATTTCCCGTAAAATTCATCAATATAATTTAAGGGGATAATTTTTTTTGATCACCTGTTGATTGTTACTATGTCGGAAGACTTCTACAATGTCTATTCCAAATCATCCACAAGGTGTAAACATGATAGTGCCCATGTGTCACTTTTTAATATGAAGTGTTTCTTGCAATAGTTGTGAGAAAAAGAAATAGGGTAAGAATAGAATTACGTTTTGTGGGGTGTTGCAGCGAATTTGAGAGGTCCCATAGTCGATGGCCTGGAGCAGTATAGAAAGGCATGATAAGCCGTTTCCTTGTAATGAAAACAAAGTTGGCATGCAGAGATTTATTAGGGTATCTCTAAGAGGAAATATGCTGAACAAACAACATAAAATGTTCGAGTATCCTTGGAATTGCCCATATCCCACCTAATAGTAACATGTCTGGCTTCAAGTCTATTCTCGTAAATTATTCACTATAAATCCATAATTGAAAATCGACGAGGGAAGACAACTTCTTCCCAACACATTTGTCATCTTAATCACCATTGTCGACTTCAGCAATCTCTTTGATCCAGCTCAGGGATCTGTTGTAGCTGCTCAGTAGACCCATGGCGATTGAGTAGCGAGAGGGGTTGGGAGATGAAGATGGTAATTGAAGATGAAGAAGAATAAATGTATCAGTGTATCAGTCTGTAGGCAGTTGTATTTCTTTTGAGGGGTTCTTTGTAAGATTACCTAACGTTTTGCCAGCTGGCGAGAGTCAGTTGGATGTTAAAGGCTGGGACCCACCTTATAACCGTCTAACTGTCTGTCCAAACACGTGCTTCACTCGTATTTTGGACTGTGTTTGTCTGTATAAATAACCCCCTAAGCTGTAACTCTTGGCTATGAATAAAGAATCTCTAGTTTTCTGTTCATCGTCTTCCTCTCTCGAATCCCCATTGCTGCAGGTTCTGCCGCATCAGATGCCGAGGAGGAGAGTTCCAGTCGTAGCCACCATCGTTGGCGAACGGCCTGAAACAATGGTATCAGAGCTTGAATTGGGACCAATAGCTAACACCGATCCAGAATTCAAACAAGAACCCAATTTAGAAGCTGAGAATCCTGTTGAATTCGGGTCTGGACCTCGATCTAGATCTGGAGCAAGGGATCAGAATGCAAGGGACTTCATCGATCATGGTGTTGAGTTCCATAAACGTTCCAGGTTGAAGAAAGATTCGACCGGTTGGAATTGGCATTGGACCGGCTTCTCCATAAGCCTAGAAGCCGCCATTACCAGCATCAGAAAAGGAATCTCTCAAGCTCAGAGGAAAGTGAAAGCAATTCTGATGGGAATCATCGCCATAGGAGGTGTGAGAGTGGACGGCGGCGGCACGCAAGCCCCAGGTGTTCTAGATATGCAAATTCACAGAATCTTGATGAAAGTGATAGGAATGTTCGGGATAGAACTCCGAGGCACAGAGAAAGACAAAGATTATGTTCAAGAACAGGTTACCAGCATCAAGAACTTTCAAGAAACTATGGTAGACGTCAGGAAAGCAATGAGCATTGTCAAGAAGGTAACACTTTCTTTCCAAAACATCCCAAAATTGAGTTACCAAGCTTTGATGGTACGGATGATGTAACAAACTGGATATACCATATGGAGCACCATTTCTATACTCAAAGAGTTGATGTTCTTGATCAATTACCATTTATCTTGTACTATTTGAGGGGAGAAGCATTGTTATGGTGGAGGTGGTTTGAGCAACAAGATGAGGAGGTTATTGACTGGGAAACAATCAAGAAGGAACTGATGCTGCAATTTGGACCTGCAGAACTCGATGATTCTGAGGCTTCTCTGTATAAACTCCAACAAGTTGGGACTGTGGTGGAGTACCATAGAGAATTTTGAAATTCAGTCAGCTTGCTAAACCCTTGGCTAAATCTTCCTTGGTTACTTGTTACATTTCAGGGTTAAGGAGTGATTTACGAAAAGAAGTAAAACTCAAGAAACCCCAAAGCGTTCTCGCTGTGTATAGGGAAGCCATAGCTAGGGAGGAGATCATCAATGATCAGAGAAGGGCTTGGAGATCTCACTCTTTTGTTAAGGGTAACTCAATATTAACTAGTTATAAACCTGTCAATTCCGCAACTACTTCAAATCTTACAGCTAGTGCAATTTTCCCAAGTAGCAGATCCTCCGCAGGAAGTAATTCGTCTGGAACACCTAATAATCCTACCGTTAAGGATCAGCACTTGATGAAATACATGAAAGAAAGAAGAGAAAAAGGCCTATGTTTCCACTGTGATGAAAAATTTGTAAGGGGTCATAAATGTTCAGGCAAGACCTTTATGCAAATGGTACGAACTTGTGAGAGTGGGATATTCATGCAAATTATGGGCACTTTAGATGAGGAGGCGGAGGAGTTTGATAGTAGCTCTGGGGATGAAGAACAAGGGGTAGCCAAAATTCAGGTTGACACAAAGTCGATCAAACTTGCATCAAATCCTATAGAGCCAGGAACTATTTCTTTACATGCTTTTACAGGTAGTAATCGACCTACAACTTTTAGAGTCTTGGGAACTATATCTTCTCACTCTGTTTGTGCATTATTGGATACTGGAGCCACACACAACTTCATCGATGATCATCTTGTACACAAACTTCAACTATCGATTAACCAGCAAGTGCATCTGGAAGTAACTATACCTGGGGGACAGCAGCTGAAGTGTTGGGGTCTTTGTAAAGAAGTCAAGTTTGTGTGTCAAGGCATTCCTATAGTTGCAGATTGCTATGTGGTATCTTTGGATACCTGCCAATTGGTTTTGGGTTCTCAATGGATTGAAACCTTGGGAGATGTTGTATGGAACTTGAAGGAAAAACGACTAAGGTTTTTGTTAGATGATCAAGAAAGGACCTTGCTGGGAATTACTCCTCCAGATTTGGAGCTCTCCACACCTAAGAATATTTCTAAAGCACTCCTACAAGTTAAACATGGTTGGTTTCTGCAGATGGTTGGTACTCCAAAAACACCAGATGATAATAGAAACAAGGCAAATATTCCCCTTCCTCTTCAGCAGGTTTTGGACTAGTTTTCTGTAGTGTTTAAGGAAAATATGGGTCTTCCCCCTCATCGTAGCTGTGATCACACTATTACCCTTCTTCCAGGAAGCAAGCCCATCAGTTTACGACCTTATAGACACCCTTGGCATTAGAAGAATATGATTGAGAAATTGATTAGAGAGATGTTGGAATCAGGGGTTATACAACCAAGTCATAGCCCTTATTCTTCACCTATTGTTATGGTAAAGAAGCCTGATGGTAGTTGGCGTATGTGCATCGATTATAGAGCTTTAAATGAGGAGACGGTGAAAGATAAGTTTCCAATACCTATAATCGATGAGTTGCTTGATGAGCTCCATGGTGCTACTATGTTTAGTAAGCTAGACCTACGCAGTGGATACCACCAGATACGTATGTATGTTGAAGATGTGCCCAAAACAGCCTTTTGCATTTACGAGGGACACTATGAATTCCTTGTTATGCCGTTTGGTTTAACCAATGCGCCATCAACTTTCCAATCCCTTATGAATTCTATTTTCAAGACTCAGCTGCAGAAGTATGTGTTAGTTTTCTTTGATGATATACTAATATACAGTCATGATTTGGCATCGCACATATAACATTTATCTACAGTCCTTCAGATTCTTATCGATAATCAGCCATACGCTAAAGTCAGCAAGTGCTCTTTTGGAGTGAGTGAAGTTCAATATTTGGGCATGTGGTATCTTCTCAGGGGGTTGCAGTGGACCAAGAGAAGGTTCGAGCTATTCAAGAATGGCCAGTGCCAAAATCATTGAAAGCTTTACGAGGGTTCTTTGGCCTCACAGGTTATTATCGCAAATTCATAGCCAATTATAGCTCAATTGCATAGCCTCTGGTAAAATTGACTAAGAAAGGAGCTTTTTGTTGGCAGGAAGAAGCCCAATGTGCTTTTATTCGACTGAAGGAGAAATTGTCTGCTCCTCCTATTCTCCAATTGCCCAATTTTGCTATTCCTTTTGAGTTAGAATGTGATGCATCTGGTACTGGTCTGGGAGCTGTTCTCCTTCAACAAAAACACCCTATTGCTTATCTGAGTCACGAACTTAAAGGTAAGAGCAAACTTCTATCGACTTATGAGAAAGAGATGCTAGCTATTCTTCTAGCTGTTAAGAAATGGCAGCAATATTTGTTGGGAAGAAAGTTCATTATACGAACTGACCATAAGCCATTAAAGCATCTCTTGGAACAAAGACTTTATACTGAAGCTCAGCATATCTTGTTGATGAAGCTGCATGGGTACTATTTTGTAGTTGAGTATAAAAAAGGTAGGGATAATGTCCCTGCAGATTGTCTTTCACGACAATTTGAAGAAGAGGGAGAGGCTACTTTGGCATCTATTACAGTAGTTCAACATACTTGGCTAGCTTTAGTTAATCAATTAGCCCTCAATGATCCTTATTATGAAGAAGTTAATAGGAAATTAGTCGCAGGAGAGGATGATAGAATTACCTTGGTGGAAGGGGTGTATTATTTCAAAGATTGTATTCTTTTGAGCCCTACATCGACTGCAAGACAACTGTTTTTGGAAGAGGTACATTGTACACCTCATGGGGGACATATGGGCATAGACAAAACCTGGCTACAGTTGAAGAAGTTGGTGTTTTGGCAAGGAATGAAGAGGGACTTAAGGGAATTCATCCATTCCTGTGAGGAGTGCCAGAGAAACAAGTATATGAGCACCTCCCCTGTGGGGTTACTTCAACCTCTACCTATACCAGAAAACATTTGGGATGATTTGAGTATGGATTTCATTGAGGGATTGCCTCGAAGTGCAGGGTATACTACCATTTTGGTTGTTGTTGATAGGCTATCAAAATTTTGCCACTTTATACCTCTTTGACATCCTTATACAGCTAAAGGGGTGGCTGCAGCTCTCTTTCACCATGTGATCAAGCTGTATGGTTTACCCAAGAGTATTGTAAGTGATCGAGATGCAATTTTTACTTCAAATTTTTGGAGAGAACTTATGGCGTTACAAGGAAGTAAGCTCTGTATGAGTACGGCGTTCCATCCCCAATCTAATGGCCAAACGGAGGTTGTTAACAGAGTTTTGGAAACGTATCTGAGGTGTTTTACAGCTTACAAGCCACAAGCCTGGTCGGAGTGGTTGGATTGGGTTGCCTACTGCTATAACTCTCATGTTCACAGTTCTACATTAATCTCTCCTTATCAAGCTATATATGGTCGACCCCCCCCCACTCTGTTATCATATATACCGAAGACTACAAGGGTCCAAGCTGTAGAAGACACTCTCCTCTCAAGAGATGAAGCTCTCACACTGTTAAAAAATAATTTGGTACAAGCCCAGGGTCGAATGAAGACGCAAGCTGACTTGCATAAAACTGATAAGGAATTTGAAGTTGGTAGTTGGGCTTATTTGAGGATTCAACCATATAAGCATATTTCAATCAGTGGACATCGTGTACAAAAGCTCTCCCCACTATATTATGGTCCTTATGAAGTCATTGCAAGGGTGGGCACAGTAGCTTATCGACTCAAGTTGCCTGTAGATGCCCGTATTCATGATGTATTTCACATTTCTCAGTTAAAGTTTCATGTTGGCCGCAATGGTAATGTGGTATCATCTCCTACCTCCTTGCCAGCTTATTTTGTGGAAGAATCACCTAAACCAGAGCACATTTTGGCTAGACGCATGGTTCCTAGAAGAGGTATTGTAGTGTTCGAAGTACTCATACAGTGGAAACATATTGAAGCTACTGAAGCGACTTGGGAATGCTGTTGGGATGTTTACTGGCGATTCCCTGAATTTTGCAATGTCATGGAATCGCATTTTCAAGGGGGGTGTATTGATCGAGCTCAGGGATCTGTTATAGCTGCTCAGTAGACCCATGACGATTGAGTAGCGAGAGGGGTTGGGAGATGAAGTTGGTAATTGAAGATGAAGAAGAATAAATGTATCAGTGTATCAGTCTGTAGGCAATTGTATTTCTTTTGAGGGGTTCTTTGTAAGATTACCTAACGTTTTGCCAGCTGGCGAGAGTCAGTTGGATGTTAAAGGCTGGGACCCACCTTATAACTGTCTAACTGTCTGTCTAAACACGCGCTTCACTCGTGTTTTGGACTGTGTTTGTTCGTATAAATAACCCCCTAAGCTGTAACTCTTGGCTATGAATAAAGAATCTCCAGTTTTCTGTTCATCGTCTTCCTCTCTCGAATCCCCATTGCTGCAGGTTCCGCCGCATCGGATGCTGAGGAGGAGAGCTCCAGTTGAAGCCACCATCGTTGGCGACGGCCTGGAACACTCTTTATGAGAACGACCCGGACAACCATCTCGACCTTGGTCCGCAACCACTTCCTACTCTTCGACTTCCATGCCGATGTCATTCTCTCCACCATTCTAGTACATGCCTTTGCCTAATCTGGTTGTCTTGATTAGGCCCGCCAATTGTTTGATGAAAAGGCTGGTAGAGATGTCGCTGCATGAAACACGCTCACCATGGGTTATACCATTGGCAATTGGTCTAGCGACGCTTTGGATCTTTTCCAGTAGTAGGAGAATGCATGCAGGGGAGAAGGTGATGGTGGAGCAGAAAGATAAAGAGAGATAGGATGGGTTGGGTTGAGGGACTATTAGGGATGACAATTGGGTCGGGTCGACCTACAAACTGCCCGTACCGACCCGAACCGGTTTGACCCGGTCTAGGTTTGGGTCACCCCGCTAAATTTAGCAGGTCCAAACAGGTCTAATTTTCACAATAACAAACCTGCTTGACCCCGCCCAGTCAACCCGGAACTCGATGCGACCCGACCGGAACCCGACCCGTGACCCGCCGGGTTTGTGGAGGTTAGACCCGGACAGGTCAAACAGCAAAAAATGCAGCCATTGGCTGCTCAACTGTTGTTTGTGGCTGTTTCTTTTTTGTTTGTTCGGGTCAAACGACAAAAAAAGCAGTCATTAGTTGCTCAGCTTTTGTTTGTAGCTGTTTTTTTTGGGCGAGGGGGGGGGGGGGGGGGGGGGGGGGGGCTATAAAACCCCCCTAATTCCACTCTATTTTTTAACAACTACATTCTACTCTCAATCTATCAACTCTTTTCTACTACTACTACTACTACCCACGATACAATCAACATAGAAGCAGCAAAGAAGGGAACTTGTTTCGATCGTGTCGAAGCGCATACATCTATTACCAACTCTCTCTATTACTCAAATTCTTGTCGAAACTCATGCTCTCCCTACGACTCAAATTCTTGTCGAAGCGCCTACGTTTGATTTCTCTATATTCGATTGTTCTCTCTCTCAACTCTATATTCGACTATTTGTGAAGTACGGTATCAAAATTTCTCAATTCTCTCAACTCTTTATTATTGTTGTAGCTTTAATTTTTTATTATTATATACATGTTTGTTGGTTTCTTGCCACACTCTCTCAACCCTCCTATCATTTTTTAGATTTATTCACATATATTAGTAGAAATTGTTTTTTTACATAGACTACTACTACACTACATTTATCATGTCACATCACGAGGTAGTGGCCGTAGCCAAAGTGAATAAGATTCCACTAGTTCATCTCGTTGGCCTCCAATAATCTCACAATAAGAGAACAAATATAATCCGAACCTTAACATAGGTTATAAGGATGTTACTCTTTACAATTTTGATCCCGGCACACAACAAGAAATGCATACTAGTGATACACAAATATATGAAACCGAATCCGCACAACCCACTTCTAATAGAAAAAGGTAGAGGGAAAACTAGTGATTGGCGCAAATATTATGACTATATCCCGGACGAGCAAAATCTGAATATATGATATAAGGTTTGTAAAATATATAACAAAAAATACAAATGGAAGAAGGGTTAGGGGACGGGTACAATTCACCTAGTATGCACCTAATAAATTAAACTGGTATAATCAATAATATAGTGGGAGTTCTCGTTATCAGAATGAAGTGTTACAATGGTGGAAAGAACATGAAACTCCATTTTCAATTTTTTCACATATGTCTAAAGATTTACTAACCTATCTCGTGTCTACAGTTGCATCAGAAAGTGTTTTCTCTACAAGTGACAGAGTTTTAATCAATTACAGAGATCGCTTGAAGCTGGATTCATTGGAGTTGCTGGTGTGCATCGAAGATTGGATGAAAGCTGAAGATAGGACTCAAGGAAAAGCGGTCGACACATTAACAAGTGGAAGCAACTCGCCTGAAGATCAACGAGCTTAGTAGGAAATTTAGGACGATGTGTAACGCCCCGAATCCCAAATACACTGAATTCGAGATGTTCTACAGGATCTTTTCACTTTCTTTAGTACAATTTTACAAGGAAATTCAAACTTTCACTTTACATCAGAGTTTACATCATATATTACATTTACATTTGCACAGCAGAAGTAAAATTTTACAACATTTAAATAAAAGTACAACAACATGGTAAAATCTTTATGCATTGTTCCTCTTTAACCTTTTTCATGTCATTGATCATGCATACAACACTGTGGGTGCATCAGTTTATTCAACCGACGATAATTATACATGGCCATCCTCTCTATGCCAGAAACAGTATAACGATTCTCATTTCTTAACAGATCACAAACTTGTTCACATAACAATTAAAGTACGTAAAAGGGGAATCTTAATGATGTCGTGTCGTGATCGTGCACTTAGTCCTTAATGCAATTAGTTAATTTACATGACACTAATGCGCACTTGTTCGGATTCTATGCATTCCATACTACATAGGTCCGAGGGCAAGCCTCTTAATCGTTCTTCATTTTTGTAGGGTTCAATCCCTCGCCATGACTTAATCTACTACTGTAATTACGGTGAGTATCCTAGATGATCTATGAGTACAAGCACGTGCACTGGACCCTGGAGGGGAACCCCACGCCATGTCTTGACTCATCAAGCATGCATTCTGTGGCAATTCAGCCTCCTCCCTGAACACGATCCTCTTGCAGTCACCAAACATCCCACAAGCATGGCTAAAGTCCGATCATTACTGAGTTGTGCCCACGCCATGTCTTGACTCATCAAGTATGCATTCTGTGGCTCACACACCCGCACCGTAAACTCTAGTTCTCATACTTATGTTTTCTCTCACTTTCATCACGTCTCCACTATGTACTAGTTATTAGAATCATGAATAAAAATCAAAGCTCTAGAGTTAGCCTCTCCACTAAACCGGACTTATTCATTTCATTCTCACATGACCAACCTTGGTCTTCTTTTCAATTTCATTTCATTTCCATTGCCAGGGGAGACTTAGCTACTCTTTTGTTTCAATTTCCAATTCACAACTTCCAATTTGAGCATTTACAGCTCATGAATTCATTTTTCATTGCCTCAGCATATCATGTTCTTACTTTCATATTCATGTAATTCTCAAATCAACCTATGATTCCTTTCATGTAAATTTTCAATTCAAAACTATGATTCATTTCATGTAAATTCATGCAGCAACAAAATAGAGTTTATCAACATCAACCATAAAGTTCACAATCTTCAACATAAACTGAAATAAGATTTTCTGACATATCAAAGACACTCTGGATAGTCGACTTGGAACATTCCAGTCGACTTGTACAGTCAATTCAAGTTCTTCAAAATCACTCGGGAGAGTCGACTGCTGCATATGGCCAGTCGGCTGTCGAATGTCATTCACGTGACAGTCGACTGTCAAAAATTCAGTCGTCTGTCCCGGTCTTAACAGCACATATTCATGTTCAGCTCAGTCGACTTGCTACTCGCATTAGGTCGACTGGACAGGTTCACATTTCAATTTAAGGGATTATCTTTCCATCAGTTCTTACATGCACATGCATCATGGTGTCAAATCACAATATACATATATTCATGCTTGATAAACACATAATTTCTTAACTGTTCAGTAACATCACAATCATGGAATTTCAAATAACTAATATTGTCTTTTCTTCAAGGAAGTGTTAAACATGCGTTTACACTTGTTCATAACTTTCTTGCAGAGATGAAATATTAATCTCAATTTATTATACTAGGACAGCACAATGGAAATATCTCATTTCATAGAATTCTGAACCATTCATAATTTACTCAATACATCAGTCGGCTGTTCATATTAACAGTCGACTGCACAGGCTAATCTCAGTTTTACTAATTATCCTAGTTTCTTTTCATACGTTCATGTCTCCTCCATCATATATAACCTGGGGGAATATGAATTTAGCAATCATACTATCACTTCTGTTTTGCATACATGTACATTATTAAATCAGGAAATTATTCGCCTCGTACCAGTCGACTTGTACATACGACAGTCGACTGTACAAACCTATTTTGGCCTTATTCACAGTGTCATTACTTCATTTTTTTGTCCTTCACAACTTTCATCATAAGCATACCCAGTGCAATCTAATACGTTTGAATTTACTTTTCATAAGCATAGTAACAATCATCATAATCATGGCATGTTTCCTACATTAGAAGTCCTGAGAAACATCCACCTTATTGACGAAATAACCAAAATCCAGCAAAAGCTCCTTAATGTAATGCGCGGCTCCTTGCTCCACACCGAAAGCTTCAGAACTGATGCTCGGCCTCCATAGAAAAGACACACACAACTCTCTCTCAAAAATACCTCTCTTATAAATATGATCTTAGTGTAAAAGAAACAATGGATGAGAGGGGGGTATTTATACACAAATTTGAGTGAGATGGAGGGCTAGGATTCAGTAGATAGTTATAGGATCAAGGGCTAGGATGAGCTAGGGAGTTGTGATAACCACCCACATTCCAAATAACTACCCATGACTCACACCCACTTCTCTACCCAAATCCGGCCAAGAATGTGTGCTTATGCACGTGTACATGAAATGCACGTGTAGGCACAAGTCACCCTAACAAAACTTGTACACACATAACAAGTCTTTTAAAAAAGAACATGTTACACATTACAAGTTGTAGAAAATAAGGAAAGGGATTAAAACCATGGGCTTAAATTAATTGGGCCAAGATAAATATTTTAAAAGAAAAATAAGTAAACTAACATTTGGGCTTTAGGAAAATGCTTTATAGAAAACAATATTCTTGCTCATCATGTTGAAAATAATAGTCAAAATATCACACGTGCACACTACGTGCGAAATAAATAGTTTTTCATAAATTAGAAAAATTAGGGTATTACACGATGAGATCCTAGGTTTAGGTTAAATAGATGTGCACGAAAGTAGTTCAATGTCCTCTCTTCTTAAACATGTAATTCAATAAATTTGTATGCTAATAAAATAGTTTATCTCTCTAGAAAATATGGAGAGAGAAACTCCCCCAAAACTAAAAAAAAAAAGGAAAACCCTAGATTTGAATCTTGGTGGGGGGGGGGGGGGGGGTTCGTCGCCCCCTCCCGCCTGCTTTCCCAGCCTTCCCCCTTTATTCTCTCTCCTAGATCTCAAACTTCCCTTTCCCTACTTGTTTCTCTCCTTCATCTTGACTTTTCACTACCTAAGCACAACTTTGGAATTTTTGCCACTCGTAGTGGAGATGGTCGTGACCCGTCATGGAAGATGCTCACCGTGGAGATGCTCGCGATGCGGGTTGGCAGGGGTACTTGTGGGCGCGGTCGTCGATTTGGGTCCACTTCGGTTCGGAGTGGGGCGAGGTGGTGGTGGCGATGGGTTGACCAGCAACGACGAGAACAATGACGGTCTGTTCTCGTGAAGATGGAGATGCTCGCCGTGGAAATGCCCGCGATGCGGGTTGGAGGGGCCATTTGCTGGCGCGACCGTCGATTGGGGTCCTCTTCTAATCTAAGTGGGGCGAGGTGGTGGTGGCGATGGGTTGGCCAGCAGCAACGAGAACAGTGATGGTCTGGCAAGGGCCGATCATGATGTGGTTCGGCGTGGCTTTGGAGACAGCGACGCTGTTAAGGGGCAAGCTGTGGGTTGGATTGTCTTTAGGGGCCACGGAGGCTACCACGACTGTGTTGTTGACGTGTGCCACATTTTTCGGCAGGGTCGAGGGTGCAGCATAGGGAGCCGAGGTTGGACGCACCGCCGCCGACTATCGAGACAATGAGTTGTGATGCCGAGGGCTGGCGGTGCAGTTTTGGGTTGTGGGTAGTGGGCACTGTCGTGGAGGCATGTGGGGGATGGTAGCGAGAGATTCAGGGGGGGGGGGATTGAATCTGAGATTTGGGAGTGGTATGTAGGGGGAGATTTGAATTTCAAATTGATTTTTGAAATTCGAATCGATGTTGAGGAGTCCCTAATATCCAAATATTTTTCCTAATATCCAAATCAAAACTGATTTACAAATAGCAGTGAAATGTATCATAGTTGGTGTGAGAGACGGTAGTCAGGCAATTTTATAGTTTGGACTCTACTTTGATCTATTCAGGTCAAAGTGAGGGGTGCCTACAGTCTCTCTCATGTCAGGGAGCTTGGAGGGGGAAATGGCGTTTGTTGAGAAGTCAGGGGCAACGACAGCCTTCGTTACGAGGTGGCGGTGATAGTCAACGAGTGTCAAGCAAGGGGTTGAGAAAGAGGACTTAATCTGTACAGGAAGTTGTCAGATTAGTGGAGTGTCTGCGATGTCTCCTAGATGGTGCTTGGAGTTGACGTAAGGGTCATTGCTGGGGGCGACGAAGGTGTTGTTGCGAGCAAAGATAAACGGTGTACAAGCGAGGGAATGCGAGAGGATGAGCTCAAATTGGCATGAGAAATTGGCTATGGCGAGGTCAGCCGATCACTAGGATTAGATTTGGTTGTATTTTTTGTGTGTTGATTAGGGTGTATGAGTTCTAAGATCTAGTGTAGCGCCCCGAGTTTCTAATATGATATCTTAGAAAATACGTGGCACAATCCCAGCATCAACTTCAATGTAACATTAAACACAACCAACTCCACTAAAATTTTCAACTTTTATTGCAACAAACTTTTACATAGCACAGCGGAATTTAAAACATCTCAAATCATAATTTTCTTTTATTCACAACACAGTCTTTTTACAACATTGCTTTACAAATTTACACAAAACTCTATTAATCCAATTTATCTCAAAACTATCTCAAACATCCACACCTCCAAACTCTAAGCAACAACCTGCAACACATGAGGCTAGAGATGATCCCTAACTCCCAAAACTAAAGGGGTCAGCCATAAATGGTGTAGGGGTGGCAACTGGGCCGGGTCAACCGGCGACCCACCCGCGACCCGGCCCACGAACCCGGCCCGCATAAGGATTTCACGGGTTCGGGTCGAACCCGGTGAATAGGACCGGGTCGACCCGGGTCGCTTTTTTCCCGAATTTGATTCGCCAAACCCGGCCCACGAACCCGGTCAACCCGCGAATTGGACCCGCCAACCCGCGGGTCGACCCGCGAATTTCGACCTACCGACCCGTGACGGGTCGACCGTTCGACCCGCGGGTCGAACGGGTCGAAACCCGCGGTTCGAGGCCGGGCTGACCGTTGGGCTTAGGTGCCGTTGGGCTTCACAGCGTTGGCATGCAGCCAATGACTCTTAGAGCCGTTGCTGCTGCCGTTAGATAGTTTATTTTTATTTATTTATTTTTTTTTGTTTTTTCCCAATTCTAAGTCTATAAATAGCCCCCAAAAATCTCCAAAAAAATCACACCTCCCTCTCTTACTCTCTCTACTATTATACATCAAAAAAAAAAAATTGAAAAATTGTAGTAATCATCAAACAAGTGTACAAGGAGGCGTATACACGATCAAATTTCGGTCGTATCGGAGAACAAAATTCAACGTCTTCAACTCTCTTCAACCATCGACTCAAATCTACTTCAACTCTTCAATTGCGAAATCGGCAAAGCCCTCCTCCATCTTTTCTATTATATTCTAATTTTCACGGTTTTATTTTATACGCGTATTCCACGGTGAACGGTATCAAAATATCTCTATCTCTTTTCTCTTGTTATTATTTTTTTTGCGTTGTAGTTAAAATTATTGTTCGTTTTTTGAACTTCTCTATCTCAACCCTCTTGTTTTTTAGTTTTTTTTGTATAATTCACCGCTCGTCCCCTCCTACATTGTAGATTTTTTTTACATACCACATTACTACACTATGTCTAGATCACGCGGTAGCGGTCGTAGTGGACAAGATTCTTCCTCATCTTCACGTAGGCCACCAATTGTCCCAATTACTGAGCCCGCCCAAGATTACATTGATCCTACTATGGAACAATGGGGTACACACGATGATGTTGGACATGAACAATTAGAAGAAGAAGAACAACAACAAACCGACACCACACAACCCCGTAGTAGTAGGAAAAGTAGAGGAGAAACTAGCGATTGGCATAAGTTTTATCATTATATCCCGGACGAAAATACTCCGGGTGTAGGTGTGAAAGCGTGTAAATCATGTGATAAACTATACAAATTCAAAAAGGGTGACGGAACCGGTACACTTAGTAGGCACATCCTAAATAATCATAAAGATCTTCTTGATCAACTACAAGGCCAACAAAGAATAAACCCTAGGACCGGTCAAGTAGATAGCCACCCTTATGATCCCGAACTTGTTCGTCGGGAAATGGCCCGATTAGTAATTAAGAATGAGTTACCATTTACCTATTCCGAGAGTAGGAACTTGGAAAATTTTAATCAAACGGCCTTAAACCCTCATTTTAAAAGAATTCCGAGAAATACTTGCAAATCGGATTGTTTTAAAGTGTACATGAAAATGAAGGACGCGTTGATTGCAATTTTATATAGTTTAACTTGTAGGGTTAGTTTAACTTCGGATTGTTGGACGGGTGTCAACAATATTCCAACGATGGGAATAACCTGTCATTGGATCGACAATGATTGGATTCTTAATAAAAGAATCATATCACTTGCGTCGTTGCAGTATCCCCATAGTGGCGTTGAAATAGCAAACCGTATTTTAGAAATTTGTGATGTTTTTCATATTCGCGATAAAATTATGGCTATTAGTTTTGATAATGCATCTAACAACAATGTAGCAATTAATACTTTAAAAAGAATATTAAACCCTCCATCTGACAATATTTTTCATGTTAGGTGTGCATGTCATATTATAAATTTATGTGTTCAAGATGCATTAGGTATAGCTGATCCATATATAATTAAAATTAGAGATTGTGTACATTTCATTGCATTAAAACCAAGCATTCTACAAGAATGGAAAGCTTGGTGTAGAGCTAGACATGTTCCTTTTAGAAAATTTCCAAAGGATGTTAGACACCGATGGAATTCTACTTTTGATTTACTAAATGTTGTCACCGAATATAAAACAGTTGTAAATGATTTTTGTATCGCACAAAATATGCCTAATTTTCAAATGACTGCCGCCGATTGGTTTTTTGCTGAATCTTTGTTGAAATTTTTAGAACCTTTTAAAACCGCAACTTTAAAATTTTCAAAAACATATGAATCTACTTCTAGTAGCATTTTTATTGAATTAGTTAGCATGGTTCAAACATTTAACGAAATGTTAAATGATACCCATATTAGTGACATTGTAAAACCTGCATTTACTAAATTTTTGAAGTATTATTTTCCTCCTCCTATGTTGATTTGTGTTGCTACTGTTATGGATCCTCGTATCAAATTTGAAGGTACGAAGAATTTGAGAGAAATATTTTTTGGATATTTAGATAACATTGTAGAATTAACAATTGATTGCGCTAGTTTTTTAGTTAAATTTGAATCTACGTTAAATAACTTGTATGATTATTATGATAGACGTTTTGCTTCTAGTAGTACAACTTCTATAGTTAGTTCTTCTTCTGGTAGTTCTAAAGGTAAAACTAGAATTGGTGATAGAACATTTAGTTTACTTGAAAAAATTCAATCTAAAAAACCTAGGACTAATCAACCAAATGAATTAAATTGGTATAACCAACAAGATGCTGAGCCTTTTACTTCTGCACTAGATATTTTACAGTGGTGGAAAGAACATGAACACACTTTTAGTATTCTATCAATTATGGCTAAAGATTTACTAACTCCTCCTGTCTCTACAGTTGCTTCTGAGAGTGCATTTTCTACAAGTGGCAGGGTTCTATCAGATTACAGGAATCGGATGAAGCCCGAGACGTTAGAGATGCTCGTATGCACAGAAGACTGGCTGAAGGCTGAAGATAGGACGCAAGGGAAAGCACTATCGAGTTCCACAAGTGGGAGCAACTCGCCTGAAGACCAACAACAACAACAACAACAACAACAATAGCTTTTCATGTTTTGTTAAATTAGAAAAATTGTAGTCAATTAAAATTGTACATAAGAACTAAGAAATATGTTATTGTATAAAACTTATTTGTGAATTGAATTTTTCATTTCGTTATAAATTGTTCAAATTGTACAACTTAAATTCATATGAATAAAATTTCAAAATTTGTTGTCAATTTCACTCTTTCAATCTTATTATTATTATTACGATTTTTTTTGTTTATTAGTATAATAGTATTATTACTTACTTAGTATTATAATTAAACATCATTTGGGGATATTTGATTCAATTTTAAGAATTGTAGTATTATTACTTATTAGTATTATTACTGAATTACATACTTAGACAGTTAGACTTAGTATTATAATTAAACATCATTTGGGGATATTAGAAGAATTGTATAATTTATTACTTATTAGTAGTATTACTTACTTAGTATTATAATTTTTTAAAAAATGTAATATTCATCAAACAAAAATATGGTTGTTTGTATAATTGTATACATCATTTGTAAAATTATTATTATTATTAGTTCGATTTAAGATACCCAAAAAATAAAATAAAATAAAATAAAATTATATATTAAACGGGCCAACCCGTGGGTCGACCCGGCCCAACCCGGGTTGAGCCCTAATGGGTTCACCGGTTGGGCGGGCCACCCAAATCAGAATCTGACCCGGCCCGGCCCGGCCCGCATAACAACCCAACCTGGCTCGGCCCGCCCACTCCAGCGTGCCAACCCGCGCGGGTTGGGCCCGGCCCGGCCCGTTCGGCCCGTTCGCCACCCCTAAAATGGTGTGAGTGACATAAAAGCAAACAACATAAATGAACATTAGTCATGAATCCTTAAACAACAGGTAGTAAACATGAATACATAAAATATGACATAGCTAGGAAACACGTAAACAACAAGTGAGACTAAACCAAGTGTCATGTGTAGAAAACAGGAAATCCACATGCATGAAAATGAAGTCAAGAAAACATAATTTCTATATGCGGACTCTCTAATGAGTACTTGTCGAAGTCTATGCATCCCACTCTACATAGGTTCGGTGCAAGTCCTTAACGTCTCCACTTCATATGGGTTCAATTCCCGCTATGCAACTAATCCTAACACGATGACTACTACGAGATAAAGATAAACAGTGAGTAATTGCCCATGCCCGATAATTCCGGAGATAGATCCCACACCACCGGTACTTTACCGTGATAATTCCAGAGATCATCCCACACCGAAACATTGACACATCACCACATGAATACCACATGTGCTTCGCCTCGACTCCGATAATTCCGGAGATCAATCCCACACCACAAGTAATTACCGTGATAATTCCGGAGATAAATCCCACACCACAAGTAACTTTACCGTGATAATTCCGGAGATTATATCCCACACCACAAGTAATCTACCGTGATAATTCCGGAGATTAAATCCCACACCGAAAGCCATACTGAGGTACTTGACCCACGTTCCCGTTCATCATATCACCACTAGTGTCTGTCCTTATTATTTTTGGGTTACTTATGTAACCCCTGTTTTCGTTAAATTGTATTTTCAAGTATTTTACCGTATTTTAAATTAAAATATTCTTTTTTTTATTTAATATGTTATTCAAACTATTTTTGTGAAGCCCAATATTTGATCATTCAACTAATTTTATATTTGAAAAGTTTCGAAACCCAATTTTTATTAAAAGCCCAGAAGTTTAAATTAATTAGTATAAGCCCAATTCTCTAATTAAATAATCAAATTTGTTTTGAGCCCGTGGACCAAGCCCACCTCCTATTGGGCCTTGATCCGTTAACCCAAACCCAAACTCTATTGTTGACCAGATCCAACAATTAAATCCCTAAAATCCCTCATCTTTTAATTGATTGTGATAACAAATTTTGTTGCCCCTTTTTCTCCTCCACATAATCATCAGTGAATTTGAATCCCCGTAACCCCCTCCCCTACAATCACTCTCTTCCTTATTTTATACCATTATTAAAATCAAATCTCTCCTATTCTCTCTCCCCGTAACCAACTCCCCAAAATCTCTCTCTTTCCTTTTTATTATATTTTAATATCTCTCTCTCTCTCCCGTACTCTCTCTCTCTCTCTTTCTTCTCTGATTATAAACAAACCAAAACAAACAGAACCCAACAAAACCCACCAACTCCATCATCCCTACCATCGAACCCATTTTCCACCATCGTCCCCAACTCCATCGAAACTCCGAAACCCATTTCACCATCTCCGTTCGTCTCCGTCCACCACTTCGTCTTCACCTCGCAACACCACCCCGCCATCTACATCGCCGAGACCCATCCAAACCCAACTTCGCCATAACCGTTTCCACCACCTCCGACCACTGCTCCACCGCAACACCATCGCAGTCGCCTCCAACGCATCCCCTCGACCTCCTCTCCACCTCCGTCGCCTCGCCAACACCCCACACCGCCGAACTCCTCCCCCGCTCTCACCTCTGTTTCGAACCCAAGAACAGAGGAGCTTTGCCGTCAGCGTCGCGAGCCCGCCTTATCACCGTCGAAGCCACCGCCGAAGAAGCCGCCCTCAGCTCCCCACTCACGTCTCTCCCGATCGCGCTTCCGCTTTCTGTTTCGATGAAGAAGGAAGAAGAGCAGCCTTATGTTGGGATTAAATCTCAACCGTTGGATCTTCTGAAAATGGTGATTTGATCAGATCTGATCTTTTGGGCCAGATCAGATCTCATCCGTCCACCCGATCGTGATCCTCAGCCCAGATCTAAGCAGATCCAGCCGTCCGACCGTCTCGATCTTGATCTTCCATCAAGATCCGCTCCGGATCCGATCTTATGTGGGCGTTTGTACGTGTTCCGCACGTGCGTGCGTTATCTGTGTCCGTGCTAGTGCCTCGTCTCTCGGGATCCGCATCCCGTATTGGTTCGTGTTCGGACTCACCATCGAAAAGGCAAGTATCTCTTGTACCACTTTATTTTTCTAGTACAAGCCATTTGACAAAATACCGCAAGTATATTATTTCTTGGACTCCAATTCGCATCCATAAGTCGAATTGATACCTGTTTATCCGTCGATCCTATATTCACATATGATCGTGAATATTTTGTTACCCTAAGCATGACACGAACACAAATAAATACACACAAATGTACTCTTAGAATTATAGATGTTTTTGTGCAGGAATGTTTCGCCCGTGACAGTAGTTAAATACGAATATGACATCTTATTCTTCTTGTTTAAATATAAATAAAAGTAACAAGCCGGGGTATAAGGGAAAGATTTAAGTAGTGGGCAATATAGAAGAGCGTACTCGGACGGGAGCTCGTGGTTTCCCGACGCAAGTTGCAACTTACAAGTTGCAAGATTGCAAATGACAAGTTTACATGTTTGCACGTTACAAGTTTACACACTACATGTTCCACGTTACAAGTTTGCACGTATCTTTGATACAATATTGAATGTACATGTTTTTCCTGAGTACGTGACCTATAAAACCCACCACTAAATCTAAACGAAATTGTATTGACTGTAGCAACCATGTAATAAAAATATGGGGTGCATGAAGTGCTACCTAGATAGAATCAAGACATTAGACATAAGAATAACACGTGCATTTTCATGATCCAACTATATGTTACATGTTCATGTTGACTCGATACTTGTTTACTTGTACATGTTTTACATGCCACTTGTTTCATATTGACTTGTTCATTCCATGTTACTTATTACAATTTCCCTTACTTTTGATTCCTTGCTCTTTCCCTGTTTATCTTTTGTTCTATTTTTGTTCCTGTTTTCCCTTAGCTTGTACTCCCCTTGCGGCCCGTAACTTGTATTAACGGGTCTTCTTGTTTCTCTTTCCTTTTCTTTTGTCATAATATACTTGCAGGCCCAAATAGAGAGTTACCAGAAGGTGTCGCTGACCAAGTGTTCTAGTTATTTATTTTCATGTTATCGTATTAGTTTGTGTTTATTTCATAAAACTCTTTATTGTAATCCGGGCTTGTTTGACTCGTAATAATTTGTATCTCCCAGTTGCTGGTTATTTATGGACTATGTCTTGTACTTCATTATCATATTGTGATTTATATGCCTGCGTGGATTGTTCTGTTATATTGTTGTTGAGTTTACTTGTACAGCTTATGAATGGTGTGTTCGCACCATTCGCTGGGCCTTAGTCTCGCGCCCGTATTCCCATATTTTGGGAAGCGGGGCGTGACAGAGTTTTTAGTGGTATCAGAGCTCAGGTTTGGGCTAATGTGTTAGTTGACTAATACATTAGACAGACTTGACTCAATCAGGTTAACTCAACAACATG
The DNA here is from genome assembly GCA_017893485.1 of Hemerocallis citrina. Lineage (NCBI taxonomy): Eukaryota > Viridiplantae > Streptophyta > Magnoliopsida > Asparagales > Asphodelaceae > Hemerocallis > Hemerocallis citrina. The sequence continues at coordinate 442,097,093 of CM030358.1, read as the reverse complement.
TACACCACGTTGATCACATGGATAACGAATAACCAACGTAATCTGGACACTCCTCTGATTTGATTCCTTCTTGAATCCTTCACATTCAGTCCTTTCATTTCTCAGTTGTTTCGTCCCTTCCATTCATTCGTATTCATTGATTCCTTATTAGTTGTAGGTTCTTCCCTTCTGTACCCATATTATTTTGATTCTGATGTCTTATTCTTTTCTCCCTGCTCGGTTCGTCGATCAGTGCCATGTGGTCTACAACGACATGTCTGCAGGTTCGAACGACGCCATCAGAGTTGCGCAACGGAAGCGTGTGGCCCATAACCCACAGGTCCAAGAATTTTCCTTATTGTTTTCCCTTCCTTGCACTGCTTGCTTTTCTTTCACACATTTGCATTGTCTACATTCATTGAATCTCTATTGGACATCATTCTATATCACCCCATTCTTATTTATGATTATCTTATTCTGGTATTGCCACTTTCATGACATTTCTTTGAATCCCCTATTTTGTTATCCCTCATAAGAGTTATTTTTGCTTTATCCTATATACCGCCTACGCAAATTTCGAGGACGAAATTTTGTTGTAAGGTGGGTAGGATTGTAACCCCTGTTTTCGTTAAATTGTATTTTCAAGTATTTTACCGTATTTTAAATTAAAATATTCTTTTTTTTTATTTAATATGTTATTCAAACTATTTTTGTGAAGCCCAATATTTGATCATTCAACTAATTTTATATTTGAAAAGTTTCGAAACCCAATTTTTATTAAAAGCTCAGAAGTTTAAATTAATTAGTATAAGCCCAATTCTCTAATTAAATAATCAAATTTGTTTTGAGCCCGTGGACCAAGCCCACCTCCTATTGGGCCTTGATCCGTTAACCCAAACCCAAACTCTATTGTTGACCAGATCCAATAATTAAATCCCTAAAATCCCTCATCTTTTAATTGATTGTGATAACAAATTTTGTTGCCCCTTTTTCTCCTCCACATAATCATCAGTGAATTTGAATCCCCGTAACCCCCTCCCCTACAATCACTCTCTTCCTTATTTTATACCTGATGCGGTTTATTTCTGGGAGACGTGTGGATGCACCAGGTGTGAGTTCGGACTCAATTTGTATTGGAGGAGAATGCCGCTCGTCTGCCGATCTTCGGTTGACCTTCTGGGACCTGCGATGGGCTCGGAAAGATATTGAAGGCTGGGCTCGGATCGGAAGGGTCGGATCCGAGGTCTTGTGTACCTGCAGACGGTCCTGAAACACCGGGGTTTATCCCGGCGGCGGACCCTCCGACGCTCTAGTCAGTCTCTGTGAGAGAGTAGCAATAACTAGGTATATTTAAGTGGCAAAAGATTCATTACCTCAAAAGGTGGGTGGGGGTCTAGTATTTATAGAGAATCCCAACCGGGTTTGGTTCCACTTGGGGGCCGGGTCTGGATCCGAAAGCCCGTGGGCCTGACGTGGCAGAAGGCCCAGGGGGTTTAGGGCGGACGTGGCAATACCAGGAGTGGTATAGGGCTGACGTGGCAACACCCTTGGCGGTATTTGGAGTTGACGTGGCTGATCGTGGGTCTCCTGTGCTGCGGGGGGGGGGGAATAGGAAGGCCTAGGTTGCGCCAGGTCATCCTTCTGTCCCGCCAGAGAGGGGGGACGGCCCGGGTGACTGTCCCGGATCGGACTCCGAGGGCTACTGAGGCTCGTCGGTACGAGGAGGCTAGTACTGTAAGGGAAAACACGAGGTTCGGCGCCGACCCTAAAGTGGTTCGGAGCCGAACCAGGTTGCTATCTTTACCTTTCTGAGTGGGAATTGTATTGGGCCCTAGTTGGGCCTCAGGCCATTTTTACCCTGTCACACAAGCCCCCCACTCCTGCGGGGGGTGCGGGAGCTAGCCGGGGAGGAGTGCTTATGGTTGTAGAAAAAATGGGAGGGCGAATCACAGGGCCTTCCCGGTGGTGCTGCCCTGAGGCTCGGATAGGACCTCGAGCTAGTCGAGGGTTTACGTGTAGGTGAAGGCGATGGCGAACCGTTGTCTCTTCCGGAGAAGAGTACCCTGGTGTTCGACAGAACCTCTAGAGGTCGAGGGATTATGTGTCGACAAGGGTGATGGCGAGCCGTTGTTTCTTCCTGAGAAGAGTACCCGGGGGCCAGACCGAACCTCGAGATGAGGGAGAATTATGGGCTGGTAAGGGTGATGGCCAGCCGATGGATCTTCCGAAGAAGAGTACCCGGGTGCCAGACCGGACCTCAAGCTGGCGAGGGATTACGGGTCGGTAAGGGTGAAGGCGAGCCGTTGTTTCTTCCTGAGAAGAGTACCCTGGTGCCATGCCGAACCTCGAGACGAGGGGGAATTACGGGCTGGTAAGGGTGATGGCCTGCCGGTGGATCTTCCGATGAAGAGTACCCAGGTGCTAGACCGGACCTCGAGCTGGCGAGGGATTATGGGTCGGTAAGGGTGAAGGCGAGCCGTTGTTTCTTCCTGAGAAGAGTACCCGGGTGCCAGACCTAACCTCGAGACGAGGGGGAATTACGGGCTGGTAAGGGTGATGGCCTGCCGGTGGATCTTCCGAAGAAGAGTACCCAGGTGCCAGACCGGACCTCGAGCTGGCGAGGGATTATGGGTCGGTAAGGGTGAAGGCGAGCCGTTGTTTCTTCCTGAGAAGAGTACCCCGGTGCCAAGCCGAACCTCGAGACGAGGGGGAATTACGGGCTGGTAAGGGTGATGGCCAGCCGGTGGATCTTCCGAAGAAGAGTACTTTAGCGCCGGTGAAGGCGAGCCGTTATTTTGCCCGAACCGACCCCCGTACCGGGCAGCCAGTCTGGTACTGGGTGACGTCAGCAGCACATGTTTCGAGGACGTGGCGTGATTTTCTAGGCGGCAGTTGCACGTCAATCGGTGAATAGTGACTGTGAAAATCGAGGAGTTGTTCCTATCCCCTATAAATGTTCCCCCCTCTCCTCCCATCGCTCATTTCTTTCTTGCTCCTTACTTTTCAAAAAATCCTTCAACTCTTCAGCGCTCGTCCCTTCAGTTTCCTGCAGCAAGGTCGTCTTTCCGAGGTGATCCCAGGTTAATTGGTAACCCCGTTTAGCTTTAGGCACAGATGGATAGGGCTCAGTCTGGCTCGTCGGCGTCGACCTCTGGGGAGGGGCCGGTAGGCGAGGAGGAGGTTGTACACAATGTGAAGCCATTGCGATCTCGGAGGCATTTCGTGGTGGAAAGAAGCGACTCTGAGGAGGGGGGCGGTAGTTCAGACGAAGTCCGGGCCCTAGAGTTGGCTTCCGGAGAGGAGGGTGGCTCCGAGGGGGATGGCTCCGCAGGGTTTCGGAATCCGCCCGTTCTGGGGCGTTTGTCTACACCTTCGCCGGAACGGACCAAGAGGAGGAGGGCTCCGAAGAAGAAGGGATCGAGGATTGGCGGCCCGAGCGACTCGGTGATAGGGTCGTCTGCACAACCCCAGTCTTTCCGTCGCTACCCCGACGATCTCTCGGATAAGGAGTCCTCGGGGGTCCAGCCGTCGTCGTCAAGTCGGAAGAGGTTGAAGGTGGACGCATCCCCGACCGTTCTGGAGGCAAGCGACTTGGGGGCTCTGCAGTTGGCCTACTACATAGGGCCCAGTTATGAGCTTATGCTGCCGAGTTCTACTCTTTGGCCGACCGATCCCCTGCCGGATAGGTATTGTATCTTCCCTGTGGATGCCTTTATCTCCGGCCTGAGGCTGCCCATCCATCCATTCGTTCGGGAGGTGTTAAATTGGTCGTCCCTGGCGCCGATGCAGTTTGGGCCGAACTCCTGGAAGCAGATCATCTGCTTCGTGCTGTTGTGCGAGGAGCAGAGGGTACCCCTGCGGCTGAACGTGTTCCGAGCGATGTTGTTGATCGGCTCATCGGCAGAAGGAGTATACTATATCTCGCCTCGAGGTAAGGCGAAGGTTGTCCACGGTCATCCAGATTCCATCAAGTTCTGGAAGAAAAAGTATCTGGTGATCCGGAGTGAGGATCTTTGGGCTATCCCTACTCGGTGGAACCATTCTAAGCCGAGCTACGCAGCACCGGGGCCGGGGGACTTGACGGCGGAGGAGTGGAGACTCGTTGAGCGTCTCCGCCTGTCGTATAGCATCAATTGGGGGAAGGTGACGGAGGCCCATCTGGCGAGCGTCGGACTGAGCCCTAGCCCGGCCGTGCCTCGTACGTGGTTGTTTCTTTCTTCTCACTCCTCTTGTACTTTCTTGCTCATTTGTTCTTAATGGATCTTTTTACAGAAATGGATGAAGAGTCGATTAAGGCGCTGAGGCTCGCCATGAAGAAGAAGAAGGCCGAGAAGAAGGAGGTCGTGGCGAAGACGACCGAGTTGTCCCAGGTGGTCTCCGAGGCCCCCATTCAGCCGAGGATGAAAAGGACTCGGTCGGAGACGGGTGGGGACGCGGTGGTCCAGGGGGGTCCGGATCAGGGTACGGCCGCCGACCTTGATAAGGGGAAGGGTCCCCTGGTGGATCCCGGACTAGAGGAGAGACTTCGGCGAAGGTGGGTGCCGGATTGGTCGATCCGCGAGGGTGATTGCCTGGTCCGGGGGCGCCAGGCCGTGGAGGTTGCAGATAAGCTGGCGACCCCTCGGGACCGTTCGGACATGAAGTCCCAGACCCTGGACGAGGCGTACGTGCGTCTTGCGCATGCCACTGTGCTGGTAAGTCAATCGAACCCCCTAGCTGTCGGGTTATGTTGTTTAAGAAAGATTTCTTAGTAGTGTCTGGCTGTGGCAGGTGACCGTGCAGGGGGCCCATGTGAGGGGCCTCTACGAGGCGGCGTTGCAGCGAGAGCGAGACCGGGCTGACAGGGCCGAGCAGGAGGTGACGGAATTGAAGGGAAAGCTCGAAGGCTCTCGTAAGAAGGAGACGGAGACGAAGGCGGCTTTTGACAAGGAGAAGGAGGAATGGGCGAAGGCGAGGGTGGCTCTGGAGGAGATGTCGGAGAAGGAGAAGAAAGAGGTGACTGAGTCGTGTCAGATCCTGGTGATCAAGGCCCAGGATAGCAGTTATGCAAAGGCCCTCAGCCATGTGAGGCACTTTTATCCGACTATCGACCTGTCCAACCTCGAGTATGATATGGAGATTGAGGGGACACCGGAGACCCCTGGCGGACAAGGGTCCGATGATAAACCGGTTGCCGACCCCCCTACGGATCCGGCTGACATTGAGGTGGGAAAACCAGCTGTATAATTTTTGTCCCTCTTTTTCCTTCTCTCGATTGTATTTGCCTTCCGCGGACTGGCCACCGCATTTTTTCTATGGGGAAACTGAATTTATAAAAAGAGGGTTTTTGGCTGGCTAAGTGTTCCAACTTCAAAGAATTTCTGAACCTCTTTGCTTATATGTCTTGAGTGGGCTGGTTCTCTTGTAGGTTACGGCTCCCCCTCCTGAGGTGGACCCCCTTCGTTCCGACGTGGCGTGGCTTCGGGGCAAGGTTGAGGCCTTAGAGGCCCCTTTGGTTCGGTATCGGAAGAGGGCTCGCGACACTGATGCGGCCTTCCATTATTACAGGAACAAGTCTGAAGCCCTAAGTGAGGAGGCGAGCCGGCTGAGGAGGGCGATGGTGGATCGGGAGCTAGGGGGCGTTGGTCTTGGATATACCATGTCAAGTTCCTCTGTGCAGAGGCCTTCCTCGGAGAAGCTACTTCGCGACGTGATAGTGGAGAAGGAGATGGAGATACACCGTTATAGGACTATGTTGGGTGTTTCGACATCTTCCTCGAGGGGTCGGCGAGCAGAGGGGGCTCCCTCGGCGTTGCAACTGATGGAACGCATGCGATCCGTGGATGCCCAGAGCTCCGTGGCCGGGGTGTCGACTGTGGCAGAACCGAAGGACCGTCATGACGAAGAGAGAGTTCCAAGTCGCTTGGTCGGAGTGATTCCGCCCTTCGCCGGATCCGAGGGGCCCTAAGTCGGCGATTCCCTTTAGTTTGAGATGAGTGGAGTGGTCCTGTAACGGTATTTGCTTGTTTTCTCCGCACCAAATAAAAGAGTATGAATAAAGCTTTCTTTTCCTTCTTTGCTCTGGCTAGCGGGGTGGTGAAGGGCGGTGTAGGCGAGGTTGGGCTCCGCCGATTCGTGAGGGATCGATGCGGGGCGACAGGGAGACCTCCGGTCCGGAGTTGGGTCGAACCTGCCGAGGTGTTTGGGGATGAGACCTGAGTGAGAACCCAGGTGCCGCCCCCATTGCCCGGTACCGGGTCGGAGTTGCCGAGGTTTTTAACTTTTGACAAAAAGAGACTTCTTTTATACCAGACAGGGGGGGGGGTCGCCGAAGCGGCCCTTTACACATGAATGTTTACAAAAGTTTTAATTTACTTAAGCCATGCTAGAACCTAAGTTTGCTCTCCCAGGAATTTCATGAGGTGCTCAGCGTTCCAGGGTCGGCTGATGGGTCGGTCGTTCATATCCGTCAGTCGGTATGTACCAGGGCGTACAGCCTCGACTACGCGGTACGGGCCTTCCCAGTTGGGAGCCAGCTTCCTCTTCTTGGTTGGATCAGAGACAGATAGCTTTCGCAAAACCAGGTCCCCTGCCTGGATGCTGGTGGGGCGGACTTTCTTGTTGTAAAATCTCTTGATCCGTTGCTGATAAATGCTCCTTCGGACCGCGGACTTCTCTCGTACTTCGGCGATGAGGTCCAGGTTAGCCCTCAGGGCGGACGCATTGTCTTCTTCATCGAAGGCTAAGATCCGGGGAGAAGGCAATCCGACCTCGACGGGGATGACTGCCTCGGTCCCATAGGTCAGATTGAATGGCGTCTCCCCCGTGGGGATCCTCTGTGTGGTTCGGTGTGCCCATAGTACGCTGGGCAGCTCCTCAACCCATAGCCCTTTGGGGGAATTGTCAAAGCGCTTTTTGAGGCCGTCGAGGATTTGCCTGTTCGCATTCTCCGCTTGGCCGTTAGACTGAGGGTGGCAAATGGCGGAGAAACGCTGCTGGATGCCGATGTCCTCACAGAAAGATTGGAAGTTCTGCCCTTGGAACTGGGTTCCGTTGTCCGTGACGAGGATTCGGGGGATCCCGAATCGACAAATGATGTTCTTCCAAAAGAACTGTTGCACTTGGCGCTCGGTGATGCTGGATAGTGGTTCGGCTTCGATCCACTTGGTGAAGTAGTCGATGGCGACAATCAGGAATTTCTTTTGCCCTACCGCTAGGGGGAAGGGCCCCACAAGGTCCATACCCCACATGGCGAAGGGCGTAGGGCTTGCCAGGGATCGGAGGTTAGCTTGAGGAAGCCTTTTGACAGGGGAGAATCTTTGGCAGGGGCCGCACCTCTTGACTAAGTCTTGTGAGTCGTGGAGCATGGTGGGCCAATAGTACCCTTGATTCAGGGCCTTTCGGGCAAGTGTCCTACTCCCCATGTGGCATCCGCCGATCCCTTCGTGCAGGTCTTTGAGGGCGTAGCTGGCCTCGTCCTTTAATGGCCACCCTGGGATGATAGCTAATGTCGAACTGGCTCAGCTCGATCGACCATTTGACTAATCGGCCGGAGTTTTCGGGCTTGTGGAGGACAGTCTTCAGTGGTTGGTCGGTCAGTACTTGGACGGAGTGGGCCTGGAAGTAAGGTCGAAGTTTTCGGGCTGCCATAACCAGGGCATAGGCCACCTTCTCTATCTTCGCGTATCTCGTCTCGGCCGGGTGCAGTACTTTGCTCACATAGTACAGTGGTTTCTGAACTCCTTCCTCCTCTCGGACGAGGACAGCGCTGAGGGCGCAGTCCGAGGCGGACAGGTAGAGCCAAAGCGGCTCGCCTGGCTCGGGCTTGCTGAGGAGAGGCGGGTTGGCGAGGTATTGTTTCAGCTGCTCGAAGGCTTCTTGTTGATGGGTACCCCACTCGAAGCCCCCTTTCCCGCGCAAGGCTTTGAAGAAGGGGAGAGACTTCTCCCCTGACTTGGAGAGAAAACGGTCGATTGCCGCCAATCGACCTGTGAGCCTCTGAACCTCTTTGACATTCCGGGGCGGGGATATGTTAATGATGGCCTGTATTTTTTCGGGGTTTGCCTCAATGCCGCGCTGGCTGACGATGAATCCTAAGAACTTCCCCGTGGAGACGCCGAAGGCGCATTTAGCCGGGTTGAGTCTCATGTTGTGGCGTCGGAGGACACCGAAGGCTTCCTCGAGGTCGGCGACGTGGTCCGGCCCAGCCCGGCTCTTGACAAGCATGTCGTCGACGTAAACTTCTACGTTGCGGCCGATCAGGTCCTTGAAGACTCTGTTGACGAGTCGCTGGTACGTGGCTCCGGCGTTTTTCAGCCCGAAAGGCATAACACGGTAACAATAAAGACCTTGGTCGGTGACGAACGAGGTCTTGGAGATGTCTGGTGGAAACATCCGGATCTGATTGTACCCCGAGAACGCATCCATGAAGGACAGCAGCTCGTGCCCTGAGGTCGCGTCTATTAAAGCGTCGATGCGCGGGAGGGGGAAAGGATCTTTCGGACACGCTTTGTTAAGGTCCGTGAAGTCAATGCAGATTCGCCAACCCCCTGTCGCTTTCTTCACCATGACGACATTGGCCAACCACTCGGGGTAGCTGACTTCCTGGATGAATCGAGCGGACAAGAGCTTGTCCACTTCTGTTTTTACAATTTGTTGCCTCCCCGGGGCGACTTTGCGCCTCTTTTGGACGATCGGTTTAGAGTCAGGGAGGACGCTCAGTCGGTGCATGATCAATTCTTCGGAGATCCCGGGCATATCGGAGGGCTTCCAAGCGAAGAGATCAACGTTGCGGCGGACGCAAGCGATGATGCCCGTCTTCAGGTCTTCGGCGAGTGAGCAGCTCACCCGGAACCATTTTGACTCATCCTCAGTGTCGAATAGGACCTCCTCCAGTTCGTCAACGGGCTCGGGGGCGAGGCCGTCTCTCTCGGGTTCGAGTTCAACGGCGCTGAGGAGGAGTGCGCCCCCTCCCCCAGTGGCAACGCAACATGCCCGTGCTGCTTCGACGCTGTTCCGGACGAGGCTGACCCCTTGGGGGGGAATTTGAGTTTCAGATGGTGGGCCGAAGGTATCGCCTGGAGGGAGTTTAGCCCGGGCCGGCCGAGGATGGCGTTGTAGGCCGCCTTGACGTGGATGACCGTGAAATCCAAGGACTCAGTCCTCTTGTCAGGGGCCGATCCAGTGGTGACGTCGAGGGTAATCATTCCCTCCACTATGACCGGGACGCCCGAAAATTTGAGCAACGTGCATCCTGCTGGCTTGAGTTTCCCTCTGGATAATCTGAGACTTTCGAAGGTTCTGAGGAAGAGAATATTTACCGAGTTGCCGTTGTCGACAAGGATTCGGCGAACCTCACAATTGGCCATGTGTTGGCTAACGACGAGGGCCTCGCCGTGGGGTAGGTGAACTCCTTCGGGGTCCTCTCCTGAGAAGGAGACTGGCCGCGGTTGCAGCTCAGGAGAGGGGCTGTACTGAATAGCGTTTGTCTCCTGGGTGAAGGTTCTTTGGGAAGTATCGGATCCTCCCCCCACCGGCCCCCCGTGGATGTAGTGTAGGGTGAATGGCGTATCCATGGATACCTCGGATTCGGGATCCTGACCCTGGGTGCGGTTTGGGTTAGGGTTCGGGGTTGATAATCCCCGGTTCCTATCACCTTGCCGACCCCGTGGGCCGTCGTCCCTGTGGGTCTGCCTCGGATGGTTCAGGGTCGGGTTGGAAGCGGCCCTTCCCCAGCTGTGGGTAATCTTGCGGTTGAGGATTACTCCCCGGAGGTCGGGCTGGGCTGGCCAGCCGACGCTCCTTTGGGACTCCCGAGGGGGAGCCTTGTGTTTCGACGTGCGTGGCCTGGCTTTATCAGTGGGTGGGGGCGAGTCCCGTTGGTTGACGGAGGAAGCAGCCCCCTTGCCTTTGGAGGCCATGAGGGTTCGGCTGTCGATGGCCTTTGAGGGTCTGGGTCGGATCGGCTTCTGGAGCAGCAGTTTCCCACAGACGGCGCCAACCTGATGCGGTTTATTTCTGGGAGACGTGTGGATGCACTAGGTGTGAGTTCGGACTCAATTTGTATTGGAGGAGAATGCCGCTCGTCTGCCGATCTTCGGTTGACCTTCTGGGACCTGCGATGGGCTCGGAAAGATATTGAAGGCTGGGCTCGGATCGGAAGGGTCGGATCCGAGGTCTTGTGTACCTGCAGACGGTCCTGAAACACCGGGGTTTATCCCGGCGGCGGACCCTCCGACGCTCTAGTCAGCCTCTGTGAGAGAGTAGCAATAACTAGGTATATTTAAGTGGCAAAAGATTCATTACCTCAAAAGGTGGGTGGGGGTCTAGTATTTATATTGAATCCCAACCGGGTTTGGTTCCACTTGGGGGCCGGGTCTGGATCCGAAAGCCCGTGGGCCTGACGTGGCAGAAGGCCCAGGGGGTTTAGGGCGGACGTGGCAATACCAGGAGTGGTATAGGGCTGACGTGGCAACACCCTTGGCGGTATTTGGAGTTGACGTGGCTGATCGTGGGTCTCCTGTGCTGCGGGGGGGGAATAGGAAGGCCTAGGTTGCGCCAGGTCATCCTTCTGTCCCGCCAGAGAGGGGGGACGGCCCGGGGGATTGTCCCGGATCGGACTCCGAGGGCTACTGAGGCTCGTCGGTACGAGGAGGCCAGTACTGTAAGGGAAAACACGAGGTTCGGCGCCGACCCTGAAGTGGTTCGGAGCCGAACCAGGTTGCTATCTTTACCTTTCTGAGTGGGAATTGTATTGGGCCCTGGTTGGGCCTCAGGCCATTTTTACCCTGTCACAATACCATTATTAAAATCAAATCTCTCCTATTCTCTCTCCCCGTAACCAACTCCCCAAAATCTCTCTCTTTCCTTTTTATTATATTTTAATATCTCTCTCTCTCTCCCGTACTCTCTCTCTCTCTCTTTCTTCTCTGATTATAAACAAACCAAAACAAACAGAACCCAACAAAACCCACCAACTCCATCATCCCTACCATCGAACCCATTTTCCACCATCGTCCCCAACTCCATCGAAACTCCGAAACCCATTTCACCATCTCCGTTCGTCTCCGTCCACCACTTCGTCTTCACCTCGCAACACCACCCCGCCATCTACATCGCCGAGACCCATCCAAACCCAACTTCGCCATAACCGTTTCCACCACCTCCGACCACTGCTCCACCGCAACACCATCGCAGTCGCCTCCAACGCATCCCCTCGACCTCCTCTCCACCTCCGTCGCCTCGCCAACACCCCACACCGCCGAACTCCTCCCCCGCTCTCACCTCTGTTTCGAACCCAAGAACAGAGGAGCTTCGCCATCAGCGTCGCGAGCCCGCCTTATCACCGTCGAAGCCACCGCCGAAGAAGCCGCCCTCAGCTCCCCGCTCACGTCTCTCCCGATCGCGCTTCCGCTTTCTGTTTCGATGAAGAAGGAAGAAGAGCAGCCTTATGTTGGGATTAAATCTCAACCGTTGGATCTTCTGAAAATGGTGATTTGATCAGATCTGATCTTTTGGGCCAGATCAGATCTCATCCGTCCACCCGATCGTGATCCTCAGCCCAGATCTAAGCAGATCCAGCCGTCCGACCGTCTCGATCTTGATCTTCCATCAAGATCCGCTCCGGATCCGATCTTATGTGGGCATTTGTACGTGTTCCGCACGTGCGTGCGTTATCTGTGTCCGTGCTAGTGCCTCGTCTCTCGGGATCCGCATCCCGTATTGGTTCGTGTTCGGACTCACCATCGAAAAGGCAAGTATCTCTTGTACCACTTTATTTTTCTAGTACAAGCCATTTGACAAAATACCGCAAGTATATTATTTCTTGGACTCCAATTCGCATTCATAAGTCGAATTGATACCTGTTTATCCGTCGATCCTATATTCACATATGATCGTGAATATTTTGTTACCCTAAGCATGACACGAACACAAATAAATACACACAAATGTACTCTTAGAATTATAGATGTTTTTGTGCAGGAATGTTTCGCCCGTGACAGTAGTTAAATACGAATATGACATCTTATTCTTCTTGTTTAAATATAAATAAAAGTAACAAGCCGGGGTATAAGGGAAAGATTTAAGTAGTGGGCAATATAGAAGAGCGTACTCGGACGGGAGCTCGTGGTTTCCCGACGCAAGTTGCAACTTACAAGTTGCAAGATTGCAAATGACAAGTTTACATGTTTGCACGTTACAAGTTTACACACTACATGTTCCACGTTACAAGTTTGCACGTATCTTTGATACAATATTGAATGTACATGTTTTTCCTGAGTACGTGACCTATAAAACCCACCACTAAATCTAAACGAAATTGTATTGACTGTAGCAACCATGTAATAAAAATATGGGGTGCATGAAGTGCTACCTAGATAGAATCAAGACATTAGACATAAGAATAACACGTGCATTTTCATGATCCAACTATATGTTACATGTTCATGTTGACTCGATACTTGTTTACTTGTACATGTTTTACACGCCACTTGTTTCATATTGACTTGTTCATTCCATGTTACTTATTGCAATTTCCCTTACTTTTGATTCCTTGCTCTTTCCCTGTTTATCTTTTGTTCTATTTTTGTTCCTGTTTTCCCTTAGCTTGTACTCCCCTTGCGGCCCGTAACTTGTATTAACGGGTCTTCTTGTTTCTCTTTCCTTTTCTTTTGTCATAATATACTTGCAGGCCCAAATAGAGAGTTACCAGAAGTTGTCGCTGACCAAGTGTTCTAGTTATTTATTTTCATGTTATCGTATTAGTTTGTGTTTATTTCATAAAACTCTTTATTGTAATCCGGGCTTGTTTGACCCGTAATAATTTGTATCTCCCAGTTGCTGGTTATTTATGGATTATGTCTTGTACTTCATTATCATATTGTGATTTATATGCCTGCGTGGATTGTTCTGTTATATTGTTGTTGAGTTTACTTGTACAGCTTATGAATGGTGTGTTCGCACCATTCGCTGGGCCTTAGTCTCGCGCCCGTATTCCCATATTTTGGGAAGCGGGGCGTGACAACTTAATTACTCAACGAATCTCCTAGAGTTGGTGTACCCTACCGGACTTAACTCAAAACTGAACAACTGAAATCCTCAACAGGCCTCAACAAAAGAACTCAATGCCGGTATACTAGGGACACACACATCCTCTAGAGACTCAAACTCAAATGTCTAAACCAACTTTCCATTATAATTAGCTCAACTGAATATCATAAAATCATATGCTTAACAAAAGACAAAGTGTAGGGTCAAATATCTGAAGACTAATCATTCGAAAGAACATACATGCTTACGAAAACTCAACAGTACCAGTCGACTTATACTGTAGTAAGTCGACTGTCCAGAGGGAACATATCCATGATTTTAAGAAAATAAACTAAGTAGTATAAGTCGACTTAAAAGATCATCGGTCGACTTATCCGAGACAAATTCCAATAATTTTTGAGAAAATATTCTAAGTATTATAAGTCGACTTAAGATGTCATAGGTCGACTGTCCAGAGAGGAAATCAACACTAACTTTGCAAAATAATTTTAAGTATACCAGTCGACTGTAAAAGGGTTAAGTCGACTGTCCCGAACGAATTTTCAAAAGAAACTAAAGACACAGCAGCTGGGTCGTACCAGTCGACTGAAAAGGCTATCAGTCGACTGTCGGCCTACAGTTTGCATAGTTTTGGTTGTTCATGATAATCAAAATTAGAGTTTACCAAAAGAAATCATTGTTTACTAAAATAATTTGTATTTCAATGAAAACGACCGTCTCAAAGTATTCTCAGATCGGATACATTACTCAAAACATCCAATATCTCAAAACTCAAGTTCTCATGTTCTAAATTCCTAATTCTTCCATTAGGATTTCTCAATACTGAATTTTTTTCACAACTCATAACCAAGATTTGATTTGTAAACACAAGATCCAGATGCTCACCCATCCGATCATAACCATACTCAAATCTTAAACATGCTTTCTAGCAATACAATTTTATGAACCAAGATCTACTCAACATTCTTAGATTTCACATACATGGTACAAACAACAATCTTTGCATCGTTCTCATGCAAAATACTAAATAACATACAAGCCAAACAAACAACACAACAATCGTTCACATAAATCAAACCACAAAACAAATTTCGTATTACTCACAAAACAAAATAAAACAAAATAATCACTCACATAAAATATACACAAAGCAAAACAACATGTCACTCACCTTGGAATTGAGAAGATCCAACGAAAAAGCCTTCCTTTTGCGGGATCCAAAAATCCTCCTCTTGATCTCTCAAAAATCACCAAATATTATGTTGTGCAGCAGAATGACGGCTGCAATAATCCTTTTTAAATACCTGGAATGAAGTTTAGGGTTTTACCCACTTTGCAAAATAATCCCTTCAAAATACAACTTTATATAGGTAGCTCTATTCTTGGAAATTCAATAAAATTCATTTAAATTAGGATTTAAAAGTAAAATATAATCCTAAATCTCAGCCGTTACTGTTCAAAACGTCCAGAAAATACATTTTGCATTTTAACCCCTAAAAATGACAAATTTGCAAAAAGATCATTCTTTTCTCAAAATTTGCAAATAGTTCCAATTAATTTCAGAAAAATCTGGAAAAATACTAAATAAATCCCAAATATTAAATAATGATTTTTCATGAAGAAAACTTGACTTTCAAACTTCCCAAGAAAGCATTTGCACGTGTTTTGCACGTGTAAAAGATATATTTTCAGAAAATATTTATAAATTCTCCAAAAATTATTTTAGTCATTTATAAACCTTTAAAATAATATTAAAAATACGGGGTTCTACATCTAGCCTGTTGGGATCTGAACTTCATAAGCCTTATTTTTTGTTGTATGTTTTGTTAATTTTTTTTTAATGAAACATTGGTGGCATTCAACCCACTGTTGACGATTAAAAAAAAATTTGTATGCTTTTTAAAGGTTTTTATTACATGTATTTGTATTTAAAAATATTGTAAAAATTTATTAGAAGTTGAAATGAATAATATATATAATTTTCTTTCACTCTTATACTTGTTGTACATTTCTTTTTAAATTTTTTTGGAGTTCAACAAAATGGGCCAACCAGCGGCCATGTCCGACCCGAATCGGGTTCAATCCGAAGGGGTTGGTGTGTCGACGGGTCAAGTTCTTGATTTCCCAACCCGGCCCGGACCGAACCGGGTCTTGACCCAACCTGACCCAAGCCCGCCCCCTCCCAGGGCAAACCCGGTGGGTCTGGGCCCGGCCCGGCCGGCACAGCCCTAATGCCATCCATAGGAACTTTATCTATATTATGCACGAATTGAGGGACTAAAATAATAATTATAAATATTTTTTATATTTTATATATGCAGCTCGCAGAGATCTAACCATGGTTAAGTTATCTGTTGATGGGAAATCGAAACGTTCGGACTAATTTGAAGTAACAGTAATGATTTGAGGGACTAAATTGAGAAAAACACTTTTTTTTAAATTTTTTTTTATTACTGGAAATTACATTTAACCTCGCTTGCAGCCTGCTAGGCTTTTATTTCACAAAAACCTCTTCGACATATATCTATATATATTCTTAAAAAGCCTACCACCCTTATCATGCATCTAAGCTGAACTACTTCCATAGTGAGACCGGGAAGTTGTAGGAGGAAAGACGGCAAACTCTTGTCCTCTGTTCCACTTCAAATCCCGCGCTTGTTGCCTCGAAATATCGTATGAGTTCATGAACACCTCCTCAGGTAAACCCTTAAGTACTGATCTCTTGCCGACGAGTGGGCTTGAAATTTCATTGTCATTGGTCAAGAAGGACACCCACTCGAAGTCGTCGTTTGTTGCTTGTTTCAACTGTGCAAAGTTCTGTGGGATGACCAACACGTGCCCTTGACGTAGTTCACCATTGAACACAGTTCGCCCGCGGCTGTCCACAACTTGGAGTCTGCAGGTTCCCCTGATTACATACATGATGTTGTGGGCATTCACGGTCCAGTGAGGAGCAAGGAAGGCATTCTGTATATCAAAGAACCCAAAAATTACTCAATCCGTATTTGTGTGATACTAGTGGAGTATATCATATATCAGATTATAAACCTTTAACTTGGTGAGTTGTTGTAAGGTTACATAGGATTTTATTGTATAAATCATATTTTATCACATTATTAATATATTTTATTGTTTTCCAAAATTCTTGATTTTTAATATATACATAACAAGTAATTTTAAAAATTATGAAAAATATATACTTATTACGTACTCTGCGAAGAGCTCCCCTGGATGCACTGAGGTTGATATTGTTGAGGATGGGGAGTTTGAACTTATCAACGGTTGTCATCCTACCTGCACGAGGATTGAACACATCAGCGCGACTTGCATCACCAATGTTCTCCTTAATCTTCATTGCACAGATGCCCGGCTCTATTCCGTTCATGCTTTCGCTACTCCTTTGAGAAGATGGAGATGAAGGTCTCACCATGTCAAGGCTTTCCCTCACTCGGACAATCTCTCCTCTCTTCTCGTTGGAGTTTTGTAGCTTTGATGCAAGTTCTCTATTGATACCAAGAGCATTAGCTAAGAACTGTGTCAAAGCCACTGAGGATGTTGTTCCTTGATTGTAGAATCTCACTAACACCTTCTCTGTTCAGTTCTTGTCCTCGTTGTTGTTGTTGTCGTCCTCCTCTTTGCTGTTGCTGTTGTTGGCTACCAGTTAACATGAATTCCTACAAATTTGATCAATCAATTAAGCAATCAATCTTAGAAATTCAACTGTACGTAACACTATGGAGGCATACTAGGAAGGTTTTGAAGGAAATATATACCCTGGGATGAAGATCAAGTTGGTTGTCTATGTTGCCTGTGTCTGTTACAGTAACGGCAGCAAGAGGAGAGTCTCCATCATTGTGAACCCATTTGGTGACTCCAACTTGCAACGCGATGATATCACCCTCTCGGATGCTGTTAACTGCCTGGTGTTGATCTCTTACTCTCCACTGGCTTTCCCTATCATTCTCTCTTCCTTGTTGCTGAGATTCCTGGAAAATCTGGAATGATTCTGGACATCCTGGCACTGATGTACCTAGAGTACCCCTACCTGCTTTATATATATATATATATATATATATATATATATATATATATTCGCTTGTAGTTATTATCAATAAAAAAAAGAATACACGCATTAAAAAAAACATAAATCAATTAACAAAGATATTGTAGAGAAGAAGAGTTTTAGAGGGTAATTTCTAGCCTTGCACAATATAGACAAGTGATGGGGCATTCTTGTAGGTAGGCAAGAGAAGCCCTCCAGGTTGGATAACTTCACGCTTGATTGACACTCCAGCACACTTAAATTGGTCCGCAATTGGATCATAGAATTCAGTTACACCAGCTTCGGATCTCATTCTGAATGTAGACTCCAGTGCATTCAGCCTCTCAATCCTGCACTCACTTGGCGATGTGAATCCTACTTTAGCTAGAGAGCCATGGGACAGAAGAAGAAAGGTAAGAGCAAGAGAGAGCAAACAAGTGATAGAGGAAGACATGGTATTAAGAGAAGAGAAGTATTTTTCGTTGAGTGAGGGAGAAGAGGGGAGTAGAGGGTGTTTATATAGGCGTGAAAAGGTGAAGGGGTTTGGATGTATATGGCAGTAAGCGAGGGGATGCTAGTGACACTTTGCACTCTGCATGGGCTTGCACAAGTTGCCGCATATGATATAGAATGCCTCGTAGCATGAAATAGCAGAGTCTTGTAGTATACGTGTAAGGGTTTTGCTGCAGGGTTTGTTACGCTTTTGTGGATTTTGTTTCAGGAGTGGTCCTGTGCAAGCTTTAAACCGCAGCGTTGTTTAGTTGGCGAAGAACTTCAGAAATAAGCTGGATATGTAAAAACATTTCGTAATTAAATAGTTTAAGAGACTGATATTACAATTTTAAGAAGTATCGATCTGATTGTAAATTTCAGGTTCAAGTTTACAAGCTCATTGTGCCCATTCCTCAAATGTTTGGACTCAAATGGAAGATAGATATATATTGGTAATTTGCTACGAACCAGTGTGAGTTTTCCTCATTTTACTTTTAAATATACTGATGTATATGTTTTCTACATAGTTGTTTTGGTAATGTCAAGATAGGTATGTTCCAACAACAAACTTATGCAACATCAATGTGTTATCGTAGTCTATATATTCAATATAACTGAATGTATATGTGCATTCCTTAGAACAGAGATGAATGCTGAATGTATTTTGGTGTCCAAATATCATCTATGTAAAATGATCCTTAACGTGTCCACCCTGCGTCCCTGCTATTATATTGTGGCATGTAGAGATTGTACCAAGTGCAATAATTCCATGCTATTTATGCTCATCTAATAGTCTAAATGGTATGTGTTAGAATACAAGTGTAACTTTCCTGAACCCTTCTACAACTTCGATGTTTTAGCTTAGTGGAAGGGACTTTCACATGGTTTCAAAGCTCCAAAAGTCCCCTACAAGAAATTAGGGTTTCTTTCCCAATCAACAATGATTTTTTTTTTTTTTTAAAAGCCACCAAGAAGAAGACGAAGAACCAAACAGAGCCAACCTCTCCCCGTCTTCCCCATCATCAAACGTACATCGAAGTCCTCATCACCAGCATTGACAATGACCGCACATCAAAGTCCTCGTCTTCGCCGAAATCCCCTCACCATCCCCTTCATCCCGTCGTCCAAAACCGTCGTCGACTTCTGCAACCCCGTACCCGCTGCTCTTCTCCTCGTCGCCCTAACACCCGAACCCACAACCCTAACCCTAGCCGCCTCCCCCCCCCCCCCCCACACCAAACCTCGTCGACCCTCGGCCTCCCCTCACCCCGTCGACCTTCAACACCCGCACCCCGAAATCCCGCCGAACCCTAACCCTAGCCGCCTCTCCCCCTGAATCAGTACTCGAAACCCGAACCCGACACGTTTGTATATTTATTGATTTTTCTCTCTTCTTTTATCTGTTTCTTCAAAAAAAAAAAAAATCAAAAAATAAAGTAAAATTGTAGGTACTTGTATTTTTCATGGAGCCTCAATTTCGTCAGTATCTTCCAATCTCCACTGATTTCCTTCTTTCCTCTGCTAAGGATTGGACTGATTGGTCTGCTTCTGTTAAGGCCACTCTTCTCGGCCATTCTTTATGGAGTCACATTGATGGTTCCACTCCTCGTCCCAAAGATCCCGCCGCTACTGCTTTCGATGCAGATAAGCAACTGATTCACACATCTCAGACACTTTGGATGATCATGATCGTTGGATTATTGCCTTCCTCATCTCCTCTGTCGACCGTAGTCTTCGTGCTGATCTTCTTCGTGTTCGTCCTGCCAAGGCTCTTTGACTACAGTTGACTACTCAGTATGTTCAGAATACTGGGGCCCATGAGTATCAGCTTCTTGTTCAGTCCGTTCTTGGTCCGCAGGGTGATCACAGTATTCAGGAACATTACACCGCCATGCACAATATCTGGCGCAAAATATAACAACTAGAGCACAGTGATGCTCATGGTACTCGTGAACGTCGTTAGTTTATGTTCTTTATGATGGGTCTATGACTAGAGTATCGGTATTTATGTAGTCAATTGATCCATCGAGATCCGGTTCCTAGTCTTGAAGCTACTATTGCTGAGCTTGTTGCTGAAGAAACCCGGTTACGTGCTCTCTCCACTCCTGTTTCTCACCCACCCTCTACCAGTGAGAGTGTTCTTGCTGTTGCTCATCGTACATCCTTCTCACGCAAGCCTCGCCCCAGCCTTACACCTGCTCTTTCTGCCCATCGCAATGTCCCTAACCGTCGTCCCCATTGCACCCACTGTCAGCGGGATGGTCATACTCATAGTAACTGTTTTATTCTTCATCCCTAGCTCCAGGTCCAGGCACAGCAGCGCAGACAGCAACAGGGTTTACCTCCTCTCCGCACACCTGGTGCGATGGCCGTCACTGCGGTCATGCCTTCTCCTGCTCCATATGATATTCCACAACACCGTCTAGCTCAGCTGGATCTTCAGAACTCGGATCAGTCTATCAGTGCTGGTTCCTCTCTCCTGCTTTCTCTGTCACTCCTGGTATGTCTTTTTCCTGGCTTTTAGATTATGGTGCTTCACATCATCTCACTAGCAATTATACACTCCTCACCACTCGCACTGCACTTACTTCTCATGCACCGTCACTTTACACTGCCGATGGTTCACTACTTCTCACTACACATTCAGGGTCTGTTAACACTCCAACTCTCACATTACCTTTTGTCCTTTATGCCCCTCATTTATCTAAGAACCTTATTTCCATTAGTGCTTTATGTGATAGTGGTCTTACCGTTACCTTTACTTCTTTGGGCTGTATTATACAGGATCCTCAGACTGGTCATATGATTGGACGCACTAGCAGACATGAACGTCTATATTATCTAGATTTTCTTCATGCTCATGATTCTACTTCTAGTTTTGTTGTGTTGTCAGTTCTGATGCCGATTTATGGCACAGACGCTTAGTTCATATTAGTGAGTCTCGTTTGAAAGATTTGGTTCGTAGTGGTACTCTTAGTCATTTTAATTTTACTTCGTTATCTGTTTGTCAGAGTTGTAAGTTAGCAAAATATTTAGCCCTCCCTTTTAACAATAAATGCATTTCTCAGTCTATTCATGCATTTCAACTTATTCACTCTAACATATGGTGCCCATCTCCTACACCTTCTCAAAAAGGTTATCTCTATTATGTTAGTTTCATCGATAATTTTACTAGACACACATGGGTATTTCTTATGCGCCATCGTTCTAAGATACCTGATATTTATCGATTCTTTACGACCATGGTTCACACTTAGTTTGGGTTCATATCAAAACCTTTTGCTCAGATGGTGCTCGTGAGTATACTTCCGCTACTATGTGATCGATCCTTCAATCTCATGGTACTCTTTTTCAACAATCATGCCCCTACATCCATGAGCAGAATGATGTAGCTGAACGTAAGCATCGTCACATCGTTGAGACGGCTTGCACTCTTCTACTTTCCTCTTCTGTTCCTCATTCTTTCTAGGCTGAAGCTGTCATGACTTCTGTCATTCTCTTTAACATTACTCCTACGTCTGCCCTATCTGGCACCACTCCTTATGAGGCTCTCTATCACTCACCACCCGACTACAGTATGCTCCTTATTTTTGGGTGCACCTGTTATGTCCTTCTCCCTCCCACTGAGCGTACGAAGCTTACCGCTCGCGCTGCTAAGTATGTTCATCTCGATCTCTTTCCTGAGTATAAAGGTTATCGTTGTTTTGATCCTGTGGCAGGTCATATATTTTCCGACATATCACCTTTGTAGAAGACTCTCCCTACTACTTGACCTCTTCTCAGAATGCTAGTTTTCTCGACCCTTCACCTGTTGGGCCTCTTTCACTTCACCCATTTCATTGGATGCCACTTCTTTAGCTCCTTTCGTTTCTGCTATAGATAGTCCACCTATTATTCCTCCTACAGGGACATCCCCTGCTTCTCCACCGCTTGATGCTCCTACACCACATGCATCCCCATAGCTACATGCACCCACACCACCTACCTCACCACTACATACTGCCCTTCCTCCACCGGTTCGCCAGCCTACACGTTCTACTATGGGCGTCCCACCATCATGTTACACATCTGATGCCACTGGTCCCTTTGACCAATTTGACTTTGCCACACTAGCTTCTCACTCACCTCAGTTTCATGCATATCTCACTGCTATACACTTACACGTGAGCCTAGAACCTATAAGGAAGCCGTTCAAAACCCCGAGTGGCGAAAAGCTATTGTAGAGGAGTTCAGTGCCTTTGATCAGACTGGTACTTGGGATTTTGTTCCACTGTCTTGTTGAATTCTAACTGCGGAATAAACTCAACAACGACGACGAGATGCAAGAACTATAGATACAAAACAAGAGAAGAAAGAACAAGCAAAAGCAACACACAAGAACACACAAGATTTTTATCGAGGTTCACCCAAATAATGACTACTTCCTAGCGCAGAGGTACTCTTGCGATTTCCACTAGAAATATGAAAATTAGGTTTACAAATCTCTCAAGAACTCACCACCATGGTGTAGGGTTTCTCTCTATCTTCCTCTCTCTTAATGACGGCTGGTAGAACTCTATTCTCTTTCTCTTCTTATTTCTTAACCCTAAAATCGTATACAATACAATATATATAGGATTCCACATCTCTAATCTCAGCCGTTCATCTATTCAGCGTCGGGACGGTCGACCGCAACTCTAGGACAGTCGACCGGTCCTTTCCTCGACTGCACGAAATCCAACAAAGAGCGGGTCGGTCGACTGCACGGTTGACTGGTCACTTCTTCAAGACTCTAGGTTGAACCAGAGTGCGGGACGGTCGACTGCGCGGTTGACCGGTCGTCAGTCAGGGGGTGCGGTCGACCGCAACTCTGCTGTAGCCACTTACTCCCACTTCGACTCTCCTTCTCGCCTATCTTCTTCAATCTCATTATCGTGTATTGAATCCACAAACCCCAACAGTCTCCCATTTGGAGACATATACACGAAGTCTCTAACCTGTTCTTCATTCTTCCATTGGCCTAGTCTAGGCCTGTGCCTCTGCGTGTCTCCTCAACAATTAACCTGCAGACAATCTGATAGCGGTATAGCAAAACTGTTGTTTCTTGCTATCCACCACCTTGTGAGCATATCCGCTGGATTTTTAGTGCCAAGAATCTTAGTTAGCTTCAACCATTTCTTCTCAACCGCTATTCTGATAAAATGATACCTCTTTTGAATGTGCCAAGTCCTAGAGTGATATACCGAGTTTTTCGCCAAGAAAACTGCACTTTGACTGCCACACCATAGTTCACCTATAGGTTGCTTCCTGCCCAACTGTTTCATAAGAGCCGAAATTCACAATATGTCTTTCGTTGCATCTGTAAGTGCCATATACTCTGACTCTGTGGTTGACTGTGCTACAACCTTTTATAACTGCGAAGTCCAACTAACAGCTGTTCCACCAACTGTAAATACATATCCTGTAGTTGTAACGCCCCGAATCTCAAATACACTGAATTCGAGATGTTCTACAGGATCTTTTCACTTTCTTTAGTACAATTTTACAGGGAAATTAAAACTTTTCATCATACATCAGAGATTACATCATAATTACATCTTTCTTTTGCACAGCGGAAGTAAAATACAACAATTAAATACAAGTACAACAGCATGATATAATCCTTAAGCATCCATTCCTCTTTAATCTTTAACATGATATTTACCTGCATATAAGACTGTGGGTACGTCAGTTTATTCAACCGACGAACATTATACACGGCCATCCTCTCTATGCCGGAAATAGTATAACTCAACTTTTCATATTTAGCAAACACAAACTTGTCACATTCAAACTAAAGGGACTACCCTATTGATGTCGTGTTGTGATTGTGCACTTAATCCTTAATGCATTTATTTATGTTACATGACACTAATACGCACTTGTTCGGATTCTATGCATCCCATACTACATAGGTCCGAGGGCAAGCCCTTATTCGTTCTTCATCTTTATAGGGTTCAATCCCCCGTTATGATTTAATCTACTACTGTAATTACGGTAAGTATACTAGATGTTATCTGACCTACGAACTCATGTTTAGGCACTCTGGAGTAGTATCCTCACCCAGACGCATCATGAGAATTCCTGGGATACGCTCTCACCATAAACATGACACCACCCGTAGTCTTCCAACATCCCACGAGCGTCGTCACTGGGACGGTACTCTGGAACAGTATCCTCACCCAGACTCGTCATGGGAATTCCTGGGATACGCTCTCGCCGCTACCCAGGGCCCTCATACTCAATGTTTTTCTCTTACTTTCATCACATCTTCACTATGCACTAGTCCTTAGTTTTATTAAAAATCATGAACAAAATTAATCTCTAGAGTTAGCCTCTCCATCAACCGGACTTATTCATTCATTTCATCTTGACCAACCTTGGTCTAATTTCACTTTATTTCATTTCTCGATGCCGGGGAGACTTAGCTACTCTATTTCAAATTTCATTTCACAATCTTCAATTTATACAATCTCCATGTCGAGTTCTCAAACTCACATGTACATTCTCTTTCAATTCATGATTTCACTTTGTTCACTAGTCCATCATTACACAAAATTTGCATATACTTACCCATTGTCACATCATGATAACTCTACATTACTAAACAATGTACACATTTCATGTTATTCCACAAGTGAGAAAATACTTGCATCATGTCACACAACTACATCTCTTTTTGCCAAAACAACTCTTAATGTGCCAATTCACTTATTCTTTCAAGTTATAGTTTCATATTAATCATCCACATAGAACCATATGTCTATATATGCATTTTGACTCCAAACTATAGTTAAATTCATTCAAATAATACTCAAATCATTCCTATAAAATTCCTTATATTTTTCTGAGGATTACCATATTTTTTTCACATTTTTTGGACATCTACAACTCCCAAAAAAAAAATATTTTTTATAAGTGCCGATGGGAGGAATCGAACCTAGGCACAACGGAAAGAGAGCCAAGAGCACCCGCCACATGGCCGAACTGTGCTAGCGGTAAGTAAGGAGCGAATTTAGTATATATGCTTTGGTCGAAGGTTATATATATTTATACTCAATTGGTGAAAAAAAGTGGTGAACACAGGGTTCGAACCGATCGACCCAGAGAAGCAAACCGCAGTCAGTGACCGCCTGAGCTAGTGGCTCGGGCTGTCACAATACCCAAACAAAATCCATATGTTTCATACTCATACTGTTTAAGAGAACAACTCGATGTTCAAATTAGTCTAGGTTCATATTGCATTTATAAAAACTACTGGAAAATTCCAGATTAAATCATCTTCACCTGATCTTTATCACAGCAAGTATAAAATAATTTTTTGTACTAAAAACATAATTTTTCCACACAATTTAATAAATTGTTCATTAAGACTACCATATCTTTTATTTTCGACATTGAATAATCAATTAGTCTTCTAATCCCGTTTCATTTCACAATGTCTTATGATAATTCACTGTTATTAATTTTTATTCACAACACATACATCTTTGGATTTATCCATACCCATATCAACAAAGGGATTTATTTAGCACATGAATAGGTAAAACTCAAAAATACTAACTTTTGAGTAGTTCTACTTTGATGACAACAAGGTAACTTCATTGGTTCATCTATGTCACAAAATATACTACTACTCATTAATTAACATAATTACAACTCAAGCATTCTAGAAAACTCTCTATTCAAATTTTAAAGTGTGTCATTTTCTTAATCAATTTCATGCTTCAACCATACAATTTACAAGCAATTTAATTGGAAATTTCCATACATCATACTAGCAATATTCCACCATCATTCAATCAAATTAATAATCATGGAGAATTCTACATATAATTTAATTTCATGCTAGAATTTCACACACAAGTTAATCACATCATTTCAATCCATTCATACACTAATTTTTCAATTAAAGTGGGCTCTTATTAGTATTTTTCATGTATAGTGTTGATAATAAAAACTAGCATGGACTCCTATATTAGAAATATGAAATGTTTTACCCACCTTGAATGGAGAGAAACACAAAGCAACAAGTCCTTGCAAATAAAAAGCACCTCCTCCTAGCCAAAAGCACGCACAAGCTCCAAGCCTCCTAGCACACCCGAATGCTTCCTAGCACAACCGAATGCTTCCTATGGTGATAGCCGGCCACTCCAGGCAAGCAAAACCCACACAACTCTCTATCTTTTATAACTCACACTATTATAACAACAAGACTATAGTTTGGAAATATAATTTGCATATGAAAATAGCCATGAGAGGGGGGGGTATTTATACTAGAGAATAGGTGAAATGGAGGGCCAAGATTGAGTGGTTGGTTGTAGAATGAAAGGCTTAGATCAAAGTGGGAGTTAGAAAAACTACCCACATTCCTAAAACTACCACCATGATCACCATGATCAATTTTGAAAATCCCTCCAAAAAGAATGAATCCCGGCCTCATCTAGGGTGTGCATAGCACGTGTACGTGTAGTGCACGTGCATGCAACTAGGCCAAAAATTTGTACATTTTAATTTTGTATAAAAAAAATAAATTAGTTAAAAAAAGTCTTCTACATGACAAGTTTAATTAAAAGAGATTAATTCATGGGCTTTCTTTTTGGGCCAAAATAGTTTATAAAAATAAATAAAATAAAATACATTTGGGCTTTTAAGAAAAAGGGCTTTTCATTAAATTAAAATAAGGCTTTAAAGAAAGGCTTTTTTGTACAAAATAATTTGAGAATACTTAATTAAATATTTATACACATCATAAAAATAATTCAACCCAAAATATTGCACGTGCACACTACGTGCAAAAATAAATAATTTTCCATTAATTGAAAAATCAGGGTATTACAGTAGTACTTCTGCAACCATCACGATCGCCCAAAAAATTCGCATCCACATAACCATGTATATGCAAAGAATCTCCCCCAAAACAAAGAGAGTGATCTGAAGTACCTGCTAGATATCTAAGAATCCACCTTACTACATCCCAATGTTGTTTACTTGGATTCTTCATGTAACGGCTGACAACTCCCATTGCTTGTGCGATGCCTGGTCTTGTATACACCATTGCATACATCAAACTCCCAACGGCTGAGGCATAAGGAATAACAGCCATTTCCTCCATTTCTTCCTCTGTCTTAGGACACAAGTTCATTGATAACTTGAAGTGAGCAGCCAAGGAACAAGTGACTGGCCTCGCGCCATCCATACTGAATCTCTTCAACACCTTCTTCACATAGTCCGCTTGTGATAACCAAAGATTCTTGCTTCTCCTGTCTCTACTAATCTTCATGCCAAGGATTTGCTTTGCTTCACCCAAGTCTTTCATTGAAAACTCCGAAGCTAGAACCTATTTCACTTCCTTGATCTTTTCCATGCATGAACCTGCTAACAACTTGTCATCCACGTACAACGTCAAGGTAACTATATCATTGTCCTCATATCTACGAACATACACACAATGATCCGTTTCGCATCTATCGAAACCTTTACCTCTCATGAAGTAATCAAACTTCAAGTACCATTGCCGCGGTGCTTGTTTGAGCCCATAAAGACTCTTCTTCAATCGACACACCATGTCTTCCTTTCCTTTAACTTCAAAACCTGTGGGTTGTTTCATGTACAGCTCTTCTTGACATCACCATGGAGAAATATTGTCTTCACATCCAACTGCTTTAAGTGCAAGTCTTTAACTGTTACAATACTAAGCAGAACCCTAATAAAAGCCATCTTCACAACCGGTGCAAAGATCTCACTATAATCAACACATTCTCTTTGAGAGAATCCTTTTACAACAAGCATTGCCTTGTACCTCTTACTGCCATCTGCCTCATCTTTGACTCTGAAAATCCATTTGTTCATAAGAGCGCGCTTCCCTGCAGGTAACTTGGTCAACTCCAAAGTTTGGTTCTGTTCCAAGGAGCTCATCTCGTCCTTCATGTCTAACTCCCACTGAATTCGAGCCTCATTCTTTAAAACCTCCTCATGAGTCTCTGGCTCTCCTGAATTCGTGTATAGAACGTGCTCGTGAACAACACTAGCTGATGGATCAAATATTCTGGTTGGCTTCCTCTCTTGTGTCGATCTCCTCAATGTGGATACCGATTCACCGACCGGTTCAGATTTTCCAAACTATTCTGACTGTACCTGTTCATTTTGGATAACCTGCTCATTCCCAATAGGCTCACTATGAGCCTCTTGTGCTGCCTGTGATACCTGTACCTGCTGTTGCACTGTAGGGCCCCCCACCACTAGGGCCGCCTCTGAATCTGAATCTGAGTCTGAGTCTGAACCCTAATCTGATTCTGAACTGGTTGTACTGTCTTGACCTGTGTGCATGTCCTTGTATAGAACTTCTTCATTGAACACTACATTCCTGCTGCGAATGAATTTGTTATCAACAAAATCCCAAAGCCTGTAACCATACTCATCGCCACCGTAGCCAATGAAGACACATCTCCTGGACTTAGAGTCCAACTTCTTTCTTTCTTCCCTGTCAATTAGTGCATATGCCATACAACCATAAACTTTCAAATACAAATAATTAACAGTTTTACCTGACCATAGTTATTCTGGAATAGCCCTATTAAGGGCACTAGATGGGCAACAGTTAATCAAGTACACCACTGTATCAACTGTAGCGGCCCAAAGATGGACCGGAAAACCCGCATGAAGTCTCATGCATCTCGCCTCTTCGAGTATCGTGCCGTTCATTCTTTCTGCTACATCATTCTACTGTGGAGTCTTAGGAACTATCTTGATTCCTCTGATACCTTCCCTTGCCAGATAGTTAGCAAACTCTTTGCTTGTGTAATCACCTTCGTTGTCTAACTTTATTGCTTTCACCTTACAACCCGTCTCATTCTCAACCCTGGCCTTCCAAGCTCTGAAAGCCTCAAAAACTTATGATTTCTTGCGAATTGCATAAACCCAAACCTTTCTTGTAGCATCATCGATGAATGTGATGAAGTATCTCTTACCACCATAAGAGAATTCCTAAGCTGGACCCCACACATCTGTATGTACCAACTCTAGCTTCCCAAGCTTCTTCTCATGCCACCCAACTGAAAGCTAACTGTCTTCTGTTTACCCATCACACAATTCTCACAAAAATTCATCTCAACCTTTTTCAGCCCCGGCAAAAAGATCCCTAGAACAAAGCTGCTTGACACCCTTTGCACCAAGGTGCCCCAACCTGACATGCCATAGAATTGAAGAGGAACTACCTGCTGATGCTGTAGCAATGATATCACCTGAATCACCTCCCCTGAGTAAGTACAACGTGTCACCATGCTTTTCTTTTGCCACCAACCTGGCACCTGTAGTCACCTTTCATTCTCTATGCCCAAAAGTTGTAAACCCTTCTTTGTCTAGTTTGCTAGTTGAGATCAAGTTTTTCTTCAAGCTCGGAATATGTCTTGTATCATACAAGACCAATTGCCTACCATTGCGAGCCTTCACTCTCACAGTGCCTCTACCCACAACTGGACATATCTGCCCATTATCAACTGAAACTGCACCAAAATCACATGTCCTGTAATCCTCAAAAACATCCCTCATGGGGGTACAATGATAAGAAGCACCTGATTCTATACACCAATCATCTTGCAAAATATTAAATCCTGCAGATAAACACAATTCATCTAGACGGGGTTCATTACTTACCACATTGGCTACCTGTGATCCTGCTTGTGCTTTCTTATACTCCTCGCATTGGTCTCTCCTGCATCCTGGCTTCTTACAGGACCAACACTCACCTTTGCGATGTCCGGTTCTTGACTTGGACCTGTGATTCCTGCTCTGCGACCTCCCTCTGTTGTTACTTCTACCACGGTTATCAATTGACAGCGCGTTATTGCTAGGATATGTCACTGAAGTCTCTCCATGTCTTTTCCTCCTTGCATCCTTATTCATAATGCTGCTTATAATATCCTTTAGGATTTTCATATTAGTCATGGTGCTTGTAATAGTCTGCTCTACTGTGCCGTAATTATCAGGACGACTGGATAGCAACAACAACGATTGTGCCCTCTCCTCAAAATTTAAACTCGACGATTCCATTTGATTGTAAACCATACAGAAATTGTTGATGTGCTCAGCAACCGAACCCCTTTCTGACAACTTCAAGTTAACCAACTTCTTTAGATGTAAGAACTGGTTCGCTGCATTTGGCTTCTCAAACATGTCTATCAATATCTCCATTACCTCCTTTACAGTTCTTGCCTTCTCAATATGAAATAGCGCCTTCCTGCTCAGCGACAACTGAATCTGCCCAAGAGAATTCTGATCCAATCTATTCCAGGCCGCCAACGCAACCGGATCGGCCTCCGCCCCTTCTGGCTTCACACCAAACAACGGATTATCTAGATCCTTCTGTCGGAGATACACAATCATTTGGATCTTCTACATTGTGAAATCTGTTCCATCGAACTCCTTGACTCTACTCTTGTCCCCCATCTCAATCAATACTACCAACCTGTAGCTCTGATACCACTTTATTGAATTCTAACTGCGAAATAAACTCAACAACGATGACGAGATGCAAGAACTATAGAATCAAAACAAGAGAAGAAAGAACAAGCAAAAGCAACACACAAGAACACACAAGATTTTTATCAAGGTTCACCCAAACAATGGCTACTTCTCCGCCCAGAGGCACTCCTGCAATTTCCACTAGAAATATGAAGATTAGGTTTACAAATCTCTTAATAACTCATCACCAAGGTGTAGGGTTTCTCTCTATCTTCCTCTCTCTTAATAACGGCTGGTAGATCTATATTCTCCTTTTCTTCTTATTTCTTAACCCTAAAATCGTACACAATACAATATATATAGGATTCCATATCTCTAATCTCAACTGTTCATCTATTCAGCGTTGGGATGGTCAACCGCAACTCTAGGATAGTCGACCGGTCCTTTCCTCGACTGTACAAAATCCAACAGAGAGCAGGTCGATCGACTGCGTGGTCGACTGGTCACTTCTTCAAGACCGCAGGTTGAACCAGAAAGCAGGACAGTCGACTGTGCGGTCGATTAGTCGTCAGTTGGGGGGTGCGGTCGACCGCACGGTTGACCGCAACCTGCTGTAGCCACTTGCTCCCACTTCGACTCTCCTTCTTGCCTATCTTCTTCAACCTCATTATCGTGTATTGGATCCACAAATCCCAATATGCCTGTGGGCGTTCAGCCTGTTAGCTGCAAGTGGATCATTAAGGTCAAATATCGACCTGATGGCTCCATTAAGCGACACAAGACTTGTCTAGTTGCCCGAAGATTTACTCAAGAGCATGGTATTGATTATGATGAGACTTTTGCCCTAGTTGCTCAGATGACTATAGTTCACACTCTTCTTATTGTTATTGCCGTTCGTCAGTGGCTGTTATACCAGTTGAACGTGAAGAATGTTTTTCTTCATGGTACCTTATCTGTGGTTATTTATATGCATCCTCCTCTTGGCCTCACTACTCCTTATCATGTTTGCAGACTCCGCCGTGCTATATATGGTCTGAAAAAGGCCCCTTGAGTCTGGTTTGAGTGTTTTCGGCTTGTCATCACCAAGGGTGGTTTTAGTCAGAGTTCCTAGGACCATTCTATATTTATGCGGTATCACCACAGGGGAGGGTACTTCTACTACTATATGTTGATGATATGATCATTATTGGGGATGACTCTGCCGGCATTGTATCCACCCAGAAATACCTTCACCAGCAGTTCCATATGAAAGACCTTGGTAAGTTGTGTTACTTTCTGGGTTTAGAGATTGCTTATGGATCTCAGGGGATACTCATTTCTCCACAGAAATACACATAAGATATTATCTCCGCTGCATGTCTCTCGGATAGTCGATCAGTTGATACACCCTTAGAGCTTCACGTGAAGCTTCGTCCCACAGATGGTGAGCTCCTTCTTGATCCCACTAGATACATGCAGATTGTTGGAAAACATATCTACTTATGCATGACCAGACCCGATATTGCTCAAGCAGTTAGTGTTGTCAGTCAGTTTGTTTCCACTCCTACATCAGTTCACTACGGTGCACTTCTTTGGATCCTCATATATCTGCACTATCACTCTCTCATTATTCATGCCTTCTACATCCAAACTAGAGCTCAGTGCATATTCTGATTTTGACTGGGCAGGTGATCCTACAACCAGACGGTCTACCACAGGTTTTTGTCTATTTCTTGGTGATTCGCTGATCTCATGGCAAAGCAAGAAACAAATAGTTGTTTCATGTTCTTCCACCGAGGCTGAGTACAGAGCAATGACAACTACTTCTAGAGAGATTTTTCATGTTTGTTGACTGTTATCATATATAGATGTCACTCTTACAGGAGCTACTCCTCTTCATTATGATAACCGGAGTGCATTGCACATTGTAAGCAACCCAATCTTCCATGAGCGAACGAAGCATATAGAGATTGATTACCATTATGTTCGTAAGCACTTTGAGGCAGAGACCATTTCTCTTCATTCTGTTACCTCTTTCCTAGCAGACTGCAGACTTTTTCACCAAATCTCATACTGTTCAGAGATTTTGATACTTAGTAGGCAAACTCACACTGTTTGACCTATCGTGAGTTTGAGTGGGGGTATTAGATATTATTATACTCTCATATTAGTTGTATAGTGTTTTGATATTTGTTCTCCTCTTATATATAGGTGATATTGTACTTGGTTGAACACAATTCAATAATCAGTATTGTTTTCATCTCTCTGATTTATCTTCACATGGTATCAGAGCAATCTAGGTTCGAATCCCATCGGCTACGCAATTTAAATGCGTATTTAAAAAAAAAATCCGCTGCATATAGTCCAGGTCTCAGCCCACAATTTGTTGGGCATTTATCTCATTTCTTTGGCCGTTAAAAAATGGGCTCTCGACCTGAGGGGGCGTGTTAGAATACAAGTGTAACTTTCCTCAACCCTTGACAACTTCGAAGTTTTAGCTTTGTGGCAGAGACTTTCACAGTATGTATAATGTTGCATTGTGTTGCATTCTCAAAGGAGAAATTAAAGATGGAAGAAGACGTTTGCAATTTTTTTTCGTGTTCCAGGTATCATCAGCATGTGAAGAATGAAATTATGTCTTGCCGGATTGTACCTTTTCATTCTTTCTCTTAAGTGAAAAATAGTTGCAAAGCGACCATTCCTAGCATTTTGAAAAGCACTTGAAATAACAAGTCCTACCAAATAAAAATTATTTCCTTCACACCGAAAGAAAGAACATCCGGATTCATTGGTTCATTCAGGAAGCTGACATATCTTAACCTCTCCTCAACAAATTTAGCTAGGCCAAAAATTCCCCCGATGAGGCTGCATCTTCTCCGGCCCTCCTTCTCCTCTTCTCCAACCCCTCCTCTTTTCCTTTACCTTTGAACCCATCTTTAAGAATCAGCTTGCTTGATTTCTCTGTCCACTTCATCGACTAGCTGCTACTCCTCTAACAAACCTCGGACCTCTGACTTCATTCCCGTATGTTGTCGGAGTTGGAAATGAGTGGGTGCGGACCCAATGAGAGGGTCCGCCACACTCCTACCACCCCTACACCCCCCCAACCTACGATACTCTTCCTCCACCCCCTTACAGGCCTGACCCTCCGACATCCCCACCTCAAACACCTGTCCCAATCCCAAACCCAAACCCTAACCTACAGCCTTACCATATTGAGGGTGAACCCTCTGGGCTCAGAGTCACACTTTCCCCCCAGCGGGCACATCGAAATGCACATCATCGGCTCGAGGGGAGAGGCTCAGATCATCATCGCCCTACAGAAGAGCTGCAGCTAAGAGGATGGGCCCATAGAGGGGGTTCTCCTACAAGCCAGTATCGGCGTAAAAGAACCCCCCAGTGGTCCAGCGTCACGCTCAACAACAGACACATGACCGGCGGTACAGCACAGAAATGCTTCACAGGGACAACCACAGGGACACTTATGCAAGAGAAAGAAGCTACCGTAATGCAACTCACAACCCTCACCATCACAGAGAGGCAAGAAAACACCATAGTGAAACTAACCATCATCCCTACCATCACAGAGAGCTAGTGTGCTCAAGCACCCTACCAAAACCAACAGCGCCTAGGCACCAACACCTACCTCCAAACGATACCACACCCACAACGGAACCCAACAAGAAACACCAATACCAACCTCTTGCTTCCCCCCTCCCCTTCGCAACCCCCACCAACCAATGCCAAGGGAGGTGGTCCATGACCCCCCAAAGTCCAGCGTTGTATGGGCCCAAAGGAGGGGTCCAAATGATGGATCTAAAGAGGGTGAGGGACTAGTTCCGATTGGGGAAGCGGCAGAGAATTGGAAGGAAGTTATTCATAAAAGAAAAAGAAAATCCAATTCCCCACTGCCAACACTACCGGAAAACAGAAAATACCAGAGAAAGGGAAAGTGCAAACCGGTGCCATGCTTCAACTGCAGGGAGTTGGGACACTACCGAACGGAGTGCACCAAAGAAGTGCGATGCCTGAGGTGTATGATGTGGGGTCATATGTCATACAACTGCACAAATGTCATCACCTCCAACGATGACGATGAGCGGTGAGTGTACAGGGGTAGGTCACCTGACAACCCAGCGACGATCAAGGTTGCAACAGCCTCGCCACAATAAAAAATGAGGAGAAATGGCTAAGTCAATGGTGTGCAGTGGCACGAGTGACAACAGGGAGACCATCGGAGGCCCATGTTCTCCAAGCTTTGAATGCGAGATGGCCAATGAAGGCGCACTGTGACTGGGTTGTTAAGAGAATGTGTCCCCTCCAGTTTTTGATTTCTTTTCCTTTGCCACAAAAGATGATAGAGGTCACCGGAATGGCAACAGTGGATTTTGGGCATTTCAAGATGGACTTTAAAGCTTGGTCACCGAGCTTTGTGCTGAGCGACCTCAGGGGGATAGATACTGGTATGGATTCATAATGTACCATTACATTTTTGGAAAAAGGAGGCTTTGCAAGAGATAGTCTCCGACTTTGGCATAGTGGAAGAAGTCGACGAGAAGACTGTTCGCCGATCGGAAATAGTATCGGCTAGGATACTGATCAGAAGTAGGGACATTGCCTTAATACCAAGATCTGAAAAAGTGTTTTCCTATGAGGAGTCCTATCTCATCCGCTTTGTCCTCGACAAATGCGCAGATAGAGAGACGGAACCCACCTCCATCACATCCCCATCACCTCCATCCTCTCTTAGAGATGGCCGTAGCTACAAGCAAGTTGCTTCGCCAACATAGGAGCTCACCATAGACGGGACCCACAAAGTGCAGCGGGCCCATCGAGAGGTGATCAAGGCGGCGAGAGAGATGGAAGCTCACCGGGAGCCTACAGCAGAGGGGTCAGAGAGGCATGGATCAGGGCGGGACGCCGGTGGTCGACTTCGAAGCCAGACCAAGGGATCCAACGGCCAAGATGACCCACGCCAAGATTTGGTAAACTTCACATTATCAGGGGTAAATCAGAAAAGAGGAAGAAGCAGATAGCTCAAAATGGCAATCAAACGCTGCAAAGTGGTCAAACGCTGTATTCAGGTGAGGAGGGACATGCTGTGGAGCAGAAAGGGGGGACAGGGCATGCAGGCCCTAAAAATGGCAAACACCAACTCCGTAACAACATGCATGCTTCGGGACAAGAGCTGGTGAGGGACAGTGCCAGCTTGGGGAAGAAGTCAAGCGAGAAAGCACCATCCACCAGGGAGTGGGTAGAAAAGGTTTGGAAAGCACCAGAAGGGAAAAAGGTGGCTTCTTTAGGTCAAGGGCGACAGGATTCAGATACCGTTTTGGGGAAAGCGACGAGCAAAGTGTTGCTCGCTCATAGAGAAGAAAGCTCAAAGGAGAGTGAGAAGAAAGGGGCCTCTAGCGCTCAAGATTTGAGGAAACCCAAAAATGGTAAAGAAGCCAACGAAGAAGGAGAAACCCCCTCTGCTTTGAAGCTTAAGGAGAAAGAAAACATTGGTTTGGCACTCAACACTTTGGTCACACCGCCCTTTTCATCGAGTCACACGCTGTCTGTAGCTACCGATGTGCCCACCAATCCGAAGCTGCCATATGGCATGGGGGGGGGGGTGAGCGTACCACCCAGGTTTATAGGGCTGTTTTCTCGAATCTCGAGACTAGCGGTATGTTACACCGCGGAGGAGAAGATAGAAGCGACGCAGATACTTCTCATGTGGATGGGCTTGTTTGTAAGAGTTTTATAGGCGTTAATGGGTCTAAAAAGGGGCCCAAAATGCTCATTATAGCCCCTGAGACATGTAACACTATAATTTTGAACAATCAGACGGGTAGTGGGCTCATCGAGGGGTCCGCCATAGTAAGCACCGCTATTCTTGAAGAGTCATCGGCAATTTGTGGGCTCAATGAGGAGTCCACAATGAGAGAGTCTACTCTACAACTGGAAAATCAGCATGCAGATAGTGATGAGGACCTGGAAGAGCGCTTAAACCTGGACAAAGAATTCTCATTTATAGACGAGGAGTCAGAGGACTTAGAGTTTATTGCTGATACACAAAGGGAGATCTCGCCAGAGATGGTCTTGTCCACACTTCTAGAATCAGCACCGGGAGATAGTACTGGATCGTCTTGCAGGACGGTTGGGTTCAGAGTGCAGCGTCGCCTAAGAGGGCTCATGTGGAGTC
This sequence comes from Hemerocallis citrina, assembly GCA_017893485.1. Taxonomy (NCBI): domain Eukaryota; kingdom Viridiplantae; phylum Streptophyta; class Magnoliopsida; order Asparagales; family Asphodelaceae; genus Hemerocallis; species Hemerocallis citrina. The sequence goes on along the minus strand of CM030358.1, from coordinate 442,060,902 downwards.
CTTGGATGACTATCTGGAGGTTGTGGCAGCAGCCAAAGCTACAAAATTCGATGGCGGAGGTACGAGAATTTTTTAGCTACTGTATTAAATTTCATGTCAGACTCTGAAGTTTTTTTCCTAGCTAAAACTTGTGGTTTGGAAGTGTGTGACACAGAACGAAATGCTTTACTTCTTAATAAAATTAGGGGTTGGGAAACTGAAAGGGTTAAGCCTAGTTATCAGAAAGAACTACGATCCAGCTCTGGGTTGATAGAGGTCTGTGAAAATGAAACCTGTCCCACACCCACACCCACGGTCAACCCAGACATGGTCCCCCAATGAATACACTATTCTGGAATGTCAGGGGGCTGGGGGATAGGGAGAAAAGAGATATGGTTAGGGATGTCATTAACAAGTCCAAGGCAGAAGTGGTAGGGTTACAGGAGACCAAACTTGTGCACGGGGCCAAACTCAAAAGGATAAGGGGCAACAGAATCAAGGAATGGGTGCTATGCCCGTCCGCAGGAGCCTCGGGGGGAATCGCCATTGGGTTCAACCCGGATATTCTCACTTGTACCGAGGTTTACAGTGAAACGTTCTCCCTGACTATCCGACTGAAATGACGATATGAGAATTGGATGCAGACAATCACTGTCGTTTATGGACCGAATTTGGCTACAGAGCGTGATGCCTTCTGGCAAGAGCTTGTCGATATTCGACACCGATGGTCGGGAGCCTGGATTTTTGGGGGGACTTCAATATTACTAGATTTGCTTTCGAGCACAAGGGAAGAGGTTCCAGCGACAGGCACAGAGAAGAGTTCAATAGGGTGATCACGGAACTAGAGCTGATAGATATCCCAATTAATGATAGACTATTTACATGGTCTAACATGCAGGCTACTCCGATCATGGCCAAATTGGACAGGATTCTCGTATCGATGGATTGGGAGGCTAAGTTCCCATTAGCAACCGCTAGATCGATCCCTAGACCTATGTCAGATCATACTCCGATCCTACTTGATATAGGGGTACAAGGAGCTCAAAGGCGTAGGAAATTCAGATTTGAGAAGGCATGGCTAGAAATTCAGGGGTTTCACCACACGGTGATGGAAAAATGGACACTCTCAACTACTGGTACGGACGGTGCAGCCCGATGTATGAAAAAATATGCAGATTAAGGAAGCGACTGCATAAATGGAATCGGTCTAGATTCTCAACCATCTGGCATGCAAAAAATTCCTTTTTGGAAGGAATTGATGAACTAAAAAGGTTTGAAGAAACGAGAGTCCTGTCACAAGATGAAAGAAACAGGCTACTCGAGCTCCGAGAGAATATTACCAATCTCTATAAGTTGGAAGAAATCAAATGGCAACAAAGATCAAGGATTCCGTGGCTCAAAGAGGGAGACGCGAATACGGCCTACTTCCACCGAGTGGCAAGCGCAAGACGCAAGTCCAACCTAATTCTGTCAATACAGACGGACACGGGGACATCGCAAGACGAAAATGTGATTTCCACAACCTTTCAAGTTTACTACAAGGACCTCTTTGGGAAGAAGAATGACTTCAGGATCCCACTTAAGGATGATTACTGGCAGACATACCAGAACGAATCAGCACAAACATTATCCACCTTGGAAGCTCCTTTCTCGGAAGAGGAAGTAAAAAAGGCCATCAATCAAATGGGATCAGACAAGTCGCCTGGGCCAGACGGCTTCCCAATGATGTTCTTCCAAGTGTTCTGGGAAGAAATTAAAGGGGACTTTATGGCACTGATGGATGAGTTTTTTAACAACAATCTCAGATTTGGCATGTTCAACTTTGCGGAAGTTGTCCTGATACCCAAACGGGAGGAGTCTGTGAGAGTGGGGGATTTTAGACCAATTAGCCTCATAAACTGCTCGGTTAAGATAATTACAAAGGTCCTGGCCATCCGCCTGGGTAGTATAATGGACAACTTAATCAGCAAAACTCAGACGGGTTTCATCAAGGGTAGATGTATTCTAGACTGCGTGACCACCACCGAACAAGTTATCCACCGCTGCCATACGAGCAACTAAGAACTTCCTCCTAAAACTGGACTTTGAGAAAGCATATGACTCCGTCGATTGGGAGTGCCTGCTGGAAGCTTTCAGAGAAAGGGGATTCGGGAATAAATGGATAAGATGGATCAGACAGTGTTTGCATACTAGTAAAACGGCAATCTCGGTGAATGGGCGGTCAGGGCCGCCGTTCCCTTGCAAGAAAGGACTCCGGCAAGGGGATCCACTATCACCACTTCTATTTACTATCGTAGCGGATGTGCTGAGGGGTATGCTTGAGAACTGTCGGAGAAAAGGTTGGATAACGCCAGTGGCCAGCAGCGCGTCTAATCAAGGGTGCACGATTCTTCAGTACGCAGATGATGCCCTACTTTTTTGGTAATGGGACCAGGTCAGAAACAGTCTGCTTTAAAAGATCCCTATACTGTTTTGAAGCCTAGTTAGGCCTCAGGATAAATTTTCACAAGAGTGCTCTGATTCTAATTACACTATCCGATGTCGAAATACGGGAACATGCCACCATACTAAACTGTATGACGGATGAGTTCCCAATCAAATACCTAGGGCTCCCACTCAGACCAGGGAAACTCACTAAGTCGGACTGGCTGCCTATCATAGACAGGGTGGAGGACAGACTGTCTGGTTGGAAAGGAAAATCGCTTTCACTCGGGGGCAGAGTGGTACTCATCAACTCATTGTTGTCTAATCTGCCCATTTACAACATGTCATTTTTTGAGCTTCCTAAATGGGTTATCCAAAGGATTGACCGAATCTGAAAAAGATTCCTTTGGAAAGGGGCAGATTCGAATAGGGGAGGTTGCCACCTGATCAAATGGAGTATTTCTTGCATGAAGAAGAAGCATGGAGGGGTAGGCATCATCGACCTTAGAGATATGAACCTTGCCCTTTTGGAGAAATGGTGGTGGAAGGTATTTCACCACAGCGGAGAAGGATGGCAGGATTTCATTCAACCATACCTCCGGGGAAAGGTACGAGAAGTTTAGGCTTCCGAGTAGGGTCTAAAGTTTCGCGATTCTGGAAAGGGATTACCAAAGCAAGTGGACCGTTCAAATCAGCAGTTACGTCGACTATCGGTAATGGACAGTCCACCAGATTCTGGTGGGACAAATGGTGTGGTGCCCATACCATTAAGGAAATTTTCCCAGAGCTGTATGAGAAACGAATCGACCAGATATTTCTGTGGCCGAGACTTGGAAGAGGGGAAATTGGAGGTCGTCGTTCCGAGGAACGCTTACCCCAGAACTACATCAGCAACTGCTTGACTTGCAAGCATACATCACATGGACTAGTGCGATGTGCGCTCAAGGCTCAGATCAGATGCACTGGGGACTCAAGGCCAAGGGAGCTTTCACGGTCAGATCTCTGTATCACCGAATTCACTATCGAGGATGTAGACCCAGCTGGGCACAGGTGTTTTGGAAGGCGAAAACCCCCCTTGAAGTCAGAGTATTCCTCTGGCTAGTGCTCAATAATGCAATCCTCACCAGAGAGAATCTTGCCAAAAGACAACTCCAGATTGCGACCAACTGTGGATTCTGCAATATGCATGCGGAGAATTTGAATCACCTTTTTATTCGCTGCCCAAGGAGTAATGCAACTATGGTGGAGGTATTACGAGCCCTCAGGAACAGGTGACTATCCCAGCGAATATGAGAATTTGTGGATTGGCCCCAAATTTGTCTCGAGTCGCCAAGAAATGAAGGATGCATGGTACATTGCCATTGCGGCAACTACATGGGTGTTGTTGCCGCTGAATCTGGTGTGGGGGCAAACAGATAGTATTTGTGGATTCTTGGGAAACTTTGAATAGCAAACCTGTTACCTGTTCTGTCGGAGTTTGACCGTCGCTCCGGCCGTTCACCTGCAAAAAGTGCGAGACACCGGGGTTGTTCTCGGCGACGCATCCTCCGACGCTCAAGTCAGTAATCAGAAGTGATTATGAAAGAGCGTAAAACTGGCAAAAGATTGATTACCTCTTAATGGAGATGGGTGGGGGGTATTTATAGGCGCCGCTGGGATCAGATTAGGAATGTAATCCCCGTGGTTAGATAAGGAATGTAATCCCTAATTCCCAGTGAAAGGATAGATATGAATTAGGGCCGTTGATTAGGATTTAATCAGAAACCCTAATTCTATCCTTTCTGGACCGGGTTTGCTGCGGGTTGAAACCCACACCCAGTTGAGGTGGATCCGTTCGCGGGTTAGTGGGTCTTCAAGGAGGAGAACCCGTACCCGCTTCAGACCCATTGGTGGGTGATATTACTGTTTTACACCTGGGCTTCAAGATTCGTGCCTGATTTGGACGGTTCCGATTTAACCCTATTTTTAGCCATATCACGAGCCCCCCACTCCCGAAGACTGAGTTTGATCAGCCTTTGAGGAGTAGTTTTACTATTTTAATGGCCAGTGAAGTTGTATCGAAGTCCAAATGGAAGGTCTTGAATCTTTGAAGGAGGTAGTGCGGCGATTTTTCAAGTTGGTTGCACTCTGAGTTCTTCTGGTCATGTGGTGTTTTCACAGGAATATTCGTTTAACTTTGCGAAGTGTCGATCCGTCGTTCGAGGGTCTTAATAGTTTGTCCTTAGCAATAATTACTCGCTTGGGGATTAGAAAATGTTTCCCCAACTTTATAATTATCTTCCAGGAGTTTTCCTTAACTTTCCCGAATTTTTAATTGTTTCTTTGCAATTTTTTGGCGAACGGCTCAGTTGTTTCCTTCGTTGTGCGGCCTACATGCTTTTATCTCACCGCCGACCCCTTCGAGCGCTTGCTGCCAAGGAGGCCGAAGTCCATGGGTGGTTCGGCGCCCTCTGCCGAAGAGCAGAGGCACCTCGGCCAGGTTGTAAGTGTGGAGAGGGAGTTCGGCGAGGTCCGAGGTAGTTCTTTCCATGTAACATGGTCGGTGGCAAGAACGCTCGGCAACATGTACCGAGGTCCAACTTGCCATGTAATATGGTCGGTATCAAGAACGCTCGGCAGCTGGTAGCGAAGTCCAACTTTCCATGTAACATGGTCGGTGTCAAGAACGCTCGGTAGTTGGTGCCGAAGTCCAACTTTCCATGTAACATGGTCGGTGTCAAGAATGCTCGGCAGCTGGTGCCGAAGTCCAACTTTCCATATAACATGTTCGCTGTCAAGAACGCTCGGCAGCTGGTGCCGAGGTCCAACTTTCCATGTAACATGGTCGGTGGCAACAATGCTCGGCAACTGGTGCCGAGGTCTAACTTTTCATGTAACATGATCAGTGGCAAGAATGCTCGGTAGCTGGTGCCGAAGTCCAACTTTCCATGTAACATGGTCGGTTGCAAGAACGTTCGGCAGCTGGTGCCAAAGTCCAACTTTCCATGTAACATGGTCGGTGTCAAGAACGCTCGGCAGCTGGTGCCGAAGTCGAACTTTCCATGTAACATGGTCGGTGTTAAGAACGCTCGGCAGCTGGTGCCGAAGTCCAACTTTTCATGTAACATGGTCGGTGTCAAGAACGCTCGGCAGATGGTGCCGAAGTCCAACTTTCCAGGTAACATGGTCGGTGTCAAGAACGCTCGGCAGATGGTGCCGAAGTCCAACTTTCCAGGTAACATGGTCGGTGGCAAGAACGCTCGGCAGCTGGTGCCGAGGTCCAACTTTCCATGTAACATGGTCGGTGTCAAGAACGCTCGGCAGATGGTGCCAAAATCCAACTTTCCATGTAACATGGTCGGTGTCAAGAACGCTCGGCAGATGGTGCCGAAGTCTTTGACTTGTCGTTTTTGGCGGAGCACGCCCTGCGGAGTTGGCGGCTTTCTGACAGATGTGGCAGCCATTAAATGTGATGGCTTCTGAACTTCTGACAGCTCTGACGAATGTGATGCTTATTTAATGCGATGACCTCTGAGCTCCTGTTAGATGGGACAGTAATTAATGCGATGTGCGGCTTGGCGTGGTAAACAAGGCGACGACTCAGATGGTTTTTGTTGCTTTGCGTAAATGGGCCGGCAGTCTGGGCCCATTAACATCGTTTTGCGTGCCTTGCTCTATAAAACCTTACCCCCCCTCTCATTTTTCACTTCTCCACTTTTTTACTCAGGCAGTGATTTGTGCTTAGCGAGAGCTTCAGGTGATCATCGTCTGTTTTCCGGTGAAGTTTCCGACCGCATATCTCTTCAAGGTAATTTATACTTAGTTTCTTTCCAAGTATAAATATGTCTCTTTCCTCTGTCTCCGAGTCATCTTCTTCTTGGTCCGAGCCCTCCCCTCAAGTTGCCGAAGCCCGCACTCCGAGTCGCCCAGATAAGGGTAAGAAGGTGTTTGGTCGAGATACGATCGTGGAGGATCCGAAGCGCATGGGGCCATTTGGCAGGTTGCCGGGACCACTGACTGGGCTCCACAGAGTTCGAGAACTTTCGGAGGAACATGCCGAGCATATTGTTCACGGGAGGGGGAGGACTTTTGATGAGAATGAGGCGAGGGAGACGACCGAGGCGGATGAGACGGTGTCGATCCTCTGCGAAGAAGACTTGGCAGTGATCCGGGATTGTTTCCACATCCCGGAGGAGTACGAACTTATGTTGCTGGGTCCCGGGGTTAGGGGCAACTCGCCGCTGCCAGTGACTATGTGTTGCTGGCCGGTTGATGCCTTTATCGCCGGGGCTCGGCTACCTATCCATCCGTTCGCAACCATTGTTCTTAGGTGGTTTGGGGTCAGCCCCATCCAACTTATGCCGAACGCGTGGAGAGTCATAAATGGTTTCGTGCTTCACTGCCAAGCCGCTGGGATCGAGCCAGAGCTGAGTGTACTTCGGACGATCTACCGGCTTCATCAAGAAAACCGGTCGGAGTTCCGGTATTACTTGGCCCCGAGGCATGGAGGTAGGCTCGTTATATGCCCCGACTCCATAAAGCACTGGCGTGATAAGTATTTGATAGTGCGGAGTGCGGAGGCCTGGCCTATCCCCTCTAGTTGTGTGGAGGAGGTGCCGAAGAGGTTGAAGGCATTCCCAAAGCTTCGCCCCGAAGAGGAAGAGGCAGTTCGGACACTTCTTGATCGGTCGAAGTACGATTGGCGGGAGCTGACCGAGGATGTTCTGTTCAGGGGAGGGCTCTGCCGCGTAGATCCCAGTACGCGGCTTCTCTTATGTTTCCGTCCTTTCTTTTTCATACTTCATCTTTTACGACTTGTATTGTGTTAACAAACTTCGTTTTTAATGCAGAGGCGATGGACTACGAGGCTGTGTTGGCATTGAGGGCTGGTCTTGCTAGCAAGGCGCCGAAGAAGCAAAAGAGGGTGGCCACCAAGTTGCCGACTGCGAAGACTCCGAGGGTCACGGAGGTGGTCGGGGAGGTGGAGACCCTGGGAAGCCCGGCCGTGGCCGAAGGAATTACCTCGGCGTCAACCGAGGTTGGTGACTTTCCGATCGCCGCAGCCCTCAAGATGGCGACACCCCTGCTCACAGTTGCGGCCGAGGAGCTCCTGACCGAGGAGCACAAAAAGATCCATGTTCCGGACTGGCAGTTTCGGAAACATGACGGGTTCCTGGGCAACTCCTTGGCGAGCATGCAGGTGATCAAGCACCTGGCGACGCCGAAGGATTGGGCCGCCAAGGAGGCCGGGCTGGAAGGCGACGATGTCATCGAGATTGCTCGCTCGGTGGTCTCGGTAAGTGTTGAATTTTTGCCGTCATTGGTTTTTCTTATGTCTAATTTCTCTAACTCTTTGAACACCTCGTTTCCTGTCGCAGATCATCGTCCACTTTGGTCACCTCTCAGAGAGGTTGACGGCTCTGGAGAAGGAGCTGAAGCAGGAGTCTGACCAAGCTCGGATGGAAAAAGCTGGCATGGGGAACGAGCTCGACAAGCTCAGGGTCGAGTTCGAAGGGAGGACGACGAGGGTCGAATACCTTGAGGGCCTGGTCGCGAAGCTGGAGGGCGACCTTCTTCGCCAGAAGGAGGAGGCGGCCAAACAATTGGCCGAAGCGACAGAGGCCAAGGCTGCCGCGGTGAAGGAGGCCGAGGACGCCACTATGGTGAAGGCGCAAGGCTTTCTTGCCCAGAACATGGCCAAAGCCTATGCGGACGCCCTCGCCCGGGTGTCGAAGGCATACCCCAAGGTGGACTGTTCGGGATGGAGGTTGTTCCCGGGCCACGTCGAAGGCTTCGACCCCGAGTCGGAGGGAGAAGAAGAAGAAGAAGGGGACGACGAAGTTGAGCCTAAGGTCGAGGTCCAGGGGTCCGTGGTCACCCCGCTGGCAATGGTGACCCCTTCAGGGTCGTCGGCCCCCACCCACTCTCGTCGCCCCGGGAAAGAGTTCGTGCCCTGACTTTGCTTGCGTTTTCTTTTCTTCTGCTTTTTTGAGTTTTTAAGTGTAATGCCTAATCGCGGACTGGCCACCGCTTTTTGTAATGAATGAAAACATCCTTTTGGGCTCGACATCGCGTCTTTCTGTCATAACTTTCTCAAAAAACGATTGAAATTTGGCTAAGTGTAGTGATTCGGCTAAGTGTTGAAAATTTGTTGTTTGCTTCGACTTCTTTTCAGCTTGCGGTGGTGACTCAAACCGTCGAGCCTACTTGCTTGGGGAAAAGCGCTCGTCCCGAGGTTGGCTTAGGGGTGACGAGGCTGTGCTTGACGAGGTGCCGAGAGCGGCTCTATGAAGTCGAGCTGGGGTTGCGCAGAGCTGTAAGCGAGCGGAACCACCTGCAACTCATCCTGGGTCGGCGGGACATTGAGATTTGGCGACTGGAGAGCAGGCTCGCCGAGATGGCCCCATTAGGAGAGGATGATGGTTCGTTGACCGCCTTTAGTTACGGCCTTTGGCTCAAGTGCATCCGCCATACTTTATCGAAAATAATAGCGGAGAGGGACAATCTGCTCTATGAGATTTGTCACTTGCAAACGGTAGAGACGGACCTCCGGACGGAGGGAGAGGGATTGACGGCAGAGGTGGCCAAACTAACCGCCGAACGTGACGAACTGACGGCCGAGGTCGACGTGCTGAAGAGAGCCACGGTGGACAAGAGCATCGAAATCACTCATCTCCGCCATCTTATCACCAGTCGCTCTGGCGTCCCGAGCTCCGCAATACCTCTTCGCTTCGAGGTCGAGGTAAAAGATGACTCTCTGAGGGAGCGGATCTCAGAGCTGGAGGCAGAGGTGGCTCGTCTCAGACCGCGTTTGGGGCCGATCAATGTTAGGAGTACTTCATGTACTCGTGCGGAGAGCGAGCGGGGCATTTCGTTTTATGAGCTCGCGACCCGTTAGCCCATCGGCCAACCTAGTCCGGGGGACGCACAAAGTGGGGTTGCCATTTCATCGAGCGGAACGTCCGTCAGAGCGACTGTTAGGAGCAGCGCCGAGGACACATCTCAATTCGTCGGTTTGGGGTCGAGTTCCGGAGGCAAACGTCGCTGCCCTCGAGTGTCCTTGAAGCGGAACATCCCTGCGCCAAGGAGGCGTTGAAGATCTTGTTTTTGAAGCCTTTGTATTTAGTCTAGGCATAACAAGCCAGCATTGTAATCTTTGCTTTTAATGCCTTGTAATCTGGTTGTAAGGAAGAATCGTCTTGTATTGTGTCCCCCCTCTTAATGATGTTTCTTTCTTAGACTTGTGCATTTTTAGTGGCCCTGCGTGGTTGTTTTGTTTGTGACTGTCTTCATCGTGCGAAGGTCCCCGAGCTAATCTTCTGCTCGCTTGGGGGTCGGCGTTATGAGCGTTCGGCAAGGGGTGCCGAGCTCTGCTTCGGTCATTTATTCTCGCGAATTTGCAAGATGAGTCGAGCTCGCTTAATAGCGAGCTTGCGGAGCAGGATCGAGCCAAATGCTGGACTCCGAACCATCGTTAGGGTTGTTCAACGGATGTGGGAGCAATTCCGAATGGCGAACTACTTCTAGTTCGCTTAAGAGCGAACTTGCGAAGTAGAATCGAGCCAAGTGTTGGACTCCGAACCATCGTTAGGGTTGTTCAACGGTTGTGGGAGAAATTCTGAATGGCGAACTACTTCTAATTCGCTTAAGAGCGAACTTGCGAAGTAGAATCGAGCCAAGTGTTGGACTCCAAACCATCGTTAGAGTTGTTCAACGGTTGTGGGAGCAATTCCGAATGGCGACCTACTTCTAGCTCGCTTAAGAGCGAGCTTGCGAAGCAGAATCGAGCCAAGTGTTGGACTCCGAACCATCGTTAGAGTTGTTCAACGGTTTTGGGAGCAATTCCGAATAGCAAATTACTTCTAGCTCGCTCAAGAGAGAACTTGCGAAGTAGGATCGAGCCAAGTGTTGGACTCTGAACCATTTTTAGAGTTGTTCAACGGTTGTGGGAGCAATTCCGAATGGCGAACTACTTCTAGCTCGCTTAAGAGCGAACTTGCGAAGTAGAATCGAGCCAAGTGTTGGACTCCGAACCATCGTTAGAGTTCAACGGTTGTGGGAGCAATTCCGAATGGCGAACTACTTCTAGCTCGCTTAAGAGCGAACTTGCGAAGTAGAATCGAGCCAAGTGTTGGACTCCGAACCATCGTTAGAGTTGTTCAACGGTTGTGGGAGCAATTCCGACTGGCAAACTACTTCTAGCTCGCTTAAGAGCAAACTTGCGAAGTAGAATCGAGCCAAGTGTTGGACTCCGAACCATCGTTAGAGTTGTTCAACGGTTGTGGGAGCAATTTCGAAAGGCGAACTACTTCTAGCTCGCTTAAGAGCGAACTTGCGAAGTAGAATCGAGCCAAGTGTTGGACTCCAAACCATCGTTAGAGTTCAACGGTTGTGGGAGCAATTCCGAATGGGGGACTCCAAACCATCGTTAGAGTTCAACGGTTGTGGGAGCAATTCCGAATGGCGAACTACTTCTAGCTCGCTTAAGAGCGAACTTGCGAAGTAGAATCGAGCCAAGTGTTGGACTCCGAACCATCGTTAGAGTTGTTTAACGGTTGTGGGAGCAATTCCGAATGGCAAACTACTTCTAGCTCGCTTAAGAGCAAACTTGCGAAGTAGAATCGAGCCAAGTGTTGGACTCCGAACCATCGTTAGAGTTGTTCAACGGTTGTGGGAGCAATTCCGAAAGGCGAACTACTTCTAGCTCGCTTAAGAGCAAACTTGCGAAGTAGAATCGACCCAAGTGTTGGACTCTGAACCATTGTTAGAGTTGTTCAACGGTTGTGGGAGCAATTCCAAATGGCGAACTACTTCTAGCTCGCTTAAGAGCGAACTTGCGAAGTAGAATCGAGCCAAGTGTTGGACACCGAACCATCATTAGAGTTGTTCAACGGTTGTGGGAGCAATTCCGAATAGCGAACTACTTCTAGCTCGCTTAAGAGCAAACTTGCGAAGTAGAATCGAGCCAAGTGTTGGACTCTGAACCATCGTTAGAGTTGTTCAACGGTTGTGGGAGCAATTCCGAATGGCGAACTACTTCTAGCTCGCTTAAGAGCGAACTTGCGAAGTGGAATCGAGCCAAGTGTTGGACTCCGAACCATCGTTAGAGTTGTTCAACGGTTGTGGGAGCAATTCCGAATGGCGAACTACTTCTAGCTCGCTTAAGAGCGAACTTGCGAAGTAGAATCGAGCCAAGTGTTGGACTCCGAACCATCGTTAGAGTGAAGAGTAAAAGCAGAGAGATGTAAACAATTTTTACAAGTAAAATATGAAAAAGCTTTCTTTATTGATGACTAATGGTCGGCTGCTTCTAAAGTTGCAAGCCGTTATTACAAGAGAGAAATAAAAGAAAAAAAATACAAGTAATAGGAAAGGAACGGTTCGACATCCCTGAATACTTAGAGAGGCGTTGATGCTCTCTCTTGGTATTTTAGAAGATGGTCGGCATTCCAGGTCCTGGGGATCTCTCTGCCTTCGAGGTCTTCTAGTCTGTATGTCCCGGGCCGAACTACTTTGGCGATCTTATAGGGTCCCTCCCAATTTGGAGCCAGTTTGCTCTTCTGATCAGGAAAAGAGATGGCTAGCTTTCTGAGGACCAAGTCCCCTTCTTTGAGGTCGGTAGGACAGACTCTCTTATTGTATGCCAACTCGATCCTTCTTCGGTAGCTTTGTTGACGAATGGCAGCTCTTTCACGGATCTCGTCAATTAAGTCTAGATTTGCTCGGAGCTCTCTGGCATTTTGTTCTTCTTCATAAGCCGTTAGACGAGGAGAGGGTATGCCAACTTCTAGGGGGATCATAGCTTTGGACCCATAGGTGAGATTGAATGGGGACTCTCCTGTGGGGGTCCATTTTGTGGTGTGGTAGTTCCACAACACGTTGGGGAGCTGATCGACCCATAAGCCTTTGGAACATTTATCCAACCTCTTCTTAATACCGGAGAGGACCTGTCTGTTAGCATTCTCCACTTGGCCATTCGACTGTGGATGGGAAACGGAGGAGAATCTGTGTTGGATGGCGAGGTCTTCACAGAGAGCTCGGAAGGCAGCCCCGGTGAACTGGGTTATATTGTCTGTTATGAGGACCCGAGGGACACCGAACCGACAGATTACGTTCTTCCAAAAGAACTGAAGTACCTTGTTCTCGGTGATCGTGGCTAAGGGCTCGGCCTCTATCCATTTTGAGAAGTAGTCGATGGCCACGACTAAGAATTTGAACTGGCCGAGAGCTGGTGGGAATGGCCCTAGTAAATCCATCCTCCACATTGCGAAAGGGATTGGACTTGATAGGAAAGTGAGTGGAGCTTGTGGGAGGCTTCGGATGTTGGAGTACTTCTGACATGAGCTGCATTGCCGAATGTGCTGTTCGGCGTCCTGTAGGAGAGTGGGCCAGAAATATCCATAATTCAACACTTTGCGGACTAAGGATCTGGACCCTGAATGTGCCCCACCGATGCCCTCGTGAAGTTCTTGCAGTGCGTAGTCGGCCTGTTCGGGGGAGATGCATCTCAAATAAGGCCTGTCGTCGACCTGTGTGAAGGAGCGCTTATATAGGATGCCTCCGATCAGTGTGTATCGCTCTGCTCAGGTTCTTACTCAGCGAGCTTCCTTTGGGTCCTCGGGGAGAAGCCCATCCCTCAGGAACTCAACGAGGGGTTTCATCCAGTCATCTTGAAGCAGAACAGGTAGAGACTCCATAGAATCGGAAGTTTCGTCCTCTATACTTGGCTTCAGGAGGACCTCTATTAAGACGGTCTGCTCGAGACCTTGGAGGGAGGAAGAGGCTAGCTTGGAGAGGGCATCGGCCTGGGCATTTTCTTCTCGGGGGATTCGTTGGATGAGGGCTTCTTCAAATAAGGCCATGAGGCTCCTGACCTTGGCTAAGTACTTAACCATTCGGTCATCACGTGCTTCATACTTGCCTAGGACCTGATTTACGACCAGCTGAGAGTCGCTAAATATTCGGAGGCGTTGCGCCCCTGCATTGCGAGCCATTCCAAGGCCGGCTATGAGTGCCTCGTATTCTGCTTCGTTGTTAGAGGCCTTGAAGTTGATACGGAGGGAGTATTGGAGGATGAAGTCATCTGGGCCTGCCAGAATGACCCCGACTCCGCTTCCCTCGTTACAGGAGGATCCATCCACATAAACCGATCAGACAGGTGGTCCCTTCATTGCTTGGCTGAACTCGGGGATGGTACTTTCAACTATAAATTCTGCTAAGGCCTGAGTCTTGATCGTGGTCCGAGGCTGATATGTTATATCATGCTGGCTCAGCTCGATTGACCACTTCATAAGGCGACCGGAGGTCTCTGGCTTGTGGAGCACTTGTTTCAGCGGTTGGTTGGTAAGAATGACCACCGAATGGGACTGAAAGTATGGGCAAAGCTTCCTCGCGGCCATCACCAGGGCATAAGCCATCTTTTTTATCCTCGGGTAGCGGAGCTCGGCATCCCGAAGTACCTTGCTCACATAGTAGATGGGCTTTTGAGCCCGGTCTTCTTCCCTTACTAAAACACCACTGAGGGTCTGCTCGGAGGCTGCCAGGTAGAGGTAGAGGGGTTCACCAGGAATGGGTTTGCTGAGGAGGGGAGGGTTGACGAGGTAAGCCTTGAGCTGGTCGAACGACTCCTGTTGCTGTTGCCCCCATTCGAAACCTTTAGCCCCCCTAAGGGCCTTGAAGAAAGGGAGGCATTTCTCCCCGGACTTCGAGAGGAAACGCCCTATAGCGGCTAGGCGGCCTGTTAGCCTCTGAACTTCCTTAACGTTCTTGGGAGGGGCCATGTCTAATATGGCCTTGATTTTCTCAGGCTTAGCTTCAATTCCTCGTTGGCTGACCATGAAGCCGAGAAACTTTCCTGACGAGACTCCGAACGCACACTTGTTCGGATTGAGTCTCATGTTGTGCTTTCTCAGAACATCAAATGCCTCCTGTAGGTCGGTCATATGTCGGCACCTCGGATGCTTTTTACAAGCATGTCGTCAACATATACCTCCATATTCCGGTCGATTTGAGCTTGGAAAACCTTGTTGATGAGGCGTTGATATGTGGCGCCTGCATTCTTCAAACCGAAGGGCATAACCCTATAGCAATAAAGGCCCTGGTCGGTCACGAATGAGGTCTTCGGGATATCTGGGGGGAACATCCGGATCTGATTGTAGCCTGAGAAGGCATCCATGAAGCTGAGGAGTTCATGACCCGAAGTGGCGTCAATCAAAGTGTCAATACTTGGAAGAGGGAAGGGATCCTTGGGGCAAGCCTTGTTGAGATCGGTGAAATCGATGCAAATCCTCCAGGTCCCATTGGACTTCTTCACCATTACTACATTCGACAACCATTCGGGATAGTTCACCTCTTGTATGAACCAGGCCTTCAAGAGCTTGTCCACCTCCTCTTTTATAGCTAGCTGGCGTTCGGGGGCAAACTTGCGCCTCTTCTGTTGGACCGGTTTGGACCCCGGAGCAATGCTGAGGTGGTGGACCAAGAGCTCTTCGAAAATTCCGGGCATGTCTGCAGCTGACCAAGCAAAGAGGTCTCGGTTCCTTCGGATGCACTGAACTATGTCCGAGCATAGGGCGGACGGGAGGGTCTTGCTAACAGAGAACTTTCGGCTTGGATCCTACTCAGAGAAGAGCACTTCCTTCAACTCATCCACCGGCTCGGACGTTGGTCGGGCGACATCTTGGGGGATTTCCAGGGTTTCGAGGGAGAGGACTGGACCGAGGGTAGAGGTCATGTAGCACTTGCGAGCCGTTTCCTGATTTCCTTTTACTTCCCCTACTTCTTCCCGGGTGGGAAATTTCATCTTGAGGTGATAGGCAGAGGGGACGGCTTCAAGGGCAGCAAGGCCGGGCCGACCCAAAATGACATTGTAAGCTGCGGGGACATCTACGACCATAAAGTCCATCGACTCCGTTTGGGTAGTAGGAGTTTTGCCAGCGGTTACGTCAAGGGTGATCGCCCCTTCAATAGTCACTGGCACTCCCGTGAACCCATGGAGCGTGTATCCAGCGGGCTTGAGTCTGTCTCGGGATAGTTTGAGGCCTTTGAAAGTGGCGAGGAAGTGGATGTTAACGGAGCTGCCATTGTCCACTAGGATCCTCTCCACTTTGAAGTTTGCCATGTGGAGATTGATGACGAGTGCGTCACAATGCGGGGTGCGGACACCTTCAAGATCTTCGTCTGAGAATGTGACGGGCACTCCGAGGCCTTTAGGAGGAGGGGTGGTGCAGAACAAATTGACTTCCCTAATGAACGCCTTCCTAGAGAAATTTGAGGAGCCCCCCATTGGGCCCCCATGAATGAGGTGTAGGACACGTTTCTCTTCGAAGTCGGGCATTTCATCGCGTTCAGGACGCTTATTAGCCCTCCGAGGCGGGGGAGGAAGGTCGGCTCGGTCCTTTCTCACGAACCTGGTCAACTGCCCCCTCTGGATGAGGGCTTCTATCTCATTCTTCAAGGCCCGACAATTATTGGTGTCGTGGCCATGGTCCCGGTGATAACGGCACCATTTCTTTTTATCCCTCTTCATGTCGTGGCCATTTTGGTGCAGGAGGTATCACCCCCTCCTTCTCAACTTCCATGAGAATTGTGGAGATGTTAGCATTAAGGGGAGTAAAATTTTCAAATCTGGGGGGAGGTCGCCGCTGGCCGCCATTATCCTTCTGGAGCTTTTTGGCCCCTTCCTCTTCTGTTCCCTTTCTCTTAAACCCGGAGGAAGACCCCTCCAAGTTGGGGCGGTGCTCAGCTTCTTCGGCCCGAATATACTTTTTGCTCCGGAGGAGGAGGTCAGAGAAGTTCTGTGGGGGCTTCTTGGCGAGGGAGGAGTGGAGGCTGGAGTTGAGGACATTGGATTGAAATGCTGCTGCAGCGACCGACTGGTCGAGGGATGCTATGGATCTGGCTTCAGCTGTGAACCTTTTCACATAGTCTCTCAGCTTCTCACCCTTCTTCTGGTGGAGGTAGAGTAGCGAGATGCTGGTCTTCTCAGTTCAGCGGCTACTCACGAAGTGGGTGACGAAGAGGGTCTCAAATTGCTCGAAGGAGAATATTGAGGAGGGGGCAAGGTGAGAGTACCATTCTCAAGCTGGACCCTTGAGAGTTGCGGGAAGGTTTTGCAGAGCAGAGCATCGGAAGCTTGATGGATGAGCATGAGGGTCTTGAAGCTCTCGATGTGATCGACGGGGTCAGTCTCCCCGAAATAGGTCTCAAATTGAGGAGGCTTAAAGCCGATTGGTACGGGTGCATGCATTATGGTTCGGAAAAAAGGAGGTCGACTAGGACGGAGGGTCCTTCCTCTAAGCTCTTCTGCTCGGTCTAACTGACCCAAGCGCCTCTCCATCTCATGGAGACGGCGGTAGACTGCGTCATCCCTTCGACGGTAATCAGCCGAGCCTCTAGACTCGTCTTCGTACGAGGGAGAGCGGGGGCTACGGCGACGGTAGCTCCTGGAGAGGCGAGGACTTGGCATGTGCCGGGGGTTGCTAGGAGCCTGAGGGGGACTTAGGGACCGTCGGCGAGGACTTCGGACCGGATGAGGAGAGGGAATCCTTGGAGCATTGGTGTTGTTGGGACGAAGATTGAGAGCTTGTAGGACGGTTGCCTGGAACTGCTGGAACTCGGCATGGGTGATGGGTGCCTCATCGTTCCTAGGATGTTGCCGACCGGCAGGAGAGTGTGGTCTTCTTCTGTGATGCTCGGGGGACTCTCTCCGCCCCTACGGGTAGGGGACCTTCTGTATTCTCGACGGCGAGGAGTTTGCTCATCCGGACGTTGTTGGCGGGAGGCTCCCTCTCGGGCCCGCTTTTCATCCAGACGGTGGCGAAGATCCTCATCCTTCTGCCGATTGAGGACGGTATTGCGAAGGTCGTGATGGAACAGCGGTGATTCCCAGGAATACGGATTGGTGTGCGTATCGATCATAAAAGCTTAACAGATTTAATACGTGATCTAATCCTTTATAGCGAAATCTAGGGTTCACGAATTATACCTGCGATGAGAAGGAGACGATTGTTTCTAGCAACCTTGAGCCGTCAGCGACCCCAAGATCTTCTGCACGTATTCCTTCCTCGGGTTGGACGTCGTGTGGGCGACGGTCTACCAACCTTTCTTCTCCTTGCCTGACCTCTCTTTCTCTCCTTACGTGAATCACGAATTTAGAGAAAATTTCTTATCTCTGATAATGATAATGACTGCCAGAGAATAGAGGATATATATAAGGCTACGGCAGGGACCATGAGGAGAAATTAGGGTTAGGTCTCCTAACGAAACTGGGTATCACGTGTTCAGCCCGAACACACAACCCAGGCTCATTAACAATAGCTTGGTCCACTAAGGAGCTATTGTTGCACTACCTTCCTAATCCCAAATTATATTTATGGGCTCCTTTTATTATATGCTCGTTCAGCTCCCTATGTTAAGATATCGAATGTCCGTCGATCAAATTAAGTTACTGACAACTATATTGATCAACATCTTTTATCCTTAAGTAGTACCACTCAACATTATTTGTCATGTCGGATGTAATCCACCTGCAGGGTTTACATGACAATCCTTATAAGCTCCTTAAGGGGACATCATCAACCCGACGTATCGGGACATGGATTCCTTTTACAATCAACAGCCCATCATACATACAATGCTATTACCCAATTCATAGAGGTTGTTGATCCATAATGAATCTCACTCTTTTATGAGTCAAAGTAATGCACACTGCATATACATGTCTGTTATTATATCTGGATTAAGAGCATAAGCATCCATAATAACAGAGATGTTTGTTCTCTTTTGTAGTCAGTACAAAGAGAACAACCTCAAGTGGTCCTGTTCAATACACACAAAGTGTACTAGTGTAAACCTATAGTCAAGATAGACTAATACCAGATTACACTACAATCTTTCCAATGGATTATCCAAGTCCGTCTAGGTTGTGAACTATTTATATATTCCATAGGGAACTGATAATATGATCTTCTGTGTGTCACCTCACACCATATTATCAACCTTCACTACAAAAGAAACCAGATTTACCGGCGAATATTCCCCGGCGTTTTACTAGTAGCGCCGGGGTAGGTAGCGATTAGGAATGGGGCCATCAGATGGGATGGTTATATACCGGCGGCCGAATTAAAACGTCGGTGAATCCGCGTATTCACCGGCATTTTATTTAAAAACGCCGGTGAAGTGTATGATTCACCGGCGTGTCTAATTAAAACGCCGGTGAAAAGCTGCGATAAATCCGATCTACCCTAACCTTTCGCTCGCCATTTTCCCAAACCCCAAAAAAATAAAAAACAAAAGGTGCTTCGTTTTCCCTCCTTCCTCACTCTACTTCCCGCACGTTTGCCTCCGCCGCTTCGTCCTCTTCGACGGCCTTCGAACATTCGTCATCGTCCCTTCTTCCCTTCGCCATTTTCGATTTCCCTCCTCCTTATCCCGATTTGGAGGTGAATCGGCGAACGGAAACGACCGTGTCACCCCGCTTTCTCTCTATCTCCCCCCCCCCCCCCCCCCCCCGCGCTCGTCGCCCCACCCTCTCCCTCTCTCTTCGGTATCATCTGTTGATTCCCCTAATTTTTGAAACTTAGCATTTTTTTTCTGATAGATGCATGTTGAAATTTTCATGTTCTTATACTGTTAATGAAGCTGATTTCATGCATCTGATTGTCTTCTTGGCATGTTTTTTTGATATAAAATGGGTTCACTGTGAACTGACGATGCTATTGCTACGTATACCTAAATGGTCCGGATATGCACAACAATTGGGTTTTAGATTTAGTTGGGCACAACCATTAGTGGAGCAACATATATGCTCAGATAATGTAAATTTTCATTTCAAGAAACTGTTAAAGTTACCTGCAGATTGCCCTCTTTGGCATGATTTTTTAACCAAAAATGGGTTCACTTCC
Source organism: Hemerocallis citrina (assembly GCA_017893485.1). Taxonomy (NCBI): domain Eukaryota; kingdom Viridiplantae; phylum Streptophyta; class Magnoliopsida; order Asparagales; family Asphodelaceae; genus Hemerocallis; species Hemerocallis citrina. The sequence goes on along the minus strand of CM030358.1, from coordinate 442,041,616 downwards.
AAACTAAGTATGCTGCTAGAAATTTCATCTTCTTTTATTGTTAAAGAAGCTTATTCCATGCATCTGATAGTCATCTTGACATGTTTTTTTAACCAAAATGGGTTCACTGTGAACTGAGGATGTTATAGCTACGTATGCCAAAATTCGCCGGATATGCTGAACAATTGGGTTTTAGATTTAGTTAGGCTAAAGAATTAGTAGAGCAACATATATGCTCAGATAATGAAAATGTTCATTTCAAGATACTGTTAAAGTAACCTGTTTGCCATCTTTGGCATGATTTTTTAACAAAAAATGGGTTCACTTCCTAACTAAGTATGCTGCTAGAATTTTCATCTTCTTTTACTGTTAATGAAGCTTATTTCATGCATCTGATTGCCTTCTTGGCATGTTTTTTTGATATTAAATGGGTTCACTGTGAACTGAGGATGCTATAGCTGTATGCCAAAATCCTCCAGATATGCACAACAATTGGGTTTTAGATTTAGTTGGGCTCAAGAAATAGTAGAGCAACATATAAGCTCGGATAATGGAAATTTTCATTTTAAGATACTGTTAAAGTAACCTGATTGCCCTCTTTGGCATGATTTTTTAACCAAAAATGTGTTCACTTCCAAACTAAGTATGCTGCTAGCATAGGCCTCATCTTCTTTCACTGTTAATGAAGCTGATTTCATGCATCTGATTGTCTTCTTGGCATGTGTGTATTTGAATCCTTGACAGGTACAACATGCCGAGGCGTGGAAAGAGGTTAAATATAAATGATGGCAACGAGAGCCATGGGGATGAGCAGCCACTACATAATAGTGGCAGTCAAACAGAAGAGGGTGAGGGTAGCACGCCGCCCACTGTCAAAAAACATCGTGGGCGGACTAAGATGACGAATGTTTGGAGGCTTCAGAATGATGAAAGGATCGAGGTGGAGGCGAACGGTGTTGGGCAACCGGTTGGCGATAACGCCAGCAAATTTTCTTCCTTCATTGGGGTTATAGCAAGGAACCCCCGCATACTTCCTTTGTCATACGAGAGTTGGCCGAAGGTGCCAACCACCACAAAGGCCACTGCTATTACGACAATCAAGGTATTTCTCATCTAAAATACATAATTGGTCGGCGAAAAATTATTATTGAAATATGTATTATTAGTGATGGGTAATGAATTTTGCAGCAATACTTCTCGTTCGCCGACTCCCTTACGCCTTGGGTTGAAAAGTCACTCTCCAAGAAGTGGAGGGACCACAAGAGTGAATTGAAGTCGAAGTTTTATAACAAAGACCTTTCAGAGGAGGAGAATGCAGTGAATGTGCCAGAAAATGTGGAGCCTTCAGATTGGCAATTTCTTGTGCACTACTGGAGTTCGGCGATCGGTCAGGTATTTACATTAAACACACAAAAATCTAATGAGTATGTGGTTGTATGGCGGCTATAATGAATTTTTCTGTTAACTTCATTGTGGCATGTACAGAAAAGGGCGGAGGTGGGAGCTGCCAGTCGGTCAAAGCAGCTAGTGCTGCACACCGCTGGTACACAGAGCTTCGCTCTGGTTCGGGAAGAATTGGTAGGCGCAATAGTATTGAACAATTTTTTACTTACAGTTATTTGTTTATAACCATTTCATCTTACTAATATATAGGCAGAAGATTTGGGGGGGCCTACGGAGTTTGGGGACATTGACTTTTTTGATGCCACCCATAAATCAAAGGATGGGACGTATGCGAGCCCTGAGGCAGCACGGATTCTGGTAATTTGTGAACTAATATCTAATGAGTAGTCGAAATCTCATCTGCTTTTAACTCTGATTGTTATGTCCTTTTACAGACTAACGCTCGGAAAAGGTATGATGAAATCTCCTCTGCTTCAGATTCGGACCCTACGGCGGCACGTCCAGATTGGCATACCCGGCAGAGAGTTGCCTTGACCAATTTTAGGGGAAAGGAGAGGCATGGACGTGTCCGTGGTATGGGCCTGGGACCAACCCCCTCGCGGCTATTTGGACGGAGTGAATCTAGTTCAAGTGGCAATCGGGACGAGGAGATGACAGCCTTAAAGGCACAAGTTGCACTCCTCCAAGAACAAATGGCCAATTTAATAGGGCAGCAGTCCCAAGTCCCACCCAGGGTAAGTATTTAAATTGGTTTTTTTAAAGAGATTATGGTCTTGAATGCATAAAAGACACGTACTAGTGTTTGTGAGTGTACATTGTGGCTGTCGTCTATAAGTATTTCGTCTATGTTTCTTAAGTAGGCTGTGATTAGAAAGAAAGGGCTGGAGTGGAGATCTGGAAACCCAAATAGAGACATCTCATTTATTATAATCTATACTTTTTGTTGGACCAATCCCCTCTTGTTGTTGTTGCTGATGTCTCTATGTGTCCGTGTGTTGAAGGGAAAGAAGGGATGAGGGGAGAGATGAGGAAAATGCCGCTATGTTAGCCTGGTGTATCCTCATTCTCTACCATCCTTCTTTTTGGCTCCATATATGGCTTATATATTAAATGAGTTTCCTTCCACGATGACAGTCCGTAATACTACACTTGATATGAGCCCTGTTCATAGCTGCACCCTATTGCATACTCACAAACAACTAATACGTGTCGTTCATGCATTGTATTACCAATCCCACTTTGGCACATAACATGCTTAGATGACATTGTATGACCTGCTGATAAGGTTTGTTCAGCCGCGTTGTTGTACTGATTTGGAGGATTTTGGTATGCTAGCAGCATACTTAGTTTCACAGTGAACCCATTTTTTGTTACAAAATCATGCCAAAGATGGCAATCTGCAGGTTACTTTAACAGTACCTGAGCTTATATGTTGCTCTACTAATTCTTGAGCCCAACTAAATCTAATTTTCTTAAGTGGGCTGTGATTAGAAAGAAAGGGCTGGAGTGGAGATCTGGAAACCCAAATAGAGACAACTCGTTTATTATAATCTATACTTTTTGTTGGACCAATCCCCTCTTGTTGTTGTTGCTGATGTCTCTATGTGTCCGTGTGTTGAAGGGAAAGAAGGGATGAGAGAGAGATGAGGAAAATGCCGCTATGTTAGCCTGGTGTATCCTCATTCTCTACCATCCCCTCTTGTTATATATTAAATGGGTTTCCTTCCACGATGACAGTCCGTAATATTATGCTTGATATGAGCCCTGTTCATCGCTGCACTAAATCTAATACCCAATTGTTGTGCATATCCGGAGGATTTTGGCATACGTACCTATAGCATCCTCAGTTCACAGTGAACCCATTTTGTTAAAAAAAACATGCCAAGATGACAATCAGATGCATGAGATAAGCTTCATTAACAGTAAAAGAAGATGAGGATGGCAATCATGCCAAAGATGGCAATCAGGTTACTTTAAAAGTATCTTAAAATGAAAATTTCCATTATCTGAGCATATATGTTTCTTTAAAAGTGACTGTGACCAATTGTTCTTAATTGGGCTGTGATTAGAAAGAGACGAGTTGGAGTGGAGATCTGGAAACCCATATAGAGACATCTCGTTCATAATAATTTATTATTATTGTTGTTCTTGTCGATCTTGCTGTTGTTGCTGATGTCTCTATGTGTCTGTGTGTTGAAGGGAAAGAAGGGATGAGAGAGAGATGAGGAAAATGCCGCTATGTTAGCCTGGTGTATCCTCATTCTCTACCATTCCTCTTTCTGGCTTCTATATTTGGTTTCCTTCCACGATGACAATTCCAGTTAAAACTACACTTGCTATGAGCCCTATTCGTCATTTTCGATTTCCCTCCTCCGCTCTCTCTCTCGCTCTCTTCGGTATCATTTCTTGATTTCCCTTATTTTCCAAACTTAGCATATTTTTCAGATAGATGCATCTTGATTTCCTTAACTTGAATGGTTTAGTTGGGATGAAGAATTAATAGAAAAATAAATGCTTAGATACTGGAAATTTTCATGGTCTTTTACTGTTAATGAAGCTCATTTCATGCATCTGTTTGTCTTCTTGGCATGTTTTTTTGATACTAAATGGGTTTAGTGTGAACTGAGGATGCTATAGCTACGTACGCCAAAATGGACTGTGATTTGCACAACAAGTTGGTTTTAGATTTAGTTGGGCACAACAACTAGTGGAGCAACATATAATTAAGCTCAGTTAATGTAAATTTTCATTTTAAGGTACTGTTAAGGTATCCTGCAGATTGCCCTCTTTTGCATGATTTTTTGATCAAATAATGGGTTCACCACCAGACTGAGTATGCTGCTAGCATCCCCATCCTCTTTCACTGTTAATGAAGCTCATTTCATGCATCTGCTTGTCTTCTTGGCATGTTTTTTTGATAATAAATGGGTTTACTGTGAACTGAGGATGCTATAGCTACGTACGCCAAAATGGTCTGTGATTTGCACAACAAGTTGGTTTTAGATTTAGTTGGGCACAACAATTAGTGGAGCAACATATAATTAAGCTCAGTTAATGTAAATTTTCATTTTAAGGTATTGTTAAGGTATCCTGCAGATTGCCCTCTTTTGCATGATTTTTTGATCAAATAATGGGTTCACCACCAGACTGAGTATGCTGCTAGCATCCCCATCCTCTTTCACTGTTAATGAAGCTCATTTCATGCATCTGCTTGTCTTCTTGGCATGTTTTTTTGATAATAAATGGGTTTACTGTGAACTGAGGCATCGTTGGAAATTTTCATTTCAAGATACTGTTAAAGTAACCTGTTTGCCATCTTTGGCATGATTTTTTAACCAAAAAAGGGTTCACTTCCAAACTGAGTTTGCTGCTAGCATCCCCATCTTCTTTTACTACTACTGAAGCTTATTTCATTAAGATCCAGGATGGCCAATTTTGATTGGGCTGTGATTGGATTGTTCAGTGGCTGTTGTCTATGTTCTTAGTTGGGCTGTGATTAGAACGAGAGGGCTCGAGTGGAGATCTGGAAACCCATATAGAGACATCTTCTTCATAATGATTTATTATTATTGTTGTTCTTGTCGCTCTTGTTGTTGTTGCTGATGTCTCTTTGTGTTCGTGTGTTGAAGGGAATGAAGGGATGAGAGAGAGATGAGGAAAATGCCGCTATGTTAGCCTGGTGTATCCTCATTCTCTACCATTCCTCTTTCTGGCTTCTATATTTGGTTTCCTTCCACGATGACAATTCCAGTTAAAACTACACTTGCTATGAGCCCTATTCGTATTTTTCTTCTATGAAGAATTGATCTATGACTACAATCTCCATTCAAAACCCAATTGTTTTATATTTGGTTCCCTCTTGCTGTTGTTGCTGTTGTTGAAGTGAACCCATTTTGTTTTATTGTTAGTGAAGCTTATTTTCATGCATCTGATTGTCATCTTGGCATTTGAATTTGACCAAAAATGGGTTCACTGTGAACTGAGGATGGTATATAGGTACGTATGCCAAAAATGGTTTTTTTAACACAAAATGGGTTCACTTCCAAACTAAGTATGCTGCATAGCATCCCCAGTTTCTTTCACTGTTAGTGAAGCTTATTTCACAAACCTGATGGTCTTCTAAGGCTATTTTTTGGTCCTATTTTCACTTAACTGTTAGTGAAGCTGATTTCATGCACCTGATTGTCTTCTTGGCATGTTTGTTTTTATACCAAAAATGGGTTCACTGTGAACTGAGGATGGTATATAGGTACGTATGCCAAAATCCTCCGGCCGGATATGCACAACACTTGGGTTTTGCGATATAGTTGGAGAGCAACATATAAGCTCAGATAATGGAGAAATTTTCATTTTTAGATACTGTTAATGTAACCTGATTGCAATCTTTGGCATGGTTTTTTTAACACAAAATGGGTTCACTTCCAAACTAAGTATGCTGCATAGCATCCTCAGTTTCTTTCACTGTTAGTGAAGCTTATTTCACAAACCTGATGGTCTTCTAAGGCTATTTTTTGGTCCTATTTTCACTAAACTGTTAGTGAAGCTGATTTCATGCACCTGATTGTCTTCTTGGCATGTTTGTTTTTATACCAAAAATGGGTTCACTGTGAACTGAGGATGGTATATAGGTACGTATGCCAAAATCCTCCGGCCGGATATGCACAACACTTGGGTTTTGCGATATAGTTGGAGAGCAACATATAAGCTCAGATAATGGAGAAATTTTCATTTTCAGATACTGTTAATTTAACCTGATTGCAATCTTTGGCATGGTTTTTTTAACACAAAATGGGTTCACTTCCAAACTAAGTATGCTGCATAGCATCCCCAGTTTCTTTCACTGTTAGTGAAGCTTATTTCACAAACCTGATGGTCTTCTAAGGCTATTTTTTGGTCCTATTTTCACTTAACTGTTAGTGAAGCTGATTTCATGCACCTAATTGTCTTCTTGGCATGTTTGTTTTTATACCAAAAGTGGGTTCACTGTAAACTGAGGATGGTATATAGGTACGTATGCCAAAATCCTCCGGCCGGATAAGCACAACACTTGGGTTTTGCGATATAGTTGGAGAGCAACATATAAGCTCAGATAATGGAGAAATTTTCATTTTCAGATACTGTTAATGTAACCTGATTGCAATCTTTGGCATGGTTTTTTTAACACAAAATGGGTTCACTTCCAAACTAAGTATGCTGCATAGCATCCCCAGTTTCTTTCACTATTAGTGAAGCTTATTTCACAAACCTGATGGTCTTCTAAGGCTATTTTTTGGTCCTATTTTCACTTAACTGTTAGTGAAGCTGATTTCATGCACCTGATTGTCTTCTTGGCATGTTTGTTTTTATACCAAAAATGGGTTCACTGTGAACTGAGGATGGTATATAGGTACGTATGCCAAAATCCTCCGGCCGGATATGCACAACACTTGGGTTTTGCGATATAGTTGGAGAGCAACATATAAGCTCAGATAATGGAGAAATTTTCATTTTCAGATACTGTTAATGTAACCTGATTGCAATCTTTGGCATGGTTTTTTTAACACAAAATGGGTTCACTTCCAAACTAAGTATGCTGCATAGCATCCCCAGTTTCTTTCACTGTTAGTGAAGCTTATTTCACAAATCTGATGGTCTTCTAAGGCTATTTTTTGGTCCTATTTTAACTTAACTGTTAGCGAAGCTGATTTCATGCACCTGATTGTCTTCTTGGCATGTTTGTTTTTATACCAAAAATGGGTTCACTGTGAACTGAGGATGGTATATAGGTACGTATGCCAAAATCCTCCGGCCGGATATGCACAACACTTGGGTTTTGCGATATAGTTGGAGAGCAACATATAAGCTCAGATAATGGAGAAATTTTCATTTTCAGATACTATTAATGTAACCTGATTGCAATCTTTGGCATGGTTTTTTTAACTGGGCTATGATTGGATCTAGGATGGCAAATTTTGACTGGGCTATGATTGGATTGTTTAGTGGATGTTGTCTATGTTCTTAATTCGGCTGTGATTAGAAAGAGTGGGCTCGAGTGGAGATCTGGAAACCCATATAGAGACATCTTGTTCATAATAATTTATTATTATTGTTGTTCTTGTCGCTCTTGCTGTTGTTGCTGATGTCTCTTTGTGTTCGTGTGCTGAAGGGAAACAAGGGATGAGAGAGAGATGAGGAAAATTCCGCTATGTTAGCCTGGTGTATCCAAAGTCTCTACTTTTCTTCTTTCTGTTTCCATTTCTGGCTTCTATATATATTTGGTTTCCTTCCACGATGACAGTTCCCTAAAAATACACTTGATATGAGCCCTATCTTATTTTTCTTATTTTTCTTATATTTGGTTTCCGTCCACGATGACAGTTTCATGGATTGTCTGAACAATCCATGAAAGAGATACTTAGATACTGAATTTTTATTTGTTTTACTGTTTTAGGTAGTGGATATTCCCAATCAGGGGAGAGAATATAGAGTTTTCAAGTTAGATACTGAATTTTCATTTGTTTTGTTATTTTAGATATATTTAAAAAACAAAATTAAGTACCGGATTTTTAGCATTGCAATGTAATTATTTTATCTCTCTATATATCATCAACAATTCCATTTGCAATTGGCACTTTGATCTTATAATTTAAGATACAGTTAGATTTTTTTGCAAGTTCAAAAAATATGTATATTCTGTATTGTGGTATACTGTTGAACTAAACTATTGTTTTTTTTTGTTCACAGAGCGGTCGCCCAGATGAAGAAAATTCTGATGATCAGAACTGAAGCTCCTCGAGGGTATGAATCCGTGGTCCTCCTTGCTGTTCGTGTGTCCTTGCTGTATGATTGTTCTTATGTCCTCCTTGCTGTTATGTCAGACTGTTTTTTTTGGATGAGAGTTATGTCAGACGGTTTAGTTGGGATATTTGTCAGACTTGAGATATTTGGGATGTTGAGATATTTGGGATGTTCGTCGGTCTATTAATTTGGTTGTGATTATGACTGTTAATTTTGCGGTGAATTTGGTTGTGATTATGACACTGTTAATTAGTTTGTTGAGATATTTGGAATATGACACGTGTTAAACTTTATTATTCTTGTGTTTGGTTGTCATTTGCGCATTAATATGAAATGAAATTGGTTGAATCAGTAGTTATGAATTAGTTTACAGGTTTTGTAAAAGAAACTGTGAATTGAAATCGAACGGAAAACGGAGAAAGGAATACAAACGGGCATAGCTAGACCGGATTTTTATAAAACGCCAGTCTATCTATTGAATTAGTTGCAGTGTGCGATAGACCGGCGGTCACACAAACGCCGGTGTATGCCGCTAGACGCCAGTGAATACCGTCAGATGTAACGGCAAAAAGGAACACCGGCGTTTGATAAAACGCCGGTGTAGTTGGGTTTACCGGCGTTTTTGATCACGCCGGTGCTTGTGAGTAGGGAAAAGCGGGCAGTCATAAACGCACATACACCGGCGGTCTGTGACCGCCGGTGAACGTTCATTCTACACCGGCATTTCTATAAACGCCGGTAAATTGATGAACACCGGCGGTTTATAGCCGCCGGTGAATGTATATTGGGGGGTAAAAGACGGCACTCAGAGGACCCAATACACCGGCGTTTTTAGACCGCCGGTGTAGGTGTCACATTTACCGGCGCCCAGTAAAACCGCCGGTGTATACTCCTTCCTTTCAGCGACGCTCGATTCGGCGGCATTTGGACCGGCGCTATTATAAACGCCGGGGAAAGTTTTACCGGCGTAAAAAAATGCCGGTAAAGACGTAAAAAAATGCCGGGAAATCGAGTTTCTTTTGTAGTGCTTATAGAATATCAGATACTTGCATTAATATTATAATAAACACAATATGCAAACATATGCCCATATGATTCTCATTCAAAAAAATAAGGAAATAAAGATAATACAAAAGTGATGCTTTCAGTATATAACCCTAACAGGTCGGAAGCTCGGGGATTGTGGGAGGCCATAGAATCCGAAGAGGCATTGTGGATGGAGACGTGGTCTGGATGGAGAGGTTGTTTCTACGGGTTGGGACCCTTAGGAGGTTGTTGATTCTGAGGAGGAGGCAGGTCCTATTGGAGTGGGTCCTCCGCTTGAGGAGGAAGTTGCCCCTGTTGCAGAGCGGGCTGGATGGGAACTTCTTGTTGCTGATCGGGGTTGGGTCCTCAGTTGGACCCTCTGGATCTGGCTTTCCTAGGAGGCATGGCTGGAGAAGATCTGACCAACGGGAAGAGGGGAGGCTGCTATTCGTTGATTCCCACAGACGATGCCAATCTGTTGCCGCTGAATCTGGTGTGGGGACAAACAGATAGTATTTGTGGATTCTTGGGAAACTTTGAATAGCAAACCTGTTACCTGTCCTGTCGGAGTTTGACCGTCGCTCCCACCGTTCACCTGCAAAAAGTGCGAGACACCGGGGTTGTTCCCGGCGACGCACCCTCCGACGCTCAAGTCAGTAATCAGAAGTGATTATGAAAAAGCGTATAACTGGCAAAAGATTGGGGGTATTTATAGGCACCGCTGGGATCAGATTAGGAATGTAATCCCCGTGGTTAGATAAGAAATGTAATCCCTAATTCCCAGTGAAAGGATAGATATGAATCTGGGCCGTTGATTAGGATTTAATTAGAAACCCTAATTCTATCCTTTCTGGACCGGGTTTGCTGCGGGTTGAAACCCGCACCCAGTTGAGGTGGATCCGTTCGCGGGTTAGTGAGTCTTCGAGGAGGAGAACCCGTACCCGCTTCAGACCCATTGGTGGGTGAAATTACCGTTTTACCCCTGAGCTTCAAGATTCGCGCCTGATTTGGACGGTTCCGATTTAACCCTATTTTTAGCCATATCAGGTATTATGGCTAGACAGAAATAATTTTTTATTTTCGTGCTTCATGTAATAGTATTTCTGGTAACCTTACTCATATCCTGCATCTTATTTCTTTTTGGGTTACAGCTGCTGCCACAAGAGCGAGAGGGAGGATTACCAGAGTCTTCCAGGTGGTGGAATTCGATGATGAGGAGGTAGAGTTCAGGCCGACATTGGACTGAGGGGTTGGCGCCCTCCATTCGCATCAGAATCTCATTAGCCGCAGTCTCTACTACTTTGTGTTTTGTACCGACCTACTGTACTTTTGGTTGTTTGATGTATGGATGATTAGACCCACCCCCCAGGGTTTGTTGGGGGATTATGTTTTATTTCCTGCACTGTACTTTTGTATTTCTCCTCGGTACACCGGGGTTGTTTTATTAACCTCTTATTAATGAAACAGGGTGGCGTTATTCCACCTTTAACCTCAAAAAAAAAAAAAAAACAGGTCCTACCAAATAGTTGCGACCGTTCTTTGTGAATAAACCAAGGGACGGAGGAAAGAACCGGATTTATCTTTTTCGGTGTAAATAAATATCAGCATGAAATTGTGTTTCTTTTAATCTAAAACAACAAAATGTAATTAGGAATTCTTGGACCAGTCTTGTTCCAAACATTAATCTAAAACAACTAAATGTAATTAGGAAGGCAAGAAAAGATATGGTAAGGCCTTCCTGGTTCTGTGAGCCCCTACTACTTCTTTTCATCTCTTTGTATATGTGTTCTTGTAATGTTCATGTTATTTTGTCTCTAACCCCTTATTATTTGTGGGGAATTGCTTATGTTGCAACTCCATTTTTTTATCTCTTCATTTTTACAAAATTTTCTTTTATGTAGTGCATTTGAAAAATCACTAGATTCTTTAGAATGTTATGAGTATGCAATATAAATAAATAAATAAATAAATAAAAGAAGAGAGCATTATGTCGATACATGTAATTTTAGGACGTGAAAATGCAAAAAAAAAGTTTTCAAATCTTAAATTTAAAAATTCCTTTTGTCAAAAAGTACATTGGGAAAAAGCTAAAATTTAAGCCAACCAAACGGAGCCTTAATCCATGTCTTTGAAGAGTGCTGCAATCTTCAACACTCTCTTTTTCTTCTTTTAACTTCATATATTGATTTGTAGGGACATTTTAGTTTGAAATAATCCAAATTCCCTTCGCATGAAGGTCGTATATCAATTAATCGTATTTATTTATTGTGAGAAAAAAAACCTTGTGCTCTGTCTAACTTTTTTTCAACAAAATTAACAACGAATTTGTAAAGCTTTATGTTTAGAGTTTGCATTGACGAAGTCATGGAGATCGTGTACTTTCCTTAATTGGATGAGTTTTTCAACCATTCTGTTCAAGATCTCATCAAACATACTAATATATTGACATTGAAAATTTCCAAAATTCAAGATGGATACATAGACGGATTAAAAACCATGCAATTTTTGTTGAGATGACAATGGACATTCAGACTTCAATATTAGAAGACTTTGTGCTAGGGTATCTATGTTATTATCAATTACTTTGGTTTAAGATAATTTTGCAATATATTATTTGAGTTTCTTGAATTTTGATTTTTAGGTTTTTATGGTGAAACTATAACTGAGCAGGTAGGAGACCAACAAAGTGTGATATATGCAGGATCAGAATGGTCGCGCAAAAAAGACAGATTCAGACATGTGGTGCTCTATTTCATATACCAACACCTCTTTCGATTCGTCCACTTTTAGTCCCAACTCTGAAGGTTCATATCCTTTCCATTAATGACTTTTCGGTGCTAACTGCTTCGGTTTTTGATCCAGTTCTTCATCTGGTCCTGCCTGAAGATGCTGCCATTGCTGCTGTTGGCTCTCTGTCGAAGTTACTGTTGCTCTTTGTTGCTGCTTTGAAGATAAGAGTGTTGCGTATCAGTTTGCGTATCGGACCATAAGTAAATGTAATTGTTGTCCGTTGTTGCAATTATGTAGTGTGCTTTAGCACTTAAGTCCTTGAACATGGAAAACACGTGCCATGTGTTAGTGAGTGAGCATGGGGTTTGTTAGGTGGTGGGGTCCACTTGTAACCGATTGAGATTCCCATCTCAACTACTGGTAGGTACGTGTTCTGCCCGTACTAGAACATGATATAAGGACCGAAGTTGTAAAGAGAATGATTGTGAAATAAATTCGATCTTGTATGATTCCTTTCGTTGTCTTCTTCCTCCTCACATCTTGGTCCCTAAACCCTAGCTTTGGTTTAAGTCCGATACCGAGGAGATGACCCACAGCGTCCGACTACGCCCCCGATCGAGTTGGAACAATAGTATCAGAGCTCGATAATCCACCCAAAGCTGCTGAATTAACCTGAATTAGGTCAAGAACACGATCAAGAAACTAAGAATCCCAGGATTTTGGGCCTGGATTTCGGTCTGAGCCTAGAGTTGGGGACCATGTTGAGCGAAAAAGTCCCAGTAATGGTGACCAAGCTCATAAACGACCCAGTCTCGAAGAAAAGTTTGAGCGATTGGAGTTGACGGTTGATCAGTTGCTTCAAGAACCTCGACCCCGGCAACACTCTTGACATCACCGTCCACGAACGACGACAACGATTTCAATGTCGAAGAGGCATTCGAATTCGGATGACGGTCAAGAAGATTCGGGAGGCAGTGATGGTTCTTGGTACTTGATAGATGATCGACGGCGAAACCCTAACTTCCAATCTAGGGTAGGCGAAACGAAAAGGTGCGTGATCGTTAAATAGTCATTGGAAGAGTTAAGAACCAAAAAATGGAAGGCGTAAGCTAGATAATGGTAACACTTGTTTCCAACTCCAAACTCGATGGATTGGACTAGAGAGTATTGTGGCCGACTGCCCCCTTGGACAGTCCACCAGCGACGACGGTTGTGGTTTAGTTGTTAACGAGCCTGGGTCTGGGGGATCTTTCAGGCATATCTTCTATTCCAAGTTAGATCGTACAGTCCCTATCGTGTCTGGGTGATCTCTTCGTGATATATCAGACGATTATTGTATCATGACTGAACTTAGGGTTTCTCTATATCTCTATATATTGTAATATCCTCCATTGAGAGAGACATTATTTCATTGAGAGTTATCCATCGTTAAACGTCAGATTATCTTTAGCAATGCTTGAAAGAGAGAGAGAGAGAGGTTCTTGGTGACAGAGTTTGTAACTCTTCTAATCTTCTCTAGTTGAATAATATCACCCTTATTTTTCTCCGAATTAGAGTTCGCCCAAACTGGGACAATATTGTGTGCTTTGTATTCTTGGTTTGATCTACTTGTTTGATTGTTCGTTGGATCAGTTACCGCTTCTTGCTCCTAAAGCTCCACTCCTGCGCAAAATTCCGAACATTTGACACCATTGCTTAGGGCATGTGAATTCTCCGGTTCTTAATTCCTTATTACTCAGTCAGTGTCTTTCAATTTCAATAAATGTATGGATATGTTTTGTACTCCTTTGAGATGAGTAAGAGCACTAGATTACCATTTTATGACTTTGTCCAGGTCTAAACAGCCATTAATGCTTATTATGGCCATCTCCAATTAGTTTATTTTCTGGTTTCAAGTATTATGTTATATTTTTAGATGATTTTTCTAGATATTCTTAGGTTTATTTACTAAAGCGCAAATCAGATGTTTTTTCAACATTTGTATCTTTTAAATCTAAGGTTGAGAACTTATTTATGTACAAAATAAAGTAGTTTTAAAGTGATGGTGGTTGTGAGTACATCAATAAATGCTTTCAATCATTTCTTGCACGACCCGGTGTTCAAACTTGCCTCTCGGCACCAAATACTCCACAAAAAAATGGGCAACTGAAAGGAAACATAGATCAATTTTAAATATGGACCGTGAAATGCTTTTTCAATCTCATCTTCCACCAAAGTTTTGGGTTGAAGCAATGAATACGGTAGTGTATGTTATGAATCTTCTTCTCTCTTCCACCGCAAAGTTTGAAATCTCCCATCAACTTTTGTTTCAAAGTAAACCTGATTACAACTTTCTTAAGGTGTTTGGTTGTTCCTGCTTTCCAAATCAAAGTTGGACTATAAGCTTACACCAAGATCTTCTCATTGTATTTTCCTTGGGTATGTGGAAAACTATCGAGCTTATCGATGTTTAGGTTTAATTACCAACAAGGTAGTTATTTCTCAACATGTTAAATTTTTTTACCAATATTTTCCATATACCAGATTTCCCCCTATAGATTCTCACATATCAAACTTGCCGTCTCAACCTAACTTCCAAAATCCAGCTGTTGTTATCCCTCATCTAATTTCTCCTTAACATACTGGTAGGAATTTTCTCACCGAAAACCCCTCTCTAGGATCTTGTTGAGTTATTCGATGCAATCAACACAAACGACCAAGCACACATGAGATCATACCAAAAACACCAAAACACACAAATTTGTCCCGATTAGGGCTTTCGCCTTAATCCGGGGGAGAAGAAACCCAAAATGTTATTCAACTAGAGAAGATACAAGAATATCACAATTCTCAGCACGATCCTCTCTCAAGCCTCAGCAGCAAGTACTAGTTGTTTACAATTAGAGAATCACTCAATCTCTCCTTCAATGAAGTACTCTCTCTTAGCTCTCAGTGGAGGCCAATAACAACAATATATAGAGATATAGAGAAAACCTAGTTTGATATCTTGATACAGTAACCATTGGATATTCCTGAAGAGACAACCCTACGATAGGAGCCGTCAGATCTAACTTGAAGAGCATGTTGGGCTTCTCACGAATCACCAAGATCCGACCCAATAAACCCATCAGCGCCGCGAACGGTCGACCGCACCCCCAAGGTCGATCGACTGTCCCCCTCTCGGGGATTTCTGCACCCTATGACCGGTCGACCACCACTTCTGCAACTACAACTGCTGACTATTTTCATGTATCCACTCTGTCTCCGATCATCTCGATTCCTCCATTGTCTCATCGTCTTCTTATCCAACATAGTATGCAAGACATAAACCCAACAATCTCCACCTTGGATTGCATACTCATGAATCCACACCTGTGTGATTTAAAACCCTCTAGACTCTTTTCCTTCTCTTCTTGCAAACAACTCGTTTCAATGGCTTCCTCTGCTAGTTGAATATATCTCCACCTGTTTTTCTCCTGCTGTATGCTCCCTTCAATGGCACACCCCAGTAGATGTAATCATGGAGGTGCCACCCTCCACACGAAATCCACCTACCTCAAGGCTCTCTCCACCTTCCGACGATATTCGAACGTCGCAGTCTCGCTCGGATGATTCTAGTGACGACATACTAGATAGTGCTTTAGGAACAATAGGCTTCGAAACACTTGTGCAAGTTTTTCTGTTCCTCCAAAGCTGGTAGAGGTTGTGCTGATCCTGCCCAATCCCCCTCTTACCCTTCATCACCTCACGATAACTTTTCCAAACTGAACGAACTCCACCTGAATCTGTGTACCTACAATCCTGAACATCTAGAGTTCTCATGAAAATAAGGCTCCGCTTCATCAAAGGAATATGCATGTCCTCCTCTAGTGTGTGTCCCCTTCCGCCTGTCATCTTCGACTCATTTGATTTCTCACATCTTACTTCACAAGTTTTGTCAATCTTCGTTCTCACACAACGACATGACACAAACTTGTAAGTAGAAACATTACTTTACAAATCTTATCAAACTTCGTTCTCACACAACGATATGATGCAAATTTACAAGTAGAAACCATCTCCATCTCGAAGCAAACTTGAGAAGAACTAACCGAATCAAAATAACAACCGGAATTCACATTTAAAGAACTTGAAACAAAAGCACTGTTTAAGCCTTCATCTGATTCAGCGGCACTGTATTTGGTACCCCTCTGACTCAATCGCTTGCAACAATCTCTCATGTAATGCTCAATCCCTTTACACTGCTGGCCACGGACCTTACCCCGATATACACTTTTCCTTCCAATCAAAGTAAAATCCACCTCCAAGCAACTCACAGAAGTTGACGCCGATTTCTGACTCTCCTTCCTAAGTGCATCATCCTCCAACCCCTTGATCATACCTGCTATGAAAAACTTCTCCTTGGTTGATTTCTTGCCTAGCACGGTTATCATGTTGGATGGATTTGATGGTGAATACATTGAGTTGAAAACCCTTAAATCATCTGCGTTGAACGCCCTCAATTCAGATAACTCCATATTGAACTCCACTTCATGATCTAGAAGAGCGGTACTTTCCTTTATTAAGAAAACCCACAACTTTCTTTGCTGGTGCATCTAAACTTGTGACGACGATCCCGAGTAGTCAGTTCTGAATCTTGCCCAAAGACTCGCCGTACTTCTCCTATACCAGACTTCGTTCATCAATGAAAACCGGATTAAACCCAAGGCTTCTGAACACATCTGGCTCCACTTCTTCTGCTTTGTGCCGATTGGTCTCCCTTTATCTCCTTCTAGGATAATCCAAGTCCTGTTGAACCGATGCTTCATGCATGTCCACCTTCAAGTGATCAAAGTTGATCTTGCCTTTGAACTGCCATCATCTCCAAGGAACTCGAAAAAACCCTTGAACCCGAAGCTTTGATACCAATTATTAGGGATTTCCCACCGAAAATCCCTCTCTAGGATCTTGTTGAGTTATTCGATGCAATCAACACAAACGACCAAGCACACATGAGATCATACCAAACACACCAAAGAACACAAATTTGTCCTGGTTAGGGCTTTCACCTTAATCCGGGAGAGAAGAAACCCAAGATGTTATTCAACTAGAGAAGATACAAGAATATTATAATTCTCATACGATCCTATCTCAAGCCTCACCAGCAAGGACTAGTTGTTTACAATTAGAGAATCACTCAATCTCCCCTTCAATGAAGTACTCTCTCTCTTGGCTCTCAATGGAGGCCAACAACAACAATATATAGAGATCTAGAGAAAACCTAGTTTGATATCTTGATACAGTAACCATTGGATATTCCTGAAGAGACAACCCTACGATAGGAGCCGTCAGATCTAACTTGAAGAGCAAGTTGGGATTCTCATGAATCACCAAGATCCGACCCAATAAACCCATCAGCACCGCTACCGGTCGACCGCACCCCCAAGGTCAGTCGACCGTCGCCCTCTCGGGGACTTCTACACCCTATGATTGGTCGACCACACCCTATGACCAGTCGACCGCCACTTCTGCAACTATAGCTGCAGACTATTTCCTTGACCAAAGACTCACCGTACATCTCCTATACCAGACTTCGTTCATCAATGACAACCGGATTAAACCCAAGGCTTCTGAACACATCTGCTTCCACTTCTTCTGCTTTGTGCCGATTGGTCTCCCTTTATCTCCTTCTAGGACTAGATCCAAGTCCTGTTGAATGGATGCTTCATGCATGTCCACCTTCAAGAGATCAAAGTTGATCTTGCCTTTGAACTGCCATCATCTCCAAGGAACTCGAAAAACCCTTGAACCCGAAGCTCTGATACCAATTATTAGGGATTTTCCACCGAAAACCCCTCTAGGATCTTGTTGAGTTATTCGATGCAATCAACACAAATGACCAAGCACACATGAGATCATACCAAACACACCAAAGAACACAAATTTGTCCCGGTTGGGGCTTTCACCTTAATCCGGGGGAGAAGAAACCCAAGATGTTATTCAACTAGAGAAGATACAAGAATATTATAATTCTTAAACGACCCTATCTCAAGCCTCACCAGCAAGGACTAGTTGTTTACAATTAGAGAATCACTCAATCTCTCCTTCAATGAAGTACTCTCTCTCTCTCTTGGCTCTCAATGGAGGCCAACAACAACAATATATAGAGATCTAGAGAAACCTAGTTTGATATCTTGATACATTAACCATTGGATATTCCTGAAGAGACAACCCTACGATAGAAGCCGTCAGATCTAACTTGAAGAGCAAGTTGGGCTTCTCACGAATCACCAAGATCCGACCCAATAAACCCATCAGCACCGCTACCAGTCGACCGCACCCCCAAGGTCGGTCGACCGTCGCCCTCTCGGGGACTTCTACACCCTATGATCAGTCGACCACACCCTATGACCAGTCGACCGCCACTTCTGCAACTATAGCTGCAGACTATTTCCTTGCCTCCACTCTGTCTCTGATCGTCTCGATTCCTCCATCGTCTTATCGTCTTCTTATCCAACATAGTATGCAAGACATAAACTCAATCTTAATCCCAACCTCCTCTTAATCCTAACCATTTGAGAAGAAGAAAAGAAGACATGAAAGTAGCAAAAGGAAAGGCAATAGTGACAAAAAGCATAGACAGAAGCAGCAATGGACTTGACAGTTGACTACATAGTCGAATATATATGCAGCCGACTGTGCAGCCGACTATGTGCTCTATGTTTATGAATTGAAGAATTGTGGCCGACCGCCAAGGAGGACAGTCCACCGCATTGGGGTGATGTGTGTTTATTTGGGTTGCGGGTTTGCATTCGATTATGATGTATTTGTATTTATCTTTTAGGTTTACCTAGGTGCTATATATATGTATATAGAAGTGAACTCTAGCATTATGCAATTAAGAGAGAATGGATAATCATACCATTGTACAACCTCAAGGGAGGTTATTACCGGGTGTTTCAAAAGTGAGAGAAAGAGATTAGAGTTTGATCTCTTTATGTCTTTGTATATCTTAAGTAATAAGAAGTATTGGTTATCTCTGCATAATTATTATATTCTTGTAGTTTTGAGATCTTGAGATTAATGTGGTGTTTTTTTGGTGCATCTAGGTCTAGTGGGCGCATTGACTTCCATTCTTGGGCACTACAAGTGGTATCAGAGCAAAGGTTTCATGATGGCTGATAGTAAATCAAAAATCGAGAGTTTTGATGGGAGTGACTTCACGATGTGGAAGATTTTGATGGTAGTATTTCTCCATTAGAAAGAACTAGATAGTTCGTTGTTTGATGAGAAACTGGAAGGTGCAGCAAGGATGCGAAGATCTTGGTAGAGGTACCGTTTGAATCAGATGGCGCTAGGGCAGATTCAGTTAGCACTGAGTAGGAAAGCATTGTTTCACATCTCGAAGGCAAAGACCGTGAAGATATAGAGATTCTTACAAATATGTATAAGAAACCGCCGGTATCTAATCAAATTCTTCACTTGAAGAAATTTGTTAACATGAAGTTGAGATAAGAAGATTCAGTAGCGGAACATGTGAATAATTACCGTACGCTTTACAAACTAATGGAAGCTGCAGGATTGAAGTTTTCAGAAAGGGAACAGTCATTGTTACTTCTGTCTACTCTACCTGATATTTATGGTACAATAGAATATACTGTTATGAGAACTATGACATATCCGACGACTCTACAGGATGTTGTGAATGGAATCATGAACGAGAAGGTGGGAAGGAAGAGAAATAGAGAGTTTTCATCATCTTCTAGCCATCTTGCACTTTCAGTTGAGAGACGTGGGAGACCTAAGGAAAGACGAAAAAGAAATGATCAGAGTAGTGAGTCTGAAAGTGAGTCTGATGACAGTGATGAGAGACTGAGTGTTGGTATTGCTACAAGAGGATTCATATGATGAGTAGTTGTAAGACCCTTATAAAGAAGAAGCAGAAAAAATCAGTGGAAGCCAATGTGGTGGTCAATGAAACATGTTATGGCAAGTTGTGCTTGTCAGCCATGGTGCAGTTGGACACGTGAGATTGGTATATTGATTCGGGAGTTTCTTTTCATTGCACTTTGAGGTGAGAGGTGTTTGAGGACTACAAAGAGGATTGTTTTTGAATTATGATCGTGGATAACGGTCAACGGTGTTCAGTACGTGGAGTTGGTACTATTCGCATGAACGTCGGCAATATTCAGAGTATTGTCTTGCGGGAGACAAGACAGGTTCCATAATTAAAGAAAATTCTTATCTTGATGTGAAGGTTATACAAATAGGGTTTGTGAACTATATTTGATAGTGGGGAGTGATATATAGCTACAGGTTCAAGGGAGATAGCAAGAATGAAGCATGAGGGAAATGTTTTTGCTTAGAGACAGGTGTGTATCTCTTGTATTTGACTCTCAGTCAGGATAGCGAAGTAGGTTGTGTGGGGTGCAACCGAGTTCAATGAGTTGTGGGCCAGATTCAGAGGAGGTTACACATTTAGTACGAGCAGCTGGTCATGAGAGGGACCTCAGAAAGCAAGATGTTAATGCGGTTAGGGTTCTTTATGATATGGAAGAGACTTGAACTCATTCTTATGAGGTTGAGAGCACTGGTATTGATATGCGGGGTCATGTCAATGAGTGTAACCGAAATGGGGTTGTGAGAGCAGGTTTTGTGGAGGTGTCGTCCACAGAGGATTCTAGTGTAGAGTGTGCATTGAGAGGTTGTGAATCACGTCCGGTGTTAGAAGAGATTCTGCGAGGTGAGGAGTCTTGTAACATGAAATACGACACGGTAGATTGTTTCTCTATTATTCGTGCCCTATGCGATAGATGGTGGGGCACATCCTTCATGGTCCTATGAGGGGTGGTTGGTGCCCTTGACGTGGTGGAAGGGCAGAGGTGCTCTTCATGAGTGAAGAGTTCTTGGATCTTTCATGAATTGTGGGAGGCAGAGATAATGCTAAAGATATAATAAATTTGAAGCCTTGTGTATTTAATCAAAGTGGGAGATTGGTAGGAATTGTGGACTCAAATACACTTAGGTATGAAGAAATTAGAGTTGAAGAAGAAGAAGAGACTACACGAAGGCATCAACAAGAGAGACAACAACGACATAAAGCATAGACAGCAGTAGCATGGACTTGATAGTCGACCGCATAGTCGACTGTCATATGCAGTTGAATGTGCAACTGACCATGTGCTCTTTGTTTATGAATTAAAGAATTATGGTCGACCGCCAAGGAGAGCAGTCGACCGCATCGGGGCACTGTGTGTTTATTTAGGTTGCAGGTTTGGATCCAATTATGTTTTATTTGTGTTTATCTTTTAAGGTTTACCTGAGTTCTATATATATGTATATAGATGTGAAATCTAGGCCTAAGAAATTAAGAAAGAATGGCTAGTCATATCATTGTACAACCTCAAAAGAGGTGAGTATCGAGTGTTTCCAAGGTGTTAGAGAGATTATCTTTGTATCTTTGTATTTCATTGAGTAATAAGAAGTATTGTTTATCTCTAAAAATTATTGAATTCTTGTGGTTGTGAGATCATGCGATTATTTTGGTGTCTTAGTATTGTTGCATCTAGGTTTTTTGGGCGTGTTGAGTTCTGTTGTGGGCACTACAGCCAGCTCCATCCCAATTAATACATACAAATTTCTAATCTTGATTCTAATCCATCCTTATCTCTAATTAATAGTGAACCTATACACTCATCCAACACCACCATTCACCTCCCTAATCATCTTATGATTACCCAAAATCAAGATGGTACACGAAAAGCATGTGTTCTCCCTTCTCTAATATAGCAAACTTCTTCCATCTCTACCCCACCTGAACCCACCTCCTTGACTGCTTCAACAAAGATCTGCATTGGCGTGCCGCAATGGCTTTTGAGTACGATTCCCTTATCACTAACAACATATGGGATATAGTTCCAGCACATCCTAAGCGCAATGTCATTGGTTCGGAATGGGTTTTCAAGGTTAAAAAAAGAGCTGATTGTAATTGAACACTACCAAGCTTGCCTTGTCGCCAAAGGTTTTAACCAGCAAGTACGATTTATATTGTTCTTTTCTTAGCCCTATCAAAGTCATGGCCCTTTTCTTTTCCTTTGAGGATAAAGATGACTGCATCACCGCTTCATTACTGATATACTAACGAAACAACATAGAACATACATAAAAATATTCCTAAAAAAGGAACATTGGAAAACATCATTACAAAACCAAGACTACAACTTTAACTTGTCCCCCAAGCTAAAATTGCAGAAAAAGACCCTTGTAACCTACTTTTTGATCCCACGGATGTCATACAACCTAAGTCCATATCCATCATAGCGACGACTTGCCAATTCCCCTCTTAGCGACGGCTCACCCGAATATCACTCCAACGACAACTCTCCTACCCTATTTGACGATGCCTTGCCCGTACAACACATTGGAGACAACTAGCCTCAACACTACTCTGATGATGACTTGCCCATACACCCGTCCGGTGACAACTTGCCCATTCTCTACCTTGGAACAATATGCGCATTCCCCACTCGGTGGGAGTTCCCCGTCCGCCACATCGATAACAACTAGCCCGAACGCAGTCCCTACGACGGCTTGGCCATCAACAGTCCTGCAATGGCTGATACCTCTCTCACCACGGCAATTACCTTCACTTCCTCCCAAAATAGCGACGACTTGAGCATCTACCACAACAACGATGACTTGCACATCCTCCCAACGGCCATAACTCTTACACCACCACCACCATATCGATGACTCGCACATTTGCAATAACGATGATGACTTGCCTATCATCCAGAATGGTGAGGACTCACACCATCACCAAAACTGTATAATGGATACCAAAATTGAGCAAAATGAAATAAATCCCCAAATTCAATTCATAGCTACAAAAGATGTGAGCCCAAATATAAATTTGAGATCCCAAGCCCTCTTCTAATCCCAAAGTCCTAAAGCCCAAATCCACCCCTCACCTTGGTCCCCAAACCCAGGGCCGGTCCCGAGGTATTTAAGGCCCGGAGCGAAAAATATAATTGTGCCATTTAAATATATGCATGTATTTTTATATATATTAATACAATATGATATAACGGCGGGGGTCATAAAATCAATACCCCAAAAAATAAAGATTTTCTTGTTTGGCTTTATGACATCAAATACTTCACATTAAGTATAGTGACATCAATTATTGCATCAAAAAAAAAAATCAAATCAATTACATCTTATCTGAAATGATCTTCTTGCATTTTAAAAAGCAAAATCATCAATTATATGTTCAACCTCAATATTTTTCAACATATTCTTTTTAATACTTAAAATTGCTAATCCATTTAACCTATCTTGAATCAAAGTTATTCGCAAATAATATTTTAGCCAATTTTAATTTTGAAAAGTATATTTTCACAGATGCCACAGTCACAGGTACAGTCAATAAAATCCTATAAGCAACCAATATATTTGGGCACATATCCTTCTTTTTTTCTTTCAAACTCCATAATTTTAATGGAATGTCATGATTTATCTGTTTCAAATGCTTCATTTCATAGCAATTCTTGCAATATTTTTAATTCTGAAAGTAAATAATTTGCATCAATATTAGACATCTCACCTTGTTTCAAATCATTTTCAAGTTCAATACAACAACTTTTCATTTCATCATCATCCAATGAACCTAACCGTGATGCATCAAATAAAAAGCCAAATATAGATTTAAAAATTTGCATTTTTTCAAATATACTCTTCAGTTGAGAAGAGTCATATCAACTAAAACAAGAAAATAATCAGTTGTAAAATTTTCTTGAGCAGATTGATGTTTCCTATCCGTATCAGGAATCTCATCAAAAAATCTCTTTCTAAAAGACCTATGTTTTAAAGGAAATAAATGGCTCAATTTCCATTTCAGATTCAATTTCCTTAGCTTCAGTCATAGCTAAAGTAAATCGATTTTCTCTATTTTTTTTAAAAAAAATGAACCAACAGTTCCATATTTTTAATTGCAACATCAAGAAGTATATCTTCAGTCTAAAACTTTTTACTCACTAAGTTTCTGCTAATTAAATTAAAGCATGATTCAGAATATAGTATATAACTAATTACACTTACTGAACCATTAATTAGCAAATAGAAATTTAAAAAGCATAAATTAAAAATTAAAAATTAAAAACCATTAATTAGCAAACAAGAATTAAAAGGTAAAAAAAATAATAATAATAAATAACCATTAATTAGTAAACAAGAATATAAAAAGTAAAAAAAAAAATTTAATCTTGTTTAGAGTTGAACTCAAGACCTCCCACTTACTAAATAGGTGCTCTAACCAACTACACTAGAAGACCTTTGGCATTTATAGTTCAAATATTAATTAGTTCAAGTGTTACAAACACATTATACTTACAAATTTTTGTGCCCCTCATCAGAATTGGGTTCTGGGCAGTCGCCCAGCCTGCTCTGGGCCAGGGTCGGCCCTGCCCAAACCAAACAACTCACTAGTCTAGCATGTACTCCATTGTCTCCAATCCATGCTACCAGCCCAAGGTGTTTGAACTTCCCACCTCACCTTCCTGGTCTGTTGCCACCTTGGGCCCCACACCCACACTCCTACTCCTTTCACCAGTCAACTCTCCTCCACCGCTTTCCACACACTTCCTAACCTGCCACATTGGGCCCCACACCCACACCCTACGAATTTTTTTCCATACTGACCCACTTTTTTGAAAATATTGACCAATTTGACCAACTTTTGAAAATATTTACCCAACTAACCCAGTTTTGCACACGTCATCACTAATCGTTATTGGAATAACAGTATAGGTTAATTCTATGCAGTTGTTTTCAATAGAGGCTTATCTAAAATAAAAATTTCGCGTGCCGCTATTTGGAGTAACAGAATCAGTTAACTTATTCTCAATCGTGTACTCTATGTGGCTTGGAAAAAATCAATGTGTGAAAAAATTCCTGTAGATGATGTCGCAATTCCCAACAACGACATTCTCATTACAGATGTCGTTGTTAGGGATAGCGACATCAGTTACATGATTTTCTGCATATAAAAAGTGGCTCCCTTTTCTACTTCCCTTTTCACTTTAGAACTGTTTCCCATCTCTCTCTCTCACTCCCAAAACCCCAAAACCCTAGATGCCGCTATTGGAAACCTTGTAACTTTTCTCTTTCATATCCTAAACAAGTTCTCAAAATACTCATCATTAAACCCTAATTGTGAACACCTCTTCTCCCTCATTCACTTAGAATTTGGCATAGATTTTTCTACAAATCTCCTCGGTCTCGAAATTGTGGTAGGTATTCGGAAACCCTTTATTCCTTTGAATTTATTGACTTTGTTAATTGGGGTTTATATTGACGGTGTAGTATATGAGAATTAGTTGTGGAGATTGATATGAGTTGTAGTATCTTATGAATGAGAATAGATTTTGGGGGTGGGAGAATTGACAATGTAGTATAATATATATTGGAGGAATTTGTATAAACTTGAATTGATAAATTTGTAAAAGTTAATCAGTTATATGTTTATGTATGAATTGGTGTTGATATAAAATGTGTTTATATATAAATGTGAAGTGTATAGAGATATTGTGGTGGGTTTGTTATATGTACAAATAGTTTGATACGAGTATTGTCAAATTTTTGGTTATTTTGACTAAATATTTATTAAAGTGGACACATGGTTTATTAATTTAAAATTTATGACACATCGTTTATTAAAAAAGTTATTTTTGTTAATTTTGTTGCACAAGCCTCAAATATTTGTTAATTTGACTCAAAATTAATTTTGTTGACACATGGTTTATTAATTTAAAATTCATGACACATGGTTTATTAATTTTTTTCATGACACATTATTTATTGTTGTTGACAGAGAAATGGATGCCGGCCAACCATCTTCTTCGTGTGCTGCGTTGTCTTCCGCTGCACATGGTGGTCCGGGCCCACTAGACCCAACCCTATTATATTTGCAAGAAAAGAATAGATCTCAAGCAGTGTAGAAGAGAGAGGACAAGAATATGAGTTTCCGAATGCACACGACTTTGTCGGCCGACCCACGTATATGCAACTACTTGCTAAATGCCGGTTTCCATGGAATGTCGATGTTGACAAAAGTGATATGCGACCATGCATTACTTTCCTCTCTTGTCGAGCGATGGAGGCCATAGAAATACTCGTACCACCTAACCGTTCTAAGATGACAATGATGCTACAAGATATAGCAATTATAACGGGACTTTCAATCATAGAGTGGTCGTGACCGGTAACATCTTGTTCAACAAAGTAATGATAGTAAGAGATTATCTTGGGAGAAAGGTTGTCGAGGACGACAAAGGTGTTTTCGTCGGCGAATCAATCCGGCATTCGTGGCTCCATCAAGAGTTCAACAATAGTTTGGGAGATGAACCGATCTACTTCCAAGTACAATGTTACACTCGGGCCTACTTAATTAGTATGATTGGTGGTGTTCTCATGCTGAATTCTTTGGGTCGTCCATCTAATGTACCTTCCCTTGATTGTCGATATACATAGGGCCGACCATTATAGTTGGGGAAGTGCGGCCTTGGTTTCTCTTTATCGTGCTTTGTGTAATTGTTCAATGTGGTCGATTTAAATGACTGGGCCAATGGGTATATTACAGATATGGTGTTGGGAACGACTACACCTTAGCCATCCTCGTGCAACAGTTCTTTCATAAGATTGGAGAGAGGTTGAGGAGATCGAAGTTTTGAGGGCACCTTTAGGGGTTTATTGGACCGACAGCCACACATGGAGAGATAACTCACGTGGAGTGTTGACGTATTATAGGGATGAGCTCGATCAGCTTCGGGAAGAATACGTCAATTGGACACTGTATACTCCCGAACGGCTACAACGGCTACCCCTAAGTTGAACGACAAACAATCAACTTTGGTTAACATGAGCTCCACTAATAA
This sequence comes from Hemerocallis citrina, assembly GCA_017893485.1. NCBI lineage: Eukaryota > Viridiplantae > Streptophyta > Magnoliopsida > Asparagales > Asphodelaceae > Hemerocallis > Hemerocallis citrina. Next base: position 442,014,809 of record CM030358.1, on the reverse strand, counting down.
ATTTTAACATTGTGGAGTTCTATTTTTCCGATCGAGTCCTCCGACAATTGAATGCACAACAAAGAATCCTGGAGAATCGGATGTACGACCGAAGACTACACAATATTACCGGTCAAGGACGATTGCCGACTATGGATTGAGCCGATCACCATCGCTCCCATGTTGTAATGTGGAACGAGAGAAAGTATGATTTGGTGCTTGACGAGATAGTACAATACAACAGGTATTTGCAAGAAGCTTACAGGGCATGGTACAGTCGTGTTACACAGTTGTTTATTGCTCCAAAATCAATGATCCCGATAGGTATTCAAATACTGATCCCGAAGAACCAAGTGGAACTCCACCAATACTTTCATCTTCTCAACCAATGTATCAACCAAAGGCGTCATCGTACAAACTCATGGTAAATTAATGTGTTTGTTAATAATTATTCCATTTAAATGTAATGTACACAATTTGTTATTACTTGTTTTAAATAATTTGGTTTAATAATATTACTTCGTATTTATTGATGATGTAGATTGCCAACACATGGGTTATTACGCGAAAATGTGCTCGTGTGTTGAAAAGCAGTGCCTCGAAAGCTTGTAAGGATCTAGTACGAGAAATCCTCCATCCGTGTCAGTTGTCGCTTGAAGAGGTTGGAGCGTCCTGGCATTGAACTCCCTTTTACAACAACCTGAAGGTGCTACTCACCCTCCCCCTCCACAAGCACGACGTGCTCAACATCCCCGACCACCAAGACAAGCTCAACATCCCCCACCACCACCAAGACAAGCTCAATCTCCCCTACCACCACCAAGACAAACGGAATCATCATCTTCAAAAGGGCAGCGACAGAAGACTGTAAGGAGGTCGAGAGAGGGTTCTCGATTACAATCACAAGAGATTGTACAAGAGAGAGATGAGCATGAAGAAGAGGTTGACTCTAGTGTACCTGTGATACAGGGAATTGATAAATATAAGAAGAGTGTCTCATCTCGAAGGAGGAGGCAGCCCCAACACTACACACCTAGTTAGGGGGTGTAACAAAATTTATGAACTTTACATTGTAAACTTTCATGTTACTTTCGTATATTGTATTATTTGCTATTGTGATATATGATTACTAGGTTTGCCCATTGACACGTGCCTACGACACGTCTTCGGAACGGTGCACCTGATTTGATTATATAAAATAGTTTTGAAGGTCCAGCAAATTAATTGAAGTAGCAAAAATATTATATGAGAAATCAGTATATCTACCTTTAAGCTCAACCATCGCCTTCTTGATCATTAACTTGAACTTACCTCGAATGCATATAGTTTGTTTGAAACACTGTATAGAGTTTTTTTTAACTCCAGCATCACTTTTAGATGCTTGTAATAGTTATGCAAGAACATGATCATATAGGTTTTATAGAGCTTATTCTAATCCCATAAGCACTATAAGCATGTCTAAATACAATGGTAATGCAAGTGCATGTGTGAAGGTATCTCTGAGACTCAGTTTGCAATTGAAATACCTCTTATTATAATTTCAACCAAAATGAAATACATGAAGTTCTAAAAACTCTAATCCAAGCTAATCATTTCTTTTATCTCCACTTTGTCTCCCCATTGCACCTTTATAAAAAACAATCAAAATGGATAAATAAAAAATTTACTTTAGCTGTCTTTCTTGAGTGGAGAGTTTGCACCCTTCACTGGTAAACTCTAGTCATCCTAATTCTATATATCCAAACATACACTAAAAGTTCTTATATGTTATGTTATCCATGGTTTCTAATAACCAGTGAAAGGAACACTTCACGATAGTATTTTCTTTTGTAGTAAATAAATTAATGTTGTATATTTGCCAAGTTATTTTAGGTTGCTTGTAACACCCCGAATTCCAAATACAACTGAATTCGAGATTCCACAGGATCTTTACGCTTCTTTCGTATAATTTTACAAGGAAATAAAAACTTTTCTTTCATCAGAGCTACATTTACACTTGTATATTATCACAGCGGAAGCAATATTACAATAAATTACATGAAACAATATTTAACTCAATCCTACGCAGCATCTATACTTCAATAGCTAAGCATCTTTACCCTGCATATAAAATTGTGGGCGCGTCAGTTCATTCAACTGACGAAATATTATACACGGCCATCCTCTCTATGCCGGAAACAGTATAACGATTCTCATTTCTTAACAAATCACAAACTTGTCACAAACAGAATTAAAGGGACTATCCTATTGATGTCGTGTTATGAATGTGCACTTAGTCCTTAATGCAATTATTTATATTATATGACACTAATGCGCACTTGTTCGGATTCTATGCATCCCATACTATATAGGTCCGAGGGCAAGCCCTTAATCGTTCTTCAACTTATAGGGTTCAATCCCTCGCCATGACTTAATCTACTACTGTAACTACTGTAAGTATCCTAGATGTTCTATGATTTACGAGCTCATGTCCAGACAGCCTAGAGGGGAATCCCACGTCATGTCACGACGCATCGTGAAGACAGCTTGTGGTCAATTCAGCCTCCGTCATAGGACATGACACCACCCGTAGTCACCAAACATCCCACGAGGGTCGCCACCGGGACGGTACTCTGGAGCAGTATCCACGTCATGTCACGACCCATCGTGAAGACAGCCTGTGAATACTCTCACGCCGCCAATCCAATGGCCCTCATACTCAATATTTTTCTCTTACTTTCATCACATCTTCACTATGTATCTAATCCTTAGTTTAATTTAATCATGAATAAAATTAATCTCTTAGAATGTAGCACTTCCACTATACCGGTCTTAACCATTTATTCAACATGACCCAAATCTTGGTCTTTTCATTTCAAATTCCATTTCAATTCATTTCTCTGCCGGTATAAGGCTTGGCTATACCCTAATTCTCAATTTCAACTCATAATTACAATGTCATACCCATAAGAGCTTTTCATGATTAACTACCATTCATGTTTCAAAAGCATAGTATTCATGTATTCACATTTTTCATAACTCATCACAATTAATAATTCAATGCATATATACTTGGGAACTGAAATTCTTCAAACATGTCGCATTCACAAATTTATAAGCTTACATAATTCTATTTCAATCCATTCCAAATCCACAGTTCACATTTTCAATTGTTTCACAATTCACACCTTTCAAATTTCTCATTACCCAAAAAATCTCATTTTAACTTCTTAAACGATCCACTCGAAATTTTTTAAAGAAACAAATTAAGTTAATAATCAAAAAGAGTTCCTTTTGTAAAAACAGTCTCACTTATACAAAGCCTCAGGTAATAGAGATTTTCTCCCACAACACAAATATTATTTGAAACTTCAGGGCAATCGACTATTAACCATGACCAGTCGGCTGTTCTGCAAGTTTCTAAAGCTCGAGAATAAAATAATCAGAGGAGTCGACTGTCTCATATGGATAGTCGGCTGTTCTGTTATGATTTTATACTAAAAAATAACGACCAGGCCAGTCGACTATTAAATGTGATCAGTCGGCTTCTCTGCGATGTTTTTCAACTCGAAATCAAAATGACCAGGACAGTCGACTGTTACATATAGTCAGTCGGCTGTGCTGCGGGGTTTTTCAAGTCTAAAAAATATATATATTTTCTTCTCTTTTTGAAACATAACTTCCCAGATTACAATCTACTTAAAAATTTACAGTTTACCCGTATTTCACAATGATCATTTGCTTTATAAAAACCTCTGTTTTATTAATTAATTACACATGATGCATTCAATCATTTGTTTTGCAAAAATACATTCTTTTTCATTCATTCTAATGGCATAAGTAGCAATGGGGAATTTCATGATATCTATTACCAATCATTTCTTAATAATTTATTCTATCAATTCATCTTTAACACATCATTCTACTTTAGCACTTTAATCCATAAACATGATGCTAGTCTTTTACTAGTTAAACCACATAGTCCACATTTATGACATATTTTGCATACTAACATTAGAAATAACGAGAACATTCACTTTACTCATAATTAATAAATATAGTAATCAATCAACACACATTTGCTAATTTCTCAATTTCCTTCTATTTAGGCAAGCATGCATTTCATTTCAACTGGTATTTCATAATAACAATTCAATTTCATTCCCTAACATGATTTCTACTTTAGAAGTCATGAGAAACACCCACCTTTTTGAAGAAAACCCAATTAAGAAATATCCCCTAGAGCCTCCTAGATTGCAATGCACGCCTCCTCCTCCTTGCCAACACCGAAAGCTCCAAGATGGGAAAAGTAGCCGGCCTCCAATAGGGGAATACTCACACTCACACTCACAATATATATCTCCTATATAATTTCCTCTTTCAATAGCTTATTAGTGTAGAATACAAGTAGATTGGAGGGGTATTTATACTAATTCTAAGATAGATTGGAGGGCTAGGATTTAATGGATAGTTATAGAATGAATGGCTAGGATAGGAGTAGGAGTTATAGCAACCACCCACACACAAATAACTACCCATGCACACTCACCCACTCTCCCATTCCTTCTAATGCACAACCGGCCCAAAATAAAGTGTGCATTGCACACTACGTGCTTTGCACGTGCCACCTAGTACCCCTATTTAAAGATTGTACAATTTAATTAATCAAAATGTTCCCCAATTATCTCTACATGACAAGTGTGACAATTTAATTAATTAATTATATTGGTGGGCTTCATAAATAGTGGGCTTAGGCTTGTGGGCCAAGACAACAAATTAAAAATTAATTAAAGTGGGCTAAAACAATTAATTAGTGTTTTAAGCTTTTGGAAGTAGGCTTTTTAGAAAAATAAAGGAAAATAATTGTTCATACAAAAAATGAGATTTCATACAAAATAAATAAATGATTTACACATGAAGTTTGCACGTGCATAACACGTGAAAAATAAAGTTTTTATAAAAATGAAGTTTTAGGGTATTACATTGCTAGTCAGCTTACCTGTTCTACTATGGTTTGGAAGCCCAAATTGAGGCCGCAAAATAATCCATCTCACTTGCGTACACCATAAATAAAAACAAATAAAAAAACTCATCAAATAAATCACCAAATTAAAATTTTTTAAATCCAAAAATAAAACAATCATACATCTCTCAACTTAAATCCCATGCACACACAAAATTCAAGTCAGCAAAAAACTGAGTAATCCCCTACACACAAAAAATTAAAAATTAGAATGAGAATTCGGTTAATGCAATGCAATTAGAGTCGTTGCATCGCATATAGAGCCTTTCGATTCGGTGGAGGGGAGTCGCCGATACGGAGTCGCTTTATATTTGCGCTCGATTTGGTGAAGGGGAGTCACCGATACGGAATCAGCAGCGGATCAGATATTGGCAACAACCTCTTGATTGGGGTTCGACATTGGATTTGGATTTGGATTTGCTTTGAGATTTTCAAAATTTCAAAATTTCAAAATTTAAAATTTTTCATATTTTCAAAATTTTTTATTTTTAATTTTAAAATTTTAAAAAGTTAATAAAAAATTTAAATTTTTTTTGAAAAAATTTTCAAAATTTCTAAAATTTCAAAATTTTAAATATTTTTTTAATTTTTTAAAATTTTTTATAAGTTTTTCATTCTTTTGATTTTTTTGAATTATTTTTAAAGTTTTTAAAATTTTAAATTTTTTAGTTTTTTTGTTTTTAAGTTTTAAAATTTTTTTTAAATTTTCATTCTCTTAAAAAATATATTTTATATTTTTTTTATAATTTTTTATAAGTTTTTTATTCTTTTGATTTTTTTGAATTATTTTTAAAGTTTTTAAATTTTTAAATTTTTTAGTTTTTTAGTTTTTAAATTTTTTTAAAATTTTCATTCTCTTAATTCTTTTGAAGAGAAGAGAAGAGAGAGAGAGAGAGAGAGAGAGAGAGAGAGAGAGAGAGAGAGAGAGAGAGAGAGAAATAATTAAATAAATAAAGAAGTTGTTTTGGGTGGGGGATTTGAATTTGAGTTTTGGGGGGGAACTTTTGGGGGAAAAATGTGCTTTGTGAGGTTAGATCTGGACTTTTGATTTTTGGGGGGATTGAAGGAGAGCCACTTGATAGCTTTCTTTCTGTTTTATTATATAGATGGTAGTTGGGTTGTGATATATGGTATACGCTATTGTGTTGTGATATAAGGTAAATGGTATTAATGTGCTCATATTTGTTGTTGATAATTGTGATATATGTTGGATTTTTTGATGAATTGAAGTCTAATACTTGAAGTTAAGATGTGTAAGTCTGTGTAGTTTTAGTGCAAATTAAAAATAACTGGTGCCGTTGCTGGGAATAACGACATCAGATACCTGTAAAGATATTCTAAACAACGAAAATAGTTCAAAACATGTACAAAGTTCTTTACATTTTAATTTTACTCGTTACTGCTCTTTACAACAACGGAAACATTGCAAATAATGTTGTTATTCTGAACAACGATATCAGTTATCGCCGATTTTTCCCACCAAATAGCTTTCATGCCAAACTCGCTGCCACCATATTCATTGTTGGCAATGACATGAAAATAATGGATGTCATTATTCCAAACAACGACAATAGTTCAAATTTGTACTTATCAAAATCCATATATTTATTCCAATAGTTTTCGCTCTTCCAATTAACGGTTTTAGTTATCTTATGTCGTTGTGTGGAAGAGCGACAACTGCTGAAATTAATATATGAATTTTGATAAGTACAAATTTGAACTGTTGCCGCTGTTCCAAATAACGGCATCCATTACTCTCATTCCGTTGTTGCCAATAACAACTGTGGAGGCAGAGAGTTTGGCAAATAAGTTTTTTCTTCCTAAAAATATAGATACATCAGTTGAACTGTTTCCGTTGTTGTAGAAAGCGGAAACAAGTAAACTTAAAATATAAAAAACCTTGCGCATGTTTTGAACTATTGTCGTTGTTGGGAATAACAAGATCCAGGTATCTGACGCCGTTCTTCCCAAAAATAATATCTGTTATTTTAAAATTGGTTCAAAACATGCACAAACATTCCAATATATTTTGTTCATGTATCACACTCAAACTCATCTTGACATAATCATATATTACAAAAATCTTTATCATATCCAACTTCAGCAAATCATAATAAGTTACAGATACATCTTGCAAAATTTATAACTCATGAGAAGTCCGCATATTAGAAATAATACAAACACATAAAAATATTACAATATAAGGCACCCATATAAACAAATTTGCATAAATATAAATATGGGAGACAACTTCAAATATTGGTCGTTTGAGATGGGCCTACATTGGGTGCATTCTTACTGCTGCGTCTATTGTATCCACTTAACCCGCATTTAGAACAAATTTTACCCGTGATCCCACCTTCTTAAGCATGCATATCGTTGCTAATACGAGTACTCCTAGGGCGACCTTTCATCCTACGTAGACTCACATCGGCTATGAGTTTCGATCCACTCGGTGTCAGCCAATTACTGCTTATTTTGGTGTGGGAGCAAACAGATAGTGAGTTAATAATTGATGGAAACTACCAAAAATCTGACCTTTGACATTGGTCGTGAAATGCGGTTAGAGCTCCTGAGATTGAATCTGGATCGCTGATTGACCACTGTGATTTGAATCCGATGGTTGCTAATACGGCTGAAGGACCTGCAAAAAGCCTGAAACACCGAGGGGTGGCCCCAGCGACAAACCCTCCGATGCTCAAGTCAGAACCAGAAAGATAAAGAGTATGAGAGAGAAACTGGCGAATTGTTCATTACCTTCTGACTGTGGAGGAGGGAGGGTATTTATAGGCCTGAGAAACCGATCAAAAAATTGATTTAGATCCATTGGATCGATATGAATTCCTTATCTCCTTTATGTTCCTCCCCCTCAAGAGATAAGTTCACTTGTTAGGGGATAAGAGATTTGACTCCTAGCCTGCATGGACTGGGTGTCTCTCCTAGTGGGCCTAGTATGTCACTTTTTATGGGCTTGAAAAAAGCTCACGTCTTGTAGAGGGGTCTGGAAAAGGCCCAGACCTGTTAAGGAGGCCCGTTATGATTAATCTGCCTGTAGAAGCTTTGAGATCTGTGTTGGAATTGTACGTCCCTGATTTGCTGTAATTTTTACCATCATCATAAGCCCCTCACTCCAGGAAGGTAATTTTCTTGGCTTTCGGGGAGTAGTACGTCTTACTTTTTGACTCTAGAGTGCAATCTTAGCTATCAAGGTGCTTGGAGATTCCCAGTACTGATTTGTGATTCTGAAAGCAGTGAATATCTTCTTGGACTTTTTCATACTTTTTGGGTTTTTTCCGAATTTTTCTAGAATTTTTCCCAATTTTAAAATCACCTTTTCGAATTTTATAATTAATAAATCCAATTTTAGTTATTTTTCAGAAAATTTTAATGAATTTTTCGAATTTAAATAATTATTTTTTGATTTTTAATTAATTTTTTGATTTTAAATGATTTTTAGATTTTTTAGGGATAATCAGACCTGTGCACGATTTTTTACGCGATCTGAGTCGTCGATCAGGGCGAGCTCTCACGCTGATGCACTTGGACGACTGTGATGAGGTCGCTGTAATTCTTAGCGATGTGGCGCAAATTTTGGCACGATCAGGATTGTTGATCAGATACTGGCTCGCCCGCTGATGCACGTGGGCGGCTGTAATGCGAGTATCTATTGAGGTGGCGACATGGCTCAATCCGGAGCATTGATCATGCCCTGGCTCGAGTGCTGAGGGGGATCAGATGGCGGATGTAACCCCCATTTTCGTTTATACGGAAATCCTACGTATTCTTGTATTTTGTTGTCTATGAATTATTTTGTTCCCGGTTGCACAGATTCTATTCCTTCTTGCTCCGTATTCTTGTATTTCAACTTTCTTGTAACTCCTTCTTACATCTGAATTCATTTTCTTGTCAACCTCCTATTAAACTCCAACCTCTTCATCTTCTTCCCTATACAACCCTAAAACCCTTCGTTTAATGTGCAACCCCCAACCTCAACCCTCTACTGTACAACCCCTTGCGTTCTTCCTCTACTTCTTCAACCAGCACCCAAACCACCCGAGCGCTGTCCCCGCTGCCCTTAGCAGCCCTCGTCATCACCTCCCCAACCACCACCAAAACTGGCTGCAACCTCCAACCTCCCATCGTCCTCCTCCTCATTGCCCTGCGCCCTTCATCCCCGTCGTCATCCTCCTCGACCGTCGACCTCCCTTCATCCACCCTCGACCATCCCACTCCCATCGCCTTCCTCCGAGCACCACATCTCGCTCACTTCCCTGCTCCACCGTCACCACCTCATCGCCAGCCCTGCGCCATCGCCACCATCTCCTACATCTCCACCTCCATTTCTGCAAACCCAACACCCACCTTCATTCGCTACCTCCTCTACTGTCGTCCTCGTTGCTCCCACCCAATCAACACCACAGCACCGTCGAAGCCCCGTGCCTCCGAGCTCCTCCTGTAGCTCCTCTCCTTCGTCGAACGCCCTAGTCAGCGTCTCCATCTTGCTTGCTGTGCTGCCATTGCCTCGCTATTGGTTACTATTGTTTCTTTTGCCGTTGAGCATTGTTGCCCTTACTGTTCTTGTTGTTGTGTTGGCTATTGTTGTTGGTGACCTTGCTATGGTTGCGGTACATGTACCTTGCACGTTCTTTCGGTGCACGTATTCCGCACGTGTTGCCGTCGGGACGCTCGTCCCGTTATTCTCAATATTATCGGAATCATCATCATCTTATTAAGGCCAGTATTCTCTTGTACATCTTTTTGTTCTCGTACAAGCTTTGTTTTGAATCTCGTAAGTAGACCTTTATTGATCCGTCGTGACATAATCTTGTTTTCACCCCTTGCACATGTTGATTACCCTTTAATATTTATTATCCCCCTGGATTATTGTTGATCTCGTAACTCGTAATTCGATCATTAATAGTCCTTGACATCATATTCACTACACGAACACAACAATTGGGAACATATATTCGAAAGTTTATAAATATGTGAAAGAATAATTTGATGAATTGAATGCGTCAATTGCATATGATTTTCGGGAAATAACTACCATGAAATGCCTCGTAATTGTAGAAATCTCATCCCAATAATCAAGTGGAATTTCTTTTAATTAATTGCCATAGAATTATATACTTGCATATTTAAATAATCGACAATTAACACGAATTTGCTTTCTGGCCTGCTGCCTATTAGATATTGCATTGAAGTTTTGAATCACTTGCTGTGTGAATTCGATAAAATCTTGTGAATAGATTCTGTAGCCCCATGAGTCTATTTTCCAAGACTTTTGACAGATCTGAAATCCGATCTGTAATTTGTAAGATATCACATTTTTAATACTATTGGGTCACAAATTTTTAGATTCCTGATTACAAGAATATTGGCATGAGTTATTGATTAAAATAGATGCTAACAGTATAATTTAGATTGGATATTAATCTGGACATGACTAGACATAAATTTTTGTAGAATTATTGATAATTTTACTGACTTAATATATTTATGCAAACATCATTCTAGATTGTTGCCATGCATGCTAGTTCAGTAAAGAACCTCATTTTCGACCTGATTTTGTCTGTCATTGGTTAAAACTTATTGAATGAGAATTGTAGCCCTCTGTGTCTGGAACCCAAATCATTTGAAGGTCTTGCAATCCGACCTACCGATTGTAAGATATTGACATTTTCGTACAATGACGTCCGAATTCCAGAATGCAGTCTAAAATATACATCACCCTGCTTAGTTAGTTGAAACAGTAGATTAATTCAAGTATTAAAATATGAGATTAATTTTAATGATATTTAACATTATTAGGAGTTTAAATATAATTTTTATGTGATTTTTAAATAATTGTACAAGTTACTTTTGTTTATAAGTATTTAACTCTTTCATGCTGCCTGAACATTTAATCAGTAAAGAACAGGATTATTTGCCTAGTTTCTGTATTTTTAATACGTCGTGTGTATATGCGCTAAAACCGACAAGGAATCTAGTTTCTAGAATCCTTGACGGAACCAGATTTGCTTTCCTGTGGCAGCGGGAAAGTTAATCTTTGTGCAGTAACATCTGACTGCCCAGACTTGTGACTTGTACTTGTTTATGCATGAATATGTTATTTCTTGCACTTATGACTTGAAACATAATGCATAACCCTTGATATCTCCCTGATTATGTCCCGACACTGTCCCCATTGTTGCATCAAGTCTAATTACTATAAAAGAATCACAAGCCAGGGTATTGAGGGAAAGAACTAATAGTAGGGTATATAAGAGATTGTACTCGGAAGGGGGCCAGTATTCCCCGTGATGATGATACAAGATTACAAGTTATATGGAACTAAGTTTCGCGTCAAGGGTTGACGGGGGTTATCTCTAGTGCCTGCGAAGGCTACCTCTAGTACCCATCACATGATTACATAATTTTTCGTCTACATGATATGTGTTGCAGTTATATGGAACTAAGTACCACGTAGAACTGAGTGCCAGGTCAGGGGTTAACGGGGGTTACCTCTAGTGCCCATTGCTTGACTACATACTCATGTTCCTGCAAGACCCGAGTACTTGACCCTGTATAATACACCATTAGAATCTAATCGTTAACATGCTTGTATGCACCCGACCTGTGGTATGGGACGCAGGATCGCGTGCATTAGCTAGGATTGATTAAATGAATAGACTTAAGTTTACACTGAACACATGCATGATTCATGGTTACAAGTTATATGGTTCCTGTTTACAAGTTACATATTACCTGTTACAAGTTTACTTGATTTCTGTTTTCAAGTTACATGTTTCATGTTTATAAATTGCATGATTCTTATTACCGATTGATTATACATTGAAGCCCGTTTATATTTGTCACTTGGATTGGATCCTCGTTTACATATTGTACATTCCTGTTACATGATTTCTTGTTCCCGATTAGTTATATTTGAGACTTGATCAGTCCTTATTTTCTTCTTGTTGTGTGCATTGTTTTCCATTATCATATTTGTTCCGTATTTGAATTTTTAGTTCTTATTGTTTCCTGTTATACTCTTGTTCTTGTTCCTATTTTTGCTTGTACTACTTACGGCCCGTAACTTGCTCTAATGGGTATCGTTTATCATTCTTTCGAGTTAATGTTGTACAGGTGCAGTGATGGGATGCTGAAGAATCTTAGCAGACCGTTATTGCATTGTAGATTCTCCGGCTTTCCTGTAAGTTCTTGTATCCCAGATTTGGTTATTATTGCATGATATGAGTTGGCATACTTATATCATTCGTTGGGCTTCCGTTACGTGCCTATGTTCCCATATAATAGGAAGCGGGGGATGACTGCAGAGGATCAAGCAGAGCATTAAGGAAGAAGAAGGGCTGCGTGGCTCAATCTCGTGCGTCCATCACGCTCGAGCTCGAATCTTTGAGCGATCGGACGGCTGGCGAGCGCTGTGAGCGATCTAGTAGCTTAACTGACCATTTTGCCAAGCTATGGCCAATTTTTTCGAACTTCGAGGACTTCGCCGAGCTATGGGGAGCCTATGCCTTTGCAAAGATATGAACTCTCGTCCTCGTCGAGCCACCACGACGTCGAGCAATGCAAATTCCACCTAGCTCTATTTTTGGCTGAGCTATGTAAATAGTTCGCTCCGACAGGGCTATAGAGGAGTTGGCAAGCTATATATGGACTTTATTATCTCGCCGAGCTATGAAGGTCCTCGTTGCCAAGATACGAAGACTTGAATGTCACCGAGCTATGAATTATGGCTTCTCGAATGTCGTCGAGCTACGAACTATGGCTTCTTGGATGCCGCCGAGCTATGAACTATGGCTTCTTGGATCTATCGCCGAGCTATGGAGAAGTTGGCGAGCCATGTGGGTTCGAGCTCCGTCGAGCTATGGGTCTTGATCTATTTGGTCGTGTTTTGGAGAAGCTCGGCAAACAGAGGCGATGGAGCTCTGCTACTTTTCAGCTAGGCGAAGAAGGAGCTCGGCAGAGTTTTCTTTGAGCTCGGCAGAGCTATGGCGAAGCTCGGTGCTGTTTGTTTTGAGCTCGACGAGCTATGAGCTCAGCGAAGATTAGGTTAGTGAAGAGGTAGCTCCGCAGAGGAGGTGAAGTTGAGCTTTGAAGGTGGGTTTCAAAGTTTAGCAAAGGTTGGGGGTTTCAAACTCAGAGGTTTTGGAGTTTTTGCTCTGTTTTTTAATGAAGAAGAAGAAGAGGTGGAGGTGGGTTGCGGGTTTTGGGTTCGGATCCATACTCGCAACCCGTTTCCTTAATCTTTTGGGATTTTGTGGGTTTGGTTCGCAAATTTGAACCCGACCCGAACCCATACTCTTCTTTTTCTCTTCTTTTGAACTCGTGAGCATTTTGTTGGGGATTTTTTGGACTTGAATTTGCATATAATTATTTACATATGTGTATATATGTAATTATTTATTTGTGTGTACCAAGTTTTTACTTCATATCCCTCGATTTATGGGTGAAATGGAATTTTTTTGGGGGCTTTGAAGCAGGAGTATTTTTCGCTGTTGACGTTGTGCTTGTCGATCGAACATCTCATCGCTCGTTTTGATGAACCACTCTTTTGTCGACCAAGCGTTTCATTGTTGGAAGAATGTTTTGTCAGTCTAAGAGCAGAGTACTTTGATCGTGGGATCTTGTACATATATAGCTGTCCTAGAAGAGCTGTTGGAGACTTGCTGTTTGATCCCAGTAAGTTTGTTGAGACATTCCTGGGATGGAGTTGAATGTTTGAACCTGCCGTTTGCGCCCAACAAGTTTTGTGAAGGTGACTCTGTGATGGAGTTGTGCATAGAGCTTGCCGTTTGTGCCTGGAAAGTTTGTAGAGGCAACTCTTTAACTGGGTTGAACGTTTGAGCTTGCTGTTTGTGCCCAACAAGTTTGTGGAGTGGCAACTCTTTGATTGAATTGGACGTTTAAGCTTACCATTTGATCCCAGCAAGTTGCTGAGGCAATTCTTGGGCGGAATTGGATGTAGAAACTGCCTTTTGATCATTGCGAGTTTAGAGACAACTCTAAGATAGAGCTGATGTAGAAACTGCCGTTCTATCCCGACAAGTTTAGAGACAACACGTAGTGCAGCTGAGTTCGAACTTGCTGTTTGGTCCCAGCAAGTTTATAGAGGTTACTCCTTGATCAAGTTGATTTAGAAACTTCCGTTTGATCCCGACAAGTTTGGAGAGGCAACTCGTAGTAGAGCTGAGTTGGAACTTGCTGTCTAATCCCAGCAAATTTATAGAGGTTACTCATTGATCGAGCTGATTTAGAAACTGTTGTTTGATCCCGGCGAGTTTGGAGAGGCAACTCGTAGTGGAGCTGAGTTGGAACTTGTTGTTTGACCCCAACAAGTTTATAGAGGTTACTCCTTGATCGAGTTGAGGTACAGTTTGCCGTTTTGGTCGTTGAACTTGCTTTTTGTTCCCAACAAGTTTTGTGGAGACAAACTCGAAGACGAAGCTGGAACAACGGAGCTGGAACTTGTTGTTTGCACCAAGCAAGTTTTGTAGAGACAATTTTAGGTTAACATTGGATGCTAGCCTATTGCATGAGGATGAGGGGTCATTGGAAGGACTTGAGCAAGGAGAGGGGCTATGTACTCGTTGTTTAGAGTCAACAAGTTATTGAAGGAGCTCATGTAAAAACTAGAGCATTGAAGTCGTTTGGAGCCAACAAGTTGTTGATGAAGCCTGAGCGAAGAGTAAGGTGTTGAACTTGTTGCTTGGAGACAACAAGTTGTTGATGGAGCTCGAGCGGAGAGCGAACCGTTGAACTCGTTGTTTGGAGTCAACGAGTTGTTAATGAAGCCTGAGCAAAGAGCAAGGTGTTGAACTCGTTGCATAGATCCAACAAGTTGTTGACGGAGCTCGTGCGGAGAGCGGAGCGTTGAACTCGTTGTTTGGTGGGGCTTGAGTGAAGGCCATGGAGTTGAACTCATTGTTTGGAGCCAACAAGTTGTTGATGGAGCTCGAGCGGTAATCAGAGCGTTGAACTCGTTGTTTGGAGTCAATGAGTTGTTAATAGAGCTCAAGCGGTGAGCAGAGCATTGAACTCATTATTTGAAGTCAACGAGTTATTGATGGAGCTCGTGCGGAGAGTAGAGTGTTGAACTCGTTGTTTGGAGCCAACAAGTTATTGATGGAGCTCGTGCAGAGAGCAGAGTGTTGAACTCATTGTTTGGAACCAACGAGCTATTCAGTGGAGCTTGAGCAAAGAGCAAGACAATGAACTCGTTGTTTGGAGCCAAAAAGTTATTGATGGAGATCAAGTGGCAATCAAAGCGTAGAACTCATTCTTTGGAGCCAACGAGTTGTTAATGGAGCTCAAGTGACAATCTGATAGTTGAACTCGTTGTTTGGTGGAACTTGAGCGAAGACCAAGGCATTGAACTCGTTGTTTGGGGCCAACGAGTTGCTGATGGAGCTTGAGTGAAGACCAAGGTGTTGAACTCATTGTTTGGAGCCAACAAGTTATTAATGAAGCTCAAGCGGTGAGTAGAGTGTTGAACTCGTTGTTTGGGGGAACTTGAGCAAAAACCAAGGTGTTGAACTCGTTGTTTGGAGCCAACGAGTTGTTGATGGAGCTTGAACGAAGACCAAGGTGTTGAATTCATTGTTTGGAGCCAACAAATTATTGATGGAGCTCAAGCGGAGAGCAAGGCGTTGAACTCGTTGCTTGGAGCCAACAAGTTTTTGACAGAGCTCAAATGGAAATCACAGCGTTGTACTCGTTGTTTGGAGCTCGTGCGGAGAGCAGAGCATTGAACTCGTTGTTTGGAGCTCATGCGGAGAGCATTGCGTTGAACTCATTGTTTGGAGCTAACGAGTTGTTGATGGAGCTCGAGCGAAGAGCAAGGCGTTGAACTCATTGTTTGGATCCAATAAGTTATTGACGGAGCCTGAACGAAAAGCAAGGTCATTGAACTCGTTGTTTGGAGCCAACGAGCTATTTGGTGGAGCTTGTGCGGAGAGCATAGCGTTAAACTCATTGTTTGGAGCCAACGAGTTGTTGACGGTGCTTGGGCGAAACGTAAGGCGTCGAACTCGTTACTCGATGTTGATGAGTTGTTGGCCGGAGGAACTCAAGTGGCGTGCGTAGCGCCGAACTCATTTTTAGAGCGAATGAGTTGTGGATGTTCTTTATATTCTTAATATGGAAGTGAAGTCACTTGTGTTTGTTCAGCGTTGAAATTGTTTCATTCTTCTCTTTGCCGAAAAATAGTTGTGTACATCGAACGAGGTCCTCGGGCATTGAGCCTGCTCTCCTTCGCGATACGCGGTGCTTGACGGAGTTGGGATTCTTCCATTTGCATAGTGCTTTAAGCGAGATGGAGTTGAAACTTGTTAAGGAGAAGATGATCAGATAAACCTGGAGCTTACCCGTCTGAGGAAGACTTTTCTTGAATTTCATCATCAAGAGTTGAGGCGGCCTTATGGAGTTGTTAGCTGGTAGAAGGCCGGTGAAGAGGTTTGTTTCTCTTAGGTAGAGCATCTCTCCAGTGTGTAGCTGGAAGAAAAACTTGCTTAACAGTTTTTTGTACGGTGCTCACAGGATTTTTGGTAGCGATTCCTAAACATGAAACGTAGACTCATTGTAATTCTGCTATTGTAATGAGACTTATAGTTTGTGGAATAAGAAGTCTTCTACGTGCGGGTGTCTTGTCCTGTGTTTAGTCGTCTTGGGGGTTGGCTAGTTGTATGGGCTGCTCTTGGGGAGAGTTAGACTCTGGACTTACCATTTTGTGTTTGTAGATATTTGTAGTGGTACTGGATCTGAACATATGGGTTTGCGATACTTCTGTGATATGATGAATTCTTTTCAAATGCTTGATCTTTGCTGTCAAGGTTGATGCGCC
Organism: Hemerocallis citrina; assembly: GCA_017893485.1. NCBI lineage: Eukaryota > Viridiplantae > Streptophyta > Magnoliopsida > Asparagales > Asphodelaceae > Hemerocallis > Hemerocallis citrina. The sequence goes on along the minus strand of CM030358.1, from coordinate 441,997,977 downwards.
ATCAACTGGATTCTTTTTAGCTAAATAACATGGTCTTAAGTCTGTTGCGTATAGCTAACGAACTGTCGACGGTGTGTGACGGAGTTTAGAACTTCTCCGCCTTGAACTCAGCTAGTTGTAGGAGAAACTCTGAGGGAGAGTCGTTTTCCAAACTTGCTGAATGGGTCCTCCGACAAATTGTGAGAGTCACATCGAGTTGAGAGTTAAACACTGCTGAAAAGGATGCCCCAACCTATCACTTGGAGGATTTGATGTCATCGATGAAGTGAAGTCTGCACTCGAGCAAGCTTGCCCTAATACTGTCTCTTGTGCCGATATAGTTGCACTGGCTGCTCGAGACTCTGTTTCTTTCCAGGTGCACAAGTTTGCTTCTAATTGTAATAATTCTCCGATTTACGGACTATATTTTCTAACTATTTGTGATATTACAGTTCAACAAGTCTCTATGGGAAAGTTCAAACAGGAAGGAGGGATGGAGTTGTGTCTCAAATACAGGAGGCTCTTGCTAATATCCCTCGCCCTAACTTTAACTTCACAACCCTTGTGCAGTCTTTTACCAGCAAAAACCTTTGGTGTTCAAGATCTTGTCGTCTTATCGGGTACCTAAGATTTTCAAACATATTATAAACTTTTTAAATTGTAGAAAACTCTCATGATTTTCACAGAAAGTACCATTATGTCATTACTTGTCTTAGATAGTCTCGTTGCAATTAATACCCTCGAGAATGCATCAATAGTTTTCATCTGAACAGAGCATTGAGACAGTAAAGATGATCATATGATACATGTGATATTATAAATCAATTTCCTCCAATTTTTTGGCAGGTGCACACACAATAGTAGTAGGACACTGCAACTTCTTCAGTAACAGGCTCTACAACTTCACTGGAAAAGGCGATGCAGATCCATCCCTCGACCCAACGTATGCTTCGTTTTTGATGACCAAATGCAAGAACCAATCAGATAACACAACTACTGTCCCTATGAACCCAAGTAGTGTCTCCACTTTCGACACGCAATATTTCACAAACTTGAAGCAGAACAAGGGAATGTTCCAATCTGATGCTGCTCTTCTTACGGATGGTAGGGCTAGTAACCTTGTGGACAAGCTCGTGAATTCAGGCAACTTTTTCGATGCATTCAAGAACTCGATAACGAGGATGGGAGCAGTTGGGGTTCTAACTGGGAGTAATGGGGAGATAAGGAAGAATTGCCGCGCTGTGAATGGATAGGAAGATGGTGAGATTTTGAAGAATGAAGAGAATGGTGAATTTTTTCCCAAAACGACCCTGTTTTGTAAAGTTTTTCCAAACCGCCCTACTTTTTTTTTAATTTTCCAAAACGCCCCACTCGGTCTTTGAAAGACCGAGTCTGGTTAAAACAAGGTCGGTCTTTCAAAGACCAAGTCTTGCTCTTTGATTTTTCAAAGTGCAAGACTCGGTCTTTGAAAGACCGATCTTGTTTTAACCAGACTCGATCTTTCAAAGACTGAGTCTTGGACTTTGGCGTTTTTAATAACACAGATCCCCTTTCTTCTTCTTCTCTCTCTCTACTTTAATCTATTCTATTTCTCTGACCCATCTTCATAAATCTTGGGCGACCTCCTACCCACAAAATCTCATCTTAATCTAAATATATTTACCAATTTCTTCCTAACCCTCTAAGCATCTCCACTATAAAAATCCTAAACCCATCTTTTGAAAGATCCATATTTTGGATTTTTGCTAAATTTGCAGAGGATAGCAACTTCAACTCTTTTACCCAAATATCTACGGCCCAATCCTTGACGCTTGTGAAGGTATGATGAATATTGGCCTTTAATTTTCTATCTTTTTTTATAGATTTTGTTTGTGGTTAGATAATAACTCGCATATTCGTATAAATATACGTAGGTATGGATCTTGAGATTCCTATTTGGTTATACTTTGGTGGTGAAATAATTCGTGATCCAAAGATTGGTAGTTGCTATAGTGTGTTGGATCCGGAAATAGTTTGGGTTCCTCGTACCATTGCACTTGTAGAAGTAGTTGAGAAAATTTATGAAGTTACTAATTGTGATAGGAATCAATGGAAGGTGAAAATTTTAGCTCGATACGCAGCAGGTAGAGGAGATGATCAGTATTTTATGACAGTGCCCGTACCTACTGATAATGCGCTGAAGTCATTGATTGCTAGGACATTTGATCCTAATTGTGCTTGGTCTGCATTAGAGTTATATATTCAGCAAATTCAAATTTTGAATGCTCAGGCAGATGATATTCCCAGTTCAAGCTTCATAAGGGTAGTACCTACACAGCAGATGAGGTCTAACCCCGCTCAACCATCACAACCAAATCCACTGTCCTCACAAGAAAACACCTCCAGAAATACAAGAAACGCTGATTCTACAGATGTTGAGTTGCCACCCCAACCTAGTCCGGTTCCAGACTATGTTCCAAATGACAGTGTATTTGAGCTCTTTCAAAATGCAGTGGTTAACAACAGCTTATTAGATGATGATGAAGAAGAGGAAAAAACAGACGATGATGAAAGTGTAGAAAATGATGATGGAGAAAAAGATGGTGATGTAGCAAATGTAAATCCTACGAACAACAGTTCTAACGAAGTGAGAGCTACTGATAGCTATGCTAATGATAACGCTCATGTTACGGAGGAGATGGCTCAAGCTGCTAGAGTCCCCCCATTTCCACAAGAGTCTTCTGGTTCATCCAATGTAGACAAATTTTACGTTGGACAGGAGTTTGTAAGCAAAGAGTCCATTCAGCAAGCTGTGAAGGTGTATTCTATCAAGAAACATCGTGAATTTGTCACATTGAAAACAACACCATCACTGTACACTGTTAAATGCAAAATGGTACCTAGAAAACGTACAATTGAGGAGATCGTACAAGGTCCCCCAGCAGTAAGTGATGGTGGATGCCCTTGGAGATTTACGAGCTATTGTTCCAAAATGGGGGAGAAATTTTGTGGTGAAGAAGATAGTTGGGCCTCATACTTGTACGAATCCCACGTTGAATCAAGACCACTGTAAAATAGATGCTAGTAATTTGATTGTGGGTGTGGTGAAGAAGGATATTACTTTATCACCGGGGGCAATTATTGAGATTGTGAAAATAGAATATAATTATCAGATTTCATATAAGAAAGCTTGGAAAGCAAAACAAAAGGCAATTGAGAGGTTGTACGGTACCTTCGAAGAAGCATACACGAAGCTGCCTTTTCTACTAACAGCAGTTCAAGCAGCAAATCCAGGAACCGTTGTCCACTGGGATAAATATGAGTCTAGCCCCAGCGAGGAAACATTCAAGGGAGTATTTTGGGCATTTGGTCCTTCGATTGAAGTTTTCAAGTCTTGCAGACCGGTTATTAGTGTAGATGGAACTCACTTGTACGGTAAGTACAAGGGTTGTTTGCTAATTGCTGTTTTCCCGGATGCGAATGGTTGCTTATTTCCATTTGCATTTGCATTGGTTGATGGAGAGAGTATAAATACGTGGACATGGTTTATGACTTGCATCCGGTATTATGTCACCGATCGCACTGAGTTGTGTGTTATCTCGGATCGTCATGCTGGTATATTGTCTGCTATGGATTTGCAAAATGGAGCTTGGAACGAACCGAATGGATTTCATCGATATTGTATGCGTCATTTTGCCACAAATTTTTTTAATAAATTTGGTAGTAAGGCATTGCGGAAAAAGGCCAAAATTATAGCTTTTCAAAACCAACCCAAAAAGTTCATGGCCAAACTCGCTGAACTTGAAACCGTCAATGTCGAGGCGGCTAATTGGTTGAAAGAGAAGCCGGTTGAGAAATGGGCACTTTATGCAGATGAAGGTCGACGATATGGAATGATGACTACGAACCTGTCAGAATGCTTCAATTCAGTATTGAAAGGAGTCCGTAGTTTACCAGTAACTGCGATTGTTGAGACGATCTTTTTACGTCTCAACTCTTACTTTACTACTCATCGACAGGAAGCTACTAAGCTTTTATGTGAAGGGAAGATTTTTGCTAAAAGTGTACATGATTTGATTGATAGTCGCCGTGAAAGAGCAAATCAACATGAGGTTACAATGTTTCATCATCAGCCTGGAGTTTTTTCCGTGAAAACGGGTATACGCATGGTTAATGGAGAACGGAAGGGTGGGAACTTGCACACCGTGAACTTGGGTACGAAAACATGCACATGTATGAAGTTTCATCTATATCATATTCCCCGTTCTCATGTATTAGCAGCCTGTGCATATCGTGCAATCGATCACAAGCCTTATGTTGATAAATTTTATCTTGTCACGTCATTAGCACAAACATGGGCTCCTGTGTTTAGTCCTATTCTAGATCAAGCATATTGGCCTACTATCGACGGTCCGCGACTCGTACCGGATGCTAGTTTGCGACGTTCACAAAAAGGCCGGCCTATATCCACGAGAATACGCAACGATATGGATGTGAGAGATAGTTCTAGCAGGGGTACAAGAATGAAATGTTCAAGTTGCGGGTTGGAAGGACACAACAAGCGTCGATGTACTAACAGAGCATCTCAAAACAATTAAAATTTGATTATGTGCTTTCTAGTGTGTTTGTAATATTTATATCGAACAACACAAATTTGAACAACCAAACCAATTTTGCATTCTTCCACAACCACAAGCACATCATCTTCACAACCACATCTTCTTCACAACCACATCTCCACATCAACAATGTTGTTAATATCATCTTCACAACCACATCTCCAATATTAATAACTTCTTCACAAACACAAGAACATTTTAAAAAATAACTAAAAAATCAAAATAACTAAAAATATTACAACACCTACCAAATTCAAAAAATATTACAACAAACTAACATCTACATAACATCAAAAGTCAAGGGTTAGGTGTGTAGAAGTTGGTGGGTCTTCGTTGTCGTCTACCACGTTGTGGAGTTGCCTGTGTTAGTGCGGACAACGGGATGTCCTCCTCTTCTTGAATCTCACCCCCAATCTCAGGTCCTGCATGTTCTTCGTGTTCTGAATCGCTTTGAGGTTGAGGTGGGGGCCTTTGAACAACTCTCTTTAGTCGAATACTAGTACGGCCGCTCGTTCGATGTGTGGGGGTCCTTAGTATTGCATCTAATGTTGCGCCCTCCCTCACAAGATCAACTTGTGCACGGCAACACGATAACATCTCCCGTAAGGTATCCTTCGCCTGATCGGCGATGTTGCTATTCAACAAAGTTGCACACTTCTTTGCAAGGGACCAAGTCTGGACCAACTGAGAAACATGAAAAGTTGAATGATTAGGTTACTTAGAAATACACATACATATATGAAAACAAATTTATATATAAACTTTAATAATTTAAAACAAAACTTAAAAAACTTACAAAATTCTGAACAGTGGATCCCTTTGGTTGGTACATCGGCAACTTAACGGAATGTTGATCTGCTGGTTCGGTCCCTGGTCGACGGATCGGGACTGCAACTCCAGCAGGAGTCTACAACGTTGGAGAAATGAAACGTCTAGTGACTCTCTCGTACCAAGCCATGTATATCCCATGCACCGAGAGGTCAAACGGTGGAATGTCACCGATGACTTCTTGGAAACGGTGAACATTCCATCTCTGAACGTATTCGAAGAAGCAAGCGGCCCAATTGTGACCGGGGGTACGGCCCATTCCTGTGATGTTGCGCATCTCGGCATTGAATGGTGCGGCAACTGGAATCCCTTGGTGAAGACCAAACTGGCGTAACACTCTATCGGGGTAGTAAAACTCGACAACCCCAAAGTTGATTAACGGTGCTTTCGTGATCCACAAATCACGCCTGTAGGTGCAAATAGGCGGCAGTCGAATCAGTCGCTCCTCCGTGTAAGGGGACCACACTACGCAGTCAGTGGCCATCCTATCGAGCTCATCGCGGTAGTATGTCAAGCACCTGTTGGGGTTGGCTGTCCATGTCAGTTTGCCTGTCCAGTACACACCGATAGGAGGTAGCATGTCAATATCATCAGGAAGAACTCTCCAATGTTGAGATTGGATCCGTACTACGGGCCGACCTATGTGAATCCGCTCCCAACTCCATATCTGCAGTAAAATCAGAGGCCCATTCATCTGGTTCGAACCTATACTACACAAATACAGACTCCGATACAGTGACGAAAGTACTGCACTGCCCCAACTGTAACGGCTGACCCTACCTAGATCGGCGATTAAGGGCAAGAACATCAATGAGATTGTATTTTCGGTCGAATTTGGAAACAAGACGGTGCCGAATAGCGTGAGAATGTACGCCCTACAATAGCACTCCACCTCCGCTGCAGTTGAACCGTCATTCAATCTATTTTTAAACATGTCCTTCAACCACTTTAAACGGATAAATTTCCCATTTATCGCACCGGCTTCTACTTCAACCCCTAAGTACTCCTCCACTATATACACTGGGTCGAAGTCCATCGATCCTGTGACTGCCTCTCCATTGATTGGAAGCCCGGTAAGTATGGTAACATCCTGTAGAGTGACCGTCATCTCCCCAACTGGCAGGTGAAATGAGTGTGTCTCGGGCCTCCATCTTTCAAGTAGTGCTTCCAAAAGAGGACGATCGCACTTAATGGATATCATCCTGGCAATACCGTAGAACCCACAGTCCCTTAGTATCTCGTGTATACGTGGGTGCACAGGTAGCGGATGACCAGTCCTAAAGCGGCACTCCATAGCCTCACCGTTCCAAACATTCTGCGATCGATGCAACAGCTGAAGAGTGAGGAGTGAAGGGTCGAGGGGTCCTGGCCCTCCAGAAGGGACATATGAGGACGAAGAGACTGAAGAAGCGGTGCCCGCCTCATTTGGATTGACTTCAACCTACATAACAATAACATTTACATCAATAGACCGAAATGTAATATAATTCTATTACAATCAACAATTAATTACTTACATTAGTACCCTCGGTACGAGCACGACCACGACCACGAACACGTCCACCACGAGTACGTGGTCCATCACGTGTACCTCTACTACTTTTTCCTACCTCCATGTTACCCCTTGTGCGTGCCATTGACAATAGACTCCAAATCCTACAACTTCAACAAAAATGTTATTAACTACACATAACCTAGATATAAAAAACAACAATCTCGAAACATCTTCACAACCACAACATCTCAACAACAAAAACATCAAAAATCTCGAAACTTATCCACAACCACAACATCTCAACAACAAAAACAACAACAATCTCGAAACATCTCCACAACAACAAATTCTATATAACAATGCCGTTGATTCTCTAAAATTAGAAAATTACAGAATTTTAACTCTTTCTTAGCAAAATTCTATATAGAATTCTATATAACAAATTCTACTTCAAAAGATTCTAAAATTTCTAACTCTTTCTTAATTTTAGCCAAAAATCTATATAGAATTCAACAAATACTATATAACAATGTCGTTGATAGCAACAACTTCAACTCTTTCAACGCTTTCTTTTTCAACAAAATTAAAACTAAAAATAACAAGAATAGCTACTCTACATTGTCAACAATAAGTCAAATTCAACTCATCAACTTCACAATAGCATCAAGAGTAGCACAATTTTTGCTTAGCAAATTAGAGTAACAATTGCATCAAGAGTAACACAATTTTTGCTTAGCAAATTAGAGTAACACAAATTCTATATAACAATGCCGTTGATTCTCTAAAATTAGCAAATTAGAGAATTTTAACTCTTTCTTAGCAAAATTCTATATAGAATTCTATATAACAAATTCAACTTCAAAAAATTCTAAAATTTCTAACTCTTTCTTAATTTTAGCAAAAATCTATATAGAATTCAACAAATACTATATAACAATGTCGTTGATAGCAACAACTTCAACTCTTTCAACTCTTTCTTTTTCAACAAAATTAAAACTAAAAATAACAACAATAGCTACTCTACATTGTCAACAATAAGTCAAATTCAACTCATCAACTTCACAATAGCATCAAGAGTAACACAATTTATGCTTAGCAAAAGCTTAAGAAATATACCTTTCAAGTAGGAGATTCCAAAGCGAGCTACTGACAAGGTAGAGAAGAGCAAGATCCTTCAACCAAGATCTTCCAAAGACGAAGACGAAATTAAACTAGGTCTACGAAATTGGGTATTCGGGATTTAGGGTTTTAAGAAATAATCAAATTTGGTGAATAGGATTGGGGAAAATCGAAAATGGATTAGAGATTAATTTGTTTTGGGGAGTGTATCGATCGATTAAAGGCGTAATCGACCACAAAATTGGCGAAGGCGATGGGTTCGTTGAGGGATAGAGAGAAGAAGAAAAAGTTTCTAATAACTCGAGAAGAAGAAGAAAGGGGATCTGCGTTATTAAAAACGCCAAAGTCCAAGACTCGGTCATTGAAAGACCGAGTCTAGTTAAAACAAGATCGGTCTTTCAAAGACCGAGTCTTGCATTTTGAAAACTCAAAGAGCAAGACTCGGTCTTTGAAAGACCGACCTTGTTTTAACCAGACTCGGTCTTTCAAAGACCGAGTGGGGCACTTTGGGAAATTAAAAAAAAGTATGGCGGTTTGGGAAAAACTTTGCAAAAAAGGGTCGTTTTGGGAAAAAATTCGAGAATGGTTGTGTTTGTAACTTCCTCAGTCCCAAAATAATTGTGCACTTAGCTATTTTCACAAAGATTAAGAAGTGTTATGAATTTATTAAGTTGTCATCCTTCCTTTTCCTCTCTTTCTTAAATTCTCTTCAGTCTTCAGTATCTCTACATGCAACTACAAATAGATTGTGTTTTCTATAAATAGTTGGTTAATTAGTATATAAATTAATAGGCACAATTTTAATAAGGATATAATTGACCTAATTAATTAAAAAATGCTTTAAAATTAGAAACTGGACCGTTAATTTGGGATGTCCAAAAATAAAAGAAAATAAACAGTTAATTTGGGACATCTAAAAAAACAGAGAGAACGGTTGTTGTGTTTGTTTTCTAAAATTTAGTACATTTTGAATTTTCATTTGCTGCTATAGTGCAAATGTACCATGTTATTTTTGTTATTTGATTGGGGAAAATGAGGAAACTCCCTAACAATTTTCATTTAAATCAAGAAACTCTCGTAACGATATTTTTCACTCACTCAACTCTAGGGCTGGCATTCGGGTCGAACGGGCCGGGCCGGACCGGACCCTCCCGGGTTGGATGTTGACTTGGGCGGGTTCGGGCCGGGTTGGTGGCTTAACCGGGCCAGGTCGAAAAGTGGAAAAGGCGACCCGCCCAACCCGTGAACCCTTTCGGGTCCAACCCGGGTCGGGTCGGGTCGACCCGCGGGTTGGCCTGTTTAGATAGATTTTTTTTTTAAACTTAAAATAATAATAATAATAATAATAATAATAATAATAATAAACATTAAAAATCGTAATAATAATAATAAGATTGAAAGAGTGAAATTGGCAAAAAATATTGAAATATTATTCATATGATTTTAAGTTATACAAGTTTCACAATTTCTAATGAAATGAAGAATTCAATTCACAAATATGTTTTATACACTAACATATTTCTTATATACAATTTCAATTTACTTCAATTTTTCTAATTTGAAATCACAAGCACAGATAAAATAATTTTTTTTTATCTATTTACAATTGTCTTCATGTTGATGGCCTTGAATTTGTTGTTGTTGGTCTTGAATTCTTCATTTTGGTTGTTATTGTTGTTCTTCTTCTTCTTCTTCTTCTTCCGGTGAGTTGCTCCCACTTGTGGACATTGATAATGCTTTTCCTTGTATCCTATCTTTAGCCTTCAGCCAGTCTTTTGTGCAAACGAGCATCTCTAACATGTCGGGCTTCAAGCGATTCCTGTAATCAAATAGAACTCTGCCACTTGAAGAAAATGCACTTTCAGAAGCAACTGTAGAGACATGATGAGTTAGTAAATCTTTAGCCATAATTGACAGAATACTATAAGTGTGTTCATGGTCTTTCCACCATTGTAAAATATCTAGTGGAGAAGAAGACGACTCATAATCTTGTTGGTTATACCAATTTAATTCATTTGGTTGATTAATCCTATGTTTTTTGGATTGAATTTTTGGATCCGACAGACCTCGTAGTTCGCCATGATGAAGCTGATGACGAGCACATCGCAGTGTGGGAGCCGGACCCCCTCCAGGTCTTCCCCTAAGAAGGAGACAGGGAGCTGCTGAACCTGGGGGGAAGGGAGACCCCGGACGGCGTTTACCTCTCGGACGAACACCTTGCAAGAAGTGCTGGAATCTCCTCCCATGCCCCCCCTATGGACGCAATGTAGGATGGCTTGACTTCCGTTCTCTTCAGGCTCGGGGTCCCGCTCAGGATGCAGTTTGGGGGCACGAGAAAGGGGAGAAGGCCTCCGGTTTCTCGTGTCTCTTCGGTCCCGAGCGTCTTCCCATGTGAATTCCTGGAGGTACCCTCATTGGATGAGGGCCTCGATTTCGTTCTTCAGGGCCCGGAAGTAACCAGTGTCGTGCCCGTTGTCCCGGTGGAAGCGACAGTAGAACTGCTGATCCATTTTCTTGTTGCTGGTCGGTCGAGGGGGCATCTGGACGGGGTCCCTGTCCTCGATTGCTAAGAGGATAGCCGACACATTTTGTGTCAGTGGTGTGTACCGCTCGAAGCGCGAAATCGGGTGGACCCTCTTCATGCAATTCCCATCTTTGGGGACTTTCTTGGCGGGCTCTACCTCCTTGGCCTTGCATTTTCCCTTTCCCGGGACCTCCTTGGCATCCTTAGGATTTAGGGCCTCCTCGGCCCGGATGTACTTTTTAACCCGATTGAGCAGGTTCGGGAAATCAAAGGGAGGTTTCTTAGCCAGGGATGCCTTCAGCTGGCCGTGCCGGACGTTGTGTCGGAACGCCACCGAGGCGACCCCAGCATCGAGGGAGGAGACCGACCTCGCCTCCGTGGTGAACCTCCGGACGAACTGCCGATGTGACTCCCCTTCCTTCTGTCAGAGGTCCAGTAGGGACACGCTCGTCTTCTCGGCTTTCCTGTTGGTCATGAAGTAGGCCAGAAAGTTGGCCTCCAGCTGGTCGAACGAGTAGATTGAGCCGGGGACGAGCTTAGAGAACCACTCCCGCGCCGGACCCCGGACGGTGGCAGGGAAGGCTCGACATAGGAGGGGATCCGAAGCGCTGTGAATCATCATGAAGGTCTTGAAACCCTCCATGTGATCATCAGGATCACCCTCGCCGTCATAGGTCTCGAACTGGGGAGATCGAAAATTTCGGGATATTTCTGCTTGTAGGATTGCAACGGAGAAAGAAGGTCAGGTTGGCCTATGACCCTGGGCCGGTCTCGGGCCACCGTCGCCGAAGTGGTCAAGGCGGTTCTCCATTTCCTGTAGGCGTCTTAGGACGTCCTTGTCACACTTTAGCGGGCGGGTTAGGCTGCGAGGGTCACTGGCTCTGACATTCGACCGCGACCGCGAATGAGAGCGGTGGAGTGTCTCGTGGACGGGGATCCCTAAGATGGCCTGCAGGATCTCGTTCTGGAAGCTTTGGAACTCACGGTGGGTGACTAGAGCTCGCCTGGCCGGGTCGCATTGGGGTGGCGGCCTCCGGTCGGCGTGACTGAGCGCCGACTCCCTCTCTCGAGACGGGTTCCTTGGATGGTTTGGGGCCGAGTTGGAAGCGACCCCTCCCCTATTTTGGCTGGCCTGTCTGTCCTGGATAACCCAACGTAGGTCGGTTGCGACCAAGCGAGAGGCGCCCGGTCCGGGTCCGAGGTTGACCCTCGGATGGTTGGATCCATGAGTGTCAGCGGAGATGTCCTGAGTAGGAGCATCCTAACGACGTGTAGAGGTGACAGCTCTTCTGGGCTTGGGTGCCATATGAGCTCAGATTGAAGGGATGCCGTTAATGGCTGGGTTCAGACAGAGGTCCGTACCTAGGTTTCCCACAGACGGTGCCAACCTGATACGGTTTGTTTTTGGGGGTGGCTGCACCAGGTGTAAGTTCTCTCAATTTGTAAAGTGGAAGCTTCGGTATTGGCTATACGCCCGATCCTCAGCCGAGGAAACAGCTCGGGAGTAGGCCGGAGTGAGGTGGAGGTCGGAGGCTCGGTTCGGATCTAGAGGCTCGGATCCGGAAGTCTCGTCTACCTGCATTCGGCCTAGGAACACCGGGGTTGATCCAGGTGGCAGGCCCTCCGACGGTCTAGTTAGTCACTGAAGAGTAACAGTAGTTAGGGTTTTTAGAGAAGAAAGATTGATTACATCTTTGTGAGGAAGGGAGTCTTTGTATTTATAGGCAGGAAAAATAGGTCTGGGAGCCTGATGGGCCGGGTTGGACCCATTTTCATATGGGCCTGAAGCGGTGGAGGCCCGTTTGACCCCTGTTTGACCTGATGATCATGGATGATCACAGAAGTGTGAATCTCGAGGGGATCCTGTGGCCCAGGAGGGGCCACGTCATCTAGCCCATATTAATAATTTTGCTACGAAAATAAAACTCACCAAAATTTTACTCTCTTCACTTCATAACCGTTATTTCACAATTGTTTTTGCTTTAGTTAGAAGTGGGTCAATTAACTCTCCTCCTTTTTTTTAATACAACAGATGTTGCTTTTCAGTATTAAATTTGTCTCATCCTCTCAAATATGTTGGATGTTTTAATATATTATTTACACATCTGTTTCTTATTCGGATTCCAAAGAGATTCAGATCGAAATCTGACTTGTACACTCTCCTTTTCATGAGAAGGGCACATCCCCATCTCAACCCTTCGTTCACAAGCTGACTGTAGTGGCAATCTCGTAAATATACACAACTTCAGGGGCAGAAATATAGGGATTCATTCTCTGTCCTCGATTTGGCAGTCAAAAACCTAAAAAAGGTTTCGATGCACGAGTTCAAAAGCAAAAAAGAGATCTTTTTCACTGCGTAAATTTAATGAGCATTTTTCACCTTTTAATTTTGTGATTTGAGGGACAAATGGCCTTTATTGCAGATGGCCCAAGAGTAAATGAGTGAGTGGTGTCGGTGTGTCTCGTGATTGCTTTTTCTAAGGGAAAAGGTGGAGTATGGCCACCCTATTTCATTAATAAAGAGTTAATAAAACAAATTCAGAATACTGAGCCAAGTACAAGAACCTACGATGCAACAAAAGTACATAAATTCACTTCAAACATGGGGGGTGGGGCACAAAATGCTACAAACATACATACATCTAGTCAAATAAAATACATCTTAGCATCTACTTCCCCCAACATAAATCCACCCCAAATATGGGTGGGGGGTGTCTCTTGATTGTTCTTTGGATGAGGATTGTGCATGAACTTAAGGCACTGTAGATCTGCAAATTTTGAATTTTGTTCTTCGTACTAAGGTTGTGCATTGGATCGGGTTTGACACGAATGTAACATGCCATATTCGAATGCGGGGTTCATATTTTATCAGCTTTGCGTACTGCATCCCTAAATGATGTTTGATACGAAAGTTGAAAGTGGTTGACTGTATATTGTTTGTTCTGTTTTGTATTTGTGAAGAATAAGATAATGAATTTGATTTCAATAACTCGGTCCTAAGCACAAGTTTAAAGGACTTTTAGAATTCGACACCCTTTAGATACACATTTTCTTTTGAACTCCACTTGATCTGGCCCATGCACACTCTAGCCCATCCCCCACTCCCAATAGATACTTCGGGTTCCTCCAAAACTGGAATCCAAGTTTGAAGATTTAGTGAGCTTCTAATTCTAAATGGATCATACAAAATCTTAATGAATGAGAACATGGGATTTTGTAGGATCCAATCCATGGCTACCACATTCAACCTTCTATATATTGCACCAGGGTCGGCCCTGAGTTCCCGGGGGGCCGAGGTGAAAGACCTATATAATTATTTTTGGGGCTCCTAATAACAATATATTTTTTTTACGCTCAAAATACATGTCTATATTTACAAGAAAAGTACAAATTTTGAAGCCCCTAAAATTGTAAAAAATACAGGGGCCTGAGGCGGCAGCCTCACCGGTCTCAAGGTGG